>CM038143.1:1687500-2287500 GCA_021437245.1 Aegilops speltoides
CTGAAAACTGAGCATGATGGTTATAATTTCAACGTCAAAGTATACAATACACACACGTACACATATTTTGAATGCAAAACTTGGCAAGCACTATGCAAGGCTTATGCATTTGAGCCTGGTATGGTGCTGAATCGATGTGCAGACGCCTCCAATTCTACCATTATGTGAGTTCTTCTCAACTATATTTTTGTCTTTGATATTGCTTATTTCAAAAATAACTGACAACTAATTCCTATTGAGAGCTTATCTCCATTCAACCAAACATGTCCGGCGCTTGGTAGACAGGACCTACTACTGTCCCGAAGCTGAACTAAACTGCGAGGAGATAAGTCATTATGTTTCATGGCTTGAGGATCTTCATACTGTCAAGACAAATTTTCTTCCCGCACTTAGAAATATTAGTACTCAAAACGTATGCACCAATAGTGATGGTATTGAACTATGGTCACATCTATTTAGGAATGATGGTAAGATATTTATTATTTGTCCTCAAAGGCATATTTTGCATACATATTTTTTTGCTAAACTTTCATTGCTAAGTATATTAATTAAGTACTATACGATGTTCTTCAACAGGACTCCTGATGACAGCTTGTGTTTTAGGGATCGCGACTAAAGGTCGATGTCAATTGTTAGCTTACGCCAAGATATCCTCGCATTGCACGTGAATGCATTCAGATTTCTAGAAGCTTATGAATGCTTAATAGTGAAAGATTGGAGGAAAATTGTTAATGATCGCAGAGAAGTACTAGGGGCAGCAATGAGAAGCGCAGCCCACGATTAGGAGACAGTGTTCATCGGCATGCTCCAAAGATGATCAATCAAGAGAGCTATACATGTTCTATGCTATTTTACCAGAGAGAGAGTAGCTAGCAGGAGTGATTCAGCTAGTTCTTCATGCTGCTCTTAATTAGTACTTGTCCTTTCATGTCCATGTTCTTCGTTCTGAACTTAAGTGATTTGCTTTTGTGGTGTTATATATGAACGCTAGTACCGTAAAATACCAGCAAACGAAAAAGAATTAAAATGGAAACACAAAATTAAATGAAAAAGAAATCATAAAACTAAAAAAACCCCAAACCTTATAGTACCGGTTTGTCTTACCAACCGGTACTAAAGGGCCTGTGCCCCTGAGCTGGCTCGTGCTTACGTGCTTGTTGTTCTTTAGCACCGGTTCGTATGAACCGGTACTAAAGGGGGCCTTTAGTGACCATTAATTTAGTGCCGGTTATGTAACCGGCATTAAAGGGCCTTACGAACCGGTGCTATTGCCCGGTTCTGCACTAGTGCAAGTAGTTTTGAGTTTTGCTTTGTGATATCTTTATGTAATCGAGTCCGTGAGCTATCTATAATAAATATTAGGGTTGAGTCAAGGGCTTTGCTATCTTGCTATGATCTTGAGGAATTAGAAATAATCACTACTAGGGAAAACCCTAGCAGTAGCAGCGCTAGTTTTGTGCTCACTAGTAGCGCTGGGGCGCCATTAATAAGGCGCTACAGTTTATTGCTTAGCAAGAACGCTGTTCGCACGCCGCCATCGCTAGGACAAATAGCTGCAGTGTTTGTTCGCCCCACGCCATCGCTAATGTAACTAGTGGCTGTGTGTTTTCTCCATCGCTACTAGTATTCTTTTTTATTTTTAGTGTATTTATGCGCCATCGCACAAATATTGGTACAATACTAGTTATGTGGTTTACATCATTATGTCCATAATAAAGGTGTCAAATGAAGGTGGATTAGCCGATTAGTTCAAGTGGAGGCAATATGTTGTGCATGTCAAAGTATACTACTAATCCAAACTTGATCTAGTTTGGACTAGTAGTACTTTCGATGTGCACCACATGTTGCCTCCACTTGAATCTAATCCGCCAAAGACAAGCTATTTAATCATCATCATAGTCATTACCACCAACAAGATTTATTTAATCACCACTAACAAAGAGCTAATAATAATCATCATAGTCATTACCACCAACACTAGCTATTTTATCATCATAGTAATAGTGTAGCACATCATCATCTTCAAACTCATTTCTAGCTAGCTATCACTCCTGCTGCTCTCTCTTAGGTAAAATAACATAAAATATATGTAGCTCTCCTCCTTGATCAAGTTGGAGCATGCAAATGAACTTGTCTCCTAATCATGGGCAGCGGATCTGTTTGCTACCCCCTAGTACTTCTCTGTGCTCCCCCATCACATATTTGGTCTAGTCTTGCACTATTAAGAATCCGTCGCTAATCTTGAATGCACTAAAGTAATCTGTAGGATATCTTGGCCGTAAGCTAATAATACTCATGGTACCTTTAGTCTCGATCCCATAAGGCACAACATTCGTAGGGAGCCCCTCTTGAAGAACATAATATGGTAACATACTTAGCAATGAAGTTTAGCTTCAAAAATAATGTATGGAAAATATGCACCGAGGACAAATAGTAAAAATCTTACCATCCTTCCTAAATAGATGTGACCGTAGTTCATTAAGTAACACTATTGGTCGACGCTTTCAGACTAACATTTCTAAATGCAGGAAGAAAATTTGTCTTGACAGTATCAAGATCCGCAAGCCATAAAACATAATGGCTGAGCTCCTCGCAGTTGAGTTCAGCCCCGGCACAGTATACGGTCCTGTCTACCAAGCGATGGACATGTTTGCTTGCACCGAAATAAGCTGGCAATACAAATTATTTGTCAACTATTTTTGAATAAACAATATCAAAGACATAAATATGGTTGAGAAACTTACATAATGGTATAACTGGAGGCATCTGCACATCGACTCAGATGTCGGTATTACCTTCAGTATCATCTTCTGGACGAATATCAAAGGTGATAACCATATCAGGCTCAAATGCATAAGTCTTGCATAGTGCTCGCCATGTTTTGCATCCAAAATAGGTGTAGTCGTCTGAATTGTATAATTTTGCGTGGAAAATATAACCATGCTCGGTCTTCAAGTAAATTTTCTTTACCTCCATAGTGTGACTGAAACCTATCTTATCTAATACAAAAACTCTTGCATGGCAGGGGATACGGTAGTAGAATAGTAAAAAAAATTATAAGTTGAAGGAAATGAAGTAGATGTCATGCTTAATTACGAAAAAGACTTGTCGTTGTGACTTACTGTATCCACTTTGAAGTTCTCATCCAGCTTGATGCTGAAGCGCCTATCATCATCTAGGAAGATTCCGTCGCACAGGCTGCGCTAAAATAGGACATATCGAGTGCCTGAAATTTGCCGGAACGGAAATGAATCAACACTCCGGCAAAACATTGGCCACTCGGAGGTGTAACCTGCAAACATGACCGGCCACTTGGGCAAGCACATATCCTATTTGAGCAACACAAGATATACATTTCAAAATATCATATAGGACTCAAATTAGCATGCATTCAATAAGCAAAAGTAAATCATCTCATGCGTCCGTACATCGTCGAATATTATCACTAATACATCCCGAATAGTAGTGTCATACATATAACATCACTAATACAACTAAAACCCTAACACACGACGGGTATCGGCGCGGGCGATGGACACCCACAGAGAAGGAACCATCACGAGATCATAGCTCCAGTGAGATCCCTGGAGAACCTGCCAGGTATTGGAGAACCTGTGCTCCAACGCAAACAAGTAGCGACGGACGTGAGCGTCCTCCTCACTAACACAGTGACGCACCACCTCCGCGGGTTCCTCGAGCCTCTGGACTATCACTGGCCCACGCGACCGCCATCAAAGAAGGTTCAGGCCAACGATAGGCTGGCTCCTCACCAACCTGCGCCTCCCAGTACCACCCCGGCGGAGCCCAGTCCCGGACATGGACCATCTGGTCAAGCAGGTGTCGTCCTCCACCGACTCGACGATGAGGATGCGGGATAGGCATCATCCACGTCGATGTGGGAAAAATTGCTTTAACTAAAAAATGGCAACAAGTTCTTACTAACTAGTTCTATTAATTCAACTAGTTCTTAGTAAAAATAAACTTACTATAAATAAAAATAAACTAGTATGTAATTAGTACCTAGTTCTTACTAACTAATTAGTGTTGGGGAACGTAGTAATTTCAAAAAATTTCCTACGCACACGCAAGATCATGGTGATGGCATAGCAACGAGGGGAGAGTGTCGCTCACGCACTTTGTAGACCAAGCGAAGCGCTGACACAGCAGAGTGGAAGTAGTCGATGTCTTCCGGTTCAACCGATCCAGCACCATTACTCCGCACCTCCGAGTTCTTGACACACGTACAGCTCGATGACGTCCCTCGAACTCCGATCCAGCCGAGTGTCAAGGGAGAGTTCCGTCAGCACGACGGCGTGATGACGATGATGATGTTCTACCGGCTCAGGGCTTCGCCTAAACTCCGCGACGATATGACCGAGGTGGAATATGGTGAAGGGGGGCACCGCACACGGCTAAGGAATAATCCGTAGATCAACTTGTGTGTCTATGGGGTGCCCCCGCCTCAGATATAAAGGAGGGAGGGAGGAGGAGGCCGCCCTAGGAGGAGGGCGCCATGGGGAGTCCTACTCCCACCGGAGTAGGATTCCTTCCTAGTCCAACTAGTAGTCCTTCCATGTATTAGGAGTAGGAGACAAGGAAAGGGAAGAGAGAAGGAGAAGGAAGGAAGGCCCCTCCCTAGTCCAATTCGGACTAGTCCAAGGGGAGGGCAGCGGCCACCCTTTTGGCCCTTTTTCTCCTTTCCCGTATGGCCCATTAAGGCCCAATACGAATTCCCGTAACTCTCCCAGACTCAAAAATACCCGAATCACTCGAACCTTCCGAACTCCGAATATAGTCGTCCAATATATCGATCTTTACGCCTCGACCATTTCGAGACTCTCGTCATGTCCCCGATCTCATCCGGACTCAACTCCTTCGGTACATCAAAACTCATAAACTCATAATAAAACTATCATCGAAACCTTGTTGCATGCGGACCCTACGGGTTCGAGAACTATGTAGACATGACCTAGAACTATTCTCGGTCAATAACCAATAGCGGACCTGGATGCCCATATTGGCTCCTACATATACTACGAAGATCTTTATCGGTCAAACCGCATAACAACATACGTTGTTCCTTTGTCATCGGTATGTTACTTGCCCGAGATTCGATCGTCGGTATCCAATACCTAGTTCAATCTCGCCACCGACAAGTCTCTTTACTCGCTCGTAATGCATCATCCCGTAACCAACTCATTGGTTACATTGCTTGCAAGGCTTATAATGATGTGCATTACCGAGAGGGCCCAGAGATACCTCTCCGACAATCGGAGTGACAAAACCTAATCTCAAATACGCCAACTCAACATGTACCTTTGGAGACACCTGTAGTACTCCTTTATAATCACCCGATTACGCCAGACGCTTGGTAGTACCAAAGTGTTCCTCCGAAAAGGAGTTGCATAATCTCATAGTTACAGAACAAGTATAAGTCATGAAGAAAGCAATAGCAACATACTAAACGATCAAGTGCTGAGCTAACGGAATGGGTCAAGTCAATCACATCATTCTCCTAATGATGTGATCTCGTTAATCAAATGACAACTCTTTTGTCCATGGCTAGGAAACATAACCATCTCGATAAACGAGCTAGTCAAGTAGAGGCATACTAGTGACACTATGTTTGTCTATGTATTCACACATGTATTATGTTTCCGACATTACAATTCTAGCATGAATAATAAACATTTATCATGAAATAAGAAAATAAATAATAACTTTATTATTGCCTCTAGGGCATATTTCTTCGCCTCCCACTTGCACTAGAGTCAATAATCTAGTTCACATCGCCATGTGATTTAACACCAATATTCATATCTCAGATATGATTAACACCCATAGTTCACATCATCATGTGACCAACATCCAAAGGGTTTACTAGAGTCAATAATCTAGTTCACATCGTTATGTGATTAACACCCAAAGAGTACTAAGGTGTGATTATGTTTTGCTTGTGAGAAAAGCTCACCAACGGGTCATCACATTCAGAGTCGTATGTATTTTGCAAATATTTTATGTCCATAATGCTCGCACGGAGCTACTCTAGCTAATTGCTCCCACTTTCAATATGTATCCAGGTTGAGACTTAGAGTCATTCGGATCAGTGTAAAAGTTTGCACCGATGTAACTTTTACAACAAACTCTTTATCACCTCCATAATCGAGAAACATCTACTTAGTCCTTACTAAGGATATTCTTGACCAATGTCCAGTGATCTACTCCTAGATCACTATTGTACTCCATTGCCAAATACAGAGCAAGGCATACAATAGGTCTGGTACATAGCATAGCATACTTTATAGAACCTATGATCGAGGCATAGGGAATGACTTTTCATTCTCTTTCTATTTTCTCATTGTGGTCGGGTTTTGAGTCTTACTCAATTTCATACCTTTGCAACACAGGCAATAACTCTTTCTTTGACTGTTCCATTTTGAACTACTTCAAAATCTTGTCAAGGTATGTACTCATTGAAAATCTTATCAAGCGTCTTGATCTATCTCAATAGATCTTGATGCTCAATATGTATGTAGCTTTACTGAGGTCTTTCTTCGAAAAACTCTTATTCAAGTATCCTTTCATGCTTTGCTTAATAATTCTACATTATTTCTGATCAACAATATGTCACTCACATATACTAATCAGAAAGGCTGTAGTGCTCCCACTCACTTTATTGTAAATATAGGCTTCATCGTAAGTCCATATAAAACTATATGCTTTGATCAACTTATCAAAGCGTATATTCCAACTCCGAGATGCTTGCACCAGTCCATAGATGGATCGCTGGAGCTTGCACATTTTGTTAGCACCTTTAGGATTGACAAAACCTTCTCGTTGCATCATATACAACTCTTCTTTAATAAATCCATTAAGGAATGCAGTTTTGACATCCATTTGCCAGATTTCATAAAATGTGGCAATTGCTAACATGATTCAGACAGACTTAAGCATCGATACGAGTGAGAAAATCTCATCGTATTCAACATCTTGAACTTGTTGAAAACCTTTCGCAACAAGTCGAGCTTGGTAGATAGTAACACTACTATCAGTGTCCGTCTTCCTCTTGAAGATCCATTCATTTAACATGACTTGCTGATCATCGAGCAAGTCAATCAAAGTCCATACTTTGTCGTCATACATGGATCATATCTCAGATTTTATGGCCTCAAGCCATCTCACGGAATCTGGGCTCATCATCGCTTCCTCATAGTTCGAGGTTCATCATGGTCTAGTAACATGACTTCCGTAACATGATTACTACACCACCTGGTGTGGATCTTACTCAAGACCCACGAGGTTCTCTAGTAACTTGATCCAAGTTTCATGATCAATATCATTAGCTTCCTCACTAATTGGTGTATTTGTCACAGAACTGATTTCGTGATGAACTACTTTCCAATAAGGGAGCAGTACAGCATTACCTCATCAAGTTCTACTTTCCTCCCACTCACATCTTTCGAGAGAAACTCCTTCTCCGAAAGGATCCATTTTAGCAACGAATATCTTGCCTTCGGATCTGTGATAGAAGGTGTACCCAACAATTTCTTTTGGGTATTCTATGAAGACGCACTTCTCCGATTTGGGTTGGAGCTTATCAGGATGAAACTTTTTCACATAAGCATTGCAGCCCCAAACTTTAAGAAACGACAGCTTAGGTTTACTGTTAAACCATAGTTCATACGGTGTCGTCTCAACGGATTTAGATGGTGCCCTATTTTAAACGTGAATGCAGCTGTCTCTAATGCATAACCCCAAAACAATAGTGGTAAACTGATAAGAGACATCATAGATCGCACCATATCAAATAAAGTGCGGTTACGACGTACGGACACACCATAACGATGTGGTGTTCCAGGTGGCGTGAGCTGTGAAACTATTCCACATTGTTTTATATGAAGGCCAAACTCGTAACTCAAATATCCGCTCGCGATCGATCGCGAAACTTTTATTTTCTTGTTACGATGATTTTTCCACTTCACTCAAATTCTTTGAACCTTTCAACTATCTCGCACTTATGTTTCATCAAGTAGATATACCCATATCTGCTCAAATCATCTTGTGAAGGTCGAAAATAACGATACTTGCCACGAGCATCAACACTCATTGGATCGCATACATCGGTATGTATTATTTCCAACAAGTTAGTAGCTCGCTCCATTGTTCAAGAACGGAGTTTTAGTCATCTTGCCCAAAAGGCATGGTTCGCAAGCATCAAATGATTCATAACCAAGTGATTCCAAAATCCATCTTTATGGAGTTTCTTCATGCGCTTTACAACCGATATGACCTAAACGGCAAGGCCACAAATAAGTTGCAGATCTTATTAACTTTGCATCTTTTGGCTTCAATATTACGAATATGTGTATCACACGATCGAGATCCAACAAACCATTTTCATTGGGTGTATGACCATAGAAGGTTTTATTCATGTGCATGTAACAACAATTATTCTCTAACTTACATGAATAACCGTATTGCAATAAACATGATCAAATCATATTCATGCTCAACGCAAACACCAAATAACACTTATTTAGGTTTAACACTAATCCCGAAAGTATAGGGAGTGTGCGATGATGATCATATCAATCTTGGAACTATTTCCAACACACATCGTCACTTCACCCTTAACTAGTCTCGCTTATTCTCGCAACTCCTGCTTCGAAGTTACTAATCTTAGCAACTAAACTAGTATCAAATACTGAGGGGTTGCTATAAACACTAGTAACGTACACATCAATAACATGTATATCAAATATACTTATGTTCACTTTGCCATCCTTCTTACCCACCAAATATCGTGACCATTTTCTTTGCAGTGTAAGCACTCAGTTTCAGGCTTTGGTCCAGCTTGGAGCTTCTTCGCGGGAGTGACAACTTGCTTGTCTTTCCACTTGAAGTTCCTTTTCTTTCCCTTTGCCTTTTTCTTGAAACTAGTGGTCTTGTCAATCATCAACACTTGATGTTCTTTCTTGATTTCTACCTTCGTCGATTTCAACATCACGAAGAGCTCGGGAATCGTTTTCGTCATCCCTTGCATACTATAGTTCATCACGAAGTTCTATTAACTCGGTGATGGTGACTAGAGAATTCGTCAATCACTATCTTATCCGGAATAATAACTCCCACTTGATTCAAGCGATTGTAGTACCTGATAATCTGAGCACATGCTCACTAGTTGAGCGATTCTCCTCCATCTTTTAGCTATAGAACTTGTTGGAGACTTCATATCTCTCAACTCGGTATTTGCTTGAAATATTAACTTCAATTCCTGGAACATCTCATATGGTCCATGACGCTCAAAACATCTTTGAAGTCCCGATTCTAAGCCATAAAGCATGGTGCACAAAACTATCAAGTAGTCATCATATTGAGCTAGCCAAACATTCATAACGCCCGATCCGCTTCCCGCAATAGGTCCGCTACCTAGCGGTGCATTAAGGACATAATTCTTCAGGCAAAGAATGAGGATAAACCTCGATCACGGATCCAATCCGCATCATTGCTACTAACATCTTTCAACATAATTTTCTAGGAACATATCAAAATAAACATATGAAAGCAACAACGCAAGCTATTGATCTACAACATAATTTGCAAAATACTACCAGACTAAGTTCATGATAAATTTAAGTTCAATTAATCATATTACTAAAGAACTCCCACTTAGACAGACATCTCTCTAGTCATCTAAGTGATCACGTGATCCAAATCAACTAAACCATGTCCGATCATCACGTGAGATGGAGTAGTTTCAATGGTGAACATCTCTATGTTGATCATATCTACTATATGATTCACGCCGACCTTTCGGTCTCCGTGTTCCGAGGCCATATCTCAGATATGCTAGGCTCGCCAAGTATAACCCGAGTATTCCGCATGTGCAACTGTTTTGCACCCGTTGTATTTGAACGTAGAGCCTATCACACCCGATCATCACGTGGTGTCTCAAAGACGAAGAACTTTCACAACGGTGCATACCGTGGAGAACACTTCTTGATAATTAGTGAGAGATCATCTTAAAATGCTACCGTCAAACAAAACATAATAAGATGTATAACAGATAAACATCATATGCAATCAAAATATGTGACATGATATGGCCATGATCATCTTGCGCCTTTGATCTCCCTCTCCAAAGTACTGTCATGATCTCTATCGTCACCGGCACGACACCATGATCTTCATCATCTTGATCTATATCAATGTGTCATCACATGGTCGTCTCACCAACTATTGCTCTTGTAACTATTGCTATCGTGATAGCGATAAAGTAAAGCAATTATTTGGCACTTGCATCTTATGCAACAAAGAGACAACCATAGAGCTTCTGCCGGTCGCCGATAACTTCAAGAAAACATGATCATCTCATACAACAACGTATAGCTCATCACGTTTTGACCATATCACATCACAACATGCCCTGCAAAAACAAGTTAGACGTCCTCTACTTTGTTGTTGCAAGTTTTACGTGGCTGCTACGGGCTTAAGCAAGAACCAATCTCACCCACGCATCAAAACCACAACGATAGTTTGTCAAATAGACTCGCTTTAACCTTCACAAGGACCGGGCGAGCCACACTCGGTTCAACTAAAGTTGAGAAACCGACACCGCTAGTCACCGTGTGCAAAGCACGGCGGTAAACCAGTCTCGCGAAGCGCACGCGTAATGTCGGTCCGGCCGCTTCATCCAACAATACCGCTGAACCAAAGTATGACATGTTGGTAGGCAGATGACTTATATCGTCCACAACTCACTTGTGTTCTACTCGTGCATATAACATCAACGCATAAAACCTAGGCTCGGATGCCACTGTTGGGGAACGAGTAATTTCAAAAATTTCCTACACACACGCAAGATCATGGTGATGGCATAGCAACGAGGGAGAGTGTCGCCCACGCACTTTGTAGACCAAGCGAAGCGCTGACACAACAGAGTGGAAGTAGTCGATGTCTTCCCGGTTCAACCGATCCAGCACCGCATTCGCACCTCCGAAGTTCTTGACACACGACATCTGATGACGCCCTCGAACTCCGATCCAGCCGAGTGTCGAGGGAGAGTTCCACAAGACGACGGCGTGATGACGATGATGATGTTCTACCGGCTCAGGGCTTCGCCTAAACTCCGCGACGATATGACCGAGGTGGAATATGGTGGAGGGGGCACCGCACACGGCTAAGGAACGATCTGTAGATCAACTTGTGTGTCTATGGGTGCCCCCGCCCTCAGATATAAAGGAGGGAGGGAGGAGGAGGCCGGCCCTAGGAGGAGGGCGCCATGGGGAGACCTACTCCCACCGAGTAGGATTCCCTTCCTAGTCCAACTAGTAGTCCTTCCATGTATTAGGAGTAGGAGACAAGGAAAGGGAAGAGAGAAGGAGAAGGAAGGAAGGTGCGCCTCCCTAGTCCATTCGGACTAGTCCAAGGGAGGCAGCGCCACCCTTTTGGCCCTTTTTCTCCTTTCCCGTATGGCCCATTAAGGCCCAATACGAATTCCCGTAACTCTCCCAGACTCAAAAATACCCAATCACTGAACCTTTCCGAACTCCGAATATAGTCGTCCAATATATCGATCTTTACGCCTCGACCATTTCGAGACTCCTCGTCATGTCCCCGATCTCATCCGGGACTCAACTCCTTCGGTACATCAAAACTCATAAACTCATAATAAAACTATCATCGAAACCTTGTTGCGGACCCTACGGGTTCGAGAACTATGTAGACATGACCTAGAACTATTCTCGGTCAATAACCAATAGCGGACCTGGATGCCCATATTGGCTCCTACATATACTACGAAGATCTTTATCGGTCAAACAAGATAACAACATACGTTGTTCCTTTGTCATCGGTATGTTACTTGCCCGAGATTCGATCGTCGGTATCCAATACCTAGTTCAATCTCGTCACCGACAAGTCTCTTTACTCGTTCTGTAATGCATCATCCCGTAACCAACTCATTGGTTACATTGCTTGCAAGGCTTATAATGATGTGCATTACCGAGAGGGCCCAGAGATACCTCTCCGACAATCGGAGTGACAAAACCTAATCTCGAAATACGCCAACTCAACATGTACCTTTGGAGACACCTGTAGTACTCCTTTATAATCACCAAGTTACGTTGTGACGTTTGGTAGTACCCAAAGTGTTCCTCCGGTAAACGGGAGTTGCATAATCTCATAGTTACAGGAACAAGTATAAGTCATGAAGAAAGCAATAGCAACATACTAAACGATCAAGTGCTGAGCTAACGGAATGGGTCAAGTCAATCACATCATTCTCCTAATGATGTGATCTCGTTAATCAAATGACAACTCTTTTGTCCATGGCTAGGAAACATAACCATCTCTGATAAACGAGCTAGTCAAGTAGAGGCATACTAGTGACACTATGTTTGTCTATGTATTCACACATGTATTATGTTTCCGGTTAATACAATTCACTAGTAGAAAACAACCCATTAGTCCCGGTTCAGAGGGTTTTAGTCCCGGTTCATGAACCGACTAATGGGTCACATTAATGCCATCAGACATTAGTCCGGTTCGAGACGAACCGGGACCAATGTAACTCCACGTGGCGACGTGCACCGAGCCCAGTCGGAGAGTTTGGTCCCGGTTGGTGGCACCAACCGACCAAAAGTCTTTTTTTTTAAGAAAGTGGCTGCTTTAGGGTTTTGTGGTTTATTTTAGGTTGTTATTTATAGCTAGCTAATAGAGAGAAGTGTCCTCTTATCTTCGCCCTTGGTTTATCAACGCTTATATGTTCATTGCACCCGCAGATATATATATGACATGGCTCATGCATGCTTTGCATCATCATCATATATATGTATATAATAAAGTCCTACTAATCATGCATCATCATACTACTTCTACTAGCTCGTTATTAATAATAAGTCATACGATCATCATCCTCGTATATAGTCATCGAACCCAACCCTACATATATAATTGTTCTTAGCACATGATCATCAAGATTAGGTATAGGACCTAAAACACCCTTAAGGTAAAATAGCATAAAACAATATAGACCCCGACTTCCATTATGAAGAATGGCGATCATCCTGTCTCCAATTCTTGCCTTTCACGCTTATTGCTTCCAAGAAGCTCCTTACGACCGTCCATACATTTTTTCCATTCTTTGATTGTTATGTCTCCACTTCTTTTAGAAACCCGATATGGACAGTTGAGATTCAGAGGACGACACGGTAGTATGTTCAAAACATGAAGGCTACCACGCAGATACATCGATGAGGGACACACTCATTCGGGATTATCTGTTGAAAAACATAGTAATAACTTCGTAGTTAGCAATGATGTACTAGTTTAATTAGAAGTGTGCAAAAAGATGCACGGATGTTGTAATAGTAAAAATAATCGTATTCAAGGTATCTCCATGGTAGTTATCAGAGTTCAACACGTGCACTAGTGGCACGATTGACCATAATGTTGAGGAGTTTGATTGTAGATATTGTAATTCTCAAGATCTCTACAAAATCCGACTAGATGTCGCTTTCTCCCGATAAGTTAATTCGCAGCCTTCGTTGTAGTATGTTACATCTACCATCTTCCGCACATTCTTTGAAGAATGAAAATAAGCTGTCAATGGAGATAAGTTGTCAACTATATATTTTGAAATAAACAATATAAATTACTTAATAACTATGCTTAGCTCATATGAGGGAAGAACGGAGGTGTATGCACAAAGACCCAAATCGAGGTGTCTCTTGCTCGATTGTAGGATCACCAAGATCCATGGTGATAATCATACCCTCATCAAGACCATACATCTTGCAAAATGCATCCCAATTTTGCAACCAAAATGGGTTACACTCTGAGCATTGTACAGCTTTACTTGAAAATCCACATCATGTTCGGTACTTAGGACAATTTTTTTGTTTCAAATTTTCATGGTCTTCAAAATCCATCCTCTCCAAGACATAGCGCCTTGCAAAGCATGGGATAAGCTAGTCAAATTGAAAAAGATGAAAATTACACGTTAAAATAGTTGAAGTCGTGGCTTAATTACGAAAAAAACTATTGTCGCTGCTATGCATCGTATGAACATCGCAAGTCTCCTCGAGCTTAATGCTGAATCGCCGATCTTCCTCCACTCAATGAATTGTCATCGACATACCTCGGTCATCGTGGCACCAACCGCACTCTCAGCGATTTTCGTCGCCGATGAGGACGACATTTCCGCCTACGCTCATAATTCAAATATTAAACTAGATCATTATTATAAATCACGGGTTGACTATAGATGATCGATGTACATACGGGTTGAATACTACATCATCTCTTGGTGTCCGTACATCATCGAATATTATCACTAATAAAACTAGAACCGTAGCGCCCGACGGTATCGACGCTGGCGGTGTCCGGATGCCTCACCACCGCCATCGCCCACGCGATCGCCACCAAACAAGGATCGGTCAACAACGGGTTGCCTCCTCACCAACCTACTACGCCCCAAAGGTAACACCTCCCAATACCAACCCGGTGAGCCCGGTCCGAACATGACCTCGATCAAGCAGGCCTCCATCGCCGACTCGATTTACCACGAGGATGCGGGATAGGCATCGCCGACGCCGACGCTGAACTACTTCTATATATAGTTAAATAAAAGTAGTCTTATTAATTAAATCTATCTAGCTCAACTACTAAACACTTACTATAAATAAATAAGTAGTACTTACTAAAACAAACTACTTCATATATAAACTACTTCTTCTTTTTTTCCTTTTTCTAAATTACTACACATCTAATCCTACATAAAGATCTAAATTACTACACATCTATTTACAGAAAAAATCTAACATAAAAACTAACATAAAAACCTTACATAAAAAATCTAACATAATATGAACAAATTTTACAGAAAAAAACTAACATAAAGAAACTAACATAAAGAAACTAACATAAAAATCTTACATAATATGAACAATTCTTTTTACAGAAAAAAACTAACATAAAAACCTTACATAAAAAATCTAACATAATATGAACAAATTTTACAGAAAAAAACTAACATAAAGAAACTAACATAAAGAAACTAACATAAAAATCTTACATAATATGAACAATTCTTTTTACAGAAAAAAACTAACATAAAAACCTTACATAAAAAATCTAACATAATATGAACAAATTTTACAGAAAAAAACTAACATAAAGAAACTAACATAAAGAAACTAACATAAAAAATATTACATAATATGAACAATTCTTTTTACAGAAAAAAACTAACATAAAACCTTACATAAAAAATCTAACATAATATGAACAAATTTTACAGAAAAAAAACTAACATAAAGAAACTAACATAAAGAAACTAACATAAAAAATATTACATAATATGAACAATTCTTTTTACAGAAAAAACTAACATAAAAACCTTACATAAAAAATCTAACATAATATGAACAAATTTTACAGAAAAAAACTAACATAAAGAAACTAACATAAAGAAACTAACATAAAAATATTACATAATATGAACAATTCTTTTACAGAAAAAAACTAACATAAAAACCTTACATAAAAAATCTAACATAATATGAACAAATTTTACAGAAAAAAACTAACATAAAGAAACTAACATAAAGAAACTAACATAAAAATATTACATAATATGAACAATTCTTTTTACAGAAAAAAAACTAACATAAAAACCTTACATAAAAAATCTAACATAATATGAACAAATTTTACAGAAAAAAAACTAACATAAAGAAACTAACATAAAGAAACTAACATAAAAAAATCTAACATAAAAAATCTTACATAATATGCACAAATCTTTTTACAGGAAAAAAAAATCTAACATAAAAAACTAACAAATTAATTACACAATCTACATTAACTACATATCTAAATTACACAATCTAATATAACAAAAATATCTATGAACTAAAAAAAATCTAAAACAAATCTAAGAAAAAAAAAAAGACTCACGCATGACGGCGACGGCGAGGTGCGGCAAGTGGCAGGGCGTCAGGGCAAGGGCGACGGCACATGGGCGGGCGCATGCGGCGTCATTGGGTCGGTCGATCGGTCGATGGGCGGCGACGACGGCTGTTGGTCATGCGGCGTGGCCGGACGGCGACGGCCAAGGCAGGGCGGCGACGGCGACAAGGTAGGCGAAGGGCGGACGACGGCTGGCGTATGGGCGGCGACGTGTCGGGGGCGGCAGGGACGCAAGCGCAGGAGCAGGAGATCGGTGGGGATGCGGTTCAAATCCTAAGTGCTACTTTATAGAAGAGAAGTTTTGTCAGCAGTGGAAGAACGGGACCAATGCCCTCTTTAGTCGGTTTGTGCCACCAACCGACCAAAGACTTTTTCAAGAGCCCAAAGGGCGGAACGAAGACCATTGGTCCGGTTGGTGGCACAAACCGACTAAAGAGGGCATTGGTCCCGGTTGCCGCCATTTAACCGACAAAGCTCAAGATTGGTCCCGGTTGGTGCCACCAACCGACCAATAATCTCTCGCATGCTGTTTTTTTTTGATTCTTCCAAGCAGCTTTCGTTTTAGTCCCACCTCGCCAAGCGAGAGGCACTCGCACTGCTTATAAGCCCCGAAAAAGATACAATGACGAAGATGCTCAATGCTCCTCAAGACGTTAGTCGGCTTCAACCCTTGCGGGATACGGTGAGACCGCACAGAGCTATGTGCAAAGGCAGTTGACACTATCCCGAAAGGGTTGAAGCAGATTAACGAGCATTGCGCTCTTTTTTATTTGTAATGACTTATTATAACTCGTAAAAAATAAATATAGCAGAAAAAGAAAAACTATATAAAAACTACTCATAAATGAATAGAAGCAAAAAATAGTTGTGATTAACTATAGTAAAAAGGAGCATATATGCTTATTTTTAATGGCTTATTACAACTCAGAAATAAAAAGAAAAAATAAATATAGCAGAAAAGAAAAACTATATAAAAACTACTCATAAATGAATAGAAGCAAAAATAGTTGTGATTAACTATAGTAAAAAGGAGCATATATGCTTATTTTTATGGCTTATTACAACTCAGAAATAAAAAGAAAAAATAAATATAGCAGAAAAAGAAAAACTATATAAAAACTACTCATAAATGAATAGAAGCAAAAATAGTTGTGATTAACTATAGTAAAAAGGAGCATATATGCTTATTTTTATGGCTTATTACAACTCAGAAATAAAAAGAAAAAATAAATATAGCAGAAAAAGAAAAACTATATAAAAACTACTCATAAATGAATAGAAGCAAAAAATAGTTATGATTAACTATAGTAAAAAGGAGCATATATGCTTATTTTAATGGCTTATTACAACTCGAAATAAAAAGAAAAAATAAATATAGCAGAAAAAGAAAAAAAACTACTCGAAATGAGATAGATATGCGCTTATAGAGGAAATTCAACTTAATTCATAACTAATTTCAAGAGAAACCGTATGAATTTATGCTAAATTACCTATATAAGCGCATCTATTTTCATTATCGGAGGAGCTCGATAAAGTAGAGAGGAGGGCTTATAAACCAGTCCTGCCCCTTGATTGGCGAGGTGGGACTAAACTCGGTCGCAACGGCACTAACTTTTAGTCCCGGTTGATGGCACGAACCGACTAATGGAGCCCATTGGTCCTGCTCAAGCAACCAACCGGACCAATAGGTTTGGGCTCGAGCAGGACCAATGGTCCTGTTCGTCCCACAAACCGACCAATAGGTCCAGACGAACCGGGACCAATGGCCCACGTGGTCGGCCGCCCTCGGCTCACGAACCGGTCCGATGTTTCATTGGTCCCGATTTCGGTTTGAACGGACTAATAGGTGGACCGCCCGACCATTCGCCTTTTCTACTAGTGATTCTAGCATGAATAATAAACATTTATCATGAAATAAGGAAATAAATAATAACTTTATTATTGCCTCTAGGGCATATTTCCTTCAATTAGTACCTAGGAACTACTGCCCTAATTACCATCTAATTTGATGAACCTAGGGGTGGAAAGTGGTAGCGGATATTCCAATTATCCAACTATAAAGTGAAATAAGTGGTCAAATTTTACTCGTTTTATGATTCATCTTAGAAATTTGATTCGCTTCCACCCTTACATGAACCCTAACTCATTTGAGCCGCATCCGCATCCGATTCGTTTCCACCCTTACATGAACCCTAACTAATTTGATGCAACTAAAATATAAAGAAACCCTAGGCAGAGGTAGGGAGGGAGGAGCAGCGTGCTCACCTCGGGAGCCCGCGACGAGGAGGCAGGTGGCGCCGAGGTCGGGTCGGGCTCGGGCGCATGGCGGATGGCGGCGTCGATGTCGGGTCGGGCGCATCCGGTAGCGCTGAGGTCGGGGCGGGGCGGCATTGAACTGGGTCGGGCGGCGAGAGGGTAAAGGAGAGCGTGACGGCCGATGGGCAACGGCGGCGGCGAGAATGGAGAGTTGGATTTGGGGAAAGTGGCCGTGGGAAAGGACAAACCCGTGGTTAAGTCAAGTAGCAAGATGGCTGCTCCGAAAGCACGCCATCGCACGTTAGCTACTGCTGCTCGGGATACACGCCATCGCTACTCCTTTCTATTTTTTTCCCCTTTTTCATTTAGTTTTCTTCACATTTTATTTTTTTTTCCTTTCACCTTATTTTATTTCTTTCATTTTCAATTACCTTTCTATTTGCTTTCCATTTAATTTTATATCCTTTAGCAGTAGCAAGTTTAGATTAAAACGCGCTGCTACAAAGAAAGTAGCGGTAGCGCGGTTCGATATAGGTCGCTACTACTATGTGTAGCTTATCGGCTAAGTCGTGGGAATTTTAGTAGTAACGTGTTTAGAACAAGACGCGCTACTGCTAGAACTTTATCTGCAAAGACGGTTTGCACAAAGCGCGCATCGCTACTTAGCACCAAATGCTTTTTTGACCCGTACATCGCTAAAGTTCTGTGTATAAGGTTTTTCCTAGTAGTGAATACAAAGAATAAGAGAGTTCATATTGATCTTATGGTTAGTGATGATTTCACACATAAAAAGTATGAGACATAAAAGTTGTTGAGAGTTGACAAACGTAGTTTTCGTCATCGTTGCAATTAATAGGAAGTAATAAGGAAAGAGAGGTTTCACATACAAATATATTATCTTGGACATCTTTTATGATTGTGAAGCACTCATTAAGTATGACATGCTAAAAGAGTTGATGTTGGACAAGGAAGACAACGTAATGGTTTATGTTTTCTCACATCTCAGTTAAAGTATATTGTCATTGACCTTCCAAACAAGTTGAGCTTGCCTTTCCCCTCATGCTAGCCAAATTCCTTGCACTAAGTAGAGATACTACTTGTGCTTCCAAATATCCTTAAACCCAGTTTTGCCATGAGAGTCCACCATACCTACCTATGGATTGAGTAAGATCCTTCAATTAAGTTGTCATGTTGTAGGCAATAAAAATTGCTATCTAAATATGTATGACTTATTCGTGCAGAGAAAATAAGCTTTATACGATCTTGTTATGGAAGCAATAAAAGTGAAGGACTGCATAATAAAGGTCCACATACAAATGGCAATATAAAGTAACGTTTTTTTGCATTAAGATTTCATGCATCCAACCCTAAACACACATGACAACCTCTACTTCCCTCTGCGAAGGGCCTATCTTTTACTTTATGTTTTTACTTTATGCTTCAGTCAAGGTGATCTTCACCTTTCCCTTTTTATTTTATCCTTTGGCAAGCTCCTCGTGTTTGAAAAATCATGATATATATATATATATCCAATTGGATGTAAGTTAGCATGGATTATTATTGTTGACATCACCTAAAGGTGAATACGTTGGGAGGCAACATGATAAGCCCCTATCTTTCTCAGTGTCCGGTTGAAACTCTATAACCACAAGTACCGCGTGAGTGTTAGCAATTGTAGAATACTACATGATAGTTGAGTGTGTGGACTTGCTGAAAAGCTCCATTCTTGACTCTTTCTGATGTTATGATAAATTGCAATTGCTTCAATGACTGACATTACAGTTTGCTAGCTCCTAATGAAGTTTCTGAACCATGCTTGACATTGTGAATTGATCGTTACTTGAGCATAAGAAGTCATATGACAAAATATATTTATGTTGCTGTTATAAGAATGATCATGATGCCCTCATGTCCATATTTTATTTTTATCGACACCTCTATCTCTAAACATGTGGACATATTTTTCGATTTCGGCTTCCGCTTGAGGACAAGCGAGGTCTAAGCTTCGGGAGTTGCTACGTCCATTTTGCATCATGCTTTTATATCAATATTTATTGCATTATGGGTTGTTATTACACATTATATCTCAATACTTCTGGCTAATCTCTCTTATTTTACAAGGTTTACCATGAAGAGGGGGAATGCCTACAGCTGAATTTTGGTGGAAAAGGAGCAAACATTGAAACCTATTCTCAGACCGCTCCAAAAATCATGAAACTCCACGAAACTTATTTTTGGAATTAATAAGAATTATTGAGCGGAATAAACACCTCAGGGGGCCCGCACCGGCCAGAGGGGCGCCTGCCTCCTGGGCCCCTGGTTGCCTCCAAGATCCATCTTCGCTATATGAAGGCTTTTACCCCGAAAAATCGTGGGCAAGCTTACGGTACGAAACTCCGCCGCCACGAGGCGGAACCTTGGCGGAACCAATCTAGAGCTCCGGCAGAGCTGTTCTGCCGGGGAAACTTCCCTCCGGGAGGGGGAAATCATCACCATCATCATCACCAACGATCCTCTCATTGGGAGGGTGTCAATCTCCATCAACATCTTCACCAGCACCATCTCCTCTCAAAAACCTAGTTCGTATCAAAACCACAAATTGGTACCTGTGGGTTGCTAGTAGTGTTGATTACTCCTTGTAGTTGATGCTAATTGGTTTACTTGGTGGAAGATCATATATTTAGATCCTTAATGCATATTATTACTCCTCTGATTATGAACATGAATATGCTTTGTGAGTAGTTACGTTTGTTCCTGACGACATGGGTGAAGTCTTGCTATTAGTAGTCATGTGAATTTGGTATTCGTTCGATATTTTGATGAGATGTATGTTGTCTTTTCCTCTAGTGGTATTATGTGAACGTCGACTACATGACACTTCACCATTATTTGGGCCTAGAGAAAGGCATTGGGAAGTAATAAGTAGATGATGGATTGCTAGAGTGACAGAAGCTTAAACCCTAGTTTATGCGTTGCTTCGTTAGGGGCTGATTTGGATCCATATGTTTAATGTTGTGGTTATTACCTTAATACTTCTTTTGTAGTTGCGGATGCTTGCAATAGGGGTTAATCATAAGTGGGATGCTTGTTCAAGTAAGGCCAGTACCCAAGCACCAGTCCACCCACATATCAAATTATCAAAGTACCGAACGCGAATCATATGAGTGTGATGAAAACTAGTTTGACAATAATTCACATGTGTCCTCGGGAGCTCCTTTCTCATTATAAGAAATTGTCCAGGCTTATCCTTTGCTACAAAAAGGATTGGGCCACCTTGCTGCACTTTATTTACTTTATCTACTTGTTACTCGTTACAATTTATCTTATCACAAAATTATTTGTTACCTACAATTTCGGTGCTTGCAAAGAAAACCTTACTGAAAACCGCTTATCATTTCCTTCAGCTCCTCGTTGGGTTCGACACTCTTACTTATCGAAAGGACTATGATAGATCCCCTACACTTATGGGTCATCAGCAACAGACCTTGTTTCAACTTCGGGGATAGTGGCATTTTGATAAGTAATTGTTCCTGTTTACAGTCTGGTCGTTTGTTTTGTCGATTTTGCTTTGCCTTGACTTGTTCCAAGTAGCAAGAAAGAAGTAGTCTTGCTGTGAACGCTTGTTTTGATCATAAGGTCAACCAGAAGGGTATTTTTTCAGCATATATTTTTTCCGGCTCTAGAAGGTTATATGATGTGAACGTTTCGCCTTTGATTAGATTGGTGGCTGTTGAGTGATGTCCTTTCTCTTTCTGCCTAGTTTTCGTATCCTCTGCTGCAATATCTAGGAACTGGATCAAGTATGAGCCGTCTGGCCCACTGGCGGAGCTAGACAAGATGTTTTGGGGGGGCTAAGCAGAATATAAGGATGTTTGGAGGGGCCAGAAAACTATATTATCTTAATCTAACCCCTCTCAAAAAAAATCCCTGTGTATTTTTATCAAGGCTGGGGGGGGGGCATGGCACCTGCAGGAAGCAACATAGCTCCACCGCTGGTCTGGCCTATTTTCTTTTTTCTATTGACGTATACAAGTTATGATCAGAAGCTCTGGCTGTTATGTGGTTGCATGAAGTCCATGCTTGTCTTGGTAGGAGTACCTTTGAGGGCTGAAGTGACTACCGTGTGTGTTGACGCTAGCATGTTGCTCTGCTTTTGAAATTATTTGCCAACTAATCTACATCGGGTGCCTATTTTATTTGGCTGATGAAAACCACTAGATAAGAGTCACAACTTGGATCATCTTTATTGGTTGCAACTTTGCAAGCCGCATCTGATTTTGAGAGCAACTTGGAGCATAAGAGTCAACTTCTCAATGAAACATTATGTTATAATTTATTTTTCGTCATGAATCAATTGCATCTGATTAGGTAGTTGTATGGAAACTAAGATGCTTGACATTATAGCAAGAATCAGACATGGTTATATTTGTCTCATTCCAAGTTGTTGCCGTTGGCGAGTCTTCATTCCTTTGATATCTCTACTACCTAAAAAAAAGAGTAAGGTTTTCTCTCCCGTAAAATACCGTTTCGCTCCTCTACCTTTGTCCGCCATTTCCACTCATGCGTCCCTCCTCCCACGCCCTCCTCCCACAACCAAGTTCCCCTCCCTGAATTCAAAATACTTGTATCGAATCTCAAGTCCATACGTTCGCCTATTGCAAGGATATGACATTTTGCCACCTAGTAAAAAAAAAGGAGAACGAGGATTCCATCCCAAGTCTCCCGACTGGAGCTTGAAGTGCTAGTCAAAGAGGTGGGTGAGTTGTGCATGAATATGTCGCATTCACGCGTTGTAGCAAACAAGTTCCAAAAGCCAGCACGTTGTTCATTAGGAGTATACCTGGCCATGGGCAGACCGCCCCAGACGGCCCGACCCGAAAATCCTATGCCGGGCCGGGCTTGATCATGCCATCGGGACGGGCTCGGGCGTTGAAGATTGAGCCCGACGTGTAGACCGGGCTTGGCTCGGGCTTGCGAGATTTTAGAGTAGTCAGGTCGGACGGACGGACCATGTCGGGTTTTTTCGAGCTCAGGACAAGCTTGGGCCCGATTTATTAGGGCTGGCGATCGGGCCGGGCTCGGGCCTGGGTTGTTAGCACCGGGTTTTTTTTGGCCCGTCCCGGCCCGACATATGCCGAGGTATAATTGGGAGGATCTGTAAATCAGATGTTCGCCAGATATCTATTTTTGAAAGAATATGAAAAGTTCGGTTGATGAAAAAATGTGTATTCCTAAGGTTTTGTATTGTGGGACCGCAGTCACAGAGTCTAAAAAAATATTCTTTTCACGAGAAAGAAGAGTCCTAAGTAGGATTCTAACAGAAGGTAAGATTTAGGAGGTTTTCTAGCAAAGCGGATATCCCATTGTCCCTGCTGCTGCCTTCCCAAGCTGCTCCTGCCTGCGCCGCAAGAGCGGAGCCGCCGCCCGCCCCGCCCCGCCGGCAACGATGGAGGCAAGACCAGATCTTGGTGAGTGCATGCTGCCTAATCCCTTCTTCTTGATCGAATCTGAGGTCTGGGGGTAGGAAACGCCGCCAATCTCTGCGAATTTCTGATTTCACTGTCTCTGCTGGACCAGGGCCTGGATTGCTCATGCCGCCGGCGACCCCCGACAATGGCCGGCGGCCGCCGTTCGATTCCTCCACGGATGGCCCCTCCTCTTGCTCTGCTGCGGTCGCCCCCGCGTCGGCTGATTTGGGGGTGTTTGATAAGCACGGCTTCATCTACCTCAGGTCCCCCATTGGGGAACAGCCTCGATCTGTACCCGGCGCCACTGATGGCTGCGCAGCCACCGTGCAGACCTCCGATTCTTCCGACGAGATTGCGCCGCCAGGGGCTGGTTCCGCTCCTAGCGCCGCTGCTGCGACTCCTATCTTCATCCCCACCCCGGAGAAAGAGGAGAGCACCCATTGGCGGCCAAGGAAGAAGTCCACCAAGGGGGTGCCTCGGCTGAAGGTGATGAAGGATAAACACCCCAAGCCTGCCCGCACAACGCCGGCTAAGCCTCACAAGACTCCGGTGGCAAAAAAGGACGGCGGGGCTGGATCTGTTGGAGACGGCACTGATAATAAGCTATCAAAGCGCAAGTTAGACTTCGATCTGGAAGTCATTACGGGGAGTTTCGGCAGGGCCAAGCTGATGGCTAATCTGAGGCTCCTTGCAGAGGTTAACAATATTTCAAGTGCGACGAAGACAAAGAAAAAGAAAGCAAGTGGCGACTGGGCCATTGTTCCTTACCAGAATGCTGCTCCGACTGATGCGTCCTGCTCTGCTTTGGTCCCATTTGGTGGTTTGGGTGGCCACGGAAATCACTCGAATCAAGTGCGGCCCAAGGTGCTAGGCCTCGATGTTGAGACATTGCGAGTGTGTGGCGTTCTGACCAAGTGGGAAGAGATTGACAGTGAAAGTTTCGAAGGGGTTGATATCGGCAGCGGGCCTAGATGGGATGAAACTCGGCGGGATTATAAAAGGCTTGTGGATCGGTTTATTGCGACCGTAAAGGATTTATTCGGTAATGATCCTGGCTCATTCTCTTCTCTCTGTCTTCATTTCTGCAGCGTGCAATAAGGAAAAGAAGATGACATATTAAGTGAAATGCACTTCCATGCCAAAGTGGAAAATAAATACATGAAAAGTAAGAAGCGTAGCATTGCCTTTGATAAACCTGAAGCTTTTCTCACAAAGAATAAAAAACTTGGAAGTTTTGAAAACTCCTACAGACATATCAGGTGAGTCAGGTCAGCCATTAGTCACTTGATGTCTTCTGTGGAGAAACAATTTAATCGATAGTTTTTTAGTGTCTATACATTGGGTAGTTCAATGGAGAAACAAAAATAATCTGGCATTAGGTATTTGATAGTGGCACTTGGTTCCAGTTTTTCTCTCATGCAGGCGAAAGCGTAGGACTTTGAACAATGTTGTACCTGTTGCTAATTAGTACCGAGTTCCAAAAAAAAAAACAGGTGAAAATGAATATTTCGTGATATATAATGAGCAGTATAGCCCTTGCATCCACAGTAAACATGTGGATGATGGATCAAATAAGTTTTTTTACAACCCTCTGCTTATATATGAAATACACAAGTTCACATTGGATTCTAAGTTTTGAACTGCTTTTGTGTCAGGTCCCAGAGAATATTCTCGATGGGGAGGATCCGTAATTGATTCTGTGGTTGGTACTTTCCTGACACAAAATGTTGCTGACCATTTATCAAGGTAATATAGTAGAGAATGTGGTCTTTGCTTGCATGCTTGTGCTGGCACTGATATACATTTTTTGAACATCATATGCACTTTTGATTACTAATTGTTTTTGTATGAACATACAGCAATGCTTTTATGATCCTGGCAGCAAAATTTCCTATGAATAAGAGGAAGGGTAATGCTGAAGAATGTTCATATGTACCTCCGTCAACAGTTGACGTCAAAGAAAACTTGAATTTGACTAAAGCACATGATGCTGGTGATTCTACCAATTCAGTTTTTACCAATCCCATTGATTGCGAGGAAGTTGGTTACGGTGAGGAGGTAAAAGGAAACTATGGTCAAGACTACAAAACAATTATGGAGAAGTTCCTAGCTATTATAAAAGAGAAAGACATCTCTACTTGGGAGAAGGATGATCTTTTGAACTTAGTCAAGGATAAATCTGGAAAACCAATATGCACTGAAAACACCTTAAGAAAGTTCATAGCCACGCTGCGGGTGGAAGATACTGCTCACTGGGATAAGTTACGGGATGAAGCATATAGAAAAGGATATGATAACGGAAGCAAAACTAGAATAACTGACAAAGTAAATTGGGAAGCTGTACAGCAGGCCTCATTTGTTGACGTTGCAAAGTGCATTGCAGGCAGGGGACAACATTACCTTCTGGCATTGCGGATACAGGTATGTGATCACGGGATACACTGTCTTACTTAACTCTATAATACGGCCCCAACATTTCTGTACCAAGAATGTGTTTCTAAATACCTTTCTCCTGAAAAAAATGAATGTTCTCATCTTTTGTACTCCCTCCCATCCATAATAACTGTCAGCAAAATTTATGTAAGCAAACTTTCATATATTTTGTAGTGTCAAAAAACGTCTTACATTATGGGTCGGAGGGAGTAGTCAGTAATATGTTTGATTACCAAGTTGTTTGTTGTTCTGTAACATCTACTTTGGAATATTGAAATTTTCGGCTCGGCTAAGAAAAAAATGATGGAAGTATGAACTGTCAGCTACATTGGAACTCTTTATTTTCCATGCAATTAATGTATTGTCCGATTCACACAATCACTACTTGTATAGTACTCCCTCCGTCCCATAATGTAAGACGTTTTTTCACATCACACTATTTTAAACAGCGGTTTTGAGTGAAACATCATTTTATTATTTGACTAATATCCATACTCCCATCACTAGTAACATATTTTGTCCGAATCACTCAATCACTACTTGTATAGCATTTTTTTAACAGCAGTTTTGAGTGAACCATCATTTTATTATTTAACTAATATTCATATTCCCACCACTAGCAACATATTTCTTCAATTCTTGTTTTCTGCATTTTACGCAAGACCTGAAAGTATTATTTGACCTTCTACAGGCATTTCTCACGCGCATAAAGAAAGATCATGGAAGCTTTGACCTGGATTGGCTTAGATGTCTACCACGAGAAAGCGCAAAGTATGGCCATATATTTCACAAAACATATGCTGCAGTTAGTTACATCACCATTTTAGTGTTCTTTGTTTTAATGGTGCTGAACTATCAAGAAATAGATGTTCAATTTTCTTGCATTTATAAATAAATATAACCATGCAGCAATTTACTCTCAGAAACTTTAGTAGATTGGAGGAATATCATGGTACTTGTGGTAGGGAACTGCTAGCAGGCTGGATAAAATAAGAAACTAATATTTGTTCAGAGCTACATAAAATTTGCATGCTCAGTGGAATTATATCACTCATATCTTTTTTTTTTCTGGGCATTAGAAAATACCTACTCAGCATAAATGGACTTGGAGCTAAAAGTGTCGACTGCATACGTCTTTTGTCACTGGAGCATAAAGCATTCCCAGTAAGTTATTTTTTGTTTCTTAAAAACAAATCAAATTCTGTCAAGTGAATGCATTTTAAATCAAAGCTGTGATCGCACTCCACTCCTTTCAGGTTGATGTCAACGTAGCTCGCATAGTCACAAGGCTACAATGGGTTGAACTGCAATGCTGTTCTGAGGAGTTTCATTCGGTTGACCTGTAAGATTTTTGCACCTGAATATGTGAATAACTAGCTATGATTGACAACCCAGTTCTTATGCCTACTTTCCTTTCTTGAAGATATCCACTCATGCAGGATGTGCAGAATTACTTATGGCCTCGACTATGTACTATTGACAAAGAAAAATTGTAAGTCCTGATCATTTGAAATGTATCAACATTCTTTATGTAACTTTTAGAATTTTAGTAGACACATCTGACGAATATGTAAAATAATAGGTATGAACTACACTGTCTCATGATAACTTTCGGAAAGGTATTTGCTCCACAAAAGTGATTAATAAAATTTATGATGGTTTAGCTACAAATGTTTTATGGTGGATGCTTCCGTTATGCAGGTAATTTGCACAAAAGTAGATCCAAATTGCAATGCTTGCCCATTCCGTGGGGACTGCAGGTACTACAAAAGTAAACTTACCAGGTATGTTCACATGTTGCAAACTTATTTAGAGCTTATTTCAGCAACACACCGATATATTGTTATTATGGTACGTAGTGAACTCGCAACCACAACAACTAAGCCTTTAGTCCCAATCAAGTTGGGGTAGGCTAGAGCTGAAATCCATAAGATCTTGAAACCAACTCATGGTTCTGGCACGTGGATAGCTAACTAACTCGCACCCCTGTCCATGGCTAGTCCTTTGGTGATATTCCAGTCCTTCAGATCTCTCTTTACGGACTCCTCCCATGTCAAGTTTTGTCTACCTTTTTTTTGCGGATGCTGTTTAAATTTGAGTAGCTGCCATCGAACTAGGTAGTACTGTGACATTGGTGTTTATGTAGCTAACTATTATTGATATTCAAGTGCTATGTCTTAAACAAAGGATTGGAAATTACTAGTGAAGTAAAACCTTTTAGAAGGTGCAATATACAAAGATGATTACTCATATAAGATTTGTGTCTTTCTTGTAGAGACGATATTTGCATGGTGAACTTTTTATTTTGTTGATTTGGACTAATTTTAGATTGAAGCACGGAACACTAACATTTGCTTGTTATCAGACCATTACTTCCTCCTGCAGAGGAGCATGTGCGTGGTGGTGAAGAGAAAACAAGTATAGTTACTTCTGAAAGACTGTTGTCAAATGGTAGCTCCATACCAAGTCATCAAATCGAAGAAAGCAGGACTGCTGGCAGACAACACTCCCGCAGCTGTGAGCCCATTATTGAGGTGCCACCAAGTCCCGAATATGAATATGAAGCACTTGATGAGCAAGAATATCCCAATGAAGATGATCTTGTTGATATTGAAGATATTATGTCAGGAGTACACTATGACGTTGAAATAAATCTGTGTTCAAACAAGCCTATGGTGAGCAATTGCTCTTGGACACCAAATCGTGGAAAAGATTTGGCATTGAGCAATTCACAACATACAAGCAGGAAAATGAAACACATAGGGCGTCTTAGGACAGAGCACCTTGCGTACGTAACAATATACTTTCCTGATATATTGAGCTTTTGTCCTCAGAAATCAGCAGTGCCCCACTAAGATTGCATATTTGTTATTACAGGTATGTGCTCCCAGACGGTCATCCATTGTTGGAAGAGGTATGTTGTATGCCATGATGCCTTATCTTTGTACTACAATTATGAGGTAGTATGTTTTACTATTACAATGATGTTGAATTGTTGATTAATAATTTGACTGATATGTCTTCCAGTTTGAAGAGCGAGTTCCAGAAGATCCATCTCCTTATCTCCTGGTTCTTCATCCTTGTCCTGACAATCCTCCTCCTGGTGCTGTCGAGAACTGCATGGTGAAAGGCACAATTCTGGTGAGTAATCACTTGCTCAGAGTGTACTTTACTTTTGTAAAATATATGTAAACTTGATGCAGAAAATAATATTATTTTTCTCAAGGAACAGAGTTACTATTAAGAAGAGTCAAGAGTCAATTGATTAGGAACGTTGAGAGGTATGCAACTATGCATGAAACAAAGTTGATACAAGTAGCTAGGAATGATCTAAATTATACTCAATCTGTTCCAAAATAGATGACTCAACTTTGTACTAACTTTACTAAAATTTGAGTCATCTATTTTGGAACGGAGGGAGTACTTAATTTCTCCAATTCAGCTGCTTTGCTGATCTTTAAGGGGCAGCTCATACTTCATAGTATATGATTTCGTTAACTTTTGATGGCAGTAACCAAAAGTTATCCAAGTTGGAATCTATAGTTAACCAATTTTCGTTCTGTTTGTGTCACCATCCACCTTTACTCTATTAATAGAAAATCAGGTACATTCAATTGTCGACATCTCTAAGAAACTAAAATAGAAGGTGCAGTAAGTTCAAATTATTGAGTTTCGTCACTTCCGTGCATCAACCATCTCATACTAAAAGCCGAGAATATACAAATCAACCGGCCAGCTTCGGTCTTACTACCGTTTTCCCAGCCCGTTATAATTATGCGCGTCTCTTTGTGCCCTGCACCACGTAATTATAGTGCTTAGTTTTGACCCAAATCAGACATATGATATGAACCCTCTAGCATATATTACAATATGAGTAAATCTTTTATCCTTATTTTTGATTGGTGCATACATGAATGAGCAGATACCCTGTCGAACAGCATCCACAGGAAACTTCCCATTGAACGGTACCTACTTTCAGGATCATGAGGTGCACAGACTGCCATATTTTACGCTGTTAATTTCTGACAATTCTAGACCAAATTGGCTAGAGACTAACTTTTCAACTTAACCCCTTTGCAGGTCTTTGCAGATGACTCATCTAGCCGTCATCCAATAGTCTTCTCTAGTGAGTGTCTCAACGACCTGGGGAAATGCATTGTATATTTTGGCTCATCAATACACTCTATCACAAAAGGTAGCTTATTGTTGAACTGTGAATGTGTTGAAATTGTTTACTGATGAGTGATATTAACTGGCGTACTAATCAATCTCAGGTCAAACAAGACAAGACATTGAAGACTGCTACAAGAAAGGTAAAGAGTGCTTGCCATTTTCTTCTCTTGTCTAGTTTATTTGTCACTGATGGGCTAAGGGTCTTCGGATATTGAAAAGGGTGGACGCTTTTGCTCTCATAAAATGCCTATCATGGACCATTGTGACAGTTTTGGGGATGAAAGTTGCTTTGCAGAATCACAAGTAAAGAAGCTGAGATGCGAGGCAGTGTAAAGATCATATGTGAATCACATGCTACCCAAAAATTAAGCTGTGATACAATATGTGGCGCCTTTACTCATGTGACCGTATTTCATACTGTGTGCTGTGATCTCTTGCAGGATATGTGTGCATAAGAGGGTTTGACCGGCGGACGAGATCCCCAAGGCGACTGCGTGCCGCATTACATTCCATCAACGAAAAGAAAGAGGACGGCAGCAAACATAAGGAAGGCGCGGGGCTGGGGAAGAGCAATGAGCAGAAGGCGCCTTCGACAAATTAGGAATTACGTAGCATCTACTCCCTCTGAGTATAAAGTTAGTACAAAGTTGAGTCATCTATTTTGGAACGGAGGGAGTAACATGTAATCTGGGGCATGGAGTAGATTAGATGTTACCTGACGCCGATGGTAGCTGGGGTGAAGCTAATGTGGTTAGTGTAGTTCTCTGGTTGTCTTTTAGTACAGGGCTAGTTAGAAGATGTAGCTGGATGGAACGGTTAGAGCGATTGCAGATGTAAATCATGATTTGTATTTTTATTAGGATGAGTAAATAATTGGTGAGCCCTTGCCAGTCATGTGTTCCCTGTTTTCTCTCCCTTTGTGTCTCCTTCATACTGCAAAACAAATCGAAGCGCATTTGAAATCTCTAAACAAACAAATATTTAGAAACGGAGGGAGTAACTTGACGAGGAAGGACCGGGTCACGTGACGTGGCAATAGTCGCCTGAGTGGCTTGGTCCACTCGTCTGTCAGCACCACCCATGGAGCGCCTGCGTCTGCATGGCCGAGCTTCATCTTCGTCCATCCATGTCAATGTCGTTGACCTCTTCACTCCAACACTCCCTCCGCGTGCATACATGATACATATACGCTCATGTTCACTCATCAGGCCACGCGGAACTATTCATCAACGACCGAGACCTGGACACCGACCACAGGGCCGCCCCGCCATGGACTCGTCGTCGTCGCGCTGGGCCGCGCCCACCGTGTCGGCCGGCGGCGTGCTCGCCTCGGCGGCCATCTTCCTGCTGTGCATGACGTTCGCCCTCCCGCTCATCTTCCTCCACCACCGCTACTTCAGCACGGGCGTCGCGCCCAGCGGTCGTCGTCAGGCGCGCGCGCGGAGCACCCGGCCTCCCAGGGGCGTCGACCCGGAGCTGCTGCGGTCGCTGCCGGTCACGGTGTACCGCGCCGCGGACGACGTCGGAATCGGATTGGTGGACTGCGCGGTGTGCCTGGCCGGGCTTGAGGACGGGGAGGAGGCGAGGTTCCTGCCCGGGTGCGGCCATGGGTTCCACGCCGGGTGCGTCGACAGGTGGCTGGCGGCCCACACCACCTGCCCGCTCTGCCGGGTCGACGTCGTCGGCGGCAGGCCCGAGGCTTCGACGCCGACAAGCCTCCCTCCCGTACCGCCGGAGCCGGCCAACTACGCAGCGAACTTGCCGGCGAGTGTGCTGCTCGGGGTTACAGACCAGGCCACGCTCGGCGCCGTGACCGTGGCCACTGACGGAGTGCTGGTGATCGACGTTCCGGAGTCAGTGATGGTGGCAGCGGCCCCGCACGACGCGTCCAAGTCTCCAGGCGTGGTCAGGCTAGGGTCGGTGAAGAGGCTGTGGAGCTTCGGGAGGCAAGGGCCGTCGGGGTCCCCTGCGCCCTGCGCCGGCGGCAGCGGAACGGCAGACGTAGAGCGGGGCATTAGCATCGCATGTAGAACCCCGAGATCCCCGGTGTACCGTTGAGCCGCCACCAGGAATTGCCACCGGCCAGAGATCAGCTGGATCCATGTTTAGTCTTTCTCCGTTGAATTCGCATGCCGAAATGGATGTATCTAGAACTAAAATACATCTAGATACATCCATTTCTACGACAAGTAATTCCGAACGGAGGGAGTAGTACTGTACATATTTACACATGGAGGTATAGGACGTAGCCACATAGACATTCTTTTGAAAGATTATTAGTACTCCCTCTGTAAACTAATATAAGAGTGTTTAGATCACTAGGAGTACTCAGATAGCTATCATGATGTTGAAGTTCTTCGACAGCTATCAATCCAGCAGAAAACGATATTGCTCTGCGTACGATGTGAACCACGTACGATTTTCGTACGATGTGATCTCACGCGTCCTTGGGATTGAATGAACGGCTGGTGATGATTGTCGTACGGAAATCGTATAAAATGCATCGTACGTGTAGCAGGACTCAGCAGAAAATAAGGAGTAAAAGTTATTCCTCAGACTGAGAGTCACCAGCTCCATAGTCGTCCATACGTGTGTGATCGTTTACTTGCTGCTCTACTAGGTCTTCCTATGAGAGTGGTTATTGTTGGGGGTGGACAGCAACAATGCGCTGCACAAATTCACCGGCACGGCAAATATGCACACTACACAGCCCCCTCTACTTGTGATGAACTTTGAGGACAGCTTCAACCAACAAGTAAGCAGCGGAATAACACAAACAACATGCACAAGTGACACAGGATTTAACGTGGAAAAACCTCCTCAACTTGAGGAGTAAAAAACCACGGCTGTGGACCGACCGGTCCACACAACTTCACTATGAGAATGATGAGTACAAAGTCTTCTCTAGAACCTCTAGAGAGATTTACAACACACTCTCCACGTTGCCAACCGGCAACAACAACAACAGCCACAAGAGGCAAGATTTCAGCAAAGCAGAGTTTACACAACTTCTGTACCCTCCAGTGTTTTGCAAACTGCTCTTAAACCGCTGAACCAAACAGCACCAAATTTGGCAGACAAGTAGACACACAAGTTCCTGAGATCCCCTCCAAAATTCAGCTCAATCGGACATCGTTTGCCTACCCAAACTGTTCGTCTCCCAAAACTACTCTGTTCTGAAACTGCAGCAGTCAGAGCTAACAAAACCACTCTCAAATCTGATGCTCCACTGACCCAATCCTCAAACCAGCTAACCAGATCGAAGTACTCAAAGTAAGGAACGAGCTCACCAAGTTTGGGGTCGATCCAAGCACGTTTGGGCCTCCAATCACCAGCTTGAACACTGTCTAGTCAGATGCAGCAAATCTGGACAGAACCTCTGCTTCTTCTTCTTCTTCCTCTCTCTCAGGTTGTGTTTTCTCTTGTGTGCTCTCTCTCTCACTCTCACGAATGGCCGCCACAACCAGCAAGGGGTGGAGTGGCTAGGGTTTTCTCCTTGCTCCCTTCACCAAGAACACTCACAACCGTTGGATGCGTAAGCAGATCAACGGTTCATATGTGTTGGACTTGTGTGGGCTGATGTTGGGCTGCCAACACACCTCCATGTGGAGGGACTTAGCCCAACAAACTCCCTCCCGACATCATGGAGGGTCTCACTGCCTTCCGGCAGCCATGCCAGTGAGCGGCGGCATACTTCAAGTTTCTTCCTTGTCACCACTTTAGTCAACATATCAGCCCCATTGTCATCGGTGTGAACTTTCTCAAGTTGCATTTTCTTGGAATACAACACATCTCGAATCCAATGATAACGGACTTCTATATGCTTGGACCTTGAATGAAAGCTTGCATTCTTACTCAAGTGGATAGCACTTTGGTTGTCACAAAACAACACATACTTGTCTTGCTTAAAACCAAGCTCACAAGCCAACCGTTTCAGCCACAATAGCTCTTTGCTCGCCTCTGTTACAGCAATGAATTCAGCTTCAGTTGTATTCAATGCCACACACTTCTGCAGCCTACTTTGCCATGACACCGCTCCCCCTGCATAGGTAACCAAGTAACTGAAGTAGACTTCCTTCATCAACGTCTCCACCATGTCGAATCTGAAAAAGCAATCAGCTTTGCCTCACCATCACCGAAGCAAAGTTTCAGATTTGTGCTGCCCTCAAGATATCTCAAAATCCACTTCACGGCTTCCCAATGAGGTCTTCTGGATTGGACATAAATCTGCTCACAAGACTAACCGCATGAGCAATGTCGCCTTGTACACACCATAGCATACATCAAACTTCCAACCGCTGAAGCATAAGGAACATGATGCATTTCCTTTTCGCTCATCGGTGGTAGGACATTGCTTCTGCTCAACTTGAAATGGGCTGCTAGTGGACAACTCACAACTTTAGCATTTTCCATCTGAACTTCAAGTACTTTCTCAATATACTTCTCTTGAGACAAGTACAACTTGTTGCAATTTCTGTCTCGCTCAATTCTCATTCCGAGAATGTTCTTTGCTGGACCTAAGTCTTTCATAGCAAAACATTTGCTCAACTCCTTTTCAACTTAGCAATCCTAGAGACATTCTTGCCAACAATCAGGATATCATCAACATAGAGCAATAATATGATGAAATCATCACCGAGAACCTCTGAATAAACACACAATGGTTTGAGCTACACTTCTTGTAGCCTTGCTCCCCATGACAGTTTCAAACTTCATGTACCATTGTCTTGGTGCTTGTTTCAGCCATAGAGACTTTTCTTCAGCTTGCACACATAGTCTTCTTTGCCTTTCACAAGAAACCCCTCAGTTGCTCCATGTATATTTCTTCCTCCAACTCACCATGAAGGAATGCAGTCTTCACATCCATTTGCTCAACCTCCAAGTTGAGACTTGCTGCCATGCCAAGGATTACTCTTATGGATGTCATCTTCACAACCGGAGAAAAGATCTCATCATAGTCAATGCCTTTTCTCGGCGAATCCTTTTACAACTAGCTTTGGCCTTGTACCTTGGATGTGATGTGTGCTCTTCTTGCTTGATTCTGTAGACCCACTTGTTCTTCAAAATTTTCTTGCCCTTAGGCAACTTCACCAACTCATAAGTATGATTCTTATGCAAGGAATCCATCTCTTCTTGCATAGCATTTTTCCACTCCTTCTTGTGCTCATCTTCCATTGCATCCGCAAAGCATTCAGTGTTCTGAACCGCCGATAATAACACCACGTATTGATCCGAGGGATACTGCTGGAAGGAATTCGACCCTGTTGGATCTTCCGAGTGGAGCAGGTGGTGGACTTTACGGTGCTGGTGCTTCCTGCTGATCCGGATCATCAACTTCAGATCATACTCTTGTTGCTGCTGCTGGGGAGCATCTTCTTCACTGCACCACCATGTACATCATCTTGTACATCTTCGCATCCGCTTCAACTTGCACAGAGCTGGAGCTGCAGGAACTGGGTCGAATCAATCATGTCTTCTTCTGCCGAGGAGGAACCTGCCCTTTGTCTTCACAATATCCTCAATTGTTTGGTCTTCAACAAACACAACATCACGGCTTCTCACAACTTTCCTTGCTATAGGGTCAAACAGCTTGTAGCCAAACTCATCACCACCATAACCAAGAAAAATACACCGCCGTGTCTTGAATCAAGCTTTGACCTTTCATCTTGAGGAATATGAACAAAGGCCTTGCACCCAAAAACCTTGGTGGTCATATGAGACGTCCTTGTCACACCAAACCCTGTTAGGAACATCTCCTGCAAAGGATAACTTGGTGAGAGATTAATAAGATAAACTGCAGTCATCAAAGCCTCACCCCAAAAGTGTTTACGTAGCTTTGCACTTGACAACAAGCATCTAACTCTCTCCACAATTGTCCTGTTCATCCTCTCAAGAAGACCATTCAGTTGTGGTGTCTTTGAGGAGTAAATTGATGCCTAATACCTTGCTGCTTGCAATATGCATCAAATGGCCCAATGTACTCTCCTCCATTATCGGTCATGAATGCACTTGATCTTCTTCTCAGTTTGTCTCTCAACCGAGGCTTGGAATTGCTTGAATACACCTAGTACTTGATCTTTGGTCCTCAAAGTGAAGGCCCAAACTTTCCTGGAAAAGTCATCAATAAAAGTCACAAAGTACTTAGCGCCACCAAGAGATCTTACCGACATTATGCAAACATCGGAATGTATCAAGTCCAGCTTCTCGGGCTTCTTGTGAGGAGGTAGAGTCTTGAAGGCAACTCTGTGTTGCTTCCCTGCTAGACAATCTGAACATTTCTTGATGTGAACTCCTTTCACACCCTTCAACAATTTTTTCTTCACTAGCACTGTCATCCCCTTCTCACTCATGTGCCCAAGTCTCTTGTGCCATAAAGCACAATGATCATCCTTCTCTAGTGCATTGACAGAAGCACTAAAAAGCTTAGCATGAACATGATACAAAACTGAGACCATTTTACCTCTTGCAACAATCATGTTGCCTTTGGTGAGCTTGTACGCCCTTTTCCAAAACTGCTCAAGTAATCATCTCCATCAAGCAAACCAACCGAGATAATATTGAGACGAAGTGCCTCAACATGCCTCACAGATTTGAGGACTAACCTTGTACCATTTGCGGTCTCCAAATGCACATCTCCTTTTCCAATGATGGCTGCTCTATCATTGTTCCCCATCTTCACAACACCAAAATCACCTGATATATAGTTAGTGAAGAGCTCTCTGCGAGATGTAGCATGAATGGTAGCACCGCTGTCCAGTATCCAAATCATCTCATCACCATCCACAAGGTTGACGGTTTCATCAGAAACAACAGTGATCTTCTCCTCAACAAAGGAACCAAATCTGCCCTCATTTTCTTCATGCATAACAAGCATGATGTCCTCTTCATCGCAGAACTCGGTTGCCTCTCGTGTCACTATCACCGTCAAATTGCTTCGATCTTGTTTCTTCTTTTCTTTTGTCTTTCTTCCACTTGTCACATTGCCACTTAATGTGGCCCTTCCGATGGCGATGATGGCACTCATAATCAGCATACTTACTTTTGATTTGCTCCTACCTCTTTTTCGCCTTTACGGACCTCGCTCTTGCTTCTCCCCCGGACTGAGTGACTAGCACCTCTGAATGTGAGGAAGAAGTGGCTTCACCACCTTTCGACTCTTCATTTAGTACCCTGGTTTTCACAAGATTCCAAGTGACAACTCCATTAGGTGCTGAATTGCAAACCGTGACCTTAAAGGTCTCCCACTGTCCGTAATGAGCCTAGTAGCAGCAAAGCTCTCACTTCATCTTCAAATGTTATTCCCATTGAAGAAAGCTGATTTATAATGCCTTGGAAAGTATTCACATGATCTGCAATTAGAGTGCCCTCTTTGTACCTCAAACACATCAATTGTTTGATCAAGAACATCTTGTTTGTACCTTCTTTCCGGGCAAACAACTCTTCCAATTTCTGCCATAAGGTGCGTGCATGTGTCTCATCAATGATATGGTTCAAAACATTATCATCGACCCATTGCCGAATAAACCCACAAGCTTGGCGATGAAGTACCTTCCACTGACCTTCCTCAATGCCCTCCGGCATCTCAGTGGAGAACACTGGCTTCCAGTATTCTTTCACATACAACAAGTCCTCCATCTTGCCCTTCCATGCTTGATAATTTGTACCATTCAAAGATATCATCCTGCTAGTATTCACTTCCATCTTTCACCACAAGAAACTCAGCAATTTGCACAAGCAAACCAAGGCTCTGATACCACTTTGTTGGGGGTGGACAGCAACAATGCGCTGCACAAATTCACCGGCACGGCAAATATGCACACTACACAGCCCCTCTACTTGTGATGAACTTTGAGGACAGCTTCAACCAACAAGTAAGCAGCGGAATAACACAAACAACATGCACAAGTGACACAGATTTAACGTGGAAAAACCTCCTCAACTTGAGGAGTAAAAACCACGGCTGTGGACCGACCGTCCACACAACTTCACTATGAGAATGATGAGTACAAAGTCTTCTAGAACCTCTAGAGATTTACAACACACTCTCCACGTTGCCAACCGCAACAACAACAACAACCACAAGAGGCAAGATTTGAAAGCGAGTTTACACAACTTCTGTACCCTCCAGTGTTTTGCAAACTGCTCTTAAACCGCTGAACCAAACAGCACCAAATTTGGCAGACAAGTAGACACACAAGTTCCTGAGATCCCCTCCAAAATTCAGCTCAATCGGACATCGTTTGCCTACCCAAACTGTTCGTCTCCCAAAACTACTCTGTTCTGAAACTGCAGCAGTCGAGCTAACAAAACCACTCTCAAATCTGATGCTCCACTCGACCCAATCCTCAAACCAGCTAACCAGATCAAGTACTCAAAGTAAGGAACGAGCTCACCAAGTTTGGGGTCGATCCAAGCACGTTTGGGCCTCCAATCACCAGCTTGAACACCTGTCTAGTCGATGCAGAGAATCTGGACAGAACCTCTGCTTCTTCTTCTTCTTCCTCTCTCTCAGGTTGTGTTTTCTCTTGTGTGCTCTCTCTCTCACTCTCACGAATGGCCGCCACAACCAGCAAGGGGTGGAGTGGCTAGGGTTTTCTCCTTGCTCCCTTCACCAGGAAACACTCACAACCGTTGGATGCAGAACAGATCAACGGTTCATATGTGTTGGACTTGTGTGGGCTGATGTTGGGCTGCCAACACACCTCCATGTGGAGGGACTTAGCCCAACAGTTATAATTGTTTTTCTGGTCTTCCTAGAGTCTTTCCAGGACACATCATCTAGCAGCAGATTTATTTTTAACAACTCCACTATGTGATGCAGTAGGTTCACCTATCAGGTGGCTCCACCTCAGCATGTACGGTTTTGCATCTCTCTAGTGTTTTAGATTCCTTTATCTGAATTTCCATGTATTCTCCCATATATTTGATGGGCTCCATCAGTGTTTTTTTTAAGAACAAAGATGTTTTCAAGGTTTTTTTCCGCAAAAGGAGTCAGGTGTCTGATATTTGGCATTTTTATTCAAAACTGTTCAGTCATTTCATTGGCATTCCAAGAAAGTCACTTTTTAACCTTTTGAATTATTTTAGTGACACTTTATTGGCATACAAAGTTAGAGACTCGCTTGTTGCTGAAACACTACCTGGCCTCGGTCTGCCTTTGTTGGAGAGGTGAGCTTGGATCATCCTCCCAAACGGGAACGGTGAAGAGGTCGATGGCTCCCTTGAGAGGGTAATGATACAATGCGTCAGCACCGCAGAGTCCAACTAAGCGGACATGGGTTTTCACCTAGAGCACAAGCAAGGGGAGAAAGGGAAGAACCACGGCGGTGCCCTAGGAGAGGCGCGACACTAGCAGGCATAACCGCTGCTGATGCCGAAGTGTTGAGCTTTTGCTTGGTATCTTCCCCGTCCTAGGCCCTGCCCGCCGCCCTTCTTTTTACCGGCCGGCCCATTCCGCTTTGAGGCGGCTGGCTTGCCATGTCGCCGAGTTGATCTTCCGGATGGCCACCTATTCCAGATCCTCCACCTCCGCCGTCTCTAGTAGCTTCTCGTACGGGGCCATGCGGCGGCGGTGGTGAAAAAGGACGGGAATTGGGGTGGAGAACGGTGGGATGATGGCGGAGAGGGTGAAGAACGGGGAAGAGGGCGAGTGCCACGAAAACAGTGCGGGCCGTTCCAATGCGTGGTCCATCTCTATTTTGGATTGGTCGGGGATGTCGGAGTCCTGTGTGACAGGTGTCCTGGCTCCCGCGAAACCTCTGGATTGTTTTCGATTTATATAAAAACTGACACCCGAACTGATTTGCCGGGGCTGCTTTGGATGACTTGTAGCGTCCGGACCGTTTGAGGACTATTTAGGGGTCATGCTGGAATCTGACGCTGCAAGTTTTGCAACACGGGAGCGGGGATCTCCGGCGTCCTCAAGACGAGTGGACTGAATCATAGGCCAGTTGCAGCTTGAAAACTTGGAGAAGCGAGGAGAGGGCGACGTGTGGTAGAAACCTGCGAATTCGCACGCGAGCTCCCTGTTGCATGGACTGTTGACCCGTCGTCACGCATACGGGTTGCTCCAGTTGGACTGCTGACCCGTCGTCATGCGCGCGCCGGTTCCAGCTTCTTTCTCCCCTCTTCAATCCATCCATGTCGACGGCGCCCCCTCCCTCCGCGTCCGCATACATATACGAGTGACCTGGGGATGGAACGGAGCGCATCGATCTTCACTCACCGAGCCACACGCATGTCATGGACCCGCTCCGCGGCATACTCGTCGCGGCGGCCATCCTCGTGCTGTTCCTCATCTTCGTCGTCTTCCCGCTCAGCTTTCTCCGCTACTACTTCTTCAGCAACGGCGCCGCCGAGGTGCCCGCGCCGAGGGGCGTCGTCCCGGAGCTGCTGGGCTCGCTGCCGGTCACGGTGTACCGCACGGAGGACCACGTCGGGGTGCTGGAGTGCGCGGTGTGCCTGGCCGGGCTCCAGGACGGGGAGCAGGCGAGGTTCCTGCCCTGCTGCGGCCACGGGTTCCACGCCGGGTGCATCAGCGTGTGGCTGGCGTCCCGCTCCACCTGCCCGCTCTGCCGGGTCACCGTCGTCGGCAAGCTTCCCGACGCGCCTACATCGACGAGTCTCCCTCCCACACCGCGGGAGCCGGCGAATTACGCCGGGAACCTGCCGGCGAGTGTGCTGATGCTCGGGGTTTCAGACCAGGCCACGCCCCGCGCGGTGACCGTGACCTCTGATGGAGAGGCCGCTCCGCCCTTGCAACGGCAGCGGTGCTGGTGATTGATATTCCGGGGTCAAGTCAAGGATGGTGGCGCGACGAGTCCAAGTCTCCGGGCATGTTCAAGAGCCTGTGGAGCTTCGGGAGGCAAGAACCGTCGGCGTCCACTACGGCTTGCTCCGGCGGCAGTGGCATCGAAACAGGCAGCAGATGTAGAGCGGGTAGCATCACCTGTGCTCTGCATGCAACCCCGAGAGCTCCGGAGCAGGTGAAGCATAGAGCAGGAATTGTCACCGGACGTGCCGCCCAGAGATCAACTCCTCTCCAATGCCTAAGTTCTGCACATATTTGCATGCTGGTATATATGGGACATAGATATTCTTTTAAAGATTCAGTAACAAATATATAGGTTATTCTCTGATAGATAATCGCCTAAGCAGAAAATTAGTACTCCCTCCGTCCGGAAATACTTGTCATCAAAATGAATAAAAGGGAATGTATCTAGATGTATTTTAGTTCTAGATACATCACTTTTTATCCATTTTGATGACAAGTATTTTCGGACGGAGGGAGTAAAAGTTATTCTTCCAGCCCAAGAATTAGTAGCTCCATGCGTGCTTGATCGTTTTACTCACTGACCTTCTAGACCCTCTCACGTCATTTTTATAGCATCTCCAACAGACGCGTGGTAGCGCGACACGCTAAAAAAGTTTTGCAGTGCTAAAATAGTGTTTTTGCGCGCGGGAGATTTACCAGACGCACAAAAACACGGTGCCCAACCCGATGGCCCCACATGCAGGAGCCCGCGCGCACAAGCCGGCGTCTCAAATTTGTAGCCCCACAACCCGTGTGTGTTAATGTTACAGCTTCATTTTTGTGCGCACTCTATTTTACAGTTTCTGCTGGACCGCTGTGTTTTGTCTCTCGCGCGTCAAATAGGCGATTTTTTTCAGCGTGCGACTTATTAAGCGCGTTTGTTGGAGATGCTCTTAGGACACGTCGCTTAGGGGCAAAGTCATTTTCCAACGGCTCTGCTACGTGGAGGAATTGGATTTACCAATCAGGTGGCTCGAGCTCAGCATATGTGGCTATGTGGTGGAGTATTTCGGATTCCTTTTATCTCATTATCCATGCATTTAGGAATCTATCTAATGTGTCCCATCAACATTTTTTATCTTCTAAACAAAATGTTTTCAAAGTAATTTTACAATAATTCCACAAAGAGTCAGATATGTTATTTTTATTATTTTTTAATCAAATTTGTTCAGTTATTGTAGTGGCATTCGAAAATTATTTTCTATTTAACTTATAAATTGTTTAAGTAGTTTGAATTGGCCCAAAGATGTGTTGTTGGCGTATTTCCAAAATAGACCTCGGATTTTATGACAAGGCAACCGACAATCCATCTTGATAGTCCGTCACGTTTGCAGTAAGATATCATATTTCATCCAAATCAAAACATCGTAATGCCACGGTGAAAAATGGACTGCGGGTTAAATCTAGTTAAATATAAGGTTCACTCACAAAATCTGCTCATATCTCAGTCGTTATCTTTATCTTGTCCATCATTTCCACATCCAACGGACCAAAATCATGGGGTGCCTGAGTGCACAGATTCTTCATTTCACTGGATGTATTCTCCCCGACCTCGAGCTAATCCAAGGTCAAGTTTATTTTAAAAACATTTACTAATTTTTTATTATAGAGTGTATATACACCCATAAACCAAATGTCTCTATCCATGACCAGTATCCTTAAAAACGAGCGATGGTGGTGAGGGATGAACACCGTCCTCATGTTCTCATGTTCAGTATACAGATTGTCGGTCAGCCACATACAACTCGTTATCTGTTTTACATTGCCAGGGTTGTAAGCTGGAGTTTTTTCTTTTCCTGAGGCTGATTCTCTTTCATGAAAACTTTTGATCTATTCATCAACATGATAATACAAAAAACATCAATAATAAAAAATACATCTAGGTCCGTAGACCACCTAGCACGACTAAACAGCCCAGCACTAAAGCGAGACGAAGTAAAAAGTACAAGCACTAAAGCGAGACGAAATAAAAAATACATAAAAGTACAAGCACTAAAGCGAGACGAAATAAGAAATACATCTAAATTTGTACACCACCTAGCACGACTAAACGAGCCCAACACTAAAGCAATCCGAAGGCACGCCACCGTCATCGTTACTCCCTCATCAAAACCAGGTAAACGAGCCCAACACTTAAGCAATCCGAAGGCACGCCGCCGTCATCATTACTTCCTCGTCAAAACCAGGTAAACCTTATTGTAGTCCATAGACCACTTAACACGACTAAACGAGCCGACAATGCCGTTGTCATCGTTCCTCTCTCATCAGAACCAGGCGAGTCGAAAACACGCCGAACCAGGCGAGTCGAAAACACGCCGCCGTCATCGTTCCTCCCTCATCAGAACCAGGCAAATCAGAACCAGGCAAGCAGGCAAACCTGATTATAGTAGCCAGTCAGAAAAGAATTGTTCTCATGGGTCTTTATGACAGCCGTTTGGTTGAACGTCTTACCTGGCTGACTACCTTTAGTTATGCCTGGGAGCTTTGAGCTCTGCTGCCTGGTTTCATCACCGAAAAATGGAGCCGGGGAAAACCCCTTTATTAAAAAGAAACATATATAATTATACAAGTGACAGTGCAATCCGCGTACGTACGTACGTACAAAATACGGAGGAGGCAGGTCATGACAGTTCACATACGCACCCCTCCACAACAATTATACAAGAATCAAGACACAACATAGACAGACGTGATGAAACAAAGAAGGCGCCAGCCAGGCGTCTCAGCAAGCACGGCCATCAGCAGACTCCGGCCTTCTTGTTCCCGGCCAGGCCCTTGAAGGCCTCGGTGACGGCGTCCACGGTGCTCTGCGAGGCGCCCTCGGTGGCGGCGGCGGTGGACAGCTTGATGGCGTGGACGGCGTGCGCGTCCAGCTCGCGCACAATCTTGTTGATGTCGGCGAGGAGCCGCTGCGCGAGGCTCCGGTTGAAGTCCTCCCGGATGACGATGCGGAGCACGGCGACGTGCTCCGCGTCGGCCGGCATGGTGTAGGCCGGCACGATCCACCCGAACCTCCTCAGGTTCTCCGAGATGTCGAACACGCTGAAGTTGGTGCTGTCCTTGAGCCTGATGGCCACCAGCGGCACGCCGTCCGCCTTGGACAGCACGTCGAACCGCCCCGTCGCGTCGATGCCCTCCTTCAGCACCGCCGCGTTCAGCTTGCAGTTCTCCATGATGTGCTTGTATCCCTGTGTTAAGTGTGAAGAAAGATGTCAGACGCCTGCATTTCGCAAATGAGCGAGGAATCATGCTGAAGGCTAGCTGACGATCGACGCATACCTCGAAGCCGAGGCGGATCAGTTGATAGTATTGTGCAATGATCTGGCTAGCACCTGCACAGAATTCACACGGTACACACTTAAGAAGTTGCAACATCGCAGAGAGATCATGTTGAACTAGAGAACAATATACTGACCCTTGGAGAAGTTCAGTGTGAATGTGGGCTGATCTGTTCCTAGATAGTTTATGTGGAAAATGAGCTCGTCGGGCAGATCGGCTTTGCTCCGCCAGATGACCCATCCAACACCAGGGTACACAAGGCCATACTTGTGCCCACTAACGTTGATGCTCTTCACGAGTGGTAGCCTGAAGTCCCATTCAAGCTCAGGCTGGAGAAAAGGAGCGATGAATCCTCCACTGGCAGCATCAACATGGATCGGCACATCCCACCTGCATTATGTGTACGATTGTAAGAAGACATATGTCAAACTATGTTATCCATCACTATGATGACTAAACATATGTCAAACTGTGCCGCATACTTTCTGCACAGTTTCAATGAAATTTGTCCATCACTATGATGACTAAATACAATTGACAGCATCCAAAATACATACCCTGTTTCCTTGTTCTTTGCCACAAGAAGGTCATTCAACATCTTCACATCTTCATACTCTCCAGTGAGAGTAGAACCCAAGATGGCTGCAACACATATAGTGTTCTCATCCACCATTTCAATGGCCTTCTTAGGATCCATGACATAGTACCCTTCAGTTAACTTGACCTCCTTCAGTTCCACTTCAAAATATCTAGCAAATTTCTCCCAGCAAACCTACGAGCACGAGAGTTTACAAGAGCCACCTTTCTGGCACATACATACACTGGTAAAGTTTAAGAGATTTTATTCCACGGAACAACAACAAAAAATACCTGGACATTTGCACCAGTAACAATGTTAGGTTTGTCGCATGGCTTGCCCTGCTCCTTCATTTTGTTTGCCCACTTCCTCTTGAACGCCAGGCCCGCAAGCATGATTGCTTCGGAGGAACCCACTGTCGAGACTCCGATAGCTGTCTCATCCTCGCCGATCGGTGCATTGAACAAGTGAGCTATCATGTTTACGCAGCGGTTCTGCAAATTACAAACAAGTGATAAGCAAATGCATGTCGTGCTTAAAATCAACAGCTTGTCCATGCATTCCGAGACACAGGAATATGTTTGTCAAAATCCAAGAACAACAGTACATGATAATAAGCGTATTGTGCTGGTTTACAGGAGATAACCGGATCAAGAGGCTCTGCTCCAAGGGTTTGTAACAGGTTCTGCATAGTCTGGTTGCAATTAACTTGTATGGTGCCAACCAGAAATCACATTGCAATGTTGTTTGCATTGTGTGTTCTTACAAACAGCATAAAAAATATTCACTGTTACCAAATTCTCTCCAGCTGATGCCTAAAACAGGAAGATTTCCTAAAGTGTACTAATTCCAGATTCAGCCAGACCGTTGCGGCTGTGACCGGAAACCAGGTGACACCATTTGCTAAATAAATGTAGTGGCCCAGATCACCAGACCAAAACCAACCATCCGTGTCACAACCAGTTGAAGGTTCTACCATATGGAACAAAGCAGCTATCACTTTCCCGTTACTGAAGCAAACTATGTTTTCAAGAATGTTGATAGGCCAGCGGGTCACGAACAGTTAGTAAATGAACCATGCCAAACTACTATGCACTAGCATCAGGTGGTTGTCTGCAGCTCTCAAGAAGCCTGATGGATATCGTTCTCCTATTCAGATTCTGGATTAGCCAATTCAGATTGTCGGGTCGAAATTCACTGGTGGAAGTGTCTCAAGCCTGATGGACATGTTTTCCTGTTCAGGATATGGATTACCATGCACAGCCGTTGATTTTCTCCTCCGCCCGGCTCCGGTTCGCCGGAGAGCCGCCGCCGCGGGCGGAGGTAGAATAGAAGGGAGCAGCAGAGCAGAGCAGAGCAGAGACAGAGCACAGCAGAGCGGTACCAACCGAAGGGCACCGCACGAGTGGTGGGATCTCGGACCCTTCCATTTTTAGGAGATTTGCTACTAGTAGTACTTGTGAACATATTAGTATAAGTGTTGTGGATTGTCCCTTGCCCCGAAATGGTAAGGCAAATACAGTAAATAAAAGGAGAGTGTGGGATCTGGGATTTCCATGCCGGACGGACCTGGAGCTCGGTGGTGACGGGGTACTCGTCCATGTCGACGTAGTTCTTGTTGACGGAGTCCATCATGAGCTTGCCACACTCGGGCTCCATCCAGGTGGTGACGAAGGACGCCAGGTTCAGCCGCGGGTTCCCGTCCAGCATCAGCTCGTCGCTGATGATCTGGTACGCCGCCTCCTTGGGGATCGACCCCTCCGGCATCCGGTACCTGCACCAACACCCGTCCGTCCGTCAGATCTCCGGCCAACGAATCGAGGCATCCGGCCGGTCTCTCTCTCTCTCTCTCTCGTCCTCACCGCGGGAGCTCCTCGCGCACGTAGCGCGAGGAGAAGGTGGAGTAGACGGCCTCCCCGGCGCTGGAGCTCGCGTGCGAGATCACCATGGCCGCTCAGCTGCTACCGCTCTCCGCTCCGCTGGAGTGGTCTAGTGTGTGTCTGGATGGAATAAAGGATGAGGTCGGGCAGTGGTGGTGTCACACCGACGGTGTGTGCGCTGGTGCCTTGTAGTGGCGTGGGGGTGGTGGTGGTGGTGGGGTACCGTGGTGGGTGGCCGGTTACCGCGAGGCGTGCTGGCGCGGTGTGTGGAGGAGGGGAGAGGACTGACCGGGGGAGCTGGTCGCGGACGTAGCGGGAGGCGAAGGTGGTGGAGTGCAGCGGCTCGGCCGTGTCCGACCCCGTCGCTGCCACAGTTACGACCATCGTCCTCCTCCCTCCTCGCTGTCGCGGGCACCACCGGGAAAGTGACGGCGAGTCGGCCGGTGGCAACGGGAATCAGTACGGTTCTCCACGAATGAATGGAGGCGGAGGTGGAGGCGGGTGTGCTCTGTCGGCGGCGATGGATGGGAGGGACGGCCCTTTTGTTTAGTGCAGCGACGCACACGTATGCGCGCGCCGTGGCACGCGTCGCGCCGCGAGGTGGTTGCGCGCCGTGAGCTGGCCAGAAGATGGTCAGGCGCCCATTTATTATTTTTACATTGTGACAGGAGGGAGCGCCCGGTGGCGAGGTTGACGCGTGCCGGTGCCAACAACATGTCCCCGTTGGAGAGAAAATATATTTAATTAGCCCCGCCAGACTGAGATTCAGTCGAACGCACACAAGCCGTACATTTTGAGATTTACGAAATCATCGTAGACGCCTTGTCGTTGTCGATGTAACGTCTCCTTCTATCGTAATCGCGTCACCGAAAATTCTGAAATAAATCCAAAATAAATGCGAACACCAAGATTTGAAACAGGGATACAGTAATTTGTTAAGAAATAATATGCAACATAAATAATTAAATAATAAAATAAATTATAAAAAACGCTCTCTCTATAAATGTGGTGATCTAAAACGTTTTATAAAAAATTACAGAGGGAGTATGATACATTAACAAAATGATGTATAAAAAGGAAAATTAGATTTAGTTAACGTGTCATTTCTAAAAAAATGAAGGATCTTTTTTTGTGTAGTTTTGCTATAGGAAACCAACACGTATACCGTGTCTATTAGAGCAGAAAATTCAGTGGAAAAAACTAACGGATGACTCACATGCATGAAATGATGTTGCGGCATTGCAGCGCCGCATGAGTTACTAATGCAAAAGTTGTAACCTATCATCACTTAGACTAGCCACAGCGGGAGTAACTTCGATAGTAACATCAAGTCCAACTCAGCAAATTTGTTTATGTGGCAATGAGTTAATGAGGAGAGATGTAGTACTAGTAACTTAGCTAGTTACTGTAACATCACATGTCCCAATGCAATATGAGTCTATAACCTAATAAATGAAGTTTTGCATATTACCACACTTAGGGCATCTCCAGCCGTTCGGCCCCCCAGGACGACTAAATTGGGCATCCTGGGGGTGTGCCGGCGCTAGTTCGGCCTCTGGGGCGAGTTAGCTCCCAATCACGCACCCACGCGCCGGCCCCAGGACGTGGTAAATTCAAACTTGGTCGTTCCCGCTCTCAAAAGACGCCGCAAATCCGGCGATCGGGCGTAGTCAGGCGTTACAAAAAAAGAGCGCGCGCGCTTCGGCGGTTGGTTCACTCGGCGGGGTTGGTCCTGTGTTGGCGAGTCGGCGCGCGCGAGCTCGGCGGTGTCGGAGCTGCCGGTGTTGGGCTGCGTCGGCGAGGCTTCGCATCCGCTGGCGGCGATGTAGAGTCTTCGCTCGGGCTTGGCGTCCGTGTGGCCGTGGGCGTCGTCGGCGTCGTCGGCTTTTGCGTCAGCGGCTTCGTTCAGATGAGGCATGCATTGCACTGTACCACGCCTTGAGCTTCGTCGTTGCTCGAGCATGTCCGCCCTACCATCGTGAAAGCCATGTCGGTGTTCCTCTTCTTCACGGCGACGTTCGTCCGAGTAGGTCGAGCTTGATGGCGTTGTTCTTCATTAGCGCCGACCACCGCGCCTCGGTCTTCTCTTCGTAGGACGGCCGGCTCGGGCGTCGGCGAGGCAATGCTCGATGGACTCTCTGCACTCGCGCGGTTGCTTGCGTCGGCGATTTTCCCTTCTTGGCCAATTTGTGGCCGTCCGGCCGCCCTTCCGACGCGCCCGAGTCGGCGGCGTCGCTTGTACGTCTCCTTGGCCTTGTCGAGGGCATGCGGACTTCCGCCCACTTCTCGCACTTGTCAATGCGCTTGTAGACGTGGAGGTGCTTGAAGTCGGCGTCTTGGTTGTCACCGGAACATGGCGAACATGCGTAGCTTGCTGCGCGACGGACGAACAGATTGGCGAACGGCGGCGTAGGGGCGAAGATGTGCGGCGAACGGCGTGCATACCGATCCTCAACGCTGGCACCGCTCTCCGGGCGAGCCGCGACCTCCTCGACGATTCCATGCCATTTGTTGCACGCCAACTGGATACGCCCCCCAATGGTTCGCCATCGCCTTGGACCCGCGCTGCATGTAGACGCCTTTGAAGTAGGGATCGACGAGCTTCCTCTCGTCGAACTCGGCCTTGATGCGGTCCTAGTACGTCTCCAAGCTCTGGTTCGCGCCGGTTGTCGGGTCGAGGCAGACGACTTTCCACGCTTCGGCGAGGCATTCCTCCTCCTTGGACGTCCACTTGATGCGCGGTTCGCCCGACCTAGCCGCCCGCTTCTTTTTCTGGCGCCCCTTCGTCGGAGCAGGAGCCGGCTCCTCCTCCTCCTCCTCCTCCTCGGGTTCCTGCGCGTCGTCGCCGTAGACGTAGCCGAGCTCGGCCTCCATGTCGCCGCTGAGGTCCACTACCTCGTCCTGGAAGGCGAGCGGGGGTTGGCGGGAGAAAGGGGGGAGAATGGCGGGAGGAAGGCGAAGCGAAGCGGAGAGAAGTGAAAAGCGTCGCCAACAAAACAGCGGGAAAAGGCCCTCGGGTCGCCTCAGTCAGGGCCCACGCGCTTTTTCGCTTGCCGGCTCCCAAGCGCCCCTGTGGCGCGGGTTCGCTTTGGGTCCGTCGTCGCGATTTTGGCCCGAGCCGTAAAAACAAAGCAGGGGACGACTGGGTTTTTTTTGGCGCCGCCCGCAAAATTGTCAGGGAGGGCTGTTGGGGCGCGGTGGAGATGCCTTATGTTACTACCCACTATAGAGGTAGTAACATAGAGTAGTAACATGAGCATGTTACTACTTTATGTTACTACCCATTGTGGCTAGTCTTATCGTATATGGCTTGTTGATGTGGCATGGCTGCATGCCAGGACAAATACATAGGGGGTTGGTTGTAGTGCATGTGACAATTAAATGATATAATTTAAAACGCATTTAGAATCCACTAATGCATGTTGCGTGATAGAGAATTCTCATGCACAGATCGGGTGGATGTTAGTGGATCAAGCTGGTAAATCTAACGGCTACGTCAATTTTGATGATATGAAAGTATGCATGTTGAGATAATTAGAAGTAGCCGGGATCACTCTCTGTTTCATAATAGAAGAGCGTCTTTTACACTTGTGTAGTTTTAAAAATGCTCTTATATTATGGGACCGAGGAAGTAGGATATATGTTGAAATTCGTGTTTTTTGACATACGACAATAATCCGATCTAAATTTGAGTGCGACAATAGGAATTTTATCTAGCCAGATAGTTCGACCTTTTACATTACATATATGATTTACAGGTGATGTTGTCAGTATTAACTAGCAATACGTGAATGCTCGGGTTTTTTATGAGACAAGATATATGCTTGGTAGTGATTTATTGGCTTATTTTAACATTATTTAGTGATTTATTTGTTCTAAAAGTGTATATGTATTGATATATTTTGTGTGGGGAATATATGTATATGTATTGATACTAGTACAAATGCCCGTGCGTTGCAACGGGCGAAAAAATTATAAAACCTATTTCGTGTCCACCTTGTGCCATTTCTTGTAACCAATTCTATAAATCTTGGTAATAAGGTTGTTCGGAGCATGAAGTGTGGATGTGAAGAACCAACCTAACTTGCTTCGTCTAGTGAAAGAGTAGTGGTGAAATAGTATGTGGATCGGTTATATGTTTTGCTTTTAAAAAACAGAAATTTTTGTTTATTTTTTAAGAAATTCAAAAAATTTATGTTTTTTAATTGGAATTGGAACATGTTTTGAGGCCAAACATTTTATGAACACATTATTTTTTGAATTTATTTATTTATTTTGTGAACAATTATATATGTTTTTTAATTGAAACAATTTTTTGGGAATTTTCAGCATTTCCTAAAAGTGTGAACATATTTAAAATATGTTTATATATTTTTAAACCAAGAACAATTAGAAACTCTCATTATCTTAAAAAAAACACATGCTCAGTGCCTGTAAATAAAAAATGATTCCTGGTGTCCGGACCATGGAGTATAGAGTTAGAGCATGGTTAATAGTATAGCCGGCCGTTGGCTATATGATCTTGCCACATCATCTATATCCTACCTTATAGCCAGCAAGTATAATAGTTACGTATAAATATGTACTACTTTGGTGATACATGACACACCTTTCTCTCTCACAAAGTGTCTAGGAGCGCGTGCTACAGGTGACTGTTAATCAGTGCCCGCTTCTCTTCTCTCTCCTCCAACTCATCAAAAATATAATATTTAAACCCTTACAACCCGCCTACAACATCCTATTGTACTTGCTCTTAAAGAAGTTGTAGTGGTGTCCTTTGATGGCGCCTCTTTCAGCTTAGCACTATCACCGGGTGGAAAAGTGGTGCATTTATTTTTAGTGGGTCAGAAAAATGTTAGAATGTTCTATACTAATCAAGAGTTTATTAACTAATTCAAAAGTTTTGTTAGAATTTTCAAAAGATTTAAACTCAAACGGATTTTTACTATGTGGATTTTTTTAGAGATAATTGTTTGTTTGATTTGGAAGAGTTCAAATATGCACGTGCGTTGCAAAAGGAGGGAAGATTGATGTGTCCACTAAAACACACATCATCATAGCATGGCGGGGGTAGGGAGGTGCATGCCGATAGATTCGTCAGTTTCTCTTTAACCATGACAACCAACCTCTGGTTGGATTGGATGGTTTGGAGGGTGGTGGTACCCAATACCAACAGGAATTAAAATCTAGCTTTGATGCTTTCATGTCTCACGAAGGCGAAATATTATTTTTTTGGGTGGCGATTTTCGCGTCGATAGCGAGACGCTTGTGGTGCGTTCATCAATCTCAAAACCCGTCCAGTCAGTCTCTCTAGGGGTTAGTGTATGTATGTGTGTGAGTCTCTGTTTGTACTGTGTTTTTCAAAAGAAGGTTCCATCTAATTTTTGTATGCAGCAATTCAATGTGTCGTACGTCCCATTGGAAAATCATCGCATGTTTTTAGTGTCTCATTCATGTTGCCACTTTTCATGTTTGCCACCATCCTCAATGATGATATGATTTTTGGTGTTCGCAATTCAGAAAAACTTGATGAACCCACATTCATGTCCTTCGATGTTGCTTCAATCAGCATCACACTATCACCGGATAGGAGTAGTGGTGCATTGAAGTGAGATTTTTATATATAGTTAGTATTTGTTAATATTCAAAAGCAAGCATGTTTTTGCTATGTTGATTTTCTTTTTAGAAAATGTTAGTTGTTTGGTTTGCAATATTACATTATGTTTCTTTTCGTTTTGCACTTCTTGGACTTGGCCCAAACACAAGCTTCTCGTGTTGATTGTAGGTTCTTTCTTTTAAAAAACACGCACATTTTGTAGAGTCCAGAATCGCACACGCATCTCTTTCCGTTCTAGATCACAATAAAAAAGGAAAGTTTCCTAGCACATAATCTTAGTGTGCATGTATCCAACGGCTTGAAAAGGTGTCTGAGACTCCGTTAGCGAACCCTTTAAAATTAGTAGATTTTTTAGGGGTCTTTAAAATTAGTAGCTGAACTCATTTAAAAAAATAGCTAGCTCAAAGTAGAGGCAAAAGGCGATGATTGAATTTAAATGCATATTTTCTAATTAGTGCATCTAATTCAATTTTTTTTTATAAATATCAATTTAGTCAAGCATATGCCTGTATGATCCTTCACGTTCGACAATATTTTTTTTAAGAAAACTTAGTCGGCTCTGCTGTACGAGATTACAATATTTCTTCTGGATAAACTATTGATGTCAAAATCCACAAATACAAATCATATGCATAGCACGCATGCACAACAATCATTGCCTTTCAACTGACTACAGTCAAATCACGAGCATTTCCATCCCAAACAGTCAAACACCACATGGGGCGCATCGTCGGCTTGTTTCTTGCATGTTTACACCAATGTATATATGTACACACACCATATATGAGGTCTAGCTACGAACCTCTGGAGCATTTGGTACTGCTCCCATGCATGTACTACTGCAGTGCAGCCGATCAGGCGCTGTGCCCTAGAACCGGCGGGCTCCACTTCCCCATGTTGTAGCTGTCATAGCGCTGATGCTGGCCTCCTTCATCTCGGTCTCGGAGACGCCATTGTTGCAGATGTTTGTGAACGCCCTCATGTGTTTCGTGCCATACTGAGTGAGTGATCCGCACTGGGACTCGAAATCTCGCACCTGACAGCAGTGATTGGCATCAGTACACAGTAAACTTAACCTGAACCGGAAACATAAAGAGTACTACAGGGTGTTGCATATTTATGGGATTGTAAACAAGGAATTGTTACACTCACCATCGTCTTCAGACAATCCCAATAGTCTACTAATGGCTGGCCAGGGCCTTTAGTAGCCTCAAGCACCGAAGGTCCCTCAAATCCAAAGACAAGCTTCCCGATGAAATCGATACTGCTGTCGAGATGCTTCCTGTGTAACACAGTTTCTTTGACCTCCCTGAGAGGTGAGAGCCCTCTGCTTCTCCTCTGATCCAACATTTAACTGCTCATACTGAAAGCGAGAAGATACATTGTTAGCAGACAAATTTGGCAAAACAAAACACATGAAAATTAGTAGTAACAGAGAAGATGAGCTACACAAGAAATATATAACTGGGATTTTACCTTCTTCCACATGAAAAGAATATCAACATCTCTTTGATTGATTGCACCCTTGAGGCTGGGCGAAAGCAGCGGCCTGTTTGTGATGCTTGACTTCACAGGATAGAAACCTTGATAAAGGAAAAGCTTGTCATCCTTGAATGTCTTGTTACCATACTCCATGACATGAGAACCGATATTGGAGTCATTTGGGGGTGCCGTTCTTGCTTTAACCACCTCGTACTGCTGCTTGATGGTTTCCTTCTGTAGATTGTGAGTTTCACTGCACAGTAGGATCCCATGGTTCAGAATAGCAAGACAACATACAGAGCATAAATATTACACCTGATGCTTTTTACCTGTCTTCCATCCAAGAAACCCTGTATGCGTCACCCAAGCAGGTCATACATTCAGGAGGAGCTGGTGTTTCCATCCCAGGGCAGTATGCTCCCTAGCTACTTTCTTCCGCATTTGCTGCTGTTGTAACATAAATATTAAGGTCTTGTGGCATTAATCCCTCAAAGATACTGCCACTTTCACATGCTTCAACATATATGATCTGCCAAAATTGCAATTCTATTTGAATATAAGACTCAAAACAGACTGTTTCAGCTTAATAAATATATTTTTTAGTGGAAAAGAAAAAAGAGAGGATAGATACCATCTCGGAATAGCTTTTGGAAGCATGCTTTTTCCGTAGCACTTTGATGAAGTCACCAGCATAAACAAATGGCAGGTTGGGCATACCTACATGGGTCTTTAACAGAATCAAAGACATAGTGAGAGTGTTCCTGAGACTGAGGGCGTCTGCAATGATAATCATCAAATATTTTCGTGTCGTAACAAGATCTGTGGACCCCAATGCCTTGATTAAATGTACACATGGTTCCAGCGGCACGAGCTTAATTGCACAAAAGGACCAACAAACCTAGCTCTCGATAAAAAATATAAGCTCCAAAACATGTACAATTAATGAAACTTCTCTCTTCAACTTATCCTCTGAATATTTTTACCAATTTTTTTATATTTTTTCTCAAGATGCTTATTGACTTAAGCTTTCCAGAGTAAAAATAATCACTCAATTCTGAGTTTACGTGAGGGGGTCAATAAAATCTACAACCGATCTAAAAAATTGTGACAAACAATGGTTCGAAACTTCAAAGGCCAAAAGATTGTTCGATAAAGAGCACATTTGAAATAGCAAAACAGAATGCTATGTGATAAGAAAAAATTCTGTTATTCACCTAGACATTAAAAAAAAAATCTCAAGTCACTCTGATCCATTCTGTGTTATTCAGTGCACTACAATTTATTCACCAACAAAATAAAGACCAAGAAGCAATGAATCTGGAGGTTACCGACCTTGATGCAGCAAAGGAGACACGGCTATATGTGGTTCTGCTCGGTAGCCCATAAGTACAACATGAGATCCTTCTTATTGCTCCTGTACGTTGTCTCATTCAGACAACTGTAGCTACTAACATCAATCAACATTCCTTCCAAGCACTTGAACTGGGTAGACACTATCAATGCCTTGGAGTACATTGGATCTAAAGGCAGCCTAGCCATCTACCCACTGGATTTGAAAGCTTACAATGACCAGTCAAATAATTTATCATAATAACCTGAATAAACCCACATCATGTAAGTAATATGATATCTCAATTAGGGTGTGTGTGTATGTGTGTGCCCGTGTAGCTGGTCTATTTGCAAATGAAACTGCTCCAAGAAAATTTCAATTAGAGCTAGGTGATAGTGACAGATTGCTACATATATATGTGAACCTGTATTATCATACAGTCATACATACTTGAGCTAGCTGATAGTGACAGATCACTACATCTATGTGAACCTTTATTATCCTACTCTGCTTCTCTTGATCCTCTTTGCCTTGCTATAAAGATCAGTTTTGGAAACTTAACCCTGAACTTCCAAAACATGCTTTCATTTTCCAAAAAGGAAGTAAATTTGTTTGGCATGATCAAGCCAAATCAACCTTATCCATCTTGGTCCCTAGCTCAAATGATATAAAGTTGAGGCAACTGACCTTTTCCACTTTACAATCAGATTACAGTCTGCATAACCCTGGTCCAGGCAAAACTCATACAGATCATTTGACATATCCTTCCTTCTTCTATACAAAAGATCATAAATGTAATGGCTTCTTGAAATGCGGGAAATTGGGTAGAGTGCTTCGCACTTTCTCTTCCTGTCATGTGTATCATTTTCAGATGTGCGTACAGATCATATTAGTACTCATCCTGTAGTATGAAATATCAATCGACATCTGAAAACGTCACATCGATAGATAGCATGCTTAATAACATGCATACCTTCTCTAATTTTGGCATCCAGCTCACAGATTGTGGGTTCAATAAGCACCCACCCTTCAGTATATTCGACACGGCCTATCTTTATCTTAGGCATACTATCACAAGGGGTGTCCTAAGGCAGGCTTGGAATGCACAAACCTGAGAAACAATAGAACATATGCCTTGTCTGGGAATTGCAACTTATAATTATTAAAAGGAATTGTCACATACATAAACTAATCAGACCAGCAGGCACTCAATTGACTGAACAAAACACTCTCATTAAGCGATTAACTATCTCTTATGACATCTATGGTATAATAGAATAAACAAATCAGAAAAGCAATATATGATGACTGAAACTGGTTGTTTGCTATCAAGAAAAGTAGTGGTGTTGCAGCAAGATGATCTGAATGTAAATCAAATGGAGCTGAACTTTAACCGTGCTTCTTGCGGCTAGTTCATCTAGTGATGGGATATGAGTAAACCATCTAGCTTAACATAACTATTTAATAGGTTCAGTTTTTATTCCTGTCAAATCTGAATATAAATACCACAACAGTTACCAACTTCATGATGTGTGTATCAGGACCACATAAACTTTCTGAAGTTTTCATGCTAATACTCCAATTCTGGAGTTTGCATACTGATACTCCAAAGTAAAAAAGGTACATCATACATTTTTCTGGAGTGTTGATCAAAATTTCCAAAAACAGCAGCCCATTGATATTTGGAAAAGAGGTTTGAGCTGAATCATATCTTCAAGCAAGTTAATTCTCAATCATGTGTCAGGCGTACAACACATTACTTCCTCGGGGTTGCTAGAACTAAATTTAACAGTACGGATAGCATATATAGGTAATTTCTGATGGTCATCACAATACAGCAAACCAAACAAATAGAACATCTTTGTGACGGCGAAATTATAGGAAATCAACATGATTTTATCTATATCAATCGACCAGAAGGTACAGGTTACAGTAAGCAACTGAAGAATATATAAAATCCTATCAAAACTCATGCTCTTTTCAAATTTCAGTTTCAAAAAGATTACAGTAAGCAACCGAAGAATATATAAAATCCTATCACAACTCATGCTCTTTTCAAATTTCAGTTTCAAAAAGATCCTAAAACATAACAAACATGTCGCAAAAATCCATCAAAACAAGCCGATCAATCAATTCAGATCAAATTCTACTGACACATCCATCTCCCTTGTTCATCCAGAAGGAAGCAGAAATAGGCGTCCTGACAGTCAGCGACACCAAGATAACCACAGGCGGCTGGCCGTCGGCCCGACACCAAGGTTCTGGCTCCCACGGTCGGTCAATTTGGCTCTGCTACAGGACAGCCACACGGGCGTCGCACTGACTCGAAGACCACATGCATGTGGAGCATGAGCGTGGTGGTAGACTCCGATGACCACGAGCGCAGCAACTCCAGCGGCCAACAAACTTGTGTATGTGCTAGGTCCTGTTGTTAATAGAAGGAACTTGCAAGCTTGCTATGAATGTGAGGAAAAAATGGCGTTGTAGACATGTGATGTCCTGACTTGATTGAACTGGAAACAGAAAAGAAAAAGTGGGAGGGAGATGACCAATTGTCGAGCTGAATGTTGTGTGTACTTGTATTAGTTAAAACTGACCCATTCACTGTACGATTTCATCTTTGAAAGATGGTTGGAAGAGAAATCTTATTTATATGTAGGTTAATTCTGCAGATGACAGGTCATGGTTTTGCTTGTTTGCAACCTACAACATCATAATTTCTTTACTTTGCACATGAATATGTAGATGGATGGAATTTGACAGCATAACATCATCTATATATTACAAAATTTGATAGGCCCATGCAATTTGACAACAATGTTTCAGAAAACTTGGTTAACCAATGGTTTCTGCAACTCAAGTACATGGGGAATGAGTGATTTTCTGTAGTTCAAGAACATGGCGATTTATGACCAGATCGTGGGGAATTAGGAAAAGAGAGGAGATGAATGGATTACCTGATGGTGATGAAGTCCTCATTCGTACGCCACCCCTGGCCTGGTTGGTGTACTGTCGCCCGACAGGCCGGCTCTGGATCCCTCCGTCTGCAGCGCACGTCCTCCGTCGGTCGGCTCCGGCGAGCTCCTGCCTAGGACACCGCACCTCCCCTCCTTTCTTCCTTCTTCTCTCCCTCATCTCCATTCTTCTTTCTGCCCAGGAGCCGCGGATGCCATGGATCTGCCAGGGAAACCACGCTCCGGCCTTCCTCATCGTAACCGGCGACCCCTGCCTCGCCGCCCGCCTCCGAATCGGCCTCCCCAGCCTCTACGCAGACGAATCCGGCCCCTGCAAGCTCCAGCCACCGACGTCGTTCCGCATCGAGCAGCCGCCGCCGCCAGACGCCGGCGTCGTTCCGCATCGAGCAGCCGCCGCCCCCAGTCGCTCGTTATGCACGGGTCCTTTTTGCAATGTTTTCTCAGAGCCAGGATTGCGGGTTCAATACACCAAAATGGAGGGTCTTTTTTGTAAAAACGAAACGTTTTCTCTGATAGCCACTAAAGCAGGGACCGTGGGTTGATTTCATGTAAACAGAGGGGCTTTTTTGAAAAACTCCCACGACGACGGACGACAGAAATCCAATTCTCTTTATTATTAGGTAAAGATTTGCTCATGTATAATTTTAGTTTAAAGCATTTATATATTTGCAATATATGAATACAATGGTAAATGACCGTTTTCCATCGACACCGTTCCATCACCATACCATTTGAAATTCGCATATCCGATATTCGTATCCACATAATCTGGTATTCAAATTTGTACCCTTTTCACTTCCAAATCCAAAAATAAATACGAAATAGGATACGATGTAATATTTATATGTTCGAATTCGATCCGGTTTCACCTCTACCTATTTTGGTGCCGATTGCACACGTTTATGTATGAGGCGCACACCTAACTGGACGGACCATATACACAAGAACTATTCTATGTTTTCGTAGCTTCAGAAGCTTCCACCTACGTATTCTTTTGTTTTTTGTTTCTTTCTTATTGCATTTATTTAATTTATAATTTATTATTTTTATTTTTCAAATCAAAACCTGTTTTCAATTTAATGACTATTTAAAATTCATGAAATTTTTTAAGACCATGAATCTATGGAAAAAAATCATGCTTTTTTCTTATACTAGTGCACTTGTTAAAAATCTATTAATTTTGTTCAACTTATTGAATTTGTTAATGCTATTGCTAATTTCAAATCCTGTTTTTTCAAATCCATTATTTTGTTTCTTAAATTTATGAATTCTTTTCAATATGAAAACCTTTTCTAATTTTTTTAAAAAATAAATTCCTTTTTTCCGAAAATCATGTTTCTGTATTTTTCAAAAGTAGCAGCTACTGATTTTTTTTAATGGTGAGCCGGGCAAGCGACTCGGGCAGCCGAATGAAGAGCCTAATCGGGCGGCGCAGGTACTGATCGGTGCGAGCGCCAGTTTGCATTTTGCGCGATAGCGGGTCCCGCCCTGCGTGCATCAAAACAAACAGAGAGCCAACAAATGGGAAAAAATAGTATCCTATTTTTCTTTACTTCTTTCATTTCTAATCTATTTCGACATGTTTTATTTTTATAAAAAAATTACGAATAAAAAAGTTTTGTGAATTTTAAAATATTTGAAAGATGAATACCTAAACAACATTGCAATTAGCGAACAATGTTTCGAATTCATGAACACTTTTTGAATGCGCACTACCTTTTTTTAATTTGCATTGAATATATATAAAATACAATGAACTTTTTTAGTTATAAAATGAATATTATTCAAATACACTCTAAACTTTTCTATCTATGTTGAACTTTCTTCATATACAATGAACTTTTTAAATTATGTATTGAATTTTTTAATTCATGGTAAACTTTTAAAATATATCGATGAACATTTTTAATACACACTGAATATTGTTTCAATATACAGTGAACTTTTTTAGTATACACATAACTTTTTTTTGAAGCATATACTAAACAATTTTTAAAATATTTTTTATTTCATTAGATCTTCATTTTATAAAGGTCATGAATGCAAAAAATATTGGTATCTTTTTAAAAGGAACCCAAAAAAGAAAAATGAAAAGAAAAATGCTTGTGAATTCAGAGAATGTTCACAAATTTTGAAAATATATTCATGTTTTTTTTAAATGTTCACAAACTCAAAAAAATTAGCAAATGCTCGAGGGTGGCAGAAATGGGCGATGGGGTGGCGGAGTTTCTCATGGCGGTGTAGGGTGACCGAAATCAAAGACGGCGCCGATAGCCGATGACTTGGCTGCGGATGGGGAATGTGCAATGGGGCTGTTGTGGTTCACGCGAGCAGCGTCTTGGTTTTGTGCCACACACACGACTCTTTTAAACAAGATCCAAAAGGCACCCAGAGACATCAGAAACTCATCCAGAAGGCAGAACCCTAGCCTCCGGAGTTCATCCAGAGGAGGGATTGGCAAGGAGATGGAGGAGATCCTTCCCACCGCGAGGAAGGGGACAACATCATCGCCACTTCATCGTCATCCACTTCATCATCATCCACATCCTTATCATCTGCAACATCAAGAACGCTAGTGGATCCTTTGGTGTATCATTTGAACCAATCATTCATGTATTTCATTACCATTGCTATGATGTTTGTTGTCCTCATGTGTGAGTAGATAACAAGTTCTCGAGGATATGTATGTACCTTGGTATGTGTAGGATGTGTAGGATCTGAAACGTGGATATGAGATCCCCTGTTGAATGCTTACACTACTAGGGAAAACCTTATACACAACATCTTAGCAGTAGCGCTGGACAAAATAAGGCGCTACTGCTACTTAGTAGTAGCGAGTCAAATAAATCGCGACTTTAGCAGTAGCGCGTTCTGCTAAAGAACGCTGCTGCTATACTTGTACTTGACGCAGATGGCTAGCCCCATTTAGCAGTAGCGTGTATGCCAGACCAATGCTACTGCTATGTCCCTTAGCAGTAGCGCATTTCTCTGAAACGCGCTACTACTTACTTACCTTATCCCACAGCGGTTCACTGCACCGGTACCTTCTCACTCACTCTCTCCCTCTCACTCGCTCTCGCCGCGCCGAACCCGTCGTTCGCCGCCGCCGCGCTGCTCCTCGCCGAGGTACTCCCTCCTTCCCCCTCCTCCTCCGGTCGCCCTCCTCCCACCGCCCTTCCCTCCTCCTTCTTTGGCTGCCCCCTCCCTCCTCCTCCTCCGGCCGCCCCCTCCCACTTCACCCACCGCCCCCTCCCTCCTCCTCCTCCTCCAGCCGCCCCCTCTCCCTCCTCCCCCCGCCCCCTCTCCCTCCACCCCCCTCCTCCTCCTCCTCCTCCTCCCCGCCCCCCGCCTCCCCTGCCCCTCCCTCCTCCGATCCCACCGGCCTCCTCCCCCTCCTCCTCTCTCCTTCCTCCTCCTTCCTCCATATCTTTTTTTTTCCTGTTTTTACTATTGTATAATATAGTTTTTTTTACTGTTTTTAGTAAGTGTTTAAAATAATTAGTAAGTAAATTAATAAACTAGTTGAACTAGTTTGGTTTTAGTAAGAACTAGTTGAATTAATAGAACTAATGTATTTTTAGTAAGAAAATTAATATAACTATTTGAACTAGTTTATTTTTAGAAAGAACTAGTTTATTTCTATTTATAGTAAGTTTATTTTTAGTAAGAACTAGTTGAATTAATAGAATTAGTTGAAAATGTCACATTTGTTGTTATTTTTTTAGTTTAAGCAATTATTCCCGCATCGATGTCGATCGACGTCGACGATGCCTATCCCGCATCCTCATCGTCGATACCCGTCATTCGCTAGGGTTTTAGTTGTATTAGTGATGTTATATGTATGATACTATTCGGGATGTATTAGTGATAACTTATAGGGTTTTTGTTTTTGCAGAAATCAAGGAGCCCCTCCATCATCCCCGCCGTCGTCCCCGTCACCGACCCCCTCCGACCTCGAGGTGAGACCAACCAAATCTCCATGTCAATATTAGTCCTATAAGATATGATGTAGATAAAAACATGTATATCTTGTGTTGCTCAAACAGGATATGTGGTTGCCCAAGTGGCCGGTCATGTTTGCAGGTTACACCTTCGAGTGGCCTATGTTTTGCCGGAGTGTTGATTAATTTCCGTTCCAGCAAATTTCAGGTGCTCGATATGTCCTGTTTTAGCAAAGGTCATGCCGGAATTTTCCGCAAATTTTGGCATGAATTGTGCTAAAATATGTAGGAAATATTGAGTGGCCTGGATTTTCTAGAAAGATAATTAAACGATATTTCGGGTTGACTTTAAGACCGTCGAGGCCGAAGAATCCCGACTGTTGTCATGGGGGTCGTTTCTCCTTCTTCTCCGGATGCTAGACCTTTGTTATGCACTAGGAGAAGGAGGAGTAACAACCATCACCGACGGTCGCAAATGTCAGAGAGGAATCAGTGAGGGAGAGTATCCACCATATATGAGAGGACGAAGAATCCCGACTGTTGTCATGGGGGTAGCTTCTCCTTCGTTCCCATGTGCTAGACAATTTGGTGTAATGCACCCGGGAACGAAAGGAGGAGCTACCATCACCGACGGTCGAATATATACACCACGTGAGCTGAGAGTTTTCAAGAAAAGACTCGACAGACCCATAGTCAACCCGTGATGAATAATAATGATCTAATTTAGTTTTTGTAGTGCATATATTTAATTGTACAAGTTTAATCTTTGAATTATGAACATAGGAAATGTTGTCGGACGAAGAAGGTCCCGGGGAGTGCTCCTGGTGCGGCGACAACCGGGGTTTCTGCGACAGGACTCACCTGGATAACGATCGGCGCTTCAGCATTAAGCTCGAGTAGGCCTTCGATTGTGAAACGGTATGCTACGATGCTAAGTGTTTTTTTTTGTAATTAAGTTCGACTTCTACTACTTCAACGTGTAATTTTCGTCTTTTACAATTCGACTAGCTTATCCCATGCCATGCAAGACGCTATGTCTTGGAGAGGATGGGTTTTGAAGATCATGAGAGGAATGAAACAAAGAAAATTAACCTAAGGACCCATCATGGTATGGATATTGAGGTAAATCTATACAATTCTGAGAGCGTATCCAATTTTGGTTGCCCGGGTTGGGAAGCACTTTGCAAGGTGTATGATTTTCAAGAGGGTATGTTTGTCACCATGGATCTTGGTGATCCTGACATCGACCAAGATAATTTGGACATTTGGTTCTTATTGATACGCTTCCAATTCTATCGCTATGTGAGTTCCTCAAACATAGTTATTATGTAATTTATATTGTTTATTTCAAAATAGTTGACAGCTTATTTCCATTCATAGCTTATTTTTATGCTTCAAAGAGTGTGCGGAAGATGGTAGACAGAACCAACTACACCGATGGCTCTGAGTTAACTTATCAAGAGAAAAATCATCTGGTCGCATATTGTACTGACATTCAAAATAACAATGCCTTTTATCGAACTCCTCCAAATTATGGTGAATACGTGCCACAAGTGCACGTGTTGAACAACGATAACTTCCATGGAGATTTCTTGGTAAGATTTTTTTACTATTACGACATCCATGCATCTTTTGCATAGTTCTAAAACTGAACTACATTGCTAACTATGAAGTTATTACTATGTTTTTCAACAGAAAATCCCGATGGATTGCGTGCCTCATTTGATGTATCAGAATGGTCGCCTGGATGTTTTGAACATACAGCCAGGTCGTCCTACGAATCACACCTGTGCATACCGGGTTTCTAAAAACGGTGAACACGTGATAATCAAAGAATGGAAGAAATGTATGGACATTCGTAAGGAGGTTCTTGGAAGCAACATTGCGCGAAAGGCAAGAATTGGAGATAGGATAATTTCCATTCTCCATAATGGAGAGTCAGGGGCTATCTTGTTTTATGCTAATTTACCCAAGATAATATAGTAGGTCCTATGAGGTACAATATGTTTATGTGAGTTGATGATGATGAGTAGTTGTGATTATGTCTAGTGACCAACTTCTATGTGATGTCTCATTGATAAAAACGATGATCATGAGGAGGTGTTATATGACAATGATGTATATGATGATAAGTTGTTAATGATGATATTTATTATATCATTGGGTGAAAGAACCGTGGATTAGTTTCAAGTGGATGTCCAAAGTTCTTTCTCCCACTGATGTAATAACTCATTATGATGTAAAATCATTCTCTAAATTGCTGCGGTATAAAAACTTGTATAAAGGTGTATGAATACAACATGAAATAAAAAAGAAATCTGGAATAATAGTAGTAGCGCGTGCTAGGAGAAGCGCTACTACTAATTACCAGTAGCGCTCGTTTTAGAAAGCGCTGCTACTAAGTCGATATAGCAGTAGCACGGTCCAGCCCGCGCTACTGCTAACCTTTAGCTATAGTGCCTTACTAGTAGCGCAGCACCCCGCGCTACTGATAGGCTTTAAACACGCGCTACTGCTAGGGTTTTCCCTAGTAGTGTTAGTTTAATAACTTCGTGAATGTTGTGAAGGGGCCCCACTCAGCATTTGTGCCTTATGGCCATGAAGTATATCGATCTCGTTGTAAAGGTTTAGGACATGGGGCTAATTCGGGGTGACAGTAAAATCCTACTGCTCCTATTCTTTGCAATTGATCGGGGAATTATGGAGAACCCTTAGAGAGGCCGCGTCCACGGGGAAACCATTACACTAGTAGAAAACAGGGCTACCGTTCGGGCCTGGCCAGCCCATTAGTCCCGGTTCTTCAAAAACTGGGACCCATGGGGGGTATTAGACCCGGTTCGTGAGCCCAGGGGGTCGGCTGGGGCCTCGTGGGCATTGGTCCCGGTTCGTGTGGAACCATTTGTCCCGGTTCAAGCCACGAACCGGGACCAATGGTCCTCGCTCCTGGTCCACAACCATTGGTCCCGGTTCTTGGCTTGAACCGGGACAGAAGGGGGTGCTTTAGTCCCAGTTCATGCCACGAACCGGGACAAATAACTTGCCTATATATATCCACCGCCGCGGCAGAGCACTCTAGTGCTCTGTTTTTTGAATCCGGCAAGGAGAGGGCATCTGGGTGCTCTAGTTCACCTCCTATGCACATGATGTGTTCGATGAAATGCCCAAGCCACACTAGTTAGGCTTTCTCCTCTCGAAGCTCGACCTCGGAGCTCCATTTTTTTCGAGATTTGTCTAGATTTAGTGGTCCGTCACGCCCCGTCCCCGTTTTCACCGCCGTTGATCGCCTGCACCGATCTCGTCGCCGGTACCACCGTGGTGAGCCTCTTGTTCTTATCTTCTTTTTGATACTTGTCTGATTTTCTTACTTTAGGTAGATATTTGTCTGATTTTCTTATTTTTAACACACATAATTATATATAATGCACGCAGATGAACCGGCAATGGATGTATGGTGACAGACACACCTCCGAGTACATTAAGGGCGTGCATAATTTTCTCGAAGTGGCTGAGGCAAACAAGCAGAATGGTTTTATGTGTTGTCCATGCACTAAATGTGGGAATACGAAGTCTTTCTCTGACCGGAAAATCCTTCACACCCACCTGCTTTACAAGGGTTTCATGCCACAGTATAATGTTTGGATGAGGCACGGAGAAATAGGGGTTATGATGGAAGACGGCGAAGAAGAAGAGGACGATGACAACTATGTGCCCCCTGAATACGGTTATGCTGCAACGGGGGGAGCTGCTGAAGATCAAGAGGAACCAGACGATGTGCCCGATGATGCTGCAATGGGGGAAGCTGCTGAAGATCAAGAGGAACCATACGATGTGCCCGATGATGATCTCCGTCGGGTCATTGTCGATGCAAGGACGCAATGCGAAAGTCAAAAGGAGAAGCTGAAGTTCGATCGCATGTTAGAGGATCACAAAAAAGGGTTGTACCCCAATTGCGAAGATGGCAACACAAAGCTGGGTACCGTACTGGAATTGCTGCAGTGGAAGGCAGAGAATGCTATGCCTGACAAAGGATTTGAGAAGCTACTGAAAATATTGAAGAATAAGTTTCCAAAGGATAATGAATTGCCCGACAATACGTACGCATCAAAAAAGGTCGTATGCCCTCTAGGATTGGAGGTGCAGAAGATACTTGCATGCCCTAATGACTGCATCCTCTACCGTGGTGCGTACGAGGATTTGAATGCATGCCCGGTATGCGGTGCATTGCGGTATAAGATCAGACGAGATGACCCTGGTGATGTTGATGGCGAGCCCCACAGGAAGAGAGTTCCTGCGAAGGTGATGTGGTATGCTCCTATAATACTACGGTTGAAACGACTGTTCAGAAACAAAGAGCATGCCAAGTTGATGCGATGGCACAGTGAGGACCGCAAGAAAGACAGGAAGTTGAGAGCACCCGCTGACGGGTCGTAGTGGAGAAAAATCGAGAGAGAGAGAGAGTACTGGGGTGAGTTTGCACATGACCCAAGGAACGTATGGTTTGGTTTAAGCGCGGTTGGCATTAATCCTTTTGGGAAGCAGAGCAGCAATCACAGCACTTGGCCCGTGACTCTATGTATGTATAACCTTCCTCCTTGGATGTGCATGAAGCGGAAGTTCATTATAATGCCAGTTCTCATCCAAGGCCCTAAGCAACCCGACAATGACATTGATGTGTACCTAAGGCCATTAGTTGAAGAACTTTTACAGCCGTGGAATGAAAACTGTGTACGTGTGTGGGATGAGCACAGACAGGAGGAATTTAACCTGCACGCTTTGCTATTTGTAACCATTAACGATTGTCCCGCTCTCAGTAACCTTTCAGGACAGACAAACAAGGGATACCACGCATACACACACTGTTTAGTTGACACCAAAAGTATATATACCTGGGAAGCTGCAGGAAGAATGTGTATCTGGGCCATCGTCGATTTCTTCCGACCAACCATCAATGTCGAAGAAAGGAAAGCATTTCAAAGGCGAGGCAGATCACCAGAAGAAGCCTGCCATGCGTACCAGTGATTACGTACTTGCTATGGTCAATGATTTACACGTAATCTTTGGAAAGGGTCCCGGCGGACTAGCTGTTCTGAGTGACGCTGAGGGACACGCACCCATGTGGAAGAAGAAATCTATATTTTGGGACCTACCCTACTGGAAAGACCTAGAGGTCCGCTCTTTGATCGACGTGATGCACGTGACGAAGAACCTTTGCGTGAACCTGCTAGGCTTCTTGGGCGTGTATGGAAAGACAAAAGATACAGCTGAGGCACGGGAGGACCTGCAATGTTTGCACAAAAAGACGGCATGCCTCCAAAGCAGTATGAAGGTCCTGCCAGCTACGCTCTTACCAAAGAAGAGAAGGAAATCTTCTTTGAATGCCTGCTTAGTATGAAGGTCCCGGCTGGCTTCTCGTCGAATATAAAGGGAATAATAAATATGGCGAGAAAAAGTTTGAACTTAAAGTCTCATGATCGCCACGTGATTATGACACAACCGCTTCGGTTGCATTGAGGGGCTTCTACCGAAAACGCCGATTAGCCATTGTGAAGCTATGTGCATTCCTCAATGCAATCTCTCGAAGGTGATTGATCCAGAAATCATACCAAGGCTAAGGAGTGATGTGGTGCAATGTCTTGTCAGTTTTGAGCTGGTGTTCCCACCATCCTTCTTCAATATCATGACACACGTCCTAGTTCATCTAGTTGACGAGATTGTCATTCTAGGCCCCGTATTTCTACACAATATGTACCCCTGTGAGAGGTTCATGGGAGTCCTAAAGAAATATGTCCGTAACCGCGCTAGGCCAGAAGGAAGCATCTCCATGGGCCATCAAATAGAGGATGTCATTCGGTTTTGTGTTGACTTCATTCCGGCCTTAAGAAGACAGTCTCCCTAAATCGCGGTATGAGGGGAGACCGACCGAAAAGGTATGCTTGGATGGGAGACAATAATATGCAGGACGGATATTCTTGGTCTCAAGTACACTACAGCTTCTACAAAACTCTACCTTGGTGACCCCTTATGTCGATGAACACAAGAACGATCTGCGCCCAAACACCGGAGCAAAGGCGACAACCGGATTACATGTGAACACATCAGACTTTCAGCAGCTTGGTTGGAAACACGCCTCAGAGGTGAAAACACTATTTGTGAGGAGTTGTACTCATTGTCCAGGGGACCATCTTCGACTGTAATGATTTGGAAAGGATACGAGATAAATGGGAATACATTTTGCACGATCGCCCAAGATCAAAAGAGCACCAACCAAAACAGCGGTGTCCGCTTTGATGCAGCCACCGAGAGGGGAAAGGACATCGTGGCAGCCAATGATGTGGCACAGGTTATCTATGTGAAGGACATGTCTACCAAACCAAGAAAAAAAAATAAGGAAGCGAGTACATCATACGATGAGCCAAAGCGCCACATAGTTCTTTCGGGAAAAAGGGACATCGTGGGATTGGAGGGCAAGACAGACATGTCCGAAGATTATGAAACGTTTCATGAAATTCCTCCCTTCAAAGTCAAGGCTGACCCAAGCATGCTGATAAATGATGAAGATTATCCATGGTTATGACGCAATAAGGAAAGGACACAAGCGAAGAAAAAGTGAAGACTTTCTCCACAACTATTATGATGATACCATGCCAACTTTCAACCTTTTCGTAGTTCATTTGAAATGACTGTTGTAACAGACAAGTTTCCGTATGAAATCCTGATACTTCGAAAGAGATTGTCCATTTTGTACATCCAGTTTTTGCCGTAACCCTCTCAACTTTCTTGCACATGCTATGTGGATGAAATGATGATACCATGCCAACTTCCAACCTTTTCAGAGTTCATTTGAAATGCTTTTAAATTTCAGGGTCTTATAGCTCAAAAAAATTGTTAGAAACTTTAGTAGCAAAAAGAATTGTCAGAAAGATTTTTTTGATAGAAAGTAAAATAACAAAATCTGTTTTTTCAATATAATGTTAAAATGCAGTAATATTAAATAGCAGAAAAAAGAATCACTCCAAATATATTTTTAGTTGCATAAAGATTATAATTCTTCAAATTTGGAAACTAATGGAGTAATGAAAGATTATAATTATTCTGAGCTAAAAGGAAAAAAATAAAAAAAAATAAAGCAAAAATCAAAAGATAATAAATAATTCAAAGCAAAAAATAAAACGAAAAATAAAATAAAAAAAGTGCCACCTAAAGGGCCACCACGGCCTGAATACGACTAGAAACCCAACAATGGGCCAGGATTCAGGCCCGCAGTAGGCCCATTAGGCCCACAAGCACATATAGTGGGTTTAGGCCCATAAGCCTGCATTTGAGAGGAGCTCGTAAGGGCAGCGGGACTGGGGCTTATAAACCACTCTCGAGCTCCCTCAGCTAGCTAGGTGGGACTAAACTTTCGTCTTGTGACCTTGAGCATCACAAAACCTTTAGTCCGGTTGGTGCCACTAATCGGGACCAAAGGCCTCGCTTCTGCCCTTTGGGCTCTTGAAAAGAGGCCTTTGGTCCGGTTGGTGGCACCAACCGACTAAAGTATTGGTCCCGGTTAGTCTCACGAACGGGACCAATGCTTTGCCTATATAAGCAGCACTCGTGAAAATTTGGTTTAGTTCGTTCTTCCTCGCCGACGCCGCCAGTCGCCCATTGTCTCCGCTTTTGTTGCCGCTGTTGCCGCTTCGCCGCCTACGCCGACCCGACGCCGCCCGCGCCGCCTCAACGCCGTCGCCGTCCTCGCCCCACGACGCCCGCCCCGCCGTGGCCGCCCGCCCCGCCGCCCCTCTCACTGTCGACCATCGCCGCGCCGCCCCTCACGTACCGTCGCCGTCCCCTGCCCGTGAGCAAAAAGTTTGCTAATTTAATTTGATGTGGTAGTTAATTTAGATGTGTAGTATAATTTAGATGTGTAGTTAATTGATTTAGATTTTGTTAGATTTTTTTGTTATTTTTTTGTAGTTCATAGATTTTTTTTGTTAGATGTGTAGTTCATAGATTTTTCGGTTAGATTTTTTTTTCATATTGTGTTAGATTTTTTTTCTGTTAATAGATTTTTTTGGTGATATTATTGTTGAATATGCATGTTTGTATGTTCATATATTTGCAAAGATCAAATATGTCAATTTTTTATGATTTTTTCTGTTCATAGAATTTTTATAATTTTTTTTCTGTTGTAATATTGTTCATAGAATTTTAATGATTTTTTGTTCATAGAATTTTCTTTGTCAATTTATGTATATGTTCATATTGTGTATGTATAGGAAAATTGTGCATGATTAAAGTCATTTATGAATATGTTCATATTTAGAATAGAGGAAAAAGGAAAATAAGAAGAGAAAGTGTTTAATATAATTAGTTAGAAAAATAATAGAACTATAGTTAAACTAGTTTATTTTAGTAAGTACTACTTTATTTTATTTATAGTAAGTGCTTAATATATAGTTGAACTAGCTAGTTGATTTAATAAACTATTTTATTTTACTATATATAGAAGTAGTTTATTTTCACTAAGTACTACTTTATTTATTTATAGTAAGTGCTTTAGTATAGTTGAACTAGTTGATTTAATTAATAAAATTACTTTATTTTACTATATATAGAAGTAGTTCCCGGATCGACGTCGACGATGCCTATCCCGCATCCTCGTCGTCGACTCAGCGGTGGAGGCCTGCTTGATCAGGGCCATGTCCGGGACTGGGCTCCGCCGGGCTGGTATTGGGAGGTGCTACCTTCCAGGGGACGTAGGTTAGTGAGGAGGCAGCCCGTTGTTGACCCGATCCTTGTTTGGTGGCGGTCACGTGGGCCAATGACGGTGCCGAGGCTTCCGGACACCGCGGAGGTGGTACGTCACCGTGTCAGCGAGGAGGATGAGCATGTCCGTCGCTATATGGTTGCGTTGGAGGGCAGGTTCGACAATACCTGGTAGGTTCTTCAGGGATCTCACTGGAGCTATGATCCTGTGATGGTTCCTTATCTTTGGGTGTCCACCGCCCGCGACGATAACCGTCGGGCACTACTGTTCTAGCTGTATTAGCGATGCTATATGTATGATAGTATTCGAGGAGTATTAGTGATAATATTTGACGATGTACGGACACAAGAGATGATGTACTTTTGGTTATAATCGAATGCATGCTAATTTGAATACTACTTTATTTTACGATTTGGTTTTGCTTATTGAATGCTGATCTTGGAAAAGTACTCCTACTTTGAATGCTAAAATTGAAGAGCACTCTATGCGAAATCTAGGAGCCCCCTCCATCATCCACGTACGCCGTTGTGGGGGGTAGCTTCTCCTTCATTCCCGTGTGCTAGACAATTTGGTGTAATAATGCACTCGGGAATGAAAGGAGGAGCTATACCATCACCGATAGTCAACCCGTGATTAATAATAATGATCTAATTTAGGTTTTTTTATTACATATATTTAATTGTACAAGTTTAATATTTGAATTATGAACATAGGCCGGAAATGTCGTACTCGGACGACGAGAACCGCCTGGCGGAGTGCGAGTGGTGCCACGACGACCGAGGTATGTGCGACAGGTTCCTTGAGCTGGACGAAGATCGGCGCTTTAGCATTAAGCTCGAGGAGACCTTCGATGTTCATACGGTACGCAATGACGACAATAGTTTTTTTCGTAATTAAGCACGACTTCAACTATTTTAACGTGTATTTTCCATCATTTCCAATTCGACTAGCTTATCCCATGCTATGCAAGATGCTATGTCTTGGAGAGGATGGGTTTTGAAGACCATGAAGTATGGAAACCAAAAAAATTCACCTAAGGACCCATCATGGTGTGGATTTTGAAGTAAAGTTGTACAATGCTGAGAGTGTAACCCATTTTGGTTGCAAAATTGGGAAGCACTTTGCAAGATGTATGGTTTTGATGAGGGTATGCTTGTCAGCATGGATCTTGGTGATCCTACAATCGAGCAAGACAATATGGACATTTGGGTCCTTGTGGATACACTTCCAATTCTTTCCCCGTGTGAGCTTCTCAAACATAGTTATTAAGTAATTTATATTGTTTATTTCAAAATAGTTGACAGCTTATTTCTATTGACAGCTTATTTCCATCCTTCAAATAATGTGCGGAAGATGGTAGACAAAACCCACTACACCGATGGCTCCGAATTAACTTATAAGGAGAAAAATCATCTGATCGCATTTTCTACTGATCTTGAGAATTATAATATCTACAATCAAACTCCTCAACATTATGGTCAATACGTGCCACTAGTGCACGTGTTGAACTACGGTAACTTCTATGGAGATACCCTGGTAAGATTTTTTACTATTACGACATCCGTGCATCTTTTTGCATACTTCTAAAACTAGTACATCATTGTTAACTACGAAGTTATTACTATGTTTTTCAACAGATAATCCCGAATGATTGTGTGCCTCATCGATGTATACGACCGTCGCCTTTGATGTTTTGAACATACAACCAGGTCGCCCTACTGAATCTCAATTGTCCATACCGGATTTCTAAAAGAAGTGGAGACATGACAATCAAAGAATGGAAAAAATGTATGGATATTCGTAAGGAGCTTCTTGGAAGCAAAAGGAAGCGAAGCACAAGAATTGGAGACAGGATGATCTCCATTCTTCATAATGGAGAGTCAGGGTCTATATTGTTTTATGCTATTTTACCTTAAGGGTGTTTAGGTCCTACCTGGGACTGATGATCATGTGCTAAGAACAATTATGTAGATTTGGGTTAGATGACTATGAGGATGATGATCGTATGACTTGTTATTAATAACGAGTAGAAGTTGTATGATGATGCATGATTAGTAGGACTTGTTATTATATATGATGATGTATGATGCGAGCATGCATGAGTTATTATATATCAGCGGGTGAAATGAACATAGCAGTAGTGTTGATAAACCAAGGACGAAGATATAAGAGAGGACACTTCTCTCTATTAGCTAGCTAATAACAACCTAAATTAACCCCCATAACCCCTAAACCAGCAACTTTTTTTTTAAAAAGAAAAACCTCAGCTCCAGCCAGCTGCTGACGCGTGGAAGCCTTTTGGTCCCAGTTGCATGTCACCAACCGGGACCAAAGGCCCCCTACTGGCTGCCCATGATGGGCCACGTGGAGACATCATCCCGGTTCATGTAAGAACCGGGACTAAAGGGGGAGGGCATTAGTACCGAACTTTTTGTCTCGGTTCTTAAACCGGGACAAAAGGCCCTTACGAACCGGGACAAATACCCTGTTTTCTACTAGTGTTAACTATCATGAGTTGTAACCTTCTGGGGGAGAACTATGATGGTGGCGTGTGTGGCACGAAGTCTACCACGAGTAGAACATGTATTGTACCCGGCTCCGACCAGCATAATCGTCAACAGTGGCTCAAGTATCCGGTATATACTATGCTTATGCATATGTGCACTAGAAACATACCAAAGGGGATTTCAGACTTCCTAAGAGCCTTCTTATTCTGTTGTTTCACTACTCATCACAACCCTTACACTTTATTTACTTTTATGTTATTTAGTTTCAAGTTACAAACACTACTCAACAACCATTTATATCCGCCCTCACTCTGCTTTAGGTTGTCAGCGTTCTGGGAACCAGGGTACCCAGACTTGCCTGCCTGCGGCCCACGGTGTGGCTCCATCAACGGCCTGGTATGACCCATCTACAGCACCTACAAGACAAGAACCTTGCGAGGGGCCAAGCCTCGCGAGGCGGGCGACATCAAGACCTCTGGAGGGAGCGGCCTTCCCAGGCTGCCTCCTAAGGAGCGGAGATTCCTATGCGGGTGCTCAACCTCATGAGGTTGCGGTGACGCAAGCCATGACGACCAAGGCTAGGCAGGAGCCAGCGGGCGCAGAGTAGTAGGTTCCCTCTTTGGTGCTAAGGAGGTAAGTGCAGGCGTGGGGTTCCGAGGAATCACCCAAAGGTTTCCATTCCCGTGCAGCAAGGCCAAGACCGCTAGAGCAGCATGACGGATGTCATCGGCGAACCCACCGCAACGTCACGACCAGGAGCTTTGCAGGAGAAGACCACCTTTTGTCGGGATAAGATGTACTACTTGTCCCCGTTCAAATTGGCCACTGTGGGATCCCTTCCCGCCTATGCTTTGGGAGAAGAGGAACAAGGCCACTATAAATATAGGCTAGCCACCACCATGGCGGGGGACCGAACAATCGATTCCCCTCAGCTCACATCCACACTAGAATAGACCTCCTGAGGTTGTTCTTCCCTTGTACTAGTTCATCCTCAGCCCCTCGCGAGGCTAATCCAGCCCAAAGCAGGAGTAGGGTTTTACACCGCAAGGTGGCCCGAACCTGGGTAAACTGTTGTGTCCATCTTCTTGTTTGCTCGTCGAGCTAGGCCGTGGGGGTGACGAATCGGTTGGCCGGAGATGTTGAGTTCTTCGCACATGCCCCAGAGTTCAAACCTTTGTTTGGTGTGTGGAGCCCTGAATCCGACATAGGTCTACAATTATTTACATGCACAAGAATACATAATTCTCTACAAGAGCGAAAAGTCTAATTTTCTGTGCTCCCTGTGGGATTGATATTCTTACTTCGAAAAGGCTATAACTAAACCCTATGCACTTATAGGTCATCACTAGACAGCAAGAACAAAGACTAGTTGCGCACCTCTAAAGTTAATGATATGGTACAACGAACTAGTAAAATAATGACCCTTGTTTTCTAATTGCCAAAGTAAGGGATCAGAGTCTTCAGAGAAAGCTATGCGTTTGGTAATTTCTATCCATGAGCTTACTATAAAAATTCCTCCCGAACATTTAGTATGTTCATTACAAATAGTATAAACATGCCTAAATTGGACAACTAGAAGAGAGGACCCAAACCAGCTGTCATCCCAGAATCTATTTTCATCTTTGTTACCTAGTTTCCATCTATATCCAAATTTCAGCACATTGATGATAAAATCTAACTCCTTTCAAAAATCTAGAAACATTAGGGTTAGAGCTGGGTACAAACATATTTGGTTTGCCAGAAGTGTATTTGTGGTCAATGATTTGTCTCCAAGGTTTCCTTTCACCCCTATAATATCTTTTAATCCAAGACCATAGAAGGCAGAGGTTAATCTCTTGGAGATTTGGAATACCTAGTCCTCCAAATTCCTTCTTCATACACACCAGCCTCTAGTTAGCCAAGTGTAGTTTTCTATGCCCCTCAAAGTCATTCCACAGTCAGTGAGCCATTTGAGAATTGATTATGTTAATGGCCCACTTAGGGGATTTGAAGAAGGACAAAAGGTAGTTAGTAATACTGGCAAGGCAGGCCTGGGTAAGAATCAACCTGCCTCCGTAAGAATGAATTTCCCTCTCCATTCAGCAACTCTTTTTAGAATTTATCACTTAGGGTTGGATATCCTCTTTCTTGCACTAGTGGGGAAACCCCTTGTTAGCGCGTGCGAAAAGGCATGATCAAATTGGTGATCTCAGGTGCAGGAGAATCGTTTACACTAAGATTCTTTTTTATAAAGGTTTACACTGAAATAGCTCAGTTTTGTGTTTAAATCATCTTATCAAAGCAGATAAATTTATAACCGAGAGTGGGGAAATCTCCGACCCCGCCAAAATGTGCTGACAAATTTTTTGCTATTCAACTAAAAAAAACGTTTTGTTTCTCACCGAAACTTTGAACCTTGATTGTGAGAAATTAAGCTTTTTTTGAAAAACAAATGGACTTTATTCAACCGAAATAACAGATATATCGTTTGTGAGGAATGGTACAATCTCAAACATAGGCTCCTCAAACCAATCAATGGTAGAAGAAAATCTAGCCAACCTAGCAAGCTCGTGCGCAACCTTATTGGCTTCCCTATTACAATGTTCAAACCTAGAGGTAGGAAAATCACACGCCAAAAAATAGCAATCATCAAAGATTGCCGCCGCCGCTCCTGCTGACCGTCCGCCATTATTCATCGTTTCAATAACCTCCAAATTATCAGAATTAATAACTAGGCGATTGCAACCCACATGTTGCGCTAGTGAAAGACCGAATCTGAGAGCCCAAGCTTCCGCTGTTAGAGCATCGATGCTATGATCAATTTTCCAAGTACCCCCTGCAATAAAGTTCCCTTTGTCATTCCTCAGGACAGCCCCCGCCGTACCTTTAAGAAGATCATGACCAAAAGAAGCATCAACATTAAGTTTCACAAAACCCACCGGGGGACGAATCCAACCCTCTCTTTTCATAGAAGCCCTTGGACTGGAAGCAACAACATAATTAGCCGTAAGAGCTTGTATCCCCATTGAAATCTGTTTTGCATCTTGAATTGTCTCCTTGTGCACTAATTTATGTCTTTCCCACCATAAATACCAAGACGTAATGGCAATCATCTCCTGAGTATTCTGGAACCCCATAATAGATAAATCTTGGTCAGGCATGAGCAACAAAAACCCGAGGACCGCCTCTCCAGCACGATCAACTTCACAAGCTTGAGCAATGATCTCGTCTAATCCAAGCCTTCTCCAGACCTCTTTTGCCTTCTGGCACTAAAACAACATATGCTTTGTGTCTTCTAAACCAGAAGCACAACAAGGGCATAAAGGTGAAACTTTCATGTGTCTATTAGCAAGCGTAACACGACATGGAAGAGTACCATGCAGCGTCCGCCAAATAAAAAAAATTCACCTTCGTTGGACAAGATAACTTCCAAATCTTACACCAAATTGAATTAAAGTTTGTTTGACCCATTCCATTAGTACGACAAAGTTTCCTTCCATGTTGATAATCCAACTCAACAAAATATGCAGATCGAACAGAAAAAATCCCACTCTTAGTATGACTCCAGGCAACAAAATCTGACATATCAAACTGAGGCAGAGGGATAGCAAGGACCCGCTGTGAATCAACAAGCCACAAGGTCTGTCTGATGAGATCCTCATCCCACCTGTTCGAAGAGGGGTCAATGAGATCGGACACTTTTGATAACAAATGTTGTCCCTTAAGAGTGATGACAGTCACGCCCAATATGCGATACTATCCTAAAGAGACTCGAAGGTCCCACCAAGGATAGAACCGCATATTGATATGCTTTTGCAAGGTGGATATCATTACATCAACATTACATAATAGATGGGGATACATACAAAAGACATACAGTGCCACATGAATACAACATCAACTTACATAAGATCAACACCCGACTACGGATGAAACACAAACAAAAACTCAAACGACATCCACCCTGTTAGCCCAGGTTGCCGACCTGGAACCTATCCCCTGATCGAAGAAGAAGCAGAAGATGAACTCCAAAACAAGCAAACATCGCTCTCGCGTCATGATCATCGCATAACCTGTACCTGCAACTGTTGTTGTAGTAATCTGAGAGCCACGAGGACTCAGCAATCCCATTACCATGGGTATCAATACTAGCAAAGCTTAATGGGAAAGGAAGGGGTAAAGTGGTGAGGTTGCAGCAGCGACTAAGCATGATATGGTGGCTAACATACGCAAAAGAGAGCGAGAAGAGAAGCAATGGAACGGTCGTCAACTAGTAATGATAAAGAGGTGATCATGAACTCCTACTTACGTCAATCATAACCCAAAACCGTGTTCACTTCCCGGACTCCGCCGAGAAGAGACCATCATGGCTACACACACGGTTGATGCGTTTTAATTTGGATCTGGTGTCAAGTTATCTACAACCGGACATTAACAAATTCCCATCTGCCACATAACCGCGGGCACGGCTCTCGAAAGTTTATACCCTGCAGGGGTGTCCCAACTTAGCCCATGATAAGCTCTCGCGATCAACGAAGGATATTCCTTCTCCCGTAGACCCGATCGGTCTCGAATCCCGGTTTACAAGACATTTCGACAATGGTAAAACAAGACCAGCAAAGCCGCCCGATGCGCCGACAATCCCAATAGGAGCTGCACATATCTCGTTCTCGTGGCAACACCGGATGAACACTACGTACAACTAAAACCAGACCTCAAGTTTCCCCGAGGTGGCGCTGCAAGTGGCTCTGGTTCGGACCAACACTTAGAGAAGCATTGGCCTAGGGGGCTGAATAAAGATGACCCTCGAGAGAGTGACTCCCAAGGGAAAAGTAGGTGGTGGTGAGGCAAATGGTAAAACCAAGGTTGGGCCTTGCTGGAGGAGTTTTATTCAAAGCAAACTGTTAAGGGGGTCCCATAAATCACCCAACCGCGTAAGGAACGCAAAATCCGGGAACATAACACCGGTATGACGAAAACTATGGTGGCAAGAGTGGAACAAAACACCAGGCATAAGGCCGAGCCTTCCACCCTTTACCAAGTATATAGATGCATTAATTAAATAAGAGATATTGTGATATCCCAACATAATCATGTCCACCATGGAGCAATATTCAACTTCACCTGCAACTAACAAGGCTATAAGAGGGGCTGAGCAAAGCGGTAACATAGCCAAGCAACAGTTTGCTAGGAAGGGTGAAAAGGTTAGAGGCTGACATGGCAATTTGGGGAGGCTTGAAGAGCAAGAGATAGGTAGCACGGCAAAGCGATAGAACGAAGCAACTAGCATAGCAATGATAGTAGTAAGATCCAAGGTGACGTTCATCTTGCCTGAAATCCCGCTAGGAAGAAGAACGAGTCCATGAAGAAGACGAACGGTAGTAGTCGAACAAATCCTCACAATCGCAACATTACCAAAACTAAGAAGCAACACCGGAAAAGAAACAAACAACATGGTAAACACACAAGCATAATCATGGCATGATGCACAATCAAGTATGATGCATGTCCTGTTTAATGAGGCATGGCATGGCAAAGTGCAACAAACAATACTACAAGTTAAGTGGAGCTCAATATGTAACGAGTTGTATATTGACAAAACACCACATCAAATATTTAGTTTAATATCATTTAAGCTACCAAACAATATTAAATGTTGTTAAACATGGCAAGGGTGAAGCATGATTAAACTAACTATTTAGGCAAGTTTAAATGAGGCCGGAAACAACAAACAACAAATTCCGGAAAACCCTCATATGCATATTTTGATTTGGTACTGTTCTGCCCTAGAACATATTTTATTGTTGTTACATAGGAAAATAAAGTGCACCATGTTAATCTATGCATTATTCCACCCCATTTACATATAAAGTTTATTTAAAACCGAGCTACGATTATTTAGTTACGAAATAAATCATTTTAGCATGGCATTTAAGCAAATTAATTCGAACAACACACTTAACATGGATGAAAGTGGAAGATTATGAAACTAGATAAAATTCTAAGCATTTTTCATATTTAAAACATTTTAATCCGATGCACGGTTCAAGAGTTATTAATGCATGAACATGGAGGGGTAATATATAAATATGCAGTCACTGGATAATTGATAAGATCGCAGGCAGGGAAAAAAACATGACACGGGCCGCATCTAAATAGTGCACTGGGCGGCTGCGCTGCTCACCTAGCTGGGCTCGGCCCAGGTCGGTGGAGGTGGGAGCTGGGCCACGGTCAACAGGCGAAGGGAGGCGCTGACTGGGCCCAGACGCGCGAGGCGGGGAGGCTACAGGCTCGTCGCCCTCTGTTCGACTGTAAAAGAGCAGGAGGCAGCAAGGCCGAGCTCGCGATGCTGACTCACGCGGGACTCCGGCGAGGCAGGGAGGCAGGGGAGGGGCACGGGAAAGCGAGGGAGGCCCCAATCCTCCAGATCCGGTGGCGCTTGACTTGTGGAGGCCGGCGGCGAGCTACAAGGCCATGGAAGCTGCTGTTGTCTGAAGAAAAAGATAGAGAAATTCAGAGGGGAAACAAGGGAAGAAGAGGGACCGCAGGGAGATGGCAGGGCATGGCGACCTGCGGGGCTTCACCGGCGTCTACACTCGCCGAAGATGGCGACCGAAGGCGGGGGAGGTGGAGCAGAGGCAAGCCGGCGGCGTCGGGATCCTCTTGGCGGCCTTGGTGTGGTGCAGGGAAAGCAGAGACCAGCAGCGAGGGATGCGGGGTCGCGAGGCGGTGGCGCTCGGGCAGACGGGAGGAGCGGGCGTGAGGGCTTCCCTCCCTGGAATGAGGTGGAGGTGACGGGAACCTCCAGGAGCTCCATGGGCGGTAGGATTCCTGCAAAATGGCGGCGTCGCGACACCATCAGAGGGAGCGAGAGAAAAGAAATGGAGGAAGGAAGGAGAGGGGCAACGGGGCTGGTCCTGCTGGTTGTCGAGGTTGCCGGAGCGACCGGGTCTCTGGAGCGGCGCGGTAGCGAGGTCATGGAGGTGCAGGCGACGGCGAAGAGGTGCTCGAGGTCGGAGGTGCACGGCCGCGGGGATGGATCGAGGAGCTCGGCTCCTGGAAGAAGGGAGGTTGGAGAGGAAGGGCACGGGGGACCCTGGTGCTCCGGTGGCTTGCGGTCGAGACGAAGCATAGGCAGGGGCTCCTGCTCGTGTCTGAAAAACACGGGAGGTGGTCGAAGGCCGCGGGTTTAAGGGAGGAGGATCGGAGATGGAAGGTAGTTGGCCCGGCGCTGAAACCACGGGTGAGAGTGGCGGCGGCATGGGGATTTGGTGGAGATTGGTCAGGCTAGGGCTAGGGTTGGACGGTTTAAATAGTAAGAGGGTTTTGGTTAGGGGTAATCGGGCCCTCCGATTTACATCGGGCGGTCGAGATAAAAAGGTTAAGAGAGATCAAATAAGAAAACATAGATGTTTTGTAGATGTTTGGGGATGATCCGGATCCATTAGTCATGACTGCCCGGGTCGGGTTTGGAGAAGTTTAGGACGCGCACGCGAGGGGTCTGAGAGAGGTCAACGAGGACAAGGGCCTGACAAAATGACAACGGGGCAAAGAGAGAAAGGGCAACTGCGAACGGCTACGAGTTTTATGAAAACATGCAGATGCAATGCGCATGATGCTATGAGATGAGATGCAAGACATGAACAAAAAGCAAAATGAAAGACAAAAACCCAACTACGAAGGAAATATCATATCGCATCTCCAGAAAAGGCAAGAGTTGGAGTTATGAATATGGAAAGTTGTATCCGGGGCATTACAACACTCCACCACTACGAGAGGATCTCGTCCCGAGATCTAGGATTGCACCGGAGGGAAAAGGAAGAGGAAGATAAGAGGTAAACTAAGTTGCTTCTTTGACAAACGAGTGAAACCATGAACCTTGAGAGGTTGAGCAAAATGAAAGAAAGAAAACAACAAAGATGAACGAGATTGCAAACAATCCGTTAGAAAAGAGGAACGAGGAACATTATGATAACTTGAAGGTTGCAAAGACATGAATCAAGAGTTTAATGGGAAAGATAAAATTCGGAACCACTCCGGTTAAAACAAGATGAGAGAGGAAGACTTCGGGCAGCACTCCAGTTGAACATGGAAGGAATAGAACATGAACTTGAGAAGATGGGATGATACTTGATGAAATCAACAACACACTGCCTCCGGAACTATTGAAAGAATGGCACAATGGGTAAGAAGGATTTTAGACAGCACTCAGGTTGAAAATAGAGGCAAAACTTGACAAGATGTAAGAACTTTAATTAGAACACAACACTCTTAAATGGATAAGCAAGAGAATAACATGATCTTGACAAAACGAGATGGTGGGTCAACGAGAGCAACATCACAATGGCTCCGGAAGAAATGAAAGAATGGAATGGAATGAATGGAGGGAAACAAGATCTTGAAAGAGCACGCTTACAAGAAATGCTAGAACGGAGTTGTTGGAAAACCAACAACGAAATGAATAAGTTTCCAGTGGGCTTATGGAAAACATCCCAAGACTAAGAGTGAAATTCTGCCATTAACGAAAAACAATTGCTTGTTTGAGATCAAAGAAGAGATGAAAACTTCTTTCGCCGAGAGGATAGGAGAAAACTCGAATCATTGATAAGCACCACAAATAGCAACATTCCTTAGGGAAGGCTTTAGGTGAAATCTATACCAAGATAAGTCCAAAGAAGAGATTGATGGATTTAAAATACCTCATTCTTGACAACATGTGAATCGCGAAACCTGAATGAAAATTGCTAAGAATGATATAACACTACCTCAAAAGCTAAGGTAGAAAGATTGCACTTCGAAATGCAAGAAGAAGAATACTTGAACGCCTCAAAACAAAACATGTGTTAGGCACCATGTTTAATTTTGAGTATAGCTTGGCGGATCATCAACTTGAGAGAAGTCTTGAAGAACAAATGAAGAATGAAAGGAATCCTTGACGAACCACCATGTAGAGCCTCCATGAAGAACTCCAGTAATAAAAGGATGATAAAAAAGAAAGAGAAGTTGAAAACACAAGGTGAAGCCATGTGATGATTTAGAAGGAGCTTCGCGACGAGATAATGCAGAAAACTTGGAACTCCGGAAAAGAAAATATGAAACATCTCGAACCGAGAAATGTGACATGATGAATAACTCTGGAAAGAAGAAACTAGATCACTTGGATGAAACAATAATAAGAATTACGTTATGCGTATCCTTCACCAATTTAAATTGATGACAAGCAACGGATTTGGCATACTACTTATTCTCGTCGAAAGGATTGAAGAGAGATATAGCGCCAACTTGAGGAAGGTCTTCAACAACCACCGATACGATTGAAACAACGAAAGAACGAATGAATTGATATGAGAAAGAAGGAAGAGAAATCTTGAACGAACCACCATAAGAATTGAAAATGAAGATAGCAAAGGCACAATTCACCAGAAAGAATGAAGATACTTGAGGGGATTTAGATACAAGTGGACGAAGAGATCATGAGTTTATTAGAGAACACTTGAATGATGCACCGGTAGAATATGGAGAAGGAGAGCTAAAAGCTGAGAATGAATAAACCCGAAATGATGGCCTTCGTAGGAATAAAATGGAAAGAACTCACGAAATGCTCCGGGTGGTAAGAAAAGAATTCTCACTATTGAAAACAATTATGAGAGGATGACATAAGCTAGAACTATGAATCTTCAAGAGAACGGACCAAGATTTAGGAGAAATCCTTCTTCGGTCTTCAAATGTTGAGAATGATGACGAGAACCACCAAAATTGTGGAGGCGCTTAGGAACAAACAAGAATAGAAATGATGAACCAACGATGAAAATATTCTGAAAGCGATCTTGGAGAAGGAATATGATTGATGAAAATTCATTCTTACGTCAAACTTCGAAAGACTTTGGGAATGGCTCCGGAATAATTAGAAGAGTCAGGTAAGATCCTGGGAAAAGACCTGTGGGTTAGGGCCCACTCAAAAGGAAACACCGTTGAACGATTGATTGAAAGGGGGATTGCATCGGTTGAATTAAATGACTTGAATGGGATAATAATCTCCAAATAGCTTGAACGGATTAAGAATGGAAAACACGAATCTTATGAGATATCTTGAGCACTTCAGGAAAAATGAATAGGAAGAAGTGAATGAATAAGAGGTGCATCGGCATGAGAAAGCATTAGAAACGAGGAAAGGAATATGATGAATATCGAAAGCTTGAATTGGATCCACCGGAGAAGAAACAACAATAAAGGATGATGAACTTGAAACTGTTGAGCATCTTCATGGGGAATCAGTGGATAAGAACATTGAAAGAAAAGAATGAAGAGACTTCCCACAAATAAAAGGATACATGATTAAGAAATCTGAGTCCTTGAAGAAAAAGGGTGAGAGGGCGGGAAAACAAAGGCAACTTGGGGACGAATGAAACAAATACCGTTGAGAAAACTTAGAATTGATCTCGCAAATATTGAAATGATCGGATCCACTTGAAGAGAAGCACGCCGGTTGGAAAAGAATTAACATAACGACCTTGATCATGAAGGATTAGTATTCACATAGCAATATGAGAACACCGTTTAGGGAAGGTATGAATTCCACATTTGACTTCGAAGCAACTCGAATACCACAAATAAAATAAAACAAAGGATTTGGCTTGCAGAATAAGCCGGAACAAATACATATGATAGAGATTTACCCAATCCCGTATCATGCATCTGTCGGAAAGATATTCTATGAGCTACTTGAATTCCCACCTATAAACTCCCGAAACTTTCTGGTTATGCAATCTGGTGTTGGGGATACAGGGGCAGTAATATATCTCACCCAAACTAACAATCCCTACATCCAGCTGTATCCATCCGTCAACACATAACCAAGAAAACTCCGGAAATCGTGTACCTCAACCTTCGAAAAGCATCCGTTATACGAGCTATGGCAATACTCCCAAACTCCCCAGTACTGGGTGGCATCGAGGTTATCTCACCAACAACTGCATAAAAGAGATTTTCGATGTTGGCAAAACTCAGGTATTCCAGAACTACAACGATAAAATTGTGACGACAACACCTCGGAGCTCAACTCCCCGGGACACTGCCACTACCCCTAAATGTTAGGAGGCACCAAGAACAATGTTCTCGTCACAAGAATATCGGAACAATTCCAAGATACCCGCGTGATCCTAAAAAAAATTTGTGAAAAATTGAGGAGAGGAAAGACAAAACATCTACGTCGAGAGTCCTCACCAGAGCGACGAAGGGGGCTGAGGAGTAAAAAGAATCCTACTCTCCGATATATATAATCCTAAGACTCAAAATAGTTTTTCTTCTAGACTCAACAACGGCCAACAAACAAGGGGGCTCCTATGGTCTGTCGAGGCTCTGATACCAACTTGTCACGCTCAATATGCGATACTATCCTAAAGAGACTCGAAGGTCCCACCAAGGATAGAACCGCATATTGATACGCTTTTGCAAGGTGGATATCATTACATCAACATTACATAATAGATGGGGATACATACAAAAGACATACAATGCCACACGAATACAACATCAACTTACATAAGATCAACATCCGACTACGGATGAAACACAAACGGAAACTCAAACGACATCCACCCTGCTAGCCTAGGCTGCAGACCTGGAACCTATCCCCTGATCGAAGAAGAAGCAGAAGAAGAACTCCAAAACAAGCAAACATCACTCTCGCATCATGATCATCGCATAACCTGTACCTGCAACTGTTGTTGTAGTAATCTGTGAGCCACGAGGACTCAGCAATCCCATTACCATGGGTATCAAGACTAGCAAAGCTTAATGGGAAAGGAAGGGGTAAAGTGGCGAGGTTGCAGCAGCGACTAAGCATGATATGGTGGCTAACATACGCAAAAGAGAGCGAGAAGAGAAGCAACGGAACGGTCATCAACTAGTAATGATCAAGAGATGATCCTGAACTCCTACTTACGTCAATCATAACCCAAAACCGTGTTCACTTCCCGGACTCCACCGAGAAGAGACCATCACGGCTACACACGCGATTGATGCGTTTTAATTCAGATCTGGTGTCAAGTTATCTACAACCAGACATTAACAAATTCCCATCTGCCACATAACCGCGGGCACGGCTCTCGAAAGTTTATACCCTGCAGCGGTGTCCCAACTTAGCCCATGATAAGCTCTCGCGATCAATGAAGGATATTCCTTCTCCCAGGAAGACCCGATCAGTCTCGGAATCCCGGTTTACAAGACATTTCGACAATGGTAAAACAAGACCAGCAAAGCCGCCCGATGCACCGACAATCCCGATAGGAGCTGCACATATCTCGTTCTCAGGGCAACACCGGATGAACACTACGTACAACTAAAACCAGACCTCAAGTTTCCTCGAGGTGGCACTGCAAGTGGCTCTGGTTCGGACCAACACTTAGAGAAGCATTGGCCCGGGGGGGGGCTGAATAAAGATGACCCTCGAGAGAGCGACTCCCAAGGGAAAGTAGGTGGTGGTGAGGCAAATGGTAAAACCAAGGTTGGGCCTTGCTGGAGGAGTTTTATTCAAAACGAACTGTCAAGGGGGTCCCATAAATCACCCAACCGCGTAAGGAACGCAAAATCCGGGAACATAACACTGGTATGATGGAAACTAGGGCGGCAAGAGTGGAACAAAAGACCAGGCATAAGGCCGAGCCTTCCACCCTTTACCAAGTTTATAGATGCATTAATTAAATAAGAGATATTGTGATATCCCAACATAATCCTGTCCACCATGGAGCAATCTTCAACTTCACCTGCAACTAACAACGCTATAAGATGGGCTGAGCAAAGCGGTAACATAGCCAAGCAACAGTTTGCTAGGAAGGGTGAAAAGGTTAGAGGCTGACATGGCAATTTGGGGAGTGTTGGGGATATTACCACTAGGCGTGAACCGACCTACTTGGGCCAGGTTAACTCCATTAGTGGTATAAGCAGATGAAGGCCCAAGGCCTATAGTCGGTTTAGAACCTGTAGCCGTAAACCGGCCTGATGTATAACTTGTATTGTAAGTTAGGAATAGAGAGATACCAACCAGGATACGAGTATGAACCGGTTGGGACTCTATGGACCGACGGGCGTCACCGTGTATATAAGGGGACGACCCGCGGTGTTCAAGACAGACAACCACAACTCGAGCCTAGGCGGCGTGTTTGCTCCTAGCCATCGAGACCACATCAATTCCATCACAACTAGACGTAGGCTTTTACCTTCATCGAAGGGGCCGAACTAGTATAAACCCTCGTGTCTTTGTGTCCGCTTTAACCCCTTCAAGTAACCCCGTAGCGATGGCTCCACGACTAAGTCCCTTCACTAGGACATCTGCCGTGACAAATCCACGACAGTTGGCGCCCACCGTGGGGCTATCGCACGATGGTTTGACGATCTTGGATGGCAAGCTCAAAGGACTCGAAGGCTATGCTGTGGGCCGGATGACCAAGAGTCGTCGTGGCAAGATCTACATCGACGACGCAGGATGGGGTCCCGAGGCCGATTCGATCGAGTACGGGTACCGGGTCCCCTTTGGTGGCATACACGTTTTCATCGGCAAGATCGGTGAGCCTGGGCCTGAGCCGGACATCTACACCGACCTCGTCGAGACGGCTCAGCGTGCGAGATCTACCCAGGATAAACCGGCTGTGAAGCGTGCCTTCGTTGGAGTCATCCACGGAGGAGAGCGTGAAGACGAGTCAGAACACGGTAGCGAGACCGTCGTCTATTCCGGCGATGAGTCCTCAACTGGAGAGACCGAATCACTATACCAGTTGCAAGACAACCAGGTTAGGGGCTGTTCCGATGGCGACAGTATTCCGGACCCCCCGGGCCAGGTCAACCAGGTTGGAATATTCATGGCCGGCACCCAGGCAGCGAATCACTCTTCGACCGCCGCAGCGATGCTCTCCGGATCAGCAGCGGCAGCGGCAGCAGGGGCAGGAGGCCTTGTGCGCCCGCCGGTTCAAGTTCTATCTGATCTATTTGATTCACTAGCCATGCTTATGGCAGAGGCCAATCCGGCGGATCAGGAGGCCCATGATGCAGAGATTGCAAAGGTGAGAGAGCAGATCGTGCAAACCAAAGCGGATCTGGCAGCAGAAAAAGACAGAATGGCTGCAGAGCGGGCCGCTTTAGACGCCCAGGCCTATAAGCTCATGCTTGACCAGAACGCATCACAGGAGGTTTTGAAGCGGAAGCACAGATCACGCCTGCCGTTAGGGTTTGACCCCAGAAATCTCTTTCACACTTCAGGAGCTAGACCGAGTAATCCACCGCGATGCACAGAGACAAACCGGATTGAGGCACGGGACCGGGCGACGGTCCAACCTCGCCTGATGGAACCTCCTCAACAGAACATTGTGGTTCCTCCGCCGGTCCAGACGCCCCCAGGTCATTATTCTAATCCTATGGACAACCTTGTTGCAGCCGCCGCACGATTAGAGGCTATCCCAGTCGAAGGGGACTCTCCGCAAGCGATAGAGACGCGCCGGGTTAAGGAGCTTCTCCGGACCGCGCTGATTCAGCAGGAAGCATATTCGTACAGCCGTGATCGGATTCACTCCACGCCCCGTCCAAGCCAGAGCTATAGCAGGTGCATGGATGAACTGGCCATATCGAGCAATGCGCGAGGCCGTGAAGCGGCCCGTGGCAATAACCCGGCAGGTGGTGTTCGTGATGCTCAGGATGTGGTGGACCAGGCCCGCACGCGAAGGAGGCGAGTTAGCAGCCGCAGAATGATGCGGGTCAACTTACACGGTTCGTCCTACCACCTCCGCCGGACCAGGGTCGCATCCGCTTTGGGAGTGCCTTGTTTAATCCCGCTTACGCAATGTGCGCCTGCCAAGGATTTCAAGGGTCGCGCAAGGTGCGAATTACACCGCAGATTTATCTCCCGAGCGTGGGTAGAGAGTTATGAGATGGCCATGGAGATGCTAGATGTGGATGAGGCCGCGTGTGCAAAATACTTCACCATGATGCTTGAAGGCACGGCTCAGACTTGGTTGAAGAGCCTACCGCCCAATTCTATCAGCTCATGGGCCCGATTATGGGCCGGTTTATCCATAATTTCAAGGATACATGTAAGCAGCCCAAGTCCATAGTAGACCTGGCGGCTTGTGTCCAGGAGGACGGAGAATCAACGACCCATTGGGTACGCCGCGTTTCGGAAGTTTTGCACTCGTCTGGCAGGATCAATGCCGACTCTGCGATCTTAACACTGGAAGGCAACTGCCGGTTCAAGCCCTTAAAATTGAAATTGGGACGATGAAGCGGTTACAGAATGACATGGGAACTCTCATGGCGCTTTAGTGAAGTATGCTGATTCGGACAGTACCAAGGATCCGAGACCGATGATGATGAAGCGAGGAAGGAAAGAAGAATAGCAACTCCAAGGGGCAACAGTACAAACCGACGGGTTATGGAAACGGAGGCAAGCGAAAGGCGGATGGCAGCATAGATTTTGTGGCTAACACTAATGTACAGGACAGGGGGCAGAGGCGCAGAGGTAAAGCGGCAAATCGTAATGGGGCTCCCAATCCTAACGCAGATCGTTTGAATTATTTGTTGAATCAGCCTTGCCCAAAGCACGGGACGAAGGAGGCGCCGGCTAACCACCTTTGGAAGGATTGTTATATTATGCAAGAGTTTAAAAACTCTAATGCCTTCCGGTATGACCGCGGGCCAGGTGGCGGTTCAGGATCTGGTTTCCATTGGCCGGGCCACGATGGAGCTTCCGGTTCAGGTCTCAATCAGGGCGGTCACAACAACCAGAATAATCAGAACGGCCAGCAGCAGCAGCAGTCGGGTTATCAGAGCCAGCCAAAACAGTTGAACAATGGGCAATATCATGTTTTCACAACTAGTTTGGATAAACGCGACCGAAAACTCCACAAGCAAGCGGTGAATTCTGTTGAACCGGCCTTACCACGTTACTTACGCTGGTCGGAGCAGCCTATCGTGTGGAGCAGAGAGGATCACCTGCCCCGGGTTGTTAATCCGGGCCAGCTGGCATTAGTGGTAGACCCTCAGGTGGGGGGTTATAAATTTACCAAGGTACTCATGGATGGAGGGAGCAGTATTAACATACTATACTATGAGACATTCCGCCGCATGGGTCTAACGGACAAGGATCTCAGACCGTCTAATACGGTGTTCCATGGTGTGGTGCCTGGCAAATCTGCATATCCTGTTGGTAAGATAGCCCTGGATGTGGCTTTTGGGGACGAACACGATTCCTGGTCGGAAAAACTAACCTTTGAGGTAGTGAAGATCCGGAGCCCGTATCACGCCTTGTTTGGGCGGCCGGCTTATGCCAAGTTCATGGCGCAGCCTTGTTATATCTACTTGCAGCTCAAGATGCCGGGTTACAAGGGGACAATAACGGTTCATGCGAGCCGTAAGGTCGCTTTGGAATGTGAGGAAGGTGATGCGGCTTATGCAGAGTCGGTCTGTGCCACGGAGGAGTTGAAGTATTATAAGGACAATGTTGATCCGGCGGATATGACCCCTTTGAAAAGCCAACTACAGAGCATGATTCGGATCTGAAGTTCAAATCGGCAGCTGAGACCAAGCTTGTTGACTTCATGCCCGGCGATTCGTCCAAGCAGTTCACTGTCAGTGCCAGTCTGGATCCCAAATAGGAAAGCACGCTCATCGAGTTCATCCGTGAGAATCGGGACATTTTTGCATGGAAACCGTCCGACATGCCAGCGCATCGAGGAACTCGCCGAGCACACTCTTAATGTGGATCCTAAGTATAAACCGGTTAAACAATTCCTCCACGGTTTAACGAAGAAAGGCGCAAAGCCATTGAGAGGAAGTGGCGGGCTTTTAGCGGTGGCTTTATCATTGAGGTGTTCCATCCAGAGTGGCTTGCTAATCCGGTGCTGGTTCTTAAAAAAGGCACTTGGCGTATGTGTGTGGATTACGGATCTTAACAGGCTTGTCCGGTGGATCCTTTGCCCTCCCCGCATTGACCAGATCATTGATGCCACGGCGGTTTGTGGCGTTTGAGTTTTTGGATGCATACTCGGATATCATCGAGATCAAAATGGCGGTTAAGGACCAGGAGAAGACGGTGTTTATTACTCCCTTTGGAGCCTTCGATATGTCTCTATGCCCTTGGGCTCAAGAGTGCCAAACCACCTATCAGCGGTGTGTACTGAAATTGCTCGCATAAACAGATCGGCCGCAATGTGCACACCTATGTGGATGATATTGTAGTAAAGTCAAAGCGTATGAGACGCTGGTGGATGATTTGAAGAAACCTTTGACAACTTGCGAGTTTACAAGATGATGCTTAATCCGGCCAAGTGTGTCTTTGGTGTTCGGCGAGCAAGTTCTTGGGTTTCTGGTGTCTAACAGAGGAATTGAGGCTAATCCGGAGAAGATTACGGCTATTACCTCCTGGCTAAACGAAGTGCATCAACGATGTTCAGCGTTTGGCGGGCGAATCGCCAAGATCGAGCCGGTTTATCACCGCCTCGAGAGAAGGCCATCCTTTGTACCAAATCTTTGAGGAAGGCAGACCATTTAAATGCGAGTCCGGCTGCGATAAACATTTGAGGACTTGAAGCGGCAATTAGCCAATCCGCTTTGTTCTTGCAGCTCCGGTCGACAAGGAGCCACTATTATTATCGTAGCAGCCAATGCTCGGGCGATTAAGCGTGGCTATTGTGGTGGAAGCAAGAAGGCGGTAAGGAATATCCGGTTCAGCGGCGGTTTATTATATCGGCGAGTACTTATTGAATCAAGCAAAGGTATCCGCATTGGCGAAGCTGGTCTATGGTGTCTTCATGGCGGTCGGAAGTTGAAGCGATATTTGCAAGGGCACCCCATCACGATGGTCGATTCAGCTCCCTTGGGTGATATCATCTGTAACCGGAGGCGATCGGCGGATCGTAAGTGGGCTATAGAGCTTGGGCCACACGGATGAAGTATGTACCTCGGACGGCGGTGAAGTCTCAAGCACTTGTTGATTTCATCAATGACCGGACAGAGTTACAAGCACCGGAGGAGAAGCCGGATCACACATATTGGACTATTCATTTTGATGGATCCGAGGCAATTGGAAGGCTCGGGTCGAGTCGATTAACTTCCCCACGAGGTGATAAGTTTTGTTATGTTCTCGCTTAATGTTCCCTTGTACTAATAATGCAGCTGAGTACGAAGCCTTGCTCCATGGTCTCCGGATGGCTAAAGAGATGAATTTAAGCCGGGTTAAGTGCTTCGGTGACTCGGACCTCGTGGCTCAACAGGTGTCTGGCACTTGGGATTCTAAGGACCCGCTCATGGCTGCATATCGTCGGGAATTGGATAATATTGCAGGTTGCTTCAAGGGTTATCAAGTGAATCATGTGGACCGTCGGAAGAATGAAGCGGCAGACGCTTTAAGCCGGTTGGGCTCTCAGCGCAAACCGGTCCCGCCTAATGTCTTTTTGGACGTGTTGCACAACCCGTCAGTCAAGCTCCCAGGTGAAGCGGATTTGGCTATTCCTGATCCGGAGGCTCAATTGGTGGCAGCCCTGCATGTTATTCCGGATTGGATAGTTCCTTATCTTGCGTACATGAACCGGGGAGAGTTACCAGAGGATGAGATTCTAGCCAGGCAGATAGTCCGGCGATCCAAGTCTATGACGATTGTCAATGGTGAATTACATCATTGCAGTGTATCAGGGGCGTTTCAACGTTGTGTTTCTCCTGAGGAAGGCTGTGAAATCTTAAGAGAAATCCATGAAGGGGATTGTGGACACCACGCCGGTTCAAAGTCTCACGGTGGCAAAGGCGTTTCACGGGTTCTCTTGGTTGTGGCGCAGATGCCGATGCGGAGGACTTGGTTAAGCGGTGTGATGGATGTCGAAATTTTCAAGGCGTGCTCATGTACGGCTCAAGAATTAAGGATGATCCCAATAACGTGGCCGTTTGCAACTTGGGGCTGGATATGGTCGGACCTTTTAAAAGATCCAAGGATAAGAAAACCCACCTTTTGGTGGCGGTTGACAAATTTACAAAGTGGGTTGAAGCGGGCACTGTCGGCAAGTGTGATGCAGCAACAACGGTGCAGTTCATCAAAAGGTGATTTTCGGTTTGGCTTTCCACAGTATCATTCTCGACAATGGTACCAATTTATCCAAGGGCGCTATGAAGGAGTTACGTGAGCGTGAGCACATCCGACTTGGCGTGTCGTCGATGGCACACCCCCAGTCAATGGGCGAGCGAGCGAGCTAATCAAGAGATCTTGCGAGGCATCAAACCCCGCTTATGGTCCCATTGCAAAGAACACCAGGATGTTGGGTTGAAGAGCTACCATACGTGCTATGGAGTATCAATACTACGCCAAACCGATCCACAGGATACACACCATTTTTCATGGTCTACGGAGCGAGGCAGTTCTCCTAGTGATATCCGCACGATTAGCCTCGTGTGGCATCTTATGTTGAAGCGGACAATGAGACAGCACGGCAAGACGCTTTGGACCTATTGGACGAGGGCGTGATATAGCGGCTGCCCGTTCGGCGATTTACCAACAAGATCTTAAATCGCTATCACGATCGCGGGTTAGAACCAGAACTTTTCAAGAAGGAGATTTGGTGCTTCGACTCATCCAAGACCATACGGATATGCACAAGTTATCCCCACCTTGGGAGGGACCTTTCGTGGTCAACAAGAATCTGCACAATGGGTCGTACTATCTGATTGATATTCGAGAGCATAAAGACTCACGCACATCAGAGGAGGGGACCAACAGGCCGTGGAACATAGCTCATCTTCGGCCTTACTATACTTGAGCCATCGGCTCTATCTATGTACATATCATGACAGTGTATATATTATCTTTGATATAATAAAACCGGAGCCTCAGCTAAAGCGGGGTCTCTGTCTTTCTTATGATGCGTGGTTACATGGAGTGACTCTGTTTTTAAAGCGGCCTCCGGTTTACCCCTTGACATTTGCTTTTTATATATCACTTGGGGACTTGGTCGTGTCCGAACCAACGCGACACCTTTTGATAGGCGACGGCCACCAGATCACTTGGGGACATGGTCATGTCTGAACCACTCACGCCTCTTGATCGGCCTAAGGCCACAAAATCACTTGGGGGCTTGGTCGAACCCGAACCATTGCCACGCCTCTTGATTGGCATATATGCCACGGTTTCATTTGGGGACTGGCTGACTTGAATCATTGTCACTCCTATTGGGGCTTGGTCTGTCCGACCATGGTAACACCATCGATCAGCTCGATTATAGCATACTTTTGCAAACGGTCTTTATCATTGCCTTTGTTTCCATGTTATTTTCATGGCCTGTTTTTTCTTTGTTTTTGTTGGATTTCTTTTATGTCAACAAACACCTTTTTTCCGGTTCAGCCCGATGGATTTGATTCCCCTTTAATCCGGAGAAGTATGCCCGGTTTACCTTTTCCTATTAACATCATGGAGTAACAAGGGGGTTCGTATTGACTCAGTACGGGTGATACGGGAGCTGTTTTCTCCCCCCTTTTTTGACGGTAATGGTTTATAAAACCTCCGCTTCAAGCTTGGCTAAGCCAGCTTCATGCCCATACATGGCAGGTATTTCGTATCACCTATTTGTTACATTCTTGATACACATATCAAGATCATAAACCGGTGGCGATATAACCGCCACGAAGTTCAAATTTTTACGATTGCAGGAAATATGAATTGAGGTTTTTGAACAAAAGCTTGATACTTATGCACGAAGGCATATTCAAGGTAGAAGTATTAACTATCCTATTACAAGGCAACACGGTGCCCGAATAAGATCATTGTTATTTTGGAAAGATGCCAAAGCGAGATATCCAAACCGGCTTTTAGTTCAAGCTCGCTCCTCGTCATCGTCGCTTGACTTCCTCGTCTCTACCCATTGGCTGAAATCAGCGGTGGTCGATCGATTCCCATTAAAGCTTGGAAAACAGCCTCTTCATGGATCGGGAAGGCGGTTCAATATCGATGGCGTAAGTATGCTTACGGATTGGAGAATCAGATTCTCCGCTTCAAGAGTTGGGGCGAGGCACTCGCTTGTTACGATCGTTGTATTGCGCTTGATAATGTGTCAAGTCGCCTCTTGACTAATTGACAAGCGGAGGGTGCCTTTGCACGGTTTATTACCCTCAAATCATCTTCGTTGAATTGAGCCATCTTCCTTGAGCTGGGATAGCCTTGAGCTGCCTCCACAGGTCGAAATCGCACCCATGCCTTTGCGGATCAAGCGTTAATAGCTCCGGTTCGAGCAGCGGAGAGTTTTCAGCTCCTCAATCCGTCCGGAAGCATTGACAACCTGTTAAGAGTGTCTGGATTAAAGAGGGTGCGGGTTGTTATGAGAGGCTGTGGTGATGATCCGCTGGGCTCCGGTATCTGATTGTTCCACTAAGGTGTAGGCAGCCTTGACTTCTTCCGCACATCGGATCCTAAGTGCCCGATGCGCGTACATGCAACAATACAGGGACGGTCTCAAACCGGATTTATACTACAGCAGGTTCAAGTTATCACAGAAGTTAAAAGGAGCTTACCAAAGATCGGAGCGGTCATGGAGTGTATTTGCCGCTTTAAGGCTGTAAGTTCATCCACCACCGGTTTAAGGGCAGCTTCAGCATTTTCCGCTCTTTTGGTTAAAGCGGCCTTCTCAGTGGCCCAATCAGCCCGCTCTTTCTTGAAGCCTTCCTTCAGCTGTTCAGCGATGCTCAAGGCGCTGGTTAATTCTTCCTTTGCCTTATGCATTTGACTGTTGGGTTTTCAAGATTTCTGCAAATCGGCAATCCGGTCCTCCTTGATTCTCACCTCAGCCTGCATACAGACATCATTTAGCTTTAAACAAGCGGTCCAAGAAATTGAAGTATCAACCACATAACAAAGTTATACGCCTGATACTTGGGGGCTAATGCACCTTCAATTTTGATATATTACTAGTATTCAACTTGGCACTTGGGGGCTAATGGCTATTTGATCAAATTATGTTCTAAGGATCGTTTTCAATCGGAGCCCCGGTTTAATGATGCTAAGTTAAACCGGCCCTTGGGGGCTATATTGATGGATTTCAAAGTGTTGAGGATCGTATTCAAGTCCCGGTTTGACGAAGGTTACAAACCGACCCTTGGGGGCTAGGAGGATTGATACAATGGCAGTAAGTAAAAAGTAAGTTACCTCAAATTTATCCCTCATCATCTTTACCAGACCAGCTTCACAGTCACGGCTAGTATAAAGCCGGTTTAAATAGCCGGAATGAAGATCTTGGGCACTCGAGCAGCATATGTCTCGATTCAACATCCCATTTTCTTTTGTTGAGCGGAAAAATCCTCTTTTACGGTATGCTTGGTTAAGGTGTGAGATTCCGGGTTCAAAGCGGCCTACACCGATAATCACAACATCATCATCTTTGGACTCGCCGGTTTGTGTTGGTGCGGTCAGTTTGTCAGCAGGACTGTGGGATTTCTCAATCCGGACGGAGCTGGCAGGCGGGTCAGCAGAGGTTGAAGTGTTAATAGGCCTTTCTTCGGGAATAGCATCGTCTTGCAAAAGAGGATAATTGGGAATATCCTCAGGAGCAAACGCTTCAAGATCTGGCGCTTTGTCATGTTCTGGGGCTACATCTTCTTCAGCCGCTTTATCCAGGCGGGCCTTCTTGCTTGGTTTAGGTTTGGCCCTGAAAGAAAAACAAAGAGTCAAGGAAAAGCATAAGCCATTACGATATCTTTGGAAGCATATGTTCAGCTTAGCTTACCCAAGAACCGTTTTCAATGGTGGCAGCTGAGTGGCGACGATTTATCGGAAGATGAATGAGAAGTAACGATAATCGGTCGGATGGATTAAGAGGTTGTGGAAGAAACCCGCTTTAGGATTTAAATCACTAAAAGGTCGGAGACCTCGAGCGGCGTTTTCGAACCGGACTATTTAGTAAACCGGCGGAGGTAACTACACGCCTTGTGTGCGGGTTGTGCGGCGAGCTTCATGTTGCTGAGTCTTCATAAGAAATTTGGGATCCAAATAAGCAAGAGGATGAGAAAATTTAACTTTCCGGTTTGCATGGCGAAATTTTGGCAAAGGCAAGATTTCTGAATCGGAAGGGAGAATAGTTACCTCAGCGACTTCCGCATTGCTGGTTTCAGCGTCTTCCTGACAAGCATCATCATCAATAAGGCGTATAAAAAGTAAGCCAAGTGAATCAAGTTCTACCTCAAGGTCCGGGTTACCCACATCATCATCAATAGCTGGATCAGATGAAGCGGTGGTTTTTCTCTTGTGAGCTAGCTTCTTGATAACCTTGGTCTTGGGCCGGGTTGACCGCCCTGCCTTCTCCGTTTTGTCTTGTGGAAGCTTCTTGCTCCAAAATGGATTATCGCCCTGGATCAGCAGTAATTAAATATTAGACGGATAAAGAAATAACAGGTTCAACAATAATCAATTAAAATCTTACCGCTGGCGGTTTGTTGGTGGTGCAATAAGGAAGCAGACCGGTTTGAGCACAGAGGTGCTCCGGTTCATTCAACATCTTCTTTACAGAATCTGTGACTTCATCATTGGAGAGTTGGATTTTAGTGTGTCGGAGTGGGTCATCGACGCTATCGATATCTTGCACATCAAAGCTGGGCGCCGGCTCGAGGCAGTATGCTCCATGATATCCAACAGCGTGCAAGGTCTATTCCTGTTAAACCGTTGGCCGTAAAGGCTCGGAGCTTGGACAGTTCCGGAGCATATTTAATTCTCTCCTTGGCGCTTAGTCTTTGTGGAAAAGGGTGAGTGTTGCTGAGCCGTTCCGGACGGAAGCCAGGCAAGGGATTTTCATTCTCAGGGGAGGTATCTTTGCAATAAAACCAAGTTGCATTCCACTCCTTGGGGTGAGTATGGAGTTTGACGTGGGGATAAGTGATCTCCTTCCTCTTCTGAATGGCCATGCCGCCCAATTTAGTATTGGGGCCGTCGGTAAATTCGGTCTGACGGTTTAAATGGAAGCGATCTCTAAACAACTCATTGAAGGCTCCTCTTGAAGGTATACCTCGAGACAGTACTTGAAAGTGACATAGATTAGTAGCGGAATTGGGGCCAATATCACGTGGGCGGAGCTGAAAGTTGGCTAACACATCCCGTAAAATTTAGAACCAGGCGGTTTGAAGCCCGGGCCAAGTGATCTGCAAAGACCACAACCTCTCCCTCTTGAGGTGTGGGAGGACATTCATTTCAGGAACCCTCCGATTGGATTGTATCTTTGTTGTCTAAAGCGCCCGATCAGGACTAGATCATCCAAGCGAGATTACTGTGCGCGAGGAACAATTGCACTCATATACTTGTTTGGCCATGGTGAGATCTACAAGAAATAGATGATCCGGTTCAAGAATATGTGGATAAAAGAAGGTGTTGGTCTGAACAACGCTAAACCAGAGGCAATACCTATTAACCGGTCTTCTACGATGCGGCATTATATGGATTCTGGCGGTTCAACAAGGGGACTAATGGTATATACCGGTTTAATAACTTTTTTCTATGGAAAGTTAAACCGCCTGACCTAGACATCGGAAGCTATTGAAGTTGTGAACAGCTAGGTATGCAGAAACAGGTTTCACAAGATCGTATTACAGCCACGGATCTACAACAAGCTCACAAAAACAGACAATATTCCGAAGAGTAGGGCAGAACGGAAGTGAACCATTGAGCGGGTATGAGCGTGAGATCTATGGATTTAGATGAGAAATTACAGGCGGATGCTTAGAGATTACCATTAAACACATCAGGGGTTCACAGATTCATTCAAGAGTCAGAATACAAGTATGAGCAAGCGACGAACACAGCGCGAACATGAAACCCTAAGAACAGATCTAGGTCAAGAAGAGAAGAAAGCTTACTGGAAACGGAGAAGATGCGGAAGGATACCGTAGTGCTCTGGTGCATTCAGGTTGATCAGTGGCCCAAGGCAAACAGAGGTCGACGGCGGTGGCGGAGCTCAAAAGGCTGGCGATGCAAGGAAGGCGAAGAAGAAGAGCGAAGGAAAGGAAAGGAAATGACCCTTGGTCTTATTTATAAAACAACGAGTTAGGTCAAGCGTGCGGATCCGGAGCTATTGTTAAAGGAGGGCGTTATAAATGATAAATTTCATGATGACGTCATGCGGTTTCTGACAACCAGAAATTGATAGCGACATGGCGGTTTACCAATTACGTAAGATGTCCAAGACACAAGATTTTGGGAAGGATTGACATGAACCGATTCAAATCAATCTGGGGCCTAATGTTGGGGATATTACCACTAGGCGTGAACCGACCTACTTGGGCCGGGTTAACTCCATTAGTGGTATAAGCAGATGAAGGCCCAAGGCCTATAGTCGGTTTAGAACCTGTAGCCGTAAACCGGCCTGATGTATAACTTGTATTGTAAGTTAGGAATAGAGAGATACCAACGGGATACAGTATGAACGGTTGGGACTCTATGGACCGACAGGCGTCACCCGTGTATATAAGGGGCGACCCGGCGGTTCAAACAGAACAACCACAACTCGAGCCTAGGCGAAGCGTGTTTGCTCCCTAGCCATCGAGACCACATCAATTCCATCACAACTAGACGTAGGCTTTTACCTTCATCGAAGGGGCCGAACTAGTATAAACCCTCGTGTCTTTGTGTCCGCTTTAACCCCTTCAAGTAAACCCGTAGCGATGGCTCCACGACTAAGTCCCTTCACTAGGACATCTGCCGTGACAAATCCACGACAGGGAGGCTTGAAGAGCAAGAGATAGGTAGCGCGGCAAAGCGATAGAACAAAGCAACTAGCATAGCAATGATAGTAGTGTGATCCAAGGTGACGTTCATCTTGCCTGAAATACCGCTAGGAAGAAGAACGAGTCCATAAAGAAGACGAACGGTAGTAGTCGAAAGAATCCTCACAATTGCAACATTACCGGAACTAAGAAGCAACACCGGAAAAGAAACAAACAACATGGTAAACACACAAGCATAATCATGGCATGATGCACAATCAAGTATGATGCATGTCCGGTTTAATGAGGCATGGCATGGCAAAGTGCAACAAACAATACTACAAGTTAACTGGAGCTCAATATGCAACGAGTTGTATATTGACAAAACACCACATCAAATATTTAGTTTAATCTCGTTTAAGCTACCAAACAATTAAATGTTGTTAAACATGGCAAGAGGTGAAGCATGATTAAACTAACTATTTAGGCAAGTTTAAATGAGGCCGGAAATAACAAACAACAAATTCCGGAAAACCCTCAAATGCATATTTTGATTTGGTACTGTTCTGCCCTAGAACATATTTTATTGTTGTTAAACAGGAAAATAAAGTGCACCATGTTAATCTTTGCATTATTCCACCTCATTTACATATAAAGTTTATTTAAAACCGAGCTACAGTTTTTTAGTTATGAAATAAATCATTTTAGCATGGCATTTAAGCAAATTAATTCGAACAACACACTTAAACAATTTAAACATGGTTGAAAGTGGTAGATTATGATAGATAAAATTCTAAGCATTTTTCATATTTAAAACATTTTAATTCGATGCACGGTTCAAGAGTTATTAATGGATGAACATGGAGGGGTAATCTGTAAATATGCAGTCACTGGATAATTGATAAGATCACAGGTAGGGAAAAAAACATGACACAGGCTGCATCTAAATAGTGCACTGGGCGGCTGGGCTGCTCACCTAGCTGGGCTCGGCCCAGGTCGGTGGCGGTGGGAGCTGGGCCGCGGTCAACAGACGAAGGGAAGCGCTGACTGGGCCCAGACGCGCGAGGCGGGGAGGCTACAGGCACGTTGCCGTCTGTTCGATAGAAAACAGAGGAGCAGCGGCGCTGGAGCTTGCGATGTTGACTCGCGCGGGACTCCGGCGAGGCAGGGAGGCAGGGGAGGGGCACGGGAAAGCGAGGGAGGCCCGAATCCTCCAGATCCGGTGGCACTTGACTTGTGGAGGCCGGCAGCGAGCTACAAGGCCATGGAAGCTGCTGTTGTCTGAAGAAAAAGACAGAGAAATTCAGAGGGGAAACAAGGGAAGAAGAGGGACCGCAGGGAGATGGCAGGGCATGGTGACCTGCGGGGCTTCACCGGCGTCTACACTCGCCGGAGATGGCGACCGAAGGCGGGGGAGGTGGAGCAGAGGCAAGCCAGCGGCGTCGGGATCCTCTTGGCGGCCTTGGCGTGGTGCTTGCCTCCTGCTCGAAGTAGAGGATGCAGGGAAAGCAGAGACCGGCAGCGAGGGATGCGGGATCGCGAGGCGGCGGCGCTCGGGCAGACGGGAGGAGCGGGCATGAGGGTTTCCTCCCTGGAACGAGGCGGAGGCGACGGGAACCTCCAGGAGCTCCATGGGTGGCAGGATTCCTGCAAAACGGCGGCATCGCAACACCATCAGAGGGAGCGAGAGAGAAGAAATGGAGGAAGGAAGGAGAGGGGCGACGGGGCTGGTCCTGCTGGTTGTCGAGGTCGCCGGAGCGGCTGGGTCTCTGGAGCGGCGCGGTAGCGAGGCCGTGGAGGTGCAGGCGACGACGAAGAGGCGCTCGAGGTCGGAGGTGCACGGCCGCGGGGATGGATCGAGGAGCTCGGCTCCTGGACGAAGGGAGGTTGGAGAGGAAGGGCACGGGGGACCCCTGGTGCTCCGGTGGCTTGCGGTCGTGACGAAGCAGAGGCAGGGGCTCCTGCTCGTGGCCTGAAAACACGGGAGGTGGTCGGAGGCCGCGGGTTTAAGGGAGGAGGATCGGAGATGGATGGTGGTTGGCCCGGCGCTGAAACCAAGGGAGATAGAGTGGCGGCGGTGTGGGGATTTGGTGGAGATTGGACAAGCTAGGGCTAGGGTTGGACGGTTTAAATAGTAAGAGGGTTTTGGTTAGGGGTAATTGTTGGGGAACGTAGTAATTTCAAAAATTTCCTACGCACACGCAAGATCATTGTGATGGCATAGCAACGAGAGGGGAGAGTGTTCGTCCACGTACCCTCGTAGACCGTAAGCGGAAGCGTTATAACAACGCGGTTGATGTAGTCGTACGTCTTCACGACCCGACCGATCCAAGTACCGAACGTACGGCACCTTCGAGTTCAGCACACGTTCAGCTCGATGGCGATCCCGGGCTCCGATCCAGCAAAGCGTCGGGGATGAGTTCCGTCGACCTGACGGCGTGGTGGCGATGTTGATGTTCTACGCGCAGGCTTCGCCTAAACTCTGCGATGATATGACCGAGGTGGAATATGGTGGAGGGGGGCACCGCACACGGCTAAGGAACGATCCGTAGATCAAATTGTGTGTCTATGGGGTGCCCCCTGCCCCCGTATATAAAGGAGGGAGGGAGGAGGAGGCCGACCCTAGGTGGGGCGCGCCATGGGGAGTCCTACTCCCACCGGGAGTAGGATTTCCCCTTTCCTAGCCAACTAGGGGTCCTTCCATGTAGTAGGAGTAGGAGACTAGGAAGGGGAAGAGAGAAGGGAAGGAAGGAGGGGGTGCGGCCCCTCCCCCTAGTCCAATTCAGACTAGGCCTTGGGGGGGCATGCGGCCTGCCCTAGGCAGCCCCTCTCTCTTTCCCGCAGGGCCCAATAAGGCCCAATACTTCTCCCCGGCGAATTCCCGTAACTCTCCGGTACTCCGAAAAATACCCGAATCACTCGGAACCTTTCCGAACTCCGAATATAGTCGTCCAATATATCGATCTTTACGTCTCGACCATTTTGAGACTCCTCGTCATGTCCCCGATCTCATCCGGGACTCCGAACTCCTTCGGTACATCAAAACTCATAAACTCATAATATAAGCATCATGAAACCTTAGCGTGAGGACCCTACGGGTTCGAGAACTATGTAGACATGACCTAGAACTATTCGGTCAATAACCAATAGCGGGACCTGGATGCCCATATTGGCTCCTACATATTCTACGAAGATCTTTATCGGTCAAACCGCATAACAACATACGTTGTTCCCTTTGTCATCGGTATGTTACTTGCCCGAGATTCGATCGTCGGTATCCAATACCTAGTTCAATCTCGTCACCGGCAAGTCTCTTTACTCGTTATGTAATGCATCATCCCGTAACCAACTCATTGGTTATATTGGTTGCAAGGCTTATAATGATGTGCATTACCGAGAGGGCCCAGAGATACCTCTCCGACAATCGGAGTGACAAAACCTAATCTTGAAATACACCAACTCAACATGTACCTTCGGAGACACCTGTAGTACTCCTTTATAATCACCCAGTTACGTTGTGACGTTTGGTACTACCCAAAGTGTTCCTCCGGTAAATGGGAGTTGCATAATCTCATAGTTACAGGAACTTGTATATGTCATGAAGAAAGCAATAGCAACATACCAAACGATCAAGTGCTAGGCTAACGGAATGGGTCAAGTCAATCACATCATTCTCCTAATGATGTGATCCCGTTAATCAAATGACAACTCTTTTGTCCATGGCTAGGAAACATAACCATCTCTGATAAACGAGCTAGTAAAGTAGAGGCATACTAGTGACACTATGTTTGTCTATGTATTCACACATGTATTATGTTTCCGGTTAATACAATTCTAGCATGAATAATAAACATTTATCATGAAATAAGGAAATAAATAATAACTTTATTATTGCCTCTAGGGCATATTTCCTTGATCTCCCACTTGCACTAGAGTCAATAATCTAGTTCACATCGCCATGTGATTTAACACCAATATTCATATCGTATATGATTAACACCCATAGTTCACATCATCATGTGACCAACATCCAAAGGGTTTACTAGAGTCAATATTCTAGTTCACATCGCTATGTGATTAACACCCAAGGAGTACTAAGGTGTGATCATGTTTTGCTCGTGAGAGAAGCTTAGTCAGCAGATGCATCACATTGAGCCGTATGTATTTTGCAAATATTTTATGTCCACAATGCTCGCTGCGGAGCTACTCTAGCTAATTGCTCCCACTTTCAATATGTATCCAGGTTGAGACTTAGAGTCATCGGATCGGTGTAAAAGTTTGCACTTGATGTAACTTTTACAACAAACTCTTTTATCACCTCCATAATCGAGAAACATCTCCTTAGTCCTTACTAAGGATATTCTTGACCAATGTCGATGATCTACTCCTAGATCACTATTGTACTCCTTGCCAAATTCAGAGCAAGGTATACAATAGGTGCGGTACATAGCATACATACTTTATAGAACCTATGGTGAGGCATAGGGAATGACTTTTCATTCTCTTTCTATTTTCTGCTTTGTGGTGGGGTTTGAGTCTTACTCAATTTCATACCTTTGCAACACAGAGCAAGAACTCTTTCTTTGACTGTTCCATTTTGAACTATTTCAAAATCTTGCCAAGGTATGTACTCATTGAAAATCTTATCAAGCGTCTTGATCTATCTCAATAGATCTTGATGCTCAATATGTAAGTAGCTTTTACTGAGGTCTTTTCTTTTTAAAGAACTCATTTATGCTTTGCAGAAAAATTCTACATCATTTACGATCAACAATATGTCACTCACATATACTAATCGAGAAAGGTGTAGTGCTCCCACTCACTTTATTGTAAATCTGAGGCTTCATTGCAAGTCATATAAAACTATATGCTTTGATCAACTTATCAAAGCGTATATTCCAACTCCGAGATGCTTGCACCAGTCCATAGATGGATCGCTAGAGCTCGCACATTTTGTTAGCACTTTTAGGATTGACAAAACCTTCTGGTTGCATCACATACAACTCTTCTTTAATAACTCCATTAAGGAATGTAGTTTTGACATCCATTTGCCAAATTTCATAAAATGTGGCAATTGCTAACATGATTCAGACAAACTTAAGCATCGATATGAGTGAGAAAATCTCATCGTATTCAACACCTTGAACTTGTTGAAAACCTTTCGCAACAAGTCGAGCTTGGTATATAGTAATACTACTATCAGTGTCCGTCTTCCTCTTGAAGATCCATTTATTTAACATGGCTTGCTGATCATCGAGCAAGTCAATCAAAGTCCATACTTTGTCCTCATACATGGATCATATCTCAGATTTTATGGCCTCGAGCCATTTCGCGGAATCTGGGCTCATCATCGCTTCCTCATAGTTCGTAGGTTCATCATGGTCTAGTAACATGACTTCCAGAACATGATTACTACACCACTCACAGTGCGGATCTTACTCTGGAAGACCCTCGAGGTTCTATAGTAACTTGATCTGAAGTTTCATGATCAATATCATTAGCTTCCTCACTAATTGGTGTATTTGTCACGGAACTGATTTACGTGATGAACTACTTTCAATAAGGGAGCAGTACTGATTACCTCATCAAGTTCTACTTTCCTCCCACTCACTTCTTTCGAGAGAAACTCCTTCTCTAGAAAGGATCCATTTTTAGCAATGAATATCTTGCCTTCGGATCTGTGATAGAAGGTGTACCCAACAATTTCCTTTGGGTATTCTATGAAGACGCACTTCTCCGATTTGGGTTTGAGCTTATCAGGATGAAACTTTTTCACATAAGCATCGCAGCCCCAAACTTTAAGAAATGACAACTTTGATTTCTTGCTAAACCACAGTTCATATAGTGTCGTCTTAACGGATTTAGATGGTGCCCTATTTAACGTGAATGCAGCTGTCTCTAATGCATGATACCAAAACGATATTGGTAAATCGGTAAGAAACATCATAGATTGTGCTATATCCAATAAAGTACGGTTATGACGTTCGGACACACCATTATGATGTGGTGTTCCAGGTGGCACGAATTTGTGAAACTATTCCACATTTTCTTAATTGAAGACCAAACTCGTAACTCAAATATTTGTCTCTGCGATCAGATCGTAGAAACCTTATTTTCTTGTCACGATGATTTTCCACTTCACTCTGAAATTCTTTGAACTTTTCAAATGTTTCAGACTTATGTTTCATCAAGTAGATATACCCATATCTGCTCAAATCATCTGTGAAGGTCGAGAAAATAACGATACCCACCATGAGCCTTAACACTCATTGGATCGCATACATCGGTATGTATTATTTCCAATAAGTCGGTTGCTCGCTCCATTGTTCGGAGAACGGAGTCTTAGTCATCTTGCCCATGAGGCATGGTTCGCAAGCATCAAGTGATTCATAATCAAGTGATTCCAAAATCCCATCAGCATGGAGTTTCTTCATGCGCTTTACACCATTACGACCTAAACGGTAGTGCCACAAATAATTTGCACTATCATTATTAACTTTGCATCTTTTGGTTTCAATATTATGAATATGTGTGTCACTACGATCGAGATCCAATGAACCATTTTCATTGGGTGTGTAACCATATAAGGTTTTATTCATGTAAACAGAACAACAGTTTATTCTCTTACTTAAATGAATAACCGTATTGCAATAAACAGGATCAAATCATATTCATGCTCAACGCAAACTCCAAATAACATTTATTTAGGTTCAACACTAATCCCGAAAGTATACGGAGTGTGCGATGATGATCATATCAATCTTGAAACTACTTTCAACACATATCGTCACTTCACCCTTAACTAGTTTCATTTATACGCAACTCCGTTTGAGTTACTACTCTTAGCAACGAACCAAGTACCAAATACCGAGGGTTGCTATAAACACTAGTAAAGTACACATCAATAACATGTATATCAAATATACCTTTGTTTACTTTGCCATCCTTCTTATCCGCCAAATACTTGGGGTAGTTCTGCTTCAAGTAACCATTCCCTTTGCAGTAGAAGCACTTAGTCTCAGGCTTAGGTCCGGACTTGGGCTTCTTCACTTGAGCAGCAACTTGCTTGCCGTTCTTCTTGAAGTTCCCTTCTAACCCTTTGCCCTTTTCTTGAAACTAGTGGTCTTGTTAACCATCAACACTTGATGTTCTTTCTTGATTTCTACCTTCATCGATTTCATCATCATGAAAAACTCGGGAATCATTTTCATCATCCCTTGCATACTATAGTTCATCACGAAGTTCTACTAACTTGGTGATGGTGACTAGAGAAATTCATCAATCACTATTTTATCGGAAGATTAACTCCCACTTGATTCAAGCGATTGTAGTACCCAGACAATCTGAGCACATGCTCACTAGTTGAGCGATTCTCCTCCATCTTTTAGCTATAGAACTTGTTGGAGACTTCATATCTCTCAACTCGGGTATTTGCTTGAAATATTAACTTCAACTCCTGGAACATCTCATATGGTCCATGATGTTCAAAACATCTTTGAAGTCCCGATTCTAAGCCATAAAGCATGGTGCACAAAACTATCAAGTAGTCATTATATTGAGCTAGCCAAACGTTCATAACGTCTGCATCTTCTCCTGCAATAGGTTTGTCACCTAGCGGTGCATCAAGGACATAATTCTTCTGCACAGCAATGAGGATAAACCTCAGATCACGGATTCAATCCGCATCATTGCTACTAACATTTTTCAACACAGTTTTCTCTAGGAACATATCAAAATAAACATATGAAAGCAACAACGCAAGCTATTGATCTTACAACATAATTTGCAAAATACTACCAGGACTAAGTTCATGATAAATTTAAGTTCAATTAATCATATTACTTAAGAACTCCCACTTAGACAGACATCTCTCTAGTTATCTAAGTGATCACGTGATCCAAAATCAACTAAACCATAACCGATCATCACGTGAGATGGAGTAGTTTTCAATGGTGAACATCACTATGTTGATCATATCTACTATACGATTCACGCTCGACCTTTCGGTCTCCGTGCTCCAAGGCCATATCTGCATATGCTAGGCTTGTCAAGTTTAACATGAGTATTCCGCGTGTGCAAAACTGGCTTGCACCCGTTGTAGATGGACGTAGAGCTTATCACACCCGATCATCACGTGGTGTCTGGGCATGACGAACTTTGGCAACGGTGCATACTCAGGGAGAACACTTCTTGATAATTTTTAGTGAGAGATCATCTTAAAATGCTACCGTCAATCAAAGCAATAATAAGATGTATAATAGATAAACATCATATGCAATCAAAATATGTGACATGATATGGCCATGATCATCTTGCGCCTTTGATCTCCATCTCCAAAGTACTGTCATGATGTCTATCGTCACCGGCACGACACCATGATCTTCATCATCTTGATCTATATCAATGTGTCATCACATGGTCGTCTCGCCAACTATTGCTCTTGCAACTATTGCTATCGCATAGCGATAAAGTAAAGCAATTATTTGGCACTTGCATCTTATGCAACAAAGAGACAACCATAGAACTTCTGTCAGTCGTCGATAACTTCAACAAAACATGATCATCTCATACAACAACTTATATCTCATCACGTCTTGACCATATCATATCACAACATGCCCTGCAAAAACAAGTTAGACGTCCTCTACTTTGTTGTTGCAAATTTTACGTGGCTGCTACGGGCTTAGCAAGAACCGTTCTCACCTCGCATCAAAACCACAGCGATAGTTTGTCAAATAGACTCGTTTAACCTTCGCAAGGACCGGGCGTAACCACACTCGGTTCAACTAAAGTTGAGAAACCGACACCGCCAGCCACTGTGTGCAAAGCACGTCGGTAGAACCAGTCTCGCGTAAGCGTCTGGCGTAATGTCGGTCCGGGCGCTTCATCCAACAATCTTGCTGAACCAAAGTATGACATCTTTGGTAGGCGGTATGACTTGTATCGTCCACAACTCACTTGTGTTCTACTCGTGCATATAACATCAAGCGCATAAAACCTAGGCTCGGATGCCTTTGTTGGGGAGCGTAGTAATTTCAAAATTTCCTACGCACACGCAAGATCATGGTGATGGCATAGCAATGAGAGGGAGAGTGTTAGTCCACGTACCCTCGTAGACCGTAAGCGGAAGCGTTATAACAACGCGGTTGATGTAGTCGTACGTCTTCATGATCCGACCGATCCAAGTACCGAACGTACGGCACCTCCGAGTTCAGCACACGTTCAGCTCGATGACGATCCCCAGGCTCCGATCCAGCAAAGCGTCGGGGATGAGTTCCGTCAGCACGACGGCATGGTGAAGATGTTGATGTTCTACCGGCGCAGGGCTTCGCCTAAACTCTGCGACGATATGACCGAGGTGGAATATGGTGGAGGGGGGCACCGCACACGGCTAAGGAACGATCCGTAGATCAACTTGTGTGTCTATGAGGTGCCCCTGTTGGGGAGCGTAGTAATTTCAAAAATTTCCTACGCTACGCAAGATCATGGTGATGGCATAGCAAGAGAGGAGAGTGTATGTCCACGTACCCTCGTAGACCGTAAGCGGAAGCGTTAGCACAACACGGTTGATGTAGTCGTACGTCTTCACGATCCGACCGATCCAAGCACCGAACGTACGGAGCCTTCGAGTTTAGCACACGTTCAGCTCGATGACGTCCCTCGAACTCCGATTCAGTCGAGTGTCGAGGGAGAGTTCCGTCAGCACGACGACGTGGTGACAATCTTGATGTTCTACCAGCGCAGGGCTTCGCCTAAGCTTCACGACGATATGACCGAGGAGGAATATGGTGGAAGGGGGCACCGCACACGGCTAAGGAACGATCCGTAGATCAACTTGTGTGTCTATGGGGTGCCCCCTGCCCCCGTATATAAAGGAGTGGGGGAGGGGGAGGGCCGGCCTCTCTATGGCGCGCCCTAGGGGATTCCTACTCCCACCGGGAGTAGGATTCCCCCTTTCCTGGTCCAACTAGTAACCCTTCCATGTAGTAGGAGTAGGAGAGAAGGAAAGGGAAGGGAAAAGGAGAAGGAAGGAAGGCGCCCCTCCCTAGTCCAATTCGGACTAGTCCATGGGGAGGTGCGGCCACCCTTATGGCCCTTTTCTCCTTTCCCGTAGGGCCCATTAAGGCCCAATACGAATTCCGTAACTCTCGGTACTCGAAAAATACCGAATCACTCGGAACCTTTCCGAACTCGAATATAGTCGTCCAATATATCGATCTTTACGTCTCGACCATTTGAGACTCCTTGTCATGTCCCGATCTCATCCGGGACTCCGAACTCCTTGGTACATCAAAACTCATAAACTCATAATATAAGCATCGCCGAAACCTTAAGCGTGCGGACCCTACGGGTTCGAGAACTATGTAGACATGACCTAGAACAATTCTCGGTCAATAACCAATAGCGAAACCTGGATGTTCATATTGGCTCCAACATATTCTACGAAGATCTTTATCGGTCAAACCGCATAACAACATACTTTGTTCCCTTTGTCATCGGTATGTTACTTGCCCGAGATTTGATCGTCGGTATCCAATACCTAGTTCAATCTCGTTACCGGCAAGTCTCTTTACTCGTTCCGTAATACTTCATCTCATAACTAACTCATTATTATATGCTTGCAAGGCTTAGGTGATGAGTATTACCGAGAGGGCCCAGAGATACCTCTCCGACAATCGGAGTGACAAATCCTAATCTCGAATTATGCCAACTCAACATGTACCTTCGGAAAACACCTATAGAGCACCTTTATAATCACCCAGTTACGTTGTGACGTTTGGTAGCACACAAAGTGTTCTTCCGGTAAACAGGAGTTGCACAATCTCATAGTTGCAGGAACTTTGTATAAGTCATGAAGAAAGCAATAGCAGTATACTAAATGATCAAGTGCTAGGCTAACAGAATGGGTCATGTCAATCACATCATTCTCCTAATGATGTGATCCCGTTAATCAAATGACAACTCTTTTGTCCATGGCTAGGAAACATAACCATCTCTGATAAACGAGCTAGTCAAGTAGAGGCATACTAGTGACACTAGGTTTGTCTATGTATTCACACATGTATTATGTTTCCGGTTAATACAATTCTAGCATGAATAATAAACATTTATCATGAAATAAGGAAATAAATAATAACTTTATTATTGCCTCTAGGGCATATTTCCTTCAGTCTCCCACTTGCACTAGAGTCAATAATCTAGTTCACATCGCCATGTGATTTAACATCAATATTCATATCTGTATATGGTTAACACCCATAGTTCACATCGTCATGTGACCAACACTCGAAGGGTTTACTAGAGTCAATAATCTAGTTCACATCGCTATGTGATTAACACCCAAAGAGTACTAAGGTGTGATCATGTTTTGCTCGTGAGAGAAGCTTAGTCAGCAGATTGTCATCACATTTAGAGCCGTATGTATTTTGCATTTATTCTATGTCCACAATGCTCTGCCTGGAGCTACTCTAGCTAATTGCTCCCACTTTCAATATGTATCCAGATTGAGACTTAGAGCCATCTGGATCAGTGTAAAAGTTTGCACCGGTGTAACTTTTACAACGAACTCTTTTATCACCTCCATAATCGAGAAACATCTCCTTAGTCCTTACTAAGGATATTCTTGACCGTTGTCCAGTGATCTACTATTAGATCAAAATTGTATTCCTTTGCCAAACTAAGAGCAAGGTATACAATATATGCAGTTCATGACATAGCATACTTTATAGAACCTATGGTGAGGCATAGGGAATGATTTTCATTCTCTTTCTATTTTCTGCTGTGGTCGGGATTTGAGTCTTACTCAATTTCATACCTTTGCAACACAGGCAAGAACTCTTTCTTTGACTGTTCCATTTTGAACTATTTCAAAATCTTTGCCAATGTATGTACTCATTGAAAATCTTATCAAGCGTCTTGATCTATCTCAATAGATCTTGATGCTCAATATGTAAGTAGCTTTACTGAGGTCTTTATTTTAAAGAACTCCTTTGAAACACTCCTTTATGCTTTGCAGAATAATTCTACATTATTTCCGATCAACAATATGTCACTCACATATACTAATCAGAAAAGCTGTAGTGCTCCCACTCACTTTATTGTAAATACAGGCTTCATCGTAAGTCCATATAAAACTATATGCTTTGATCAACTTATCAAAGCGTATATTCCAACTCCGAGATGCTTGCACCAGTCCATAGATGGATCGCTGGAGCTTGCACATTTTGTTAGCACCTTTAGGATTGACAAAACCTTCTGGTTGCATCATATACAACTCTTCTTTAATAAATCCATTAAAGAATGCAGTTTTGACATCCATTTGCCAGATTTCATAAAATGTGGCAATTGCTAACATGATTCAGACCGACTTAAGCATCGATACGAGTGAGAAAATCTCATTGTATTCAACACCTTGAACTTTGTCAAAAACCTTTTTTCGACAAGTCTAGCTTTGTAGATAGTAACACTACTATCAACATCTATCTTCCTCTTGAAGATCCATTCATTTAACATGGCTTGCTGATCATCGAGCAAGTCAATCAAAGTCCACACTTTGTTCTCATACATGGATCTCATCTCAGATTTCATGGCCTTAAGCCATTTTGCGGAATCTGGGCTCATCATCGCTTCCTCATAGTTTGTAGGTTCATCATGGTCTAGTAACATGACTTTCAGAACAGGATTACCGTACCACTCTGGTGTGGACCGTACTCTGGAAGACCTACGAGATTCTGTAGTAACTTGATCTGAAGTTTCATGATCATCATCATTAGCTTCCTCACTAATTGGTGTAGGAATCATTGGAACTGATTTCAGTGATGAACTATTTTCCAATTAGGGAACAGGTACAGTTACCTCATCAAGTTCTACTTTCCTCCCACTCACTTCTTTCGAGAGAAACTCCTTTTCTAGAAAGGATCCATTTTTAGCAACGAATGTTTTGCCTTCGGATCTGTGATAGAAGGATTACCCAATAGTTTCCTTTGGGTATTCTATGAAGACGCACTTCTCCGATTTGGGTTCGAGCTTATCAGGTTGAAAACCTTTTTCATATAAGCATTGCAACTCCAAACTTTAAGAAATGACAGCTTAGGTTTACTGCTAAACCATAGTTCATACGGTGTCATCTCAGCGGTTTAGATGGTGCCCTTTTAAGCGTGAATGCAGCTGTCTCTAATGCATGATCCCAAAAGCGATATTGGTAAATCGGTAAGAAACATCATAGATCGCACCATATCCAATAAAGTGTAGTTCTGACGTTCGGACACACCATAACGTTGTGGTGTTCGGTGGCGTGAGCTGTGAAACTATTCCACATTGTTTTAATTGAAGACCAAACTCGTAACTCAAATATTCCTCTCCAGCGATCGGATCGCGAAACTTTATTTTCTTGTTACGATGATTTTCCACTTCACTCTGAAATTCTTTGAACCTTTCAACTATTTTAGACTTATGTTTCATCAAGTAGATATACCCATATCTGCTCAAATCATCTGTGAAGGTCGAAAATAATGATACTTCCCACGAGCCTTCATACTCATTGGTCGCATACATCGGTATGTATTATTTTCAATAAGTCGAGAGCTTCGTTCCATTGTTCGAAGAAGCGGAGTTTTAGTCATCTTGCCCAAAAGGCACGGTTCGCAAGCATCAAATGATTCATAACCAAGTGATTCCGAAAATCCATCTTTATGGAGTTTCTTAATCGCTTTACACCGATATGACCTAAGCGGCGTTGGCATAAATAAGTTGCACTATCATTATTAACTTTGCATCTTTTGGCTTCAATATTACGAATATGTGTATCACACGATCGAGATCCAACAAACCATTTTCATTGGGTGTATGACCATAGAAGGTTTTATTCATGTAAGCGAACAACAATTATTCTCTAACTTACATGAATAACCATATTGCAATAAACATGATCAAATCATATTCATGCTCAGCGCAAACACCAAATAACACTTATTTAGGTTTAACACTAACCCCAAAAGTATAGGGAGTGTGCGATGATGATCATATCAATCTTGGAACTATTTCCAACACACATCGTCACTTCACCCTTTAACTAGTCTCTGTTTATTACGCAACTCCGTTTGAGTTACTAATCTTAGCAACCGAACTAGTATCAAATCTTGAGGGTTGCTATAAACACTAGTAAAGTACACATCAATAACATGTATATCAAATATACTTATTTTCACATTGCCATCCTTCTTATCCGCCAATCACTTGGGGTAGTACCTCTTCCAGTGACCAGTCTCTTTGCAGTAGAAGCACTTAGTCTCAGGCTTAGGACCAGACTTGGGTTTCTTCACTTGAGCAGCAACTTGCTTGCCGTTCTTCTTGAAGTTCCCTTCTTTTCCTTTGCCTTTTCTTGAAACTAGTGATCTTGTTAACCATCAACACTTGATGCTCTTTTCTTGATTTCTACCTTCGCCGATCTCAACATCGCGAAGAGCTCAGGAATCGTTTTCGTCATCCCTTGCATACTATAGTTCATCATGAAGTTCTAGTAACTTAGCGATGGTGACTAGAGAATTCTGTCAATCACTATCTTATCTGGAAGATTAACTCCCACTTGATTCAAGCGATTGAAGTACCCAGACAATCTGAGCACATGCTCACTAGTTGAGCGATTCCCCTCCATCTTTTAGCTTTAGAACTTGTTGAGACTTCATATCTCTCAACTCGGGTATTTGTTTGAAATATTAACTTCAATTCCTGGAACATCTTATATGGTCCATGACGTTCAAAACATCTTTGAAGTCCCGATTCTAAAGCCGTTAAGCATGGTGCACTAAACTATCAAGTAGTCATCATATTGAGCTAGCCAAACGTTCATAACGTCCGCATCTGCTCCTGCAATAGGTTTGTCACCTAGCGGTGCATCAAGGACATAATTCTTCTATGCAGCAATGAGGATAAACCTCAGATCACGGATCCAATCCGCATCATTGCTACTAACATCTTTCAACACAGTTTTCTCTAGGAACATATCAAAATAAACATATGAAAGCAACAACGCAAGCTATTGATCTTACAACATAATTTGCAAAATACTACCAGGACTAAGTTCATGATAAATTTAAGTTCAATTAATCATATTACTTAAGAACTCCCACTTAGACAGACATCTCTCTAGTCATCTAAGTGATTACGTGATCCAAATCAACTAAACCATGACCGATCATCACGTGAGTTGGAGTAGTTCTCAATGGTGAACATCACTATGTTGATCATATCTACTATATGATTCACGCTCAACCTTTCGGTCTCCGTGTTCCGAAGCCATATCTGCATATGCTAGGCTCGTCAAGTTTAACATGAGTATTCCGCGTGTGCAAAACTGGCTTGCACCCGTTGTAGATGGACGTAGAGCTTATCACACCCGATAATCACGTGGTGTCTGGGCACGACGAACTTTGGCAACGGTGCATACTCAGGGAGAACACTTCTTGATAATTAGTGAGAGATCATATTAAAATGCTACCGTCAATCAAAGCAAGAATAAGATGTATAATAGATAAACATCATATGCAATCAAAATATGTGACATGATATGGCCATGATCATCTTGCGCCTTTGATCTCCATCTCCAACATGCTGTCATGATCTCTATCGTCACCGGCACGACACCATGATCTTCATCATCTTGATCTATATCAATGTGTCATCACATGGTCGTCTCGCCAACTATTGCTCTTGCAACTATTGCTATCGCATAGCGATAAAATAAAGCAATTATTTGGCACTTGCATCTTTATGCAACAAAGAGACAACCATAGGGCTTCTACCAGTTGCCGATAACTTCAACAAAACATGACCATCTCATACAACAACTTATATCTCATCACGTCTTGACCATATCACATCACAACATGCCCTGCAAAAACAAGTTAGACGTCCTCTACTTTGTTGTTGCAAATTTTAGGTGGCTGCTATGGGCTTAGCAAGAACCGTTCTCACCTACGCATCAAAACCACAACGATAGTTTGTCAAATAGACTCCGTTTAACCTTCGCAAGGACGGGCGTAGTCATTTTCGGTTCAACTAAAGTTGGAGAAACCGACACCCGCCAGCCCACTGTGTGCAAAAGCACGTCGGTAGAACCAGTCTCGCGTAAGCGTCTGGCGTAATGTCGGTCGGGCCGCTTCATCCAACAATACCGCCGAACCAAAGTATGACATGCTGGTGGGCAGTATGACTTATATCGTCCACAACTCACTTGTGTTCTACTCGTGCAAATAACATCAACACATAAAACCTAGGCTCGGATGCCATTGTTGGGGAACGTAGTAATTTCAAAAAATTCCCTCTGCCGGGGAATCTGCGCCCGCGGACACCTATGGGGCGGAGCCCTTGTCTGTCTTGATGCGAGGCGGAGGGAGCGAAGAGCAGATCGAGGCGAGCACGCAGGCGGATTTTACCCGGCCGGAGCTCTCGGAGAGATAAAACTCCTCTGCTGCTTTGTGTTTGTATTTGATCTTGCTCGAGAGTGCGGCGTATGGTGGTATTGCGTGTGTCGAATGGACCGAACCCCTTCTCGTCGCATGGGCCTCCTTTTATAGTAGGAAGGGCGCCAACAGGTGGCAACGTGGGAGAGAGGGTAAAAGCGTAAAGAGGTGGTAGTTGGAGCAGTGCGGGAACAGTGAAGCTACGATTGCATGAGCGAGTGGTCGCTACCTACTTTGTGATGGGGGACAAGGGCATTTAATGCCCGTCGCTGTCGACCCAAAAGCTCCGCCCTTGCGTCTCCGTCGCCACGGCGATGGATTCACCTCCGTGAAGTGCCACCGTGTCCCCAGGCTGCACAGACCATCCGCCACGCGTCCTGGAAAGGCCCGTGGCGCGGCGTGGGCGATGAGCTGGGCGCGGCACACTGGCGCGACTCTCCGGCAAGCACCTTGCGGGTCTTGATCTTGCCGGACCCGGGAGCTTGCCGGGCTCTGTAGCTTGTCGCTCCCGGGCCCTCGCCGGGACGCATATAGCGCCGAGGCGTGACTTCTATGATGTAATCTTCTAGTCTTCCCGGCGAGCTCCTCTCGCCAGGGCCTTGCGTGAGTGACGTAACCTTGAGCCTGGAACGGCCTTCCCGGCAAGCTCCGCTTGCCGGGGTCTCGATCTTCCGTCTCGTATGCTTCGTCTTTGAATGGCTTGATATGGAGCAGGAAGGTCTCCGGCAAGCACGTGGTAAACCCTGCCGCGGGAAGCTGCAACTGCCCGTGCACAAGTTGGGGTACTGAGGTACCCCTACCTTAATACTACATCGACAGAGCCCCGGCCTGGGCCACCTGCGGTGCCGAAGCGCTGTTGGGCCAGGCCCAAAATAGTCTGCGGCACACGCGCGGCCTGGCGCGTCGGATCCACTTCCGCATCTGCCGCAGCCCCCCCCCCCCACGCAACGGCACGCGTCGATTGCGGTGTCGTGGGATACGTGGGCGGCGCGTGCGGTCTTTAAACATCACGCCCGTGATCGTGGTGCGGCGAGGTCACTTCACCCGTCGCTCGGCTCCGCCCGCCGCCACGGCCCTCATGCATAGGGGTGGGCGGCGAAAGTGGGAGACCGAGCCGTCCACAGGCGGAGAAAGCGAGTCGGCCCGCTCCTCTGCCCTCCTCGCTTCCCGATTGGCGGGCGGGCGGTTGAGCCCCCACCTCGCCCTTTAAAAGGGGCGGAAGGGGAGCACAATGGTTTCACACCTCCTCTTCTCCCTTCGTCTTCAGCTTCCGTTCTTCTCTTTGCCATGGAGGGAGGAAATCCTAGCTCTTCAACGGTGGCAGCGAGGGTCGCCTCCAGGCAGCGCACTTCTCCCTATCCTGCACCCGTGGCGGCGGAGCCGACCACGAGGGGGAGAGGGAGGGGCGAGGCGCGAGACGAGGCCGAGGCGTGGTCGAGGCGGTCGGGGAGGCGGTCGTGGCGATCGCCTCCCGCCTCCGGCGGCCCCTTTCTCGGCGGTCCATCTGGAGCGATCCTGGGAGTTCTTCATCAAGCTGCGCCGGCGCCTCGGCGCCGCCTCCGGCTGCTGGCCCGTTCACGAGCGCGATGGGACGGATCCGCCCGAGGTGATGGAGTTGCGCATGAGGGGCTGCGGGATCAGCGGCACTCGAGTGAGTGTCGTGTCCCCACCCGGCGTGATGTGCCGACCGAGGGTGGAAGGCGTTCGCCGCATCCACAGCAGCGGCGGGTTTACCCTCCATTTCAAGTTAATGGAGGCGACCTTTCGCCGTCAAGGTCTTCGGGACTCGGGATCCGGGCGAGATCTTTGTGTGGACAGCTCCTCCGATGCGAAGGTCCCTCCTCGGCGAGTGATGAGGAGAGGAGGCGGCAGCGGCGGCGAGGGGATGGCGGGTCCGACTAGGCGTCGGACGCTGCCCAGCGCCACCGGCGACCCCATCATCCGGTCGCCGCCTTGAACTCCCCGGGGCCGTCTCCTTGGGCGGTGGCGTAGGAGGCTGCGGAAGAGGAAGAGGGTGGCGGCAAGGCCGTCAAATCGAGTCTGAGGCGAGAGCCCTCGTCAGCGTCTTGGCGTCCCAGCGCCCCATCTTCAAGCTCTGCCTCCGGCGCCTCCGTCTCCGCCAAGCTCCTGGCCGGCCCCCGGGAAGTTCTCTTGGTGTCTTCTGGCACCCGTAGCTCTCCTAGGCGCTCCTTTTGCCCTTCGGCAAGCTTCTCTTGCCGGGACTCCTGACCTACCTCTGAACTCTGAGCAGAGAAAGCAGGAGAGGATTCTGAGAATCTTATCTTCCAATTTGTAAGCCCTCGGGCCTTAGTTGCATCTAAAATATGTAATCTCTTCTATCATGTTTTTCATCCTCTATGGACTTGTACTAAACTAGGATGTTTTTAATGAAAAGAGGGGAAAGCTTGTCGGACCGAGTCTTTTACTTGACTTCGTGCCTTGTGTGTTCCCATCCCTCGCTCTCGGGGAGCTTGCGGCTTGAACACGCTTGCTGAGTGCGGGACATCAGCAGCCCGCTGGCGGTGTTGCTTCCGGCAAGCAACCTTGCCGGGCCAGTTGCAGCTCACTTGTGCTTGTTGAGCGGACTCGGAAACAAACCAAGGGCGCGACACTTGTCGCAGCTCACTTGAATTGTTGAGCGGGCTCGGAAACGAAACAAGGGCACGACACTTGTCGCAGCTCACTTAAATCGTTGGCGTGCTCGGAAACAAACCAAAGGCATGGCTGGGCCACGACACAGCTCCTCCAGCGCACGGGTTTTACAAGACACGCTTCGTTCGAGAGCGCAGCCCGCTTTCCCGGTCCATGAGAGGATGCATGGCGAGGATGAAAAACTTATCGATATCGCAGCCCCAGCAACTCGGCTTGCGGGAAGGAATCTTAGCTTTTCGCAGCCCGGCAACTCTGGCTCGCCAAAATCCAGTCTGGTGTGCTCTTATGGTTTCTCCTTGTTGCTGTAATTTCAGCCATGAAAACAGCTGAGATAGGTCTGCAACAGCTCCATTATTTACATGTATATGTATATAAATCCTTTCTGTGCGACTTTGCAATGCGATGCCGTGCCTTGCCCTTCGTATGTTTATACTCTACGCTTCTAGGGGAACTTGCCGGCAAAGGGGCCCTTGCCGTGAGCGCTGAGTGCTGAACTCGAAGCAGCCCGCTGGCCAAGGTTTTTACCGGCAAGCAACCTTGCCGCGGCTAGTCGCAACGCACTTAGCTTGTTGAGCAAACTCGAAAACGAAACAAGGGCGCGACACTTGTCGCAGCTCACTTAACTCGTTGAGCGTGCTCGAAAACAAGATAAGGGTGCGGCTACCACGGTAGGTTCCTCCGCGCAAGTTTCTCATACGAAGGGCATCTTACGGCAGGGCTTGCTATGTTACGTCCTCTACTTTGCACCCTTTGTGCGCTTTTACCCTACGCTTCTAGGGAAACTTGCCGGCAAAGGAGCCCTTGCCGCGAGCGCTGAGTGCTGAACTCGAAGCAGCCTGCTGGCCAAGGTCTTACCGGCAAGCAACCTTGCCGCGGCTAGTCGCAACGCACTTAGCTTGCTGAGCGGACTCGGAAACAAAACAAGGGCGCGACACTTGTCGCAGCTCACTTAAATCGTTGAGCGGACTCGGAAACAAGATAAGGGTGCGGCTATCCGCAGGTAGGTTCCTCCGCGCACAGGTATCGCGTACAAAGGACGAATGCACGAGGAACATAACATAAAAAGCGTGAAACTAAGGAGTGCTCTGCACAAAAGCTCGGACGACTTAGCTTTCCCGTCTTCTGCGATCCGACAAGGCCGTACTTCTCCCTTGATTTCTTCCCTTGTACGTTTTCACCCTCACGCTTCCGGGGAACCTGCCGGCGCAAACACGCTTGCTGAGTGCGGAACACCAGCAGCCCGCTGGCGGTGTTGCCTCCGGCAAGCGAACTTACCGGGCCAGTTGCAGCGCACTTGTGTTTGTTGGCGGACTCGAAAAGCGAAACAAAGGCGCGACACTGTCGCAGCTCGCCATCGTTGGCGTGCTCGAAACAAACCAAAGGCGCAACTTAGCCACGATTGACCCCTATCGCACGGGTTCTCCATACAAAGTCGAATTCTCGGGAATACAACTCAAAAGTTTGAAGCGGCTGCTTTCTTTGCCCTCTTGGCGGTGGAGCTCGATGGCGCGCCCTCGGCGGCGGCGCAACACTCGGAGAGGTGCGCTTGCGGGCGAGCACGAGCTGTTCTTGCGGGCTTAGTCTTTGGCTGGTCTGTCTTTGTTTCCTCGAGCTCGATGGCGCGTCCTCGGCGGCAGCGCAGCGCTCCGGGAGAGTGCGTTTGCGGGCGAGCACGAGCTGTCCTTGCGGACTTGGCCTTCACTTGCGGTGGAGCTCGATGGCGCGTCCTCGGCGGCAGCGCAGCACTCGGGAGGTGCGGTTGCGGGCGAGCACGAGCACTTGCGGACTTGGCCTTCACTTGCGGTGGAGCTCGATGGCGCATCCTCGGCGGCAGCGCAGCACTCCGGGAGAGTGCGGTTGCGGGGCGAGCACCGAGCACTTGCGGACTTGGTCTTCGTCTTCTTCCCCAGGAGCCGGCGGCAAGTGTATTCTTTTCGCCGCAGCTGCCACATCCCGGTAGATCTTGTCGGCGCGAGATAAGCGCATCCTTCTTGTCGCCGTGGGCGGTGATGGCGCTTATCGGCCCGGCATCTTGAATCGTTGTAAGCATAATGGGAAGCTGCCATCAACTTGGCGAGGCGGGACGGCCGAGTATTCCATTGTATGGCAACGGAATATCGGCGACGTCGAAAGTGATCGCTCACTCCTGAAATTGAGCTCCCGCCAAAGGTCACCGGCGAGTGATCTTTCCCTTGGGCTTGCTCCGTCCGGGTTGATTCCTGGAAAGAACCGGTCTCTTGAGCTCGCCATCTGGAATTTGGAGTTTCTTGATCACAGCGAGAGGAGATCAAGTTCAGCCCGCCCCGCCGTCAACCAACATTTGGTGACCTTGAGGTTGCGGATGGTGGGTGAGACCAGCATCGGCAAGCACCCGACCGCGGTGGTGCGGTCGGGTGATCCTCAAGATCAAAAATGATGGGCGTGCGGACCATTTGAGGAACTGCTTGGCGACTCCACAGGCGGCTCCGCTGCATTCACCTCACGCACCCTTTGCTTTAGCTGGCGGTAGGAGGTGTCGAGAGGCGCCACCGTCGGACGCTGGGACCTCCGTGGCCTTCTGGAACTCCTGCTCGCTGTTATCCTCATCCTCCATATCTTCATCGTCGTCTTCTTCATCCTTGTCGCGGCCCGGGAGGTCGATCACCTTGCCGCTGCTTGGCCTTGTCATGGCGTCCTCCCGGCCATTGAGCGGCCGCTTCTTGCTCGGTTCTCCTCTGCCACCTTGGGCCTTCTCCTTGTCGCGCCTCTCGTACTCAGCTTTTTGCTGCTCGGCGAGGTACTCGGCAGCGCTTTCGATTGGTGAGATCGTGGCCCTTAGTGCGGTGGATTTTGCGATATTGCTTGTCGGAGCCGTCACGCTTGTCGGCTGCCGCTTCTGAGGCGAGCTCCTTGCGGAGAAGCAAGCCTGCGTTTGCTTGGCGGGAGCCTCCTTGCGGACTTCTCGGCGGCAAGCACCTCCTTCTTGTTCTTCCTTTGGTTGTTCCGCCCGGCTCTTCCTTGCCGGGCGGAGTCGTCGCTGTCGCTTTCTCCTGCGCAAAGCATCCTCCCGGGAGTCTCCTCCCCTCTTCAGCGTCTTGCCTTGTCGACCGAGCATAGAGCTCGTGACATCCCGAATCTTAGTCATCGCCATCTCTTCACGCATCGATGCGCGATTACGCGCGTTCGGTGGAACAGCGCGATAACCGCGGCGGGGTGGACATCGAGGATGTTGTTGCCGCTTTGCACGGCTGAAGCGTTGGATATACTTGCGAGGTTTCCCCTTCATACGGGCCAAAATGTGGAGATCGCTCTCTGGCCGTGGGGTTTGTGGCCGCCCGGTGAAGGCGCCAACAAACTGATGGCAAAATCGCCCAAGAAGAAATGGAGCCTTCCGGCAAGTGCATAAGCCAAACGAGCGCTCGGCTTAAGCACGGCGGGAAATGTTCGCCGAGAATCTTCTCGTCGCGCCCGGCAGCCTGCACGCGATGGTGTGAACCGAGGAATTCGAGGGTGCGTCTTGCCGTCGTACTTCTCCGTGCGTCGGGCTTGAAATTCTTCATCTTTGGGCCCTTTGGGCGCGCCGCGGCTTCGCGGGTGAGCGCAGGGCAGCTGCAGCGTCTGACAAGTCGCTGGTTCACGGCGCGTCTTGGCGTCGGCAGCGTTCCCAGCTCTACGGTCTCGATTGTCGCCCGAGCTTCGGCGGCGCTCGATCGTGGTCGGCGTCTTCTTATCGCCCGGTCGTCGAGGACTGGCGCTGATCGGCGAGCCCGCGGATCCGGCGATGCCGTGGAGCCGTCGTCGGTGTTGTTCGGCGGGCGGCGTCTTTTGCTTCAGCGGCGGGAGTGCATGGTGGTTGCACCCGGCGCTCTTGTCGCCGTCGACCGCCGTCTTCTCGGCTGCCGCGGCAGCGAGTCGCCGGCTGCTGTGAAAAGTCATTATTAGCGGCGACCAGGCTCTTGATGGTAGCCCTCGGTCTTGGCCTTGTCGCGCTGGAGGAAGTCGAAGCGATTGCGCCCTTCGGCGCGCTCTGCGGAGTGGAGGGAAGCGGGAGCGGCGGTGCGAGGCGGGGTATGCTCGGACTCCTGCGGTGTTAGAAGGCGAGGTCCTGCCGGCGCCTTCGCTTTGCTTGTGTCGGACGTTGGTCCGGAGCATCCATGAGCCTCGGCGTGTCCTTGCCCGACATGCGGATACCACCTCCGTGGTATGGCGCTGCTGGGTTGTCGTGTCTTTGAGATGGGCGCGGAATGTCCACGAGAGAGGCGCGGTCATCCGTCTTGTCCTTGATCTGGTGGCGCCGCGAGTGTCCTCGCCGGCGACCACCCTTCGTCGGCGTCTCCTCCGCCACCGTTGGCTCGGTGGCGGCGGAAGAAACAGAGCAGGCCTGCAGCCCCAAGCCTTCTTCTTGGGGCCATGGCGCAATTGTTGATGAAGTTCTTGTGGCTGGAGAGGTTGATGAAAAGCGCGCCAGCGCTAACGCCGGATCAGTCCGCACAACCTCGGCGGCCCTACCGGCGCGCCAAAGATGCGGGGAATCGCTGCGCCGCGGACACCTATGGGGCGGAGCCCCTTGTCTGTCTTGATGCGAGGCGGAGGGGCTTGAGAGAGCAGATCGAGCGAGCAGCGCGGCGGATTTTACCCAGCCGGAGCTCTCCGGAGAGATAAAACTCCTCTGCTGCTTTGTGTTTGTATTTGATCTTGCTCGAGAGTGCGGCGTATGGTGGTATTGCGTGTGTCGAATGGACGAACCCCTTCTCGTGCGCATGGGCCTCCCTTTATAGTAGGAAGAGGCGCCAATAGGTGGCAGCGAGGAGAGAGGGTAAAAGCGTAAAGAGGTGGTAGTTGGAGCAGTGCGGGGAGCGGTGAAGCTACGATTGCATGAGCAGTGGTCGCTACCTACTTTGTGATGGGGACAAGGGCATTTAATGCCGTCGCCGTCGACCCCAAAAGCTCCGCCCTTGCGTCTCCGTCGCCGCGGCGATGGATTCACCTCCGTGAAGTGCCACCGTGTCCCCAGGCTGCACTGACCATCCGCCACGCGTCCTGGAAAGGCCCGAGGCGACGCGTGGGCGATGGCTGGGCCGGGAGCGGGCTGTGCGACTCTCCGGCAAGCACCTTGCCGGGTCTTGATCTTGCGGACCGGGAGCTTGCGGGCTCTGTAGCTTGTCGCTCCGGGCCCTCGCCGACGCATATAAGCGCCGGCGTGACTTCTATGATGTAATCTTCTAGTCTTCCCAGCGAGCTCCTCTCGCGGAGGCCTTGCGTGAGTGACGTAACCTTGAGCCTGGAACGGCCTTCCCGGCAAGCTCCGCTTGCCGGGGTCTCGATCTTCCGTCTCGTATGCTTCGTCTTTGAATGGCTTGATATGGGCGGGAAGGTCTCCGGCAAGCACGTGGTAAACCCTGCCGGGAAGCTGAAGCTGCCGTGCACAAGTTGAAGTCTTGAGGTACCCCTACCTTAGTCACCGACACCTCGCACACGCAAGATCATGGTGATGGCATAGCAAGGAGAGGGAGAGTGTATGTCCACGTACCCTCGTGAGACCGTGGCGGAAGCGTTAACACAACGGTTGATGTAGTCGTCGTCTTCACGATCCGACCGATCCAAGCACCGAGCGTCACGGAGCCTCGAGTTCAGCACACGTTCAGCTCGATGGCGTCCCTCGAACTCCGATCCAGCCGAGTGTCGAGGAGAGTTCCGTCGGCCGCGATGGCGTGGTGGCGATCTTAATGTTCTACGGCGCGGGGCTTCGCCTAAGCTTGACGATATGACCGAGGTGGAATATGGTGGAAGGGGCACCGCACACGGCTAAGGAATGATCCGTAGATCAACTTGTGTGTCTATGGGGTGCCCCTGCCCCATATATAAAGGAGTGGAGGAGGGGGGGCGGCCTCTCTCTATGGCGCCCTAGGGGAGTCCTACTCCCCAGGGAGTAGGATTCCCCTTTCCTAATCAACTAGTAACCCTTCCATGTAGTAGGAGTAGGAGAAAAGGAAAGGGAAGGAAAAGGATAAGGAAGGAAGAGGCCCCCTCCTAGTCAATTCGGACTAGTCCATGGGGAGGTGCGGCCACCCTTATGGCCCTTTTCTCCTTTCCCGTATGGCCCATTAAGGCCCAATACAATTCCGTAACTCTCGGTACTCGAAAAATACCGAATCACTCGGAACCTTTCCGAACTCGAATATAGTCGTCCAAAATATCGATCTTTACGTCTCGACCATTTCGAGACTCCTCGTCATGTCCCGATCTCATCCGGGACTCGAACTCCTTGGTACATCAAAACTCATAAACTCATAATATAAGCATCGCCGAAACCTTAAGCGTGCGGACCCTACGGGTTCGAGAACTATGTAGACATGACCTAGAACTATTCTCGGTCAATAACCAATAAGCGGAACCTGGATGTTCATATTGGCTCCTACATATTCTCGAAGATCTTTATCGGTCAAACCGCATAACAACATACTTTGTTGCCTTTGTCATCGGTATGTTACTTGCCGAGATTTGATCGTCGGTATCAATACCTAGTTCAATCTCGTTACCGGCAAGTCTCTTTACTCGTTCGTAATACTTCATCTCATAACTAACTCATTAGTTATATGCTTGCAAGGCTTAGGTGATGAGTATTACCGAGAGGGCCAGAGATACCTCTCCGGACAATCGGAGTGACAAATCCTAATCTCGAATTATGCCAACTCAACATGTACCTTCGGAAAACACCTGTAGAGCACCTTTATAATCACCCAGTTATGTTGTGACGTTTGGTAGCACACAAAATGTTCTTCCGGTAAACGGGAGTTGCACAATCTCATAGTTGCAGGAACTTTGTATAAGTCATGAAGAAAGCAATAGCAGTACACTAAATGATCAAGTGCTAGGCTAACAGAATGGGTCATGTCAATCACATCATTCTCCTAATGATGTGATCCCGTTAATCAAATGACAACTCTTTTGTCCATGGCTAGGAAACATAACCATCTCGATAAGCAGAGCTAGTCAAGTAGAGGCATACTAGTGACACTATGTTTGTCTATGTATTCACACATGTATTATGTTTCCGGTTAATACAATTCTAGCATGAATAATAAACATTTATCATGAAATAAGGAAATAAATAATAACTTTATTATTGCCTCTAGGGCATATTTCCTTCAGCCCCCTGCCCCCGTTTATAAAGGAGGGAGGGAGGAGGAGGCCGGCCCTAGGTGGGGCGCGCCATGGGGAGTCCTACTCCCACCGGGAGTAGGATTTCCCCTTTCCTAGTCCAACTAGGGGTCCTTCCATGTAGTAGGAGTAGGAGACTAGGAAGGGGAAGAGAGAAGGGAAGGAAGGAGGGTGCGGCCCCTCCCTAGTCAATTCGGACTAGGCCTTGGTGCACGGCCTGCCCTAGGCAGCCCCTCTCTCTTTCCCGCAGGGCCCAATAAGGCCCAATACTTCTCCCGGCGAATTCCCGTAACTCTCCGGTACTCCGAAAAATACCCGAATCACTCGGAACCTTTCCGAACTCCGAATATAGTCGTCCAATATATCGATCTTTACGTCTCGACCATTTTGAGACTCCTCGTCATGTCCCCGATCTCATCCGGGACTCCGAACTCCTTCGGTACATCAAAACTCATAAACTCATAATATAAGCATCGCCGAAACCTTAAGCGTGCGGACCCTACGGGTTCGAGAACTATGTAGACATGACCTAGAACTATTCTCGGTCCATAACCAATGGCGGGACCTGGATGCCCATATTGGCTCCTACATATTCTCGAAGATCTTTATCGGTCAAACCGCATAACAACATCGTTGTTCCCTTTGTCATCGGTATGTTACTTTCCGAGATTCGATCGTCGGTATCCAATACCTAGTTCAATCTCGTCACCGCAAGTCTCTTTACTCGTTCGTAATGCATCATCCGTAACCAACTCATTGGTTATATTGCTTGCAAGGCTTATAATGATGTGCATTACCGAGAGGGCCAGAGATACCTCTCCGAGCAATCGGAGTGACAAAACCTAATCTTGAAATCGCCAACTCAACATGTACCTTCGGAGACACCTGTAGTACTCCTTTATAATCACCCGATTACGTTGTGGCGTTTGGTAGTACCCAAAGTGTTCCTCGGTAAATGGGAGTTGCATAATCTCATAGTTACGGGAACATGTATATGTCATGAAGAAAGCAATAGCAACATACTAAGCGATCAAGTGCTAGGCTAACGGAATGGGTCAAGTCAATCACATCATTCTCCTAATGATGTGATCCCGTTAATCAAATGACAACTCTTTTGTCCATGGCTAGGAAACATAACCATCTCTGATAAACGAGCTAGTCAAGTAGAGGCATACTAGTGACACTATGTTTGTCTATGTATTCACACATGTATTATGTTTCCGGTTAATACAATTCTAGCATGAATAATAAACATTTATCATGAAATAAGGAAATAAATAATAACTTTATTATTGCCTCTAGGGCATATTTCCTTCAGTAATCGGACCCTCCGATTTACATTGGGCGGTCGAGATAAAAAGGTTAAGAGAGATCAAATAAGAAAACGGAGATGTTTTGTAGATGTTTGGGGATGATCCGGATCCATCAGTCATGACTGCCCGGGTCGGGTTTGGAGAAGTTTAGGGCAGCGCCGAGGGGTGCGAGAGAGGTCAGCGAGGACAAGGGCCTGACAAAATGACAACGGGGCAAAGAGAGAAAGGGCAACTGCGAACGGCTACGAGTTTTATGAAAACATGCAGATGCAATGCGCATGATGCTATGAGATGAGATGCAAGACATGAACAAAAAGCAAAAAGAAAGACAAAAACCCAACCACGAAGAAAATATCATATCGCATCTCCGGAAAAGGCAAGAGTTGGAGTTACGAATATGGAAAGTTGTATCCGGGGCGTTACAGTGACTTTCTTGTTAGCACAGTTAGGGATCCAAGCATCTTCCCAAATGTCAATTTTCTGACCATTTCCAACACGCCAAATATAGCCATGTTTTAAGGTATTAACCCCCGCCATATTACTTTGACATGTGAAGGATGATCCCTTTTTTTAACTTTGTGTTCAATAAATCTCCATCAGAAAAATACTTAGCTCGCAAAATGGTGGCACACAAGGAATCCGGGTTCTCAAGGAGACGCCAAGCTTGTTTAGCCAACATCGGCAAATTAAAACAATGAATGTCACGAAAGCCCATTCTGTCTTGGCTTTTCGGGACTCACATTTTCCACCAGGCCATCCAATGCATCCTTCTCTGGTTGTCGTCATCACCCCACCAAAAATGCGACATCTCGTCAGTTATTCCTTTACAATTTTTTTAGGAATTTTAAAGACCGACATAGCATAAGTTGGGATAGCTTGAACAACAGACTTGAGAAGAACTTCCTCCTCCAGTGGATAAGAGTTTTTCTTTCCATCCGCTAATTCTCATAACAATGCGATCAATCAAATATTGGAAACAACCAGTCTTATCTAACCCCACATGCGCAGGCAGGCCCAGATACTTACCATTGAGAGCTTCGATCATGATATTCAAAATTGAGCAAATTTGTTCTATGTCCCCACTCGTATTTGGGCTAAAAAATATGCTAGATTTTTCAACGCTCACCATTTGTCCAGACGCAACACAATATAAGTCCAAAATTGATTTAAGTGTCCATGCATTTTGTTGATTAGCTTTCACGAGGATTAATGAGTCATCTGCAAAAAGGAGATTTGTGATAGTAGGGGCCTCTCTACAAACCTTGACTCCTGAAATATTCCCAATCTCCTCCGCATGCGCCAAGAGAGCAGTAAGGCCCTCCGTGCATAATAAGAAAAGGTAGGGAGATAATGGATCACCTTGTCTTAAGCCTCTAGTAGGCTTGAAACTTTCAGTTTCTTCATCATTAATCCGTACCCTATACTCAACAGTAGAGACACATTTCATAATAAGATTTACCCATCTCTCCTGGAAACCGAGTTTCAACATAATTCCCTTCAAAAAAGGGCATTCGACTCAATCGTAAGCTTTGTGCATATCAAGCTTGATAGCTCATAAACCCTCTTTTCCCACCCTCTTATTTTTAATAGTATGAAAGCTCTCATCAGCCACTAAAACTTTGTCTGTAATCAATCTACCAGGCACAAAAGCACTTTGGGTTGGACTAATAATATCAGGTAGTAAAACCTTCAAACGCGCCGACAACATTTTGGAGATAATTTTGTATACCACATTGCAAAGACTGATAGGTCTAAACTGGGTTACCTTCTCGGGTTAGTTGACCTTGGGAATCAACACAGTCGCAGTACCATTCCAACCCGGTGGAATTGTACAAGTATTCACTACTTGCAAGACCTCATCTACCAAATCATCCCCTAGCATGGGCCAAAATCTTTTATAAGAAATAGCATGAAGACCATCATTGCATATAATTTCTGTGAAACTCTGTTTTATACATAATTACTAGTAGCTGTAGCTGCACTGTCGGATCTCCATCAGACGGCCTGCAGCTCGTCTTGGGCACCGTTCATACACGATCGGTGACCTCAGCGGCGAAATGCGGCCTGCGAGTGTGCGGGTACCCGGTGGCGGTGTATTGTGACGGTCAAAGGTTTCTCTCCAGAGTCAGTCCAGAGAGCTGGCCTCCTTTGTCTGGCCTCCCATCTAAATCTAAAAGAAAAGGCTTTGTTTTTCTACGGGGAGTCCGGGCACCCGCTCGCAGCGGTTAGACTCGTAGAGAGCAGAACCAATTATTAGCAGCTTTCAAACAACATTTTTTAGTCTATTCTAAGGAGTAGGAACAGACAAATTCAGGTTTTGTGAATATGGTTACCAGCACTGATGGAGTCCGGATCTCAACAGTGTAATAAAATCCCCGATAATTCTAGCAAGATAACGTGGAAATTATGATGAACTATGGAGATAAACCGATGCAAACACGACTGTACCCTGAAGGCCTCAGCCTTCCGGTAGCAAAGGGCAAACGAGTCATGCACAACCTTGTTTCAACGCAGAGGAGCACCAATTATGCCAAGAGGAAACACACACTGTAAACACGACCAATACAAGATCAATAAGAATACTATTGCGTGCAGTACACATATACTCAATATCTCCAAATACAATATCTCCAAAGTATATAAGCTCAATGACTAGAAAACGGTATTACAAATATAGCTGAATGAACACAAGGGCAGTGTACCACACCACTGCTACAGTACATACAATCCAACAAACAAGAAGGTAAACTGCACTGCTAACAATCGACCGAGCACATCACACACACAACGGAAGTTTAAAGAAGCAGCCGAGGCACCACTCAGCAACGTTCAGCACGGGATCTTCATCGTCTCGCGGCTGCGGGTCAGTCGCCGGCGCCGGCCCCCTCCTCGCGTTCTTTATGATGACAATCAACAGAGAATAGAGGAAGCAGGCAGCAAGGAACCCGATCACGCCACAGACAAGCCCGTTCTTGGTGACATGAACTACTGAGGTTTGCACCGGAGGCCGGAGAATAGCTGTGGCTGCAGGTGGGGGCTCGTCGGCAGACGCTGGAGGTGCCAGCGAGACAGCAGAATGCGGGCGCGGGCTCTCACGGAACGGTGCGAACGGAGGTGGTGGCTGTGGCTCGGCGTGGTGTGTTGGAGGCTCGAGAAATGGTGTGGTGGAGGCCGGCGGCAAAGCACGTCCGGCGACGGCGATGGCCATGGTGAGAGAAACGGCGATCAAGATTGGAACAAGGTTTGCCATGGCTCTGTTTCTCCTTCTTGCGCAGCTGCTATAAAAGGTTGCGGAGCTGTACGCCTATCGGTGTACGAAGGCGGGGGCATGCAGCTAGCCGGGGCCGCCGGGTACCCGTGGTGCAACGTTGTCACTCGTGGAAGAGGCGAAGGCGTGTCCGTGGTGAAGTAGACGAACAAAGGCACGGGTGCCCGCTCTGTTTATGGTGCCCGTGTCCATTGCGAAGAAAATTGTACAGGGGCACGGCCTATCTGGCCATGGGCCGGGCCGGGCCGGGCTTGGGCCGGGCCTGAAAAAGCCCATGGCAGAAAACTGAGGCCCAGGCCCTCCCAGGCCCTATCACTGGGCCTACTTTTCAAGCCCAAGCCCGGCCCATCTAGTAAAAAGCCCTAAAAAGCCCTTAGGGCTTAGGGCCATGGGTCGGGCCTCTTCCTTAAAATGCCAATATGACAAGCCCAAGCCCGTCCAGGCCCTACTGATGGGCTCAAAACTCAGGCCCAAGCCCGGCCCATGGGCAAGCCCATCGGGCCTAGGCCCTGGATTTTAGGGCCGGGCCTGGGTGGGCCGACAGGGCCGGGCCTGAGATGGCCAGGACTAGGCACGGGTACCCGGTCTCACACACTCTGGTTTCATCTTGTATACATTAGCGCATCTCCAAAGGGACCCTTAAATCGTTTGCAAACATTCTGGTCTTGCTATCTGGACGCAGTTTCAGTTTACCATACAACATCGTCTTGCATTAGTCCACGGAGAGTGAAGTCTGAAATAAACCCTGAGATTGTAGAGGCCGACGTAAATAGACCCTAACCTTTGAATCCCTGAACTCGGTACCTTGTATTTACGAATCCCTGTCAATCCCGACCCTGCATAACTAAAAGTTTGTTTGGTGTAACAGGAAAGGCACGATCCCAGCCGGGATTAGTTTCTACGCTGACTTACTACGTAGGCCCACCTGCCATATGCATCTGTTTACAAGTTCACTGCCCAACCATGTGCAGCGGCGACCGACGGCGGCGCTGACGAGCTGCTCAAAAGTGTGCTGCACCTGGACAAGCCCGGACCGATGGAGACCGTGGTCAGCGACATGACAATCGATGCCTGGGGGGTTCTTCTCACCGAGCTCTACAGCGTGCTGCAGGCGGACTCGTACCTCCGACCAGATGAGCACGCCGGACAGGTCGGCTCGGCCGTCGATGCCATTCCGGACGAGCTGGAGGCAGAGGTCGCCGACGCCATCAAGCCTTGCCGCGCCCAAGCCGACGTCCGGTAGGCTGCACTCACGTCCGTCTGTGCACACGTATGCACGTAGGCATCCATGGGACCGTCCCACCGTCGGCCGCTGCGTTGCCGCTGCCCGCGCCACCGTTTGAAGCCACGGAGCCGTGCTTTGGTTTCGTGCTCGACGCCACCTGCTTTATGCATTTACTCGCAGCTGCACGCCCCCGGCCGTTTCCACACTTGTATGCGCGTCGCCGCTCTCAGCGGTCACCGATTGGGCGCCAACATCACGACCCATTGCTAGATGGCCAGCTCCATGTCCGAGCTGTGTGAGTCCTCGCCGCCACGCCAAGTCTTCACTGCGTCATGAGATGCGCGTGCAGTGTGATAGGCCGGCTATCGCCGCCCATGGCTCGCCCGCATGCTATCCCGCTTGCCGTCACAGCCTCATCCGCATCGCGCGTCGTGTGAGGGGCCTGCTGGCCAGTGTCGCGCTCCGCCAAGACCCAGTTGCCCGCCGCCACCACCATGTCTGGCCACGAGTCCGAAGGTCTCCAGCAGCCGCCACCTCCAGTCGTCGGCCCGGACAGGATCATCTCGGCTGTCGGGGCCAACCAGTGCGCGGCTCGGCCAACCTAGTAGAAGAGGAATGAGGGACCGACAGTGGAGAGGGAGAGGGGATCGGGAGAGGAGATGATAGAGGAAGAAGAAGATAAAAGGAGAGAGATTAAAGTGACTTGTGGACCCATACCGTCAGTGAGCGTAGCGGCTTAACCTGGCTGGGATTGTTTCTTTCCAAGTGAGCCAAACATGACTAGGGTTAGAATAGACCGGGATTTGAGAGGTTAAGGTATCAACTTCAGGGATTTAGAGGTGAGGGTTCATTTACGCCAGCCTCTACAAAGTCAAGGTTTATTTTAGACTTTACTCGTCCACGGACAAGTCTGCTGCTTGTTAGCTTTCTTGCAAACCGAAAACAAATAGGGGGCTTTGTGGGAAACCATCGCGACGTAGTGGTCAAACACGCTCGGCCCACCCAAAACCCCTCCGAAACCTAGATCTCCATCCTTCACTCTTTCTCTACATCTGTTTTTCCCTCACCGCCGCCGCCGCCGCCGCTCTACCACCCGACTGCCTGTGAAGCACTTGTCGGACCTTCGCTACCTCCACCGCTATTCCCGGTCTCGCCACACCGCTTGTCCTACGCCAATGATCCACATCTCTCGTACCTCCACCGCATAGGTACCATCTGCCCCGCGGGGGTCACCTTGCCCGTCAAGTGTTTGTGCTAAAAAAAACTGTTCCTTTTTTGAAGCAATGGATTCAGACATGGAGTGCATGTACAAACACTACGTTGAGTCGTCCAACAAGAAAGATTATGCGGATGAGAAGTGATGAACTGATGATGCAGGCAGTCCCTACAGACACGGAGCATACACAAGAGCATGTTCTCAATTTCAAGGGACCGACCAAGGGTCATTGAGTGTTGAATCGGAACAAGGCACGAAGCACTTGACGCTGATGGACTATTACTTTGCCCCTTATGTCCTATTCGTAGACAATTTTTGTCGGCGTTTTTGGAAGCCAAAAACTGTCTTTCGTCGCCTCTACAATGGTGTCCGGTCCTATGATGACTACTTCATCTTGAAATAGGATGTCTATGAAGGATCAGATTCTCTGGTTATTAGAAGTACACAGCTGCATTGCAGATGCTTGCATATGGCACGGCTGCATTGAAGATGAGGTCTAGATCCATGCATCCATTGCGGCTGGTAAACCTCGCTCGTTCCTTGTAGGTGTAGGCACGAGTAGCGGATGATGATGATGCAAATCTATATCCATGCTAATGATCGGGGTGATCGGGGAATCTCTACTGCACCGCACGCTCCATCTCTTGTTGCGCCTCCGGTGAAGACACGTCGGTGGTGTGTGTTTGCAAAACCATCACTGGGGCAGGCGCCGCCGGAAAGGGCGCAGGTCCCGCCACCGTCGCCACTGGATGCAGCCTCCTGGCCCGAGCTCCATGGTGACTTGGACCCGCCATGTGGCTCATCGGTGAGGGACTTGGTGGTGAAGGAATCTGTTGGAGAAGCGTAAAGGGGCGCATCAATGGAAGAGGAGGCATGGGGGTGGGGAAGAGCACAGAGGGATTTAGCGTGCTGCGTTGGACGGGTTAGCCGTGCAGCTCCAGGTTCCGAGGCCGTCAACTCAGGTTAGGGAGAATTTACGGTGAGATGGCTCACTTTTTGTGGTCAAATTGAATCAAAGCCAAAATATATAATTGAATCAAAGCTGAAATATATAAATGAATGAGAATATATTTTACCCCCGCCAAAATATGCACAGAGGATTTCGTTTGGTTTCTATACAAAAGTTTGAACCTTGGTTATGAGTAATTAAGCTTCCTAAGTATAGTATTCGTGAAACTATGGGGGTGTTTGTTTCCAGGGACTTATTGGTTTAGGGACTTAAAAAAGTCCCTATAAGTCCCACCTAAACCAAACACAAGGGACTTATTGGGACTTATTGTGGTGATTTGGGACTTATCAAATAAGACTCTCAGAGAGGAGCTTATTGGGACTTATTCGCTCCAGGCTCATTCCCCGCCCGCCCCGTCGCCGCCCCACCTCGGTTCGCCGCCCCGCCTCTCGCCCCGTCGCCGCACCGCCTCGGTTCGCCGCCCCGTCTCTCGCCCGTCGTCACCCGTCGCCGCCCGCCTCTCGCCCGTCGCCGCCCGCCGCCGCCCGCTTCTCGCCCGTCGTCGCCCGCCTCGGTTCGCCGCCCGTCGCCGCCCGCCTCGGTTCGTTCTACCTCGGTTCGTTGCAGTGGTGCCTCCAATCGCCGGACAGGCCCTCTCCTAAGCCTCGTTGTTGCAGTGCAACATGGACTTATAAGTCCCTGTAAACAAACAGGTAGGGACTCGGGACTTATAAGTCCCTGTAAACAAACAGGTAGGGACTTATGACTTATAAGTTGGGACTTAAAAAAGTCCTAGAACTTATGAAACAAACAGGGCCTATATTTTGTAGGTACTCTACCTTGCGGCGAAATAAGAAAGGAAACACCCCGCAAAAAAAAGGAAACGTGGAGCAGTTTTGATTCTTTCTTGCTAAATGGTGGAGATGATATCCTACACCAATCAACACCCATGCGGCGAAATGAGAAAGGAAGCGTAGCTGCATGGTTTGATCTCCATCGGACGACCAACCGCTCATCTCTAGTAGCGAAAAACAGAGCAAGGCGTGCGGATGCGGGTACGGGTACCCGGGGTACTGTGACGACCAAATTCCGATTGGGCATGAAAGCAACCTCCACAGAGCTGACCTCTGTTTGGCCTTCCATCCTAGAAAATCTAGGCGCTAAACACGGCTAATACAAGAACGGTATTGCTAGTGCAGTACAAACAAAAATGCTACACGTTCAGGCACATTGTACAGGTTTTTACATGTTGAGGACTGCGCGCTCTTCTAATTGCCCCCCCCCCCTCCTCTGATTTTCACCGGTGGGCCCGTGCGTTTTAATCAATCCACGGCCAATCAATGTTAAGCAACCTGTAAAGCCTCTGTAAAACTCCGTACGTCTAGCAAAGTCGCAGTACAAATATACACCTTTCACTATCTGTTAGTGAGAGGTTACGTCCGCTCCAGCCTGACATGAATGCGGCACTGACGGTCTGGAGAGGTGCTGACCGTTTCGAGCAGGAAGCAAGTGCGGGCAAGGGAGTGAGGTTTCTGTGGGCCAGGGCAGTCACACACGGGTGTGGCAGCGGTCCGGACGTCCGCAAAGCCCTTCTAGTTTATCTCCGGTTTTGCCAAAAAATCACGTCCAGACTGCTCGGCACACCGATATATGACTGTGTTGGATGGCAAAGCACGCCTGAACCACGTAGTTCGAACGTATGCGGACGATTTGAGGATCAGTCTTGAAGATGCCCTAAGAGAATGTACAACCGGACCGCTCATATTCATCTCAAACGCCGCTCAGTGATCGGTCACAAAAACGCGACCCAACCAAACCTCTCATATCCGTCTCAAACGCCCGGACGACCGACACCCCTCATATCCATCTCAAATATGAGGATGATATGAGGGCCCGCGGCCGCGCCCGTGCACGTCCGGTCAGTCCGCCACGTATGATGCGACCCCACTTCGGACCACCTTTTCTCTTTCTTTACTCATTCTTTTCTTTCTCTCTTTTCTTCTCCACCAATCACATGCAAGTAACCGGACATATGAGAAAATATATGAGAAGTGTAGATGCGCGGACGAAAAAGCAGGGGCTTAAAACGGACACGGCCGGTCACTGACTCAGGCGCGTCTGAGTGGTCAAACTAGAGGTTTTTTTAGAAAAGGAGGTTAAGACCCCCGGCCTCTGCATCAATCGATGCATACGACTATCTTTATTTATTATTAGGTCTAACAAGACCATACATCAAGCCACCCGAAGGCACCACTTACACCTACAAAACTCGATAATGTGGAGTGCTCTCACTCCCCGTATCTAAAATCGGTGCCCTCACCGATCCATGTACATAATGTATCGGAACGCACGGCCGGTGCAGCAGACCTAAAGCATACACCACATGCATACATTTTAGATACCGCCATCATCATCGAACCGCTGACCCATTTTCAGGAGAGAGATCTGCGTCACCCTTGCCTGTCCGTCCACCCGTCGATGCCCAACGACGCTACCACCCTGCGCTCGTCTGTCCAGCCGCGAAGATTCTGGAAGATCCGTCGTGCGTAGCACCTACCGACCAGGCATGACACATCGTAGCACCTGTCGGCCAAGCATGACTTGACATCTCCATCGAAAGCTTCGTGCAAGAAAAAGCCGCTCCACCTCCTGCCTCTGTCTTTCAGCTTTGCTCCACAAACGATGCTCCCAAGAGAGAAAACGACACCGCAGTACCGCCATCGTCTGATCTGGAAGACCAGATCCTAGGGTTTCCCCTGGAGCAGCACGAGTGGGTCGATAGTAGTTACAAGGCGATGCCTTCATCAAGGTAACGACGCAGAACGCCGCCATCTCCTGCCATCGGCTCGGTTTTCACCGGCAACTATGTCTTCCCGACTCACAGCCGGAACTAGACGGTGGATATCGAGATAGGACCATCCAGCCTCATGCCGACCACCTCCGACGGAGGAGTTGGCCACCACCGCCAGCGGCCGGAGGCGCGGCCGACCACTCAACCATGGCCACATCCCCTCCTGATCCGCCCTCCCCACGAAGCCGCCGGAGCAGCGCAGAACCGCCGGGAAAAGACGAAGACCGAAGGGAAATCTCGCGTCGCCGGTCCCTCTAGATCACGGGGCTGTAGCCTAGATCCCCGCCGTTCCCATCACCAGCGGCTCTTGGGCTTAGCCGGCCCACGTCTCTGGAGACGACGAGATGAAGGAGAGGAGGGAGGGGGTGGCGGCCGGGGCGTTGGGGTTGCCCCCCTGATCGCCCTGGAGGGAGCGATCGGGGGAGGGTGCGTGCTCCATGGTCGAACTAGAGGTACCTGGCTGAACCTGCTCTAAGAAAGAAAACGTGGTCCATGGGACGGCTTGCCGCTCGTCTTCGGTAGCGAAAAACTGCGGGTGCGGGTACCCGGCGTATTGTGGCGACCAAATTCCGATTGGGCATGCAAGCTATCTCCACAGAGCTGGCCTCTGTTTGACCTTCCATCCAAAAGAGCCTAGTTTGACCAGGGACAAAGACAGAGAGCAGTACCGGGTGGCTGGTACTAATGGGATCGATGACAATAGGTTTGGTGGTTACAGGGATGGTTCAGAAAGGTCTTGCTGCAAGATTTTCTTTTCCTGGCTCTTTTCCGTAATTTTTCATGGTGCCCTGTCTCTTTGGACTATTCCAGACTCCAGAGAGAAGTCATATGTGTTGTAATATGTTCGAATTTTAATCTACATGTGGCATTTCTCAAAAAAAAAACATAGTTTTGTCTATTTTATTAATGAAGAACAGACAAATAAATCACTAAAAATAGATAAATTAAGGATTTGGTTAACGTTTGTGAACATGGTTATGAGCCGTAGTAAACGAGTCATGCACACAAATTCCATATAATTTCCATCATCATAAACTAATTACACCTAGAAAAGGTACACAGGGTAAAAACAAGATCGGTATTGCTAGTGCAGTACAAATGTATCCAACAAGAACCACCGTTACAAATATCTCCGAGGTATAAGCACAATGATTAAAACGCAATACTGCAAATACAAGCTGAATACACCGTATATAGCAGGGCTGGTAGTGTACCGCTGCTACAGTAGAGTACATACAATCCAACGACGACGTTACTGCAGGAAGCAGCCTAGGCACCACCAAGCAACGTTCAACACGGTATCCTGCGGCTGTGGATCAGTCGCGACGGCGCCAGGCCCGTCGCGTTCAGGGGGCTCAGGCTTGGTATTTTGAGGTTGAGCTTTGAGAAGCCTGACCCGGAGAATGCCCAGGTTTAATCTCGAGTAATGAAGTTTCTTGCATGTTTTTTGTGAAAATTCTTTTTTTATTCTCTACCGTGAAACCAAGCGTGGAGCAGGTTTCGGACACTCATCAACGTGGAGACGCACTAAGCTCGTGGTCGTCGTTGCACGGTTTGATCTCCATCGGGCGGCTGCAGCTCGTCTTCGGTAGCGAACAAAAGATAAGGTGTGTACGTAGGAGCGCGGGTACCCGGTGGACTGCGAGCGTGACGGCCAAATTTCTCCGAGTCCAGAGTCAGGGCTCCTCAGAAAAATGAGTCCAGAGAGCTCACCTTCGTTTGGCCTCCCATCCAGTGGCGGAGCGTGAAGCAAAAATGAGGAGGGGCCAACTGGTTCAGATTTATGAAAAAAAAATAGCAAGTAACAGCAAGAAAGTGCAAATTCATGTATATATCAGGTTAGAATCATTGGAGAATATGCGCACACACACACACACACACACACACACACACACACACACACACACACACACATATATATATATATATATATATATATATAAAATAAAAGATGTTTACAAAACATAGCAGTCTAAGAGCACCCAAGCATATTTAGGCATTTAGCAACCTCCTAACCCTTTAACAAAAGACGAGTCAAACATGGATAGTTAGACAACATGGAGTACATGATTCACTCAAGATTTGCTCTCCTCTTCTTCCGATCTTTAAAATCAGCAATTATATCTTCAAAGTTGAATTTTGTCGCAAGTTCCCGTTCAACCTGTATAAGCAAGCTATTGGCGAGGTACTCATCTTCCATTGTGTTGCGCAGCCTTGTCTTGATAATCTTCAAGCTAGAGAATGCACGCTCAGCACTAGCAGTGGAAACCGGAAGAGTGATAAGCAAATGAATCAACCTATCAACCATGTTATAGATCCTATACCGTCCTGTCACAAAAAGGCATCTACAAAGTGCAATCAAAGTTGTTGGCTTCTTTAGATCTTCATTATTAGAACCATCTGAAGCAAAATGGTTCAATTGACGCTCCAATGCAATTAGCTCTTGATGTGTAAAATCTGTCGGATAGAACTTCTCGACCATTTTGCATATGTCTTTAGCATTGAAACATGCAAACCCATTTTTTGGTATTAGAGTGACACTAACAGATAAAAGACCCATCACTTTTTCATTGAAATTTAAATTTAACTCATTCAATTGGCTGTCCAACGTTGCTCGAAATATCTCCACTCGGAAATAATGCTCTTTAGTAAATATATGGCTCATCCATATCAGGAATATCAATGCCATGATCCATGCAAAACTCAATAACGGTAGTAAAAAATCATCCCAACCATTATCTGATCTCAGTTTTTCTAGAAGGGCCTTTGTGGATGAAACTAAACAAATAGCATTCACTATATCCTGTCTTTTCTTTTGTAAAGCTTTCCCAAGCTCTTCACTGATCTCCAATATCTCTCTCATCATACATAGGCCAAACACAAACTCAAAATCGATCAAGTAGTTGTAAGCAATATCTGCATCAGCTCGGTGTGTACCAGCAGATGCATCAGAAGCTATAGTTTGTAGAGTAGAACTTACTGCGTCGAACATATCCATAAGGCTAGATATAGAACCCAAGTGTGACCCCCATCGAGTGTCTCCTGGACGCTTTAATGCTTTGATATGATTCCCCCCTTTGCTTGTCTCAATCTGATCAATTGCAAGTAGACATGCAATCTCAACAACTTGGGCACCATGTAGCTCATCATGTCGCTTTGACGATGAGTCAACAATGTTTATGATGTAGAGTAGTTTCTGGAAAAATTGGCTAATAGGAACAACATCTCTTGCTGCAGCAACAAGGGCAAGTTGCAGGCGATGTGCATAGTAGTGTACATAATAAGCATACGGACAATCCTTGAGGAAAAGTGCTTGTAATCCATTGAACTCACCCTTCATGTTGCTAGCCCCATCGTATCCTTGGCCACGCAAATTTTGAACATTAAAGCCATTATTGGACAATAAAGCAGACAACTCTTCCTTTAATGTTAGTGCTTTGGTGTTCTTTACATGTATCAGATTAAAGAAGCGTTCTTGTAACAAACCTTCTTTATCGGGGAATCTGAACACTACTGCCATTTGCTCTCTTTTAGAAGCATCACATGTTTCATCCACTAGAATAGAGAATTTTGAATCACCAATCTCTTGGCGGATATACTGCCTAACCTTCAGTGCATAAATACTCAATATCTCCTGTTGAATTTGATGGGATGTGTATTTGCTACACCTAGGAGAATTCTCTAAAACTACAGCTGCGATTTCGGGATTGAATTCTGCGAGAAGCTTTATCAATTCAATGAAGTTCCCTTGATTTCTTGACTCGGGTGTCTCATCATGGCCTCTGAAAGCACAAGACTGGAAGGTGAGCCACTTCACAACTGCAATTGATGTTCTTAACCGCAAAGTATCTCTCTCTTTTTCCTGGTTGTCTTGAACCTCCATAACGTTTACTATGTGGTTTGGTTGATCCAAGATAGCATGACAATCTCTCACTGTATTGTTGTGGTGTGAACAAGGACTACATCCAACATGAGCCAAGAACGCACACCTTTCTCCATTTTTAACTTTTTTCCAATGGTCGAAGCCATGAGCAGAAAACACATCAAAACCACTTTGTTTCTTGATGTTTTTGTTGCCTAGGAAGCAGTAAAAACAATAAGCACGATGGCTGCTAGTAGAATATTCTAACCATGATGGAAAATCCTTGAACCAACTGAATTGGAAACGCTGTTGATGCCCAGGTTTTCCAGAAGGTTTGTACTCATTCAGTTTTGGCTGCATAGGACCTAGTTGCATGTATGCTCTTCGCACTTCATCTCTCACATTAGGTGGATATTGCCAAATCTGTGGTCGCAATGCAGGATCTCTCTGCAAGAACTCGACACCTCAAAATATGATAGGCTCATTTGTTTGTCGTTTGTCATTTTCACTCAGTTGTTCTGTGCTTCTTCATTTTCAGTTTGATGTTGTTCTTCATTCTCAGTATGATACTCTTGTTCAAGCAATGCCAATGGTAGAGGTTCAAGAGGCAAAAGACCTTCAACTTCAACAGATGTGTCATCTCTTTTTCTTTTGAAAAATGAATGCATAGTTGTTGCTCTGTTTCTCCCATTGCTACCTAAAATTGGAATTTGCAAACAATTTTCCATTAGCTGAAAAATCATAATTCTACATTTGTTCTTTAACTGGAACTAATCTACTTATTCTAGCAATCTAAAATGAAGAATTTAAGATGGTATCCAATTAACTTTGCAAGATAGAACTGCAAAAATTAAGATCCACACATAACATACCCTGTTAGGCTGTAGATCCCCCACAAATTTGGTAACCCCCACGAATTTGCTGCTATAGGCTGCAGATCCACCTGCACTGCTGGAATTCAGAAAGGATTTAGGAGAAAATAGTGAGCATACACAATAAGTAGATGGGGATTTAGGGATTGGATTGGGAGGGGACTCACGTAGTTTATCAGGCACTACAACAAGAACCCCCCTTTAGCAACGCATTAATGCGTTGCCCAAGACCCATATAAGTGTTGCTAAGGTCTACACCAACGGATTAATATGTGTTGTCGTTGGTGGCGTTGCTAGTGTCTACAACAACGTATATGCATTCGTTGGTAAACGGTGTGAATAAGCGTTGTAACGTAACAACGAATATAGATAGAGGTCAACAACGCTTCACATGCGTTGGTGGATACCCTACAGGAATTGCTAGTGCATTGCATGAACAATGCACGATACTATATATATGACCATCCAGAATTATTAGGTCAATTCCAATCAAGAATTATTAGGTCAATGCCAGTATTGCATAGGGGACGCAGTATAACAAACAGAACTGTCTCATGTATTAAATCAACTTGTTTGCATTACAAGGATCTGGATACCAAGATTACAAGATGTGAAACTAGTACTGGTCCTATTCTTGATCTTGCAACCAACATCTCAGCCATTTTGAAACATAATGATCTAAACATTGACACCGAAAATGCCTGAATCATAATGATTGACACATCGACAATGAAAATGACATTCTGAAACTCAATGTGAAACTATCTAGTAGCACCCATGTTCTTGACCTTGCAATCAACATCTGACCATGCATCACCAATTTATCTTGCAATCTACACAAAGAAATGAGATAGGTTAATAGGGCAGTAAAATTGGAAAAGAGGAGCAACATAGAAAGGTTGAAGGCCATGTGATAATTAATCTAGCTATATCGCCAGTAATTTTGACTTTTTATTAGTTGTATAAACTTACCAGATTTTGCTAATATAAGATCAATTCAGAATATAAGGAATTCATTACCAAGTTTAACACCGTCAATTTTACCTTTATATTCTTGGTTGATACATTGGGTTGTAGTAAGAGCAGCGCTCTTGTTTGAACTTGTCAAGTATCACTTTTGTAGCCAAACGTAGTCATTTTAGTTTACAGTAAAGTAACTCAGCTCATTCCATTATCAAGTTTCACCATGTTTATAGAAACAGAGTGTTATATAGGAAGTGAGGGAATGTAAGGAAGGCATACAGGAGTTGATGAATTATTTTACCTAACCTAGGAGCAAAGAGTCTTATCTCAGAGATGCAGTATGAGTGTATGACCATTGTAACATGGAAGAAAAGTGTTCTCTTGTACAAATTAGGTAAAAGAACAGAAGCATGTGTGATAATAAAAATATATTCAAGTAATGCTATTAATAATCCAAAATTTACATTCGAATTGGTGAAGAATCATTCAGGCAATATAGAAGTAATATCAGAAAATACCTCCTAGAAAATTCAGCTTGGCATCAGTAGTCTTTTAGGTTTTAGTGCCAACAACATTGACTTGGAACAATCAAGTTTCTGTAACCTGCTGATTTGGCATATGGATTAGTAATCTATGTTCTGTTTTGTCCACAGAATCTATCACATCAAAATAGCCAAACACATGTGCATGAAAGAAACTTTAGCGTACTCTTTATTCTTGTCTAAAAGCTCTTACATGACCTTGTTTTCTATGGAAAAACTCTTATACGACCTGCTTCCACAACTATGACCTGCTACATGGCCGGAACAACCTAAACCTACTCTGACTTAGCTTCTAAAACGACTTGGACTCGAGCGCCCTTTTCCTAGACTAGTAAGGCACACCAACTCCAAGGTATACTAGTACATCACGTACGCTGCTACTATGCAAAATCATTGAATCATCTACAAACTATGACCCATCCATGAGCACACATGCTTACGACTTGAAATGGTGGAAAACTAACTAATCAACCTAGCCTAATTAGACTCAACTTGGCTAGCTAAACTAGCATGGACTCCAACTAAAGTACTCAACATTATACTAAAAATTTAGAAGACCAGAACATTCATGCAGACTAAGTTGTGCCACCGTATTAGTATATGCCTACATTTATTAAATATGATTCACTTTCTTAGTTCATTTGTTTACTGAGAAAATGGAAACTTGGAACAGTTCCAGTATGCACGTATTTGTCACCATGGTTGCTGGATATCCAAACTGTTGCCCCAATAGGTAGAGGAGAAGGCCATAAGTATTACAGAGAAGAGGAGATCCTAGTAACATCCAATAGTTTGGGATCAGTGAATTCGACGTACCTGACACACTCACACAATCGCCGCACCTGATCGCTTAGCCGTCAGGTTAATGGTTGTACGTATCTTCCCACCACCTTAGTGTGCCCTGCATGTCAGGGAAGCCGACTGCATAAGAGGAATACTTTTTATGTTTACGTTGATGAACCAACTACATCTACATGCTCATTGTGTTAACAGTTTAAGGAGAATATATTACAAACAAGATAAGATGTGAGAGGCACCTGGCCAGGAGTTTGTGTGATGACCATCACACATCATTCTATTGTTGGAAACATATGTGGCTTTCCCCAAAATAGAAAATTAGTAGAAAAATTGAGAAGTACCTGTATTTCAAAAAACAAAAAAACTGCACTAAACTCAGTTTAGAGGTGAGATTTCGAGAATATATAGTAGTCATATACATACGACGAGAATATCAATGTTGTGATGTTCTTGTATCTCACCTTCAAATTGTATCAATCATTCAACAGTTTATATTGGATAACATGAGTGTAAGAACTATTGCCATCTGAGCTTTTGCATAAAATTTGAGATTGTGCTGTGCACATTTTTACTGAATAAGAACATGAAACAAACATTACTTTTTGTCAGGGGAAAACAAATGTTACATCAATCAAAAAATATATAATACGCAAAAAATCTAAGTTTTCCGTACCAGCGGAAGGGCCCTCACTATGATATATATAATTACAATGAATTAAATAATTCTTAAGGCTTCATCTGCATATTGATGGATTTCTCATAATTGCAATGCGTATGTGTTGTAGATCGATCTGTTAAGAGATAACATAAGCACACACATGTGGATGTTGACTATAGTAAAAAAACAGTTTCATAACTTGCGAGTGTAGATGGAACGAAGTATTACAGAACAAAGACAAATATTGGGACAGACGGATGCAAGTGGACTTAGTTTTTTAGTATATTGTACACATGGCGCCAAATAAATAATGATTCAAACTACTGAGAAGGGGATTATCCATTTGAAATAATTATGCTAGTATCATGACCCATAATTGCACTGACAAGATGATTTTTGTAGCAATGTCCTTCAGAGGCATACATGATGTCATATGCTATATCGCTTATACTACTATCTCACTGTGATTTGAACTAAGTTGATCTCTTTTCATAAGAAAAAACCGTGTTGATCTTATTGAACAGGTCATGCTACATGCTAGTATATAATGATCAATTTCACGTGAAAAAAACAATTCCATTGATCCATCTATATAGGAATAGGAAAATCTAACAGTAACGCATAACAGGGTATGCACATACTACTTATCCAGAACTAGTACAGGTTGACCGTCAACACAGGGTAATCACATCTAATCAATAAACACCAGAACGAGATACGAACACCAGAGATGTAAGCAACAATTCAAATACCTGACAAAGAAAATTGTTGAGAGAAATCACTCGCATCACGGTGTTGTCCAATCATACTCGACGGAGTAACACGGCGCAGAAACCCTAGGCGGAGTACCATCAACGTCGGAGTCGAGGTAGAAGAGGCGGAGCACCACCATCACGCGTGAGGAGATGCAGGTGTACTGGGCCGACAACCCGAAGCCGCGCCGGCGGCGCGTGGCGACTAGGCTTGTTGCGGGGCCGCGTGCAGCGGGGCGAAGGGCGGGTGGGGTGGGGCGGGGTGGGGTGGGGGGATCGGAGGAGAACATTGAGGGAGTGGGGGCAGGTAGTGAGCAGTGGGGTGGGAGTGCGCCGGAGCTTCCCGGAAACGGCGGCGGCGGCGGCGCTCTGGTGTGAGAAAGGGGAATCAGGGGATTAGCTTTGTTTTACATGCTCGGCTGTGAGTTCCTTTTTTTTTTGCCGTGTAATATTTGGAGAGAGAGGAGGCGCAGATAACGTGGAGGTGGGTACTGGGGGGGTTATCCCTTCGTGGGAGGTTGAACCCAAACACAACACATACGCTATCTGTCGTTGCTAGGCATGTGTTGCTGTATGTGGGTTTTTGTTGTAGTGAGGGAGCCGGGGAAGTAGGGGACTAGTGGAGATGGGAGGATCCAAGGAGGAAGAAGACCTAGCCAGTCAGAGGAGGAGGCGAGGAGCAGTAGCGGCAGAAGTCACCATGGCCCATGGGTGCGATCGGAGGAGCAGTGGAGTGCGTTGGGGGAACAGGCGAACAGAACAGGGATGGGGCGGCTGCTCCCACACGACACGCTCAGACCTTGTACAATGGGAGGTGCTTAGGGGAGGTGCTTAGAGAAATAAACCAACCTTTTTTTAGGCACCGATGCTTATTTGTACAGGATAGACGCTTAACTAAGCGTCTCTCCTGTAGAAATAGGCACCGGTGCTTCAGAAAAACCCGGTTTATTTTTCTAAACATCCCTCTAAGCACCTCCCATTGTACAAGGCCTCATGATCGTTCAGGTAGCGCTCGGAGCCTGGGCCTCTCAGTTTCCGCTGCTACGGGCCATGAGATGGGCTGTGAGTCCTATAAAAAAATATTTGGGCTTTTGGAAGGGGTGGCCACAACCAGGAATTGTCCACACAACGCTTCGCCGGTGCTCCCATATGAATAAAAAAATACAGTAAAAGCTTTGCTTTGCAATGGGGAGCCCGGGCACCGGCTCACCGGGATCCCGGTGGACCAACAGCTCTCAAGAACAGCGTCTGTATATTCTAATGAGTAGCTAGGAACAGACAAGTTTAGGATTTGTTCAGGGTTTGTGAATATGTTTATGAGCCAGGATCTGGACACAACCAAGCGAAAGCACGCACCATAAACAGCACAAATACAAGATCAATATACATAGTAGTACTAGTGCAGCACACATCTATAATCTACTCCCTCCGTTCCTAAATAATTGTCTTTCTAAAGATTTCAACAAGTGACTACATACGGAGCAAAATGAGTGAATCTACACTCTAAAAAATGTCTACATACATCCGTATGTTGTAGTCCATTTGAGATGGCTAGAAAGACAATTATTTGGGAACGGAGGGAGTATAATACCTAAATACTCCCTCCGTCCGAAAATACTTGTCATCAAAATGGATAAAAGGTGATGTATCTCAAACTAAAATACGTCTAGATACATCCTCTTTTATCCATTTTGATGACAAGTATTTCCGGACGGAGGGAGTAGCTCATTCCAACTATCCTATTTCTCTTGACATGCAGCCTATCCACCTCCTATGTGCCACATCAGCATTACCATCTTTAATTTTTCCAAAGCATTGCTTTTCTTCTGATGAGAAAGACCACTTCATTTCTTACCACACGCCGCTATGTTTTTTTTTCTGCCAAAGGCCCACTAGCCTGACCGCACCGCTTCCTTATGCACTTCCGATTCCTTCCCGATTGATTTCCCCATCAAAGCGTGAGTCCGTCCACTTCCTTCTCCACTTCTGTTTCTTCCCCACATGATAAATCTTTCTCCAATCCTCGCGTGTGCGGCGGCTGGATGGTAATCTCCGCGTGAGGGTGCTCCTCCAGATATGAGCACCAGTCCACTCCTCCCGCTATGACTCCCCTTCGATGCCTCTCGGGGCGATGGGATGTGGGCTGAGCCATGGTTCCCTTGCCGCCCATCTAGAACGTTGACCAGCGCAGCCGAATCATTCTATGCGCACGCCGTCGCTCTTCTCCGGGCTCTCCTGGCGCTGGCGGCCTCGGACGAGTCACAAGGGGCCTCCCCGTTGCGGCCCCGATCTGGACAAGTAGTTCGGGTTCCAGCTGGAGGAGCTGTCAACATCAAGGTCCTCGAGCCCAACCCGAAGAAATGCCTAAGCATCTCTTCTCCTTGCTCTCTCTCGATTTGTTTTCAGTAGCAGCCGGTATATATCCATGCCTCAAACAGAGATTGGGTTCTTTGACTTTGAGCTACATATCCGTGCCACAAGTCATCGACCCAGTGGACAGTTGTATGGCAGTTTTGTTTCGGGATTAAATAATTTGTCCAGTTCTATGTGGTTCGGCTATGATTGCCCCTTTGATGATTTGTCTGCACTATTGTTCGTGTTCAAAGTTACTATAGTTTTGATTTTATTTTATTTGCATGCATGGCGATTCTATTGTTCAGGTTTGGACATTTTTTATTGATGCAACTCCTTTTTGTTTTAGCTCTTCTGCTTTCAGGTATGTATATGTTCTTCCTCCTGTCTTTTCCACAGCTGCCTCTCTCCCTCTTCACCTACTCCAGCCTCATATAAATCCCACTGCTCTCCTCTTAAAGGGAACAGATGTGTTTAACTTTAATTCTCCCAGGTAACCGCTGCAGTACATTTCCCCTTTAATCACTGGAGCTGCTCATGAGTCATGACCCTGCTCGATAGTCGCTGGGTTTTGCCCTTGGATATTCGGCCACATCCATCGCGTGTTGGTGCCCTGCATGTTGACCGGGACATACCTGCGTCCTCACGCCACAACCCCTGTCCGTACATGCTACCCCAGCAGCCTCCTCATTGTACCTACAGCCCATCGAATTGTTTACGAAGTTGCTTTTCAAAATTGTTTGCAAAACGATGCTGAATTGGAATTATATGAATGCCCTCTTTTTCTGCGGTTTTTTCTTGCAATCATGAGCCAGAGGTTGGAAATATCCTAGGTTGGGCCACGTCTGCGCCGTCAACGCCACCTGCAACCTATTTCAATCCTCTCTGTACAAGGTTCTCCCCAATTCCTCCATTCCAATCTCCCTGCACCATGTTGTTCGTTAGATTACTACCATGCATTTGACCTATTGATCGTTTTCGCCCTGCTTTTCTTCAGTATATTTAGAGAGTCAATGTTCGTATCATGAATCACGTCTTTGTGTTGATAATTTTTTTCCCTAGCTCATCACTAGGTAGTCATGGATCCTTAGTTTGCTCTTCTTTTATTTTGACTGGGTGTATATAGTACAAACATACATGCATACACACTGGGTTCAGACTAATGTGTAAACTGAAACGGGGAATTAATCGTTGTGCCATGTTCCAAACTGAAAATAGAGAAAAGTGGACAAATGATTGGTTAGCAAATATACACAGCTGCAGGCAAATCTATTTTTGGTTGCTGACTGCACAATCTGAACTATATAACTCTGAAAATATATTATACTCTTTCTCTTGGGAGTTTAGAGCTGTTGTAGCGTTGCTATATGAATAGATGTCCAGCTCACTTGATTGTGTAATATAGATGTGTAGGTGAGACCTCAAACTTAACCATAATATCAGGTTTAGAGATGCAGATGCACATGGCCAATGATCTCAAACGTGTATGTGCTGTTGCAGCATATATGCAGCTCTGGTCACTGACTGACAAATTCGTTGAAATACAAAATCAGTACGTACATTCAGAAAAAACATGTTACTAGCTTTATCACTGTGGCATATCTGCAGTTCTGGTCATTGACTAACAAACTGTATAGGCCAGTGTATACAAAACTAGTAAGCTACAAATATATTATGATGTGGGGCTACATGTATAGACATCATCTGTACTTTTTTGCAAGCTTTCACTTTGACTCGTGTGTTCACCTTTTTATCTTACCTTAGTGTAGATTGCCATCTCTGCGGAATGTGAAGTTAGTTGTGTAGTTTCTTACTTAAATTTGGTTCATGACCTTTCACACAAAATTCATGAAAAAATCCCGCAGCAACGCGCGGGGCATCAGCTAGTTTATTCAACAACAACCACCGTTGCAAATATCTCCGTTATAAAAATATCTCTATTTGCAAGTTTAATAGTAACATCTATGTCTTCTGACTCGGTGGATGCTATATCTTTTATAATTTCTTGATATAGAGTGCAAGGAATAGCACTCACACTAGCACTCATGTCACATAAACCATGATAACAGTGATCTCCTATTTTAAGTGAAATAGCAGACATGCCAACAACAGGTCTATGTTTATCTTTTTCATCAGGTTTAGCAATTCTAGTAGCTTCTTGACAGAAGTAAATAACATGCCCATCCATATCGTCTTCTAAGAGATCTTTAACCATAGCAATGCTAGGTTCTACTTTAATTTGTTCATCAGGTTTAGGTGTTCTAACATAGCTTTTGTTAACCACAGTTGAAACTTTAGCATGTTCTTTTATCCTAATAGGGAAATGTGGTTTCTCAATATAAGCAGAAGGAACAACTGGATCAACATTATAAAGTATAGTTTCTTCTTTAACTGGTACTAGTTCTTTAATTTCATCTTTAATAGGTGGGTGATATTTAAACCACTTCTCTTTAGGAAGTTCAACATGAGTAGCAAATGATTCACAAAAGGAGGTTACTATCTCAGAGTCAAGTCCATATTTAGTGCTAAATTTTTGAAAAGCATCGGTATCCATAAAAGATTTAACACAATCATACTTAAACTTTATACCCGACTCTTTACCTTTGTCAAGTTCCCAATCTGCAGAGTTGCGTTTAATTCTTTCCAAAAGATCCCACCGGAATTCAATAGTTTTCTTCATAAGAACCAGCACAAGAAGTATCCAGCATGGTTTGATCATTACGAGAAAGCCGAGCATAAAAATTCCGAATAATAATTTCTCTTGAGAGCTCATGATTGGGGCATGAATATAACACCGACTTAAGCCTCCCCCAAGCTAGAGTAATACTTTCTCCTTCACGATGCCAAAAATTATATATATAATTCCGATCATGATGAACTAGATGCATAGGATAATTTTTTTGATGGAACTCCAATTTCAAACGATTCCAATTCCACGATCCAATGTCATCGCATAGCCTATACCATGCCAATGATTTTCCCTTCAAAAATAAAGGGAAAATCTTTTCATCATTTCATCCCTGGGTAAACCTGCAAGCTTAAACAATCCACAAATTTGTTCCACATGTATCAAGTGCATATCAGGATGTTCAGTTCCATCTCCTGCATAAGGATTAGCTAGTAGTTGTTCTATCATACCCGAAGGGATTTCATATTCAATATTTTCAGTAGGTGCAGTAGGTTGAGGGGTAACTAATTGTGGTTCCGGACGAGGTGAAGAGACCCCGAACAAACCCCTCAAAGGATTGTTTTTCATAGTAACAAGTGACAATAAATTTCAGCACACTATATATATGTTTCCTTACTGGATTCCACTTACCAAAGGCGCTTCACTCCCCGACAACAGCGCCAGAAAATAGACTTGATGACCCACAAGTATAGGGGATCAATTGTAGCTCTTTTCGATAAGTAAGAGTGTCGAACCCAACGAGGAGCAGAAGGAAATGACAAGTAGTTTTCAGTAAGGTAATGTCTGCAAGTGTTGAAACTGTAATTAGCGAGTAGTTTGATAGCAAGATAATTTGTAATGAGCAAGTAACGATAGTAACAATAAGTATGCAACAAGGTAGTCCAATCCTTTTTAGTCAAAGGACAAGCCAAAACGGTCTCTTATAACAAACAAAGCGTTCTTGAGGGTACACGGGAATTTCATCTAGTTACTTTTGTCATGTTGGTTTGATTTGTGTTCGCTACTTTGATAATTTGATATGTGGGTGGACCGGTGCTTAGGTGCTGTTCTTACTTGAACAAACCTCCTACTTATGATTAACCCTCCCGCAAGCATCCGCAACTACGAGAAAAGTATTAAGAATAAATTCTAACCATAGCATTAAACTCTAGGATCCAATCGGTCCCTTACGGAATAATGCATAAACTGGGGTTTAAGTTTCCGTCACTCGCAACCCGCCACCTATTTACTACTCCACAATGCATTCCCTTAGGCCCAAATATGGTGAAGTGTCATGCAGTCGACGTTCACATGACACCACTAAGGGAATCACAACATACATATTATCAAAATACCGAACACATATCAAATTCACATGATTACTTGCAACATGATTTCTCCCGTGACCTCAAGAACAAAAGTAACTACTCACAAATAATCAACATGCTCATGATCAGAGGGGTATTAAATATCATAATGGATCTGTGAAGGAAATATGCCCTAGAGGCAATAATAAAGTTATTATTTATTTCCTTATTTCATGATAAATGTTTATCATTCATGCTAGAATTGTATTAACCGGAAACATGATACATGTGTGAATGCATAGACAAACAATATGTCACTAGTATGCCTCTACTAGACTAGCTTGTTAATCAAAGATGGTTATGTTTCCTAACCATGAACAAAGAGTTGTTATTTGATTAACAAGGTCACATCATTGGTTGAATGATCTGATTGACATGACCCATTCCATTAGCTTAGCACACGATCGCTTAGTATGTTGCTACTGCTTTTATCCATGACATATACATGTTCTCGTAACTATGAGATTATGCAACTCCGTTTACGGAGGAACACTTTGGTGCTACCAAACGTCACAACGTAATCGGGTGATTATAAAGGAGTACTACAGGTGTCTCCAAAGGCAGATGTTGGGTTGGCGATTTCGAGATTAGGTTTTGTCACTCCGATTGTCGGAGAGGTATCTCTGGCCCTCTCGGTAATACACATCACTGAAGCCTTGCAAGCATTACAACTAATGAGTTAGCTGTGAGATGATGTATTATGGAACGAGTAAAGAGACTTGCTTGTAACGAGATTGAACTAGGTATTGGATACCGACGATCGAATCTCGGCAAGTAACATACCGATGACAAAGGAACAACGATGTTGTTATGCGGTCCGACCGATAAAGATCTTCGAGAATATGTAGGAACCAATATGGGCATCCAGGTCCCGCTATTGGTTATTGACCGGAGACGGTATCAGTCATGTCTACATTGTTCTCGAACCGTAGGGTCCGCACGCTTAAGGTTTCGATGATGCTTATATTATGAGTTTATGTATTTTGATGTACCGAAGAAGTTCGAGTCCCGGATGTGATCACGGACATGACGAGGAGTCTCGAAATGGTCGAGACATAAAGATTGATATATTGAAGCCTATATTTGAGTTCGGAATGGTTCCGGTGAAATCGGATTTTACGGAACACCGGGGTTACTGGAACCTCCCGGAGGCTATTGGGCCTTAGTGGGCCACGAGGAGAAGAGGAAGGGCCGGCCAGGGCAGGCCGCGCCCTCCCCTAGTCCGAATAGGACAAGGAGAGGGGCAGCGCCCTTCCCTCTTCCCTCCCCCAATCCTACTCCAACTAGGAAGGGGGAGTCCTACTCCGGTGGGAGTAGGACTCCTCCGCGCCTCCTCCTAGGCCGGCCGCACCCCTTGCTCCTTTATATACGGGGCAGGGGGCACCCTAGAAGACACAAGTTTGATCTACGGATCGTTCCTTAGCCGTGTGCGGTGCCCCCTTCCACCATATTCCACCTCTGTCATATCGTCGCGAAGCTTAGGCGAAGCTCTGTGCCGGTAGAACATCAAGATCGTCACCACGCCGTCGTGCTGACGGAACTCTCCCTCGACACTCGGCTGGATCGGAGTTCGAGGGATGTCATCGAGATGTACGTGTGTCAAGAACTCGGGGGCGCCGGAGTAACGGCGCCGGGATCGGTCGGATCGCGAGGAGAACATACGACTACTTCCTCTACGTTATGATCGCTTCCGCTTCAAGTCTACGAGGGTACGTAGATAACACTCTCCCCTCTCGTTGCTATGCATCACCATGATCTTGCGTGTGCGTAGGAAATTTTTTGAAATTACTACGTTTCCCAACAGTGGCATCCGAGCCTAGGTTTTTATGGTCTGATGTTTTGCACGAGTAGAACACAAGTGAGTTGTGGGCGATACAAGTCATACTACCTACCAGCATGTCATACTTTGGTTCAGCGGTATTGTGAGATGAAGCGGCCGGACCGACATTACGCCAGACGCTTACGCGAGACTGGTTTCACCGCCACGAGCACTCGTTGCTTAAAGGTGATTGGCGGGTGTCTGTCTCTCTCACTTTAGTTGAACCGAGTGTGGCTACGCCGGTCCTTGAGAAGGTTAAAACGAGTCTATTTGACGAAGTATCGTTGTGGTTTTGATGCGCGAGGTGAGATTGGTTCTTGCTTAAGCCCGTAGCAGCCACGTAAAATTTGCAACAACAAAGTAGAGGACGTCTAACTTGTTTTTGCAGGGCATGTTGTGATGTGATATGGTCAAGACGTGATGCTATATTTTATTGTATGAGATGATCATGTTTTGTAACCGAAGTTATCGGCAACTGGCAGGAGCCATATGGTTGTCGCTTTATTGTATGAAATGCAACCGCCCTGTAATGCTTTACTTTATCACTAAGCGGTAGCGATAGTCGTAGAAGCATAAGTTTGGCAAGACGACAACGATGCTACGATGGAGATCAAGGTGTCACGCCGGTGACGATGGTGATCATGATGGTGCTGCAGAGATGGAGATCACGAAGCACAAGATGATGATGACCATATCATATCACTTATATTGATTTGCATGTGATGTTTATCTTTTATGCATCTTATCTTGCTTTTATTGACGGTAGCATTATAAGATGATCTCTCACTAAAATTATCAAGAAGTGTTCTCCCTGAGTATGCACCGTTGCCAAAGTTCGTCGTGCCCAGACACCACGTGATGATCGGGTGTGATAAGCTCTACGTCCATCTATAACGGGTGCAAGCCAGTTTTGCACACGCAGAATACTCGGGTTATACTTGACGAGCCTAGCATATGCAGATATGGCCTCGGAACACGGAGACCGAAAGGTCGAGCGTGAATCATATAGTAGATATGATCAACATAAGATGTTCACCATTGAAAACTACTCCATTTCACGTGATGATCGGTTATGGTTTAGTTGATTTGGATCACGTGATCACTTAGATGACTAGAGAGATGTCTGTCTAAGTGGGAGTTCTTAAGTAATATGATTAATTGAACTTAAATTTATCATAAACTTAGTACCTGATAGTATCTTGCTTGTCTATGTTTGATTGTAGATAGATGGCTCATGCTGTTGTTCCGTTGAATTTTAATGCGTTCCTTGAGAAAGCAAAGTTGAAAGATGATGGTAGCAATTACACGGACTGGGTCCGTAACTTGAGGATTATCCTCATTGCTGCCTGTAAGAGTTACGTCTGGATGCACCGCTGGGTGCCAGGCCTGCTGCAGGAGCAACACCAGATGTTATGAACGTCTGGCAGAGCAAAGCTGATGACTACTCTATAGTTCAGTGTGCCATGCTTTACGGCTTAGAACCGGGACTTCAACGACGTTTTGAACGTCATGGAGCATATGAGATGTTCCAGAGTTGAAGTTGATATTCCAACAAAATGCCGGATTGAGAGATATGAAGTCTCCAATAAGTTCTATAGCTGCAAGATGGAGGAGAATAGTTCATCGGTGAGCACATACTCAAAATGTCCGGGTACTATAATCACTTGACACAATTGGGAGTTAATCTTCCGGATGATTGTGTCATTGATGAATTCTTCAATCACGCCACCAAGCTACAAAGGCTTCGTGATGAACTATAATATGCAAGGGTTAGTAAAGACTATACCGAGCTCTTCGCAATGCTAAAGGCTGCGGAGGTAGAAATCAAGAAGGAGCATCAAGTGTTGATGGTCAATAAGACCACTAGTTTCAAGAAGAAAGGTAAAGGGAAGAAGAAGAGGAACTTCAAGAAGAACAGCAAGCAAGTTGTTGCTCAGAGAAGAAACCCAAGTCGGACCTAAGCACAAATCGAAAGTGCTTCTCCGCAAGCGATCGGTCATCGAAGCGGAACTGCCCCAAGTATTTGGCGGATAAGAAGGATGGCAAGGTGAACAAAGGTATATGTGATATACATGTTATTGATGTGTACCTTACTAGAGCTCGCAGAGCACTGGTATTTGATACTGGTTACATTGCTAATATTTGCAACTCAAACAGGACTACGGATTGCTTAACACCGCAAAGGACGAGGTGACGATGCTGGCGTGGAAATGGTTCCAAAGTCGATGTGATCGCGGTCGGCACGCTACCTCTACATCTACCTTCGGGATTAGTTTTAGACCTAAATGATTGTTATTTGGTGCCTGCGTTGAGCATGAACATTATATCTGGATCTTGTTTGATGCGAGACGGTTATTCATTTAAATCAGAGAATAATGGTTGTTCTATTTATATGAGTAATATCTTTTATGGTCATGCACCCTTGAAGAGTGGTCTATTTTTGATGAATCTCGATAGTAATGATACACATATTCATAATGTTGAAACCAAAAGATGCAGAGTTGATAATGATAGTGCAACTTATTTGTGGCACTGCCGTTTAGGTTATATCGGTGTAAAGCGCATGAAGAAACTCCATACTGATGGACTTTTGGAGTCACTTGATTATGAATCACTTGGCACTTGCGAACCGTGCCTCATGGGCAAGATGACTAGAACCCCATTCTCCGGTACTATGGAGAGAGCAACAGATTTGTTGGAAATCATACATACAGATGTATGTGGTCCGATGAATGTTGAGGCTCGTGGCGGATATCGTTATTTCCTCACCTTCACAGATGACTTAAGCAGATATGGGTATATCTACTTAATGAAACATAAGTCTGAAACATTTGAAAAGTTCAAAGAATTTCAGAGTGAAATTGAAAATCATCGTAACAAGAAAATTAAGTTTCTGTGATCTGATCGTGGAGGTGAATATTTGAGTTACGAGTTTGGTCTACATTTGAAACAATGCGGAATAGTTTCGCAACTCACGCCACCCGGAACACCACAACGTAATGGTGTGTCCGAACGTCGTAATCGCACTTTACTAGATATGGTGCGATCTATGATGTCTCTTACAGATTTACCGCTATCGTTTTGGGGTTATGCTCTAGAGACGGCCACATTCACACTGAATAGAACACCATCAAAATCCGTTGAGACGACACCTTATGAACTGTGGTTTAGCAAGAAACCAAAGTTGTCGTTTCTTAAAGTTTGGGGATGCGATGCTTATGTGAAAAAGCTTCAACCTGATAAGCTCGAACCCAAATCGGAGAAATGTGTCTTCATAGGATACCCAAAGGAGACAGTTGGGTACACCTTCTATCACAGATCCGAAGGCAAGACATTTGTTGCTAAGAATGGATCCTTTCTAGAGAAGGATTTTCTCTCGAAAGAAGTGAGTGGGAGGAAAGTAGAACTTGATGAGGTAATTGTACCTTCTCCCTTACTTGAAAGTAGTTTGTCGCAGAAACCGGTTTCTGAGACATCTACACCAAGTAGTAAGGAAGTTGATGATGTTGATCATGAAACTTCAGATCAAGTTGCTACAGAACCTCGTAGATCAACCAGAGTAAGATCCGCACCAGTGAGTGGTACGGTAATCCTGTTCGGAAATCATGCTACTAGATCATGATGAACCTACGAACTATGAAGAAGCGATGGTGAGCCCAGATTCCGCAAAATGGCTTGAGGCCATGAAATCTGAGATAGGATCCATGTATGAAAACAAAGTATGGACTTTGGTTGACTTGCCCGAGGGTAGGCAAGCAATAGAAAACAAGTGGATCTTCAAGAAGAAGACTGACGCTGACGGTAATGTTACTGTCTACAAAGCTCGACTTGTCGCAAAGGGTTTTCGACAAGTTCAAGGGGTTGACTACGATGAGACCTTCTCACCCGTAGCGATGCTTAAGTCTGTCTGAATCATGTTAGCAATTGCCGCATTTTATGATTATGAAATTTGGCAAATGGATGTAAAGACTGCATTCCTGAATGGATTTCTGGAAGAAGAGTTGTATATGATGCAACCAGAAGGTTTTATCGATCCAAAGGGAGCTAACAAAGTATGCAAGCTCCGGCGATCCATCTATGGACTGGTGCAAGCATCTCGGAGTTGGAATAAACGCTTTGATAGTGTGATCAAAGCATTTGGGTTCATACAGACTTTTGGAGAAGCCTGTATTTACAAGAAAGTGAGTGGGAGCTCTGTAGCATTTCTGATATTATATGTAGATGACATATTGCTGATCGGAAATGATATAGAATTTCTGGTTTGATTTGTGTTCGCTACTTTGATAATTTGATATGTGGGTGGACCGGTGCTTAGGTGCTGTTCTTACTTGAACAAACCTCCTACTTATGATTAACCCTCCCGCAAGCATCCGCAACTACGAGAAAAGTATTAAGAATAAATTCTAACCATAGCATTAAACTCTAGGATCCAATCGGTCCCTTACGGAATAATGCATAAACTGGGGTTTAAGTTTCCGTCACTCGCAACCCGCCACCTATTTACTACTCCACAATGCATTCCCTTAGGCCCAAATATGGTGAAGTGTCATGCAGTCGACGTTCACATGACACCACTAAGGGAATCACAACATACATATTATCAAAATACCGAACACATATCAAATTCACATGATTACTTGCAACATGATTTCTCCCGTGACCTCAAGAACAAAAGTAACTACTCACAAATAATCAACATGCTCATGATCAGAGGGGTATTAAATATCATAATGGATCTGTGAAGGAAATATGCCCTAGAGGCAATAATAAAGTTATTATTTATTTCCTTATTTCATGATAAATGTTTATCATTCATGCTAGAATTGTATTAACCGGAAACATGATACATGTGTGAATGCATAGACAAACAATATGTCACTAGTATGCCTCTACTAGACTAGCTTGTTAATCAAAGATGGTTATGTTTCCTAACCATGAACAAAGAGTTGTTATTTGATTAACAAGGTCACATCATTGGTTGAATGATCGATTGACATGACCCATTCCATTAGCTTAGCACACGATCGCTTAGTATGTTGCTACCGCTTTTATCCATGACATATACATGTTCCCGTAACTATGAGATTATGCAACTCCGTTTACGGAGGAACACTTTGGTGCTACCAAACGTCACAACGAATCGGGTGATTATAAAGGAGTACTATAGGTGTCTCCAAAGGCGATGTTGGGTTGGCGTATTTGAGATTAGGTTTTGTCACTCCGATTGTCGGAGAGGTATCTCTGGCCCTCTCGGTAATACACATCATGAAGCCTTGCAAGCATTACAACTAATGAGTTAGCTGTGAGATGATGTATTACGGAACGAGTAAAGAGACTTGCAGAACGAGATTGAACTAGGTATTGGATACCGACGATCGAATCTCGGGCAAGTAACATACCGATGACAAAGGAACAACGTATGTTGTTATGCGGTCTCGACCGATAAAGATCTTCGTAGAATATGTAGGAACCAATATGGGCATCCAGGTCCCGCTATTGGTTATTGACCGAGACGTGTCTCGATCATGTCTACATTGTTCTCGAACCGTAGGGTCCGTGCACGCTTAAGGTTTCGATGATGCTTATATTATGAGTTTATGTATTTTGATGTACCGAAGAAGTTCGAGTCCCGGATGTGATCACGGACATGACGAGGAGTCTCGAAATGGTCGAGACATAAAGATTGATATATTGGAAGCCTATATTTGAGTTCGGAATGGTTCCGGTGAAATCGGGATTTCTTAGGAACACCGGGGTTACTGGAACCCTCCCGGAGGCTATTGGGCCTTAGTGGGCCACGAGGAGAAGAGGAAGGGCGGCGGGGCAGGCCACGCGCCTCCCCTAGTCCGAATAGGACAAGGAGAGGCGGCGCCTCTTCCCTCTTCCCTCCCCCAATCCTACTCCAACTAGGAAGGGGGAGTCCTACTCGGTGGGAGTAGGACTCCTCGGCCGCCTCCTCCTAGGCCGCCGCACCCCCTTGCTCCTTTATATACGGGCAGGGGGCACCCTAGAAGACACAAGTTTGATCTACGGATCGTTCCTTAGCCGTGTCGGTGCCCCTTCCACCATATTCCACCTCTGTCATATCGTCGTGAAGCTTAGGCGAAGCTCTGTCTTTGGTAGAACATCAAGATCGCCACCACGCCGTCGTCTTCGTGGAACTCTCCTCGACACTCGGCTGGATCGGAGTTCGAGGGACGTCATCGAGTTGTACGTGTGTCAAGAACTCGGGGGCGCCGGAATAACGGCGCCGGGATCGGTCGGATCGCGAGGAGAACGTACGACTACTTCCTCTACGTTGTGATCGCTTCCGCTTCAGGTCTACGAGGGTACGTAGATAACACTCTCCCCTCTCGTTGCTATGCATCACCATGATCTTGCGTGTGCGTAGGAAATTTTTTGAAATTACTACGTTTCCCAACAATCTGAACATATGATCTTCCACCAAATAAACCATATAGTAATCAACTACAAGATGTAATCAACACTACTAGTCACCCCCTAGCACCAATCTATAGTTTTGGTAACAAGATTGAATACAAGAGATGAACTCGGGTTTGAGATGAGATGGTGCTGGTGAAGATGTTGATGGAGATTGCCCTCCCCAAGATGGGAGAGTTGTTGGTGATGATGATGACGATGATTTCCCCCTCCAGGAGGGAAGTTCCCCCGGCAGAATCGCTCCGCCGGAGAGCAAAAGTGCTCCTGCCCAAGTTCCGCCTCGAGACGGCGGCGCTCCATCCCGAAAGTCTCCCCCCTTAGTTTTTCTAGGTCAAAATAACTTATATACCAGAAGATGGGCACCAGAGGAGGGCCGAGGAGGGCACAACCCACCAGGGCGTGCCCAGGTGGGTTGTGCCCACCTGGTGGGCCCCCTCTGGTAGTTATTTGCTCCAATATTTTTTAAATATTCCATAAAAATTCTTCGTGAAGGCTCAACTTGTTTGGAGTTGTGCAAAATAGGTAGCCTGACGTAGCTTTTTCAGATCCAGATTTCCAGCTGCCAGAATTCTCCCTCTTGGTGTGTACCTTGCAAATTATGTGAGAAAAGGCATTAGAATTACTCCAAAAAGCATTATTATGGATAAGAACATTATAAATAATATAAAAAAACATGATGCGAAATGGACATATCAGGCCCCGCCGTAGTCCGCGTGCTGCCCATCGACCACCTTCGGCTTCACATTAAAGATTTTTAGCCAGAGGCCGAAGTGTGGGGGGATGTGGAGTAAACCCTCACACACGACGATAAACGCCAAGATGTGGAGGAAAGAGTTCGGGCCTAGATCATGGAAATCTAGCCCATAATAGAACATGAGTCCCCGGACGAAGGGATGGAGTGGAAAACCTATCCCTCTAAGGAAATGGGGGAGGAAAACGACCCTTTCGCGGGCTCCGGAGTGGGGATGATTTAACCTTTGGTGGGGAGCCTGTGCGCGATGGGTGCAACCAGGTACCCCGCACTCCGGAGATCCTTTATCTCCTTCTCTATGAAGGAGGGGGCCTCCCACTTGCCCTTGGAACCGGATCCGACCATGGTTGGAGGAGGTGGTGGTGGTGAGGAAGACGAAAGCTTTCTTTCGGGCGCTGAGAGCTTGGGAGATTGGAAAGGTTGAGGAGATTGGAAGGCATGCGGAAGAGAGGAGAAATCCATTGCCCTCTTATCGGCGGTAAAAATGACAATCGTCCCCCCACTTACACCTTGAAGCTCGCATGTTCCCAACGAAAGCATGCGCCGTAAACGGTTGGATTACCCAAATCTTATTGATGAGTAATCCCATAATAAGTGGGCACGATCTCTGTTTTTACAAGACATGCCAAGGGGGCTTGGCCTCGAAACACGGAACGTGGGGTGTGAAAATGGTTCAACACGCTGAAGGGTCAAGTCTGACGCTTCGCCGGAAAAAGTTGTCAGTAAATCCTATTTTTTATATATATCCTGCCTTCGCGGCTAAGGGTTTTGTTAATTGTGCAAGGCCGAATATAGTTCTTTATGGAGGAAAGCTGATGTATATTGTTTAGGGAACCCGCCTCGCAATGTTGAAGACAATCCGCACGCTGAAGACGTCGTCATTGAAGACTGGTTCAGGGGCTACTAAGGGAGTCCTGGACTAAGGGGTCGTCGGGCGTCCGGTCTATTTGATATGGGCCAGAGTAATGGGTGTCAAGATACAAGGAAGAAGACCACCTCTCGTATCCGGTGGGGACTCCCGTATACGTGGATGCAAGTTTAGGTATCCGGATATACTATTTCCTTTCTGTTAAACCAACTTTGTACAACCCTAAGCCCCTCTGGTATCTATATAAATCGGAAAGTTTAGACCGAAGGCAAGATCATAACATTGATAGGCTAGCCAAGCTAGGGTCTAGCCACTACGATCTCGAGGTAGATCAACTCTTGTAATTGCTATACCCTTCAAATATAATGGAGCAAGAGTAGAGTTTTACCTCCGTTAAGAGGGCCAAATCTGGGTAAACACTGTGTCCTTTTGACTATTGTTACCATCAATTTGCAGACATACAGTTTGGGACCCCCTACCCGAGATCTGCCGGTTTTGACACCGACACACACACCCCTTGAATCCGGAGCCACCCCTCCGACATTTTCTGCTCGCACATGAGCAGCAACATCACAAAACTCGGACGACTTGTATCCTCTGCTACATGAGACAATCGCTCATAGATCAGGAGTGTTACACCAACATTGTGGGTCACTGCCCTCGGCATACTCAGCAGACCGACCTAGTAGGTCGCGTCGACCGAGCCGACTAACTCGCGATAGTATTAGATTGCCACCCATGCAATGCATAGCCGCGAGCCTATCACACAGAACCGCCGCTAAGACGCCATCTGAGGCCGCCCATCGATGCTCATCTGCCGTTACGGCTATGAATGGCGACTTATGCTCTAAAATATTAGCATACCACAAAATTAGTTCAACATTAGTTTGACTACTCACTCTTTAGTTGTCTTGATGTTCCTTATCCGATATAGCGTGTGGACTACACCCTCTATCTAGGCCATCCGCGAGAGTATCAGGTGATACCTACTCTCAAATGCTCCCATGATACCATTAAAAAACTCAATTTAAAACGTTTAAAAAAAAAGCTGAAAGAAACGTGAATGTTCACAAGGAATGTTCCTACAACCCCTACAAATTTCAGGTCCAAGTTCGAAATTCACATTGAGAAACAAAAAAGACAAATCCAGATGCGAATAGTGGCATTTTGACTTTTTTCTCTTTGTGACACTTCATGCTGGATTTATCTTTTTTGTTTCTCAATGTGTATTTTGAATTTTGATTTAAAATTTTAGGGATTGTACACTCATGTGATGCGAACATCCAAGATATTTTGAAACACATAAATTTGATTTTTTTTTTTTAAATGGTACTCTCTCCATCCGAAATTACTTGTTTTAAATTTGTCTAGACGCGGATGTATCTAACACGTGTCAAGAGCGGTGCCCTCCCTCTGACAGCTAAAGAGCCTCTGTTATGACTCTCTGTCAAACCCTCTGATAGCTGAAGCCTTGGCTTGCCGGAATGGTTTCTGCTATGAACCTCATCGAGCCTATGGCACTGAAACTGACGTTCACATGTGCCGATGTGTGTCTGGAGACTGATTGTACGAACCGGATCGAGCCGTGGAAGACCAGAGAGAAAAACAGAGCTTTCAGTTCTGCCCGTCCTGCTTTCATTTTAGTCATGTCCGTAGAGGAGCCAATATTTGGTAAACACTGCTCTATTGCACAGCCAGATTGCGTCTATATTTGTGTATTCAGCATGGCTGCAGCCATTTTGTTTAACTGATACAATGCTCTTGAGCATAAAAAAGGGAGTATACCGTCGCTCTGAATTTTGTTTCCGAAATGCATAAACCGGACACATTGTGTTTCTAGAAGTGTTGTTAGTTTTGAACAAGGAAAACAACGAATAAAGCAAACTTAAATCCTAAACAACCACACCTCCGCTTTGTATTCACTGTCCTCATTGAAACACAAAAGAATACAAGTACTTACACCACCTGACGAGCAATCAATCCTCTTTGAGGGAGCTCAGTCTAAACTACACTACCTCTAACCTCAGCTAAACTACCTCTGATCTGAACTACACTATCTCTAATTATTCCGTGATGGCCTGCAATGCAAACGACGGAATAGGCATGAATGAAGAGTTTTCGGGCAGCTGCTTCTGTTTGGGTTTGCATCGGCAGGAGTCACTATGATGCCTGAGTGAGCTGGTGCCGCAACTGGAACCACCTTTTAACTTCAACATCGTGTCGCAGTGGTTGCACGCCGCAAACATAAGTTTAGGATTTTTGGTGTGTATCTTGGTGAAGCTTTGCCAATGTTTTGAGGGTTGATCACCCAGGAGCATATGAACATCTAATGATGAAAGAAGGAAGTAATGTCAGCAATTATGTGCTTGTAACAGCTCTGTAAGGAAGAAATTGATCCATCTAAGTAAGAGCCTGTCGTCGCTCTGCACCAGGTACAACTTACCCATGCCCGCGTCTAGAATTGGATACTTTTTGGAATTGGACATCATTTGGTCCAATTCTTCCACGCCGTCATTGGTAACGGGTTCGTGTGGATCCACTTCATATCCTGATCGTGATCCTGTAAATTGGCATGATGTCTTTATTACAGTAATCTAGTAGTGTTTACACAAGAAAGATGATAATTAAGACGGTCATTTACTTTTGCCATTCCGGTTCCGGGTGGCCTTGCCTTTGCCTTCCAGCGGGAAGACGTGACATAAAGCCAGATCCTCCTGCGCAGTTAAAAAGAAGAAGAGAAGGACAAGTTAAACATGTCTGATTGCAAAACAAAGATTAAGTTCCAAGGTAAACATACTCCTTACATCCAGATCCAGTCCATCACCATCTTCCCTAGTCGTAAGTAGGTTGTACCGTGTCATGCCAACAACCGCCTTGGAGCCATCCGTGGGTTTGAACTCCATCGTCGTCTTGGTCCCCACGAATTTAGGGGAGTTGGGGGAATTGCCTTGGGAGGTGTTAGGGATGGAGACCAACTTTTTCGGCGACCAAGTCCCGTGATCGATCTTCCAGCTTTCCGTCACCTCCGAGTCATGGCGCACGAGGTACCACTGCCACATCGAGGTATGGAATCGGGCTACTGCATCCCTGATTCGGCGTTCGAAGCACTCGCGGAACTCCGAGTATTTTCTGAGGCAAGATATAACCTCCTGGTCGGAACTGCTTCCTCCAAGGTCAGGGATGGGGTAGATCTCACCGGTGAACATGTTGCGGTTGACTGGCATCGAAGCGTTGGGGATTCGATTCGTGATCTCTCGAAGTTCTTGTGCTATGGGGGGAAGAAGAAGCGGGGAAGGTGCGGTTGACTGTGGAGATGGATGGTGCAGCTCTATTTGGGTAGGTGGGATCATATAGGCGAGCCGCGAGCAGGAGGCCAGTGGATCCACTCAACGATGAATCGGCTCTGCTGTGCCAAAGCGGGCGGGCGCAATTATATAGAGCAGAAGGAACGACGGTGCGGGTACCCGGCAAATGCTACGGATGGTCTATATCCAACCAGTTGGGGAACAGCCAGGAAGTTTGACAAGTGGAAGTGGCAAAGGTCGCGGGTGCCCGAATTAATTTAAAGAAGGAAAATAAAATAAAAACACGGAATCCTTTGTTTTTCTACCCAGCGCGAGGGACTAAATAAAATCATAAAACAACTTCTACAGATCCATAATAAAACCTCTACATAAGAGGCGGTTTGTTTTGTTCATTATTTACGGATCTGTGCTAATTTTTGTGAACATTTTCTAAAATTTTATGGATATTTTTTCAAATTCCTGAATATGTATTGAATACTGGATCATTTTTAAAAACCATGAACGTTTATCTGAAATCATTATTTTTAAAAAATATGCGAACATTTTTTTGAAATCATGAACATTTTATGATTCCCTGAATGTTTTTTGAATTCACAAAAAAATTATGATTTGTTAATATTTTTAAAAAATAACTCGCTACTTTTTACAATTTGTTTATTTGGAAAACCCAATTAATTTTTTTTAAAATAAAAATGAGAAAGTAAAAGGCAGAAAAAAAAATAGAAAACAGGGGCGCCAACCCGCACATGGGCCAGCCCATTACCGTGTGCGGGAGAAGGCGGCGTGCTAGAGAGAAAAAAGGCAAGAAAAATGGGTTGAACTAGGGATCAAATCCTGGTCTCCCGTGTTGAAATATGCCCTATTAGCCATTGCACTACTTATGTGTTGGTGTTATCTAAGTGTATCAGTATATACAAATTAAATCTGGCGACGATTTTGAATTTAAAACGGATCCTTTTTCTTCACTTGTGGATGACAGTGGAATGTAAAACAATCTGTGCATTATTATTAGGTAAAAATAAAGATAGGATATATAGATAGAGCAAAGACAGCCGGACGGAGCGAAGGTGCGGGTACCCGGCAAGGGAAAGGGAAATGCGGGTTACTGATGGTTGTACACTTGTACTTGTACAAATACTACTGTAAATCCAACCAGTTGGGAAACAGCCAGGAAATTTGATCAAGTGGCCAGAAGCCGAGGGTGCCCGGGCACCCGCTAGCACGTGTACTATATCGAATACAAGTATTCCCCGCGCTTCGCTCAAAAAAAAAAAGTATTCCCCGCGTAAATGGCTCGGGTTTGTCCACGTCGGACTGGGAACAGACGAGAGGAGGATGGCTCATTTCTTTTTTCACATCTGGTCTGTTGAAAAAAAAGTTGATTTTGGGACGGAGGGAGTATAAAACGTGGATGCCCACATATTCACACATACATTCATCCTATGAATACATGCACGCACATCCTACCCCTCATATCATCTCTGAGTATTGAGCCGGCACAACATCTTAAAATTGACGAAGTCATCCTAGACATTTTCCTAGTCACGCAACTCCAAAAAAAAGGGGGACCAATGCCAAGTGTAAGACTTGAATTCTAGCGGACTGATTCCACCACATAGCGACGCTTAGTCCGCTTTTCCAAACCAGGTTGGTCCACGCACCAACATGAAGTTGGCACATGATGGAAGTCAAGCGTATTGGCGAGGAAGTTTCCTTGCGTCTTATACTCTCTGCTCTGGTTGGGTAGGAATCGCCTCGAAGGGATGTCTATTAGGGAAACTCCTACGTCATGAATCAAAACAGATACACCAAATGTTGTCTGCAGACAGCGATAGGGTAGTTGGTCACCCAATCCGATGCATCAAATGTCTGCCCCTACAATTTTTATATTCGGAGCATTGGAAATAATTGAATGACTGCACAATTCTTCCATAATTATGTAGTACGAATATTTCAATGCAATATAATTCAAATATAAATATTACAATCCAAAAATGAAGTTTTGGAATAAAATAGTTCAAATTTAAAATTCAACTTATTGGGACATACGTTACAGTTCTCCCCTTTAAGCGACTACAGATGCTCAACCAAATTATCCTGAAGCTACTCATGAGTTTCTTGAAGCTGAATATGTTGATGCATTTGGAGAAAATCCTAAAACATCATCGAAGTCTGCACTGGAAGTTGAATGGGATCACCCATGTGCTCAAATTCCAAACCTTCACGAATCCTTCAACCTCATCCTCCATAGCCATGTTGTGCAAGATCACACAAATTCTAATCACCTCCAACGACGTTTCTTGATCTCATATTTTTTGCTCCACGAACAACTACAAAATGGGTTTGGAGGAGTCCAAATGCCCTCTTCACATACTTTCTATCTGCTTCTTGTCTTTGGGTAAAGTGAAATCTTTTGTGATCCCCTGGGTCAAAGATGGTGTTTACAAAGGCCGCACACGGAGTATATATACCATCAGAAAAACAGTAGCACATGTTGTAGTCATGACCAATGATGACATAGTTGCATGGTGGAACTTCTCCTGTAGTCAAACTTGCAAACAATGAAGACCAAACAACATGTTGATGCCATTGTAAGACCCTAGCATGCAAAAGAAAGAGTGCCAAATTCAAAGGTCTTGTGATGCAACTATTTCAAGTTTTCAACTACGATATTGGGCTTCTTACCATGGCCACTTCTTCCATTTCCACTGCATGCAATCCAGGGATCCGTACCCCGACTACCCTCTTACTTCTGATAGTGTCATGTGCCTTGTGATGTCTTCAAAAATTGGGTCTTTCAAGTACTCTGGCCAAAACATCTTCACCATCGTAGTAGCAAACCTGACCATGGCTTGGGCTTTAGCGGCCAGCCCAAGGGTGGAAGGGAGTGATGACCCACAAGTATAAGGGATCAATCGTAGTCCATTCGATAAGTAAGAGTGTCGAACCCAACGAGGAGCAGAAGGAAATGAGAAATGGTATTCAGCAAGGTATTCTCTGCAAGTACTGGAAGTAGTGGGAACAGATAGTTTTGTAGCAAGGTAATTCATAACAAGTAGCAATAGTAACAAAGGTGCAGCAAGGTGGCCTAATCCTTTTTATAACAAAGGACAAGCCGAAAAGTTCTCTTATAATAAACAAAGCTTTCTTGAGGACACATGAGAATTGTCATCTAGTCACGTTCATCATTTTTTCGCATTCGTTACTTTGATAATTTGATATGTGGGTGGATCGGTGGGGGTAGGGGCAGAGGCGGAGGTGAAGGTGGATGTGGAAGGCGGAGGTGGAGGTGGAGGGCAGAGATGGGGGCAGAGGTGGAAGACGATTAAATTCAAATTTTGAATTGGGGGTATTAAGGTCAACTTGCACATTTTCACCTGGTCGGAACAAGGTCCCCATCGACCTATATTTCGGAATGAAGAGAGTACAATTTTGCACTTCAACATTAGAATCATAGGAGAAAGATTAAATGATGACCTGATATGAAATAAGCAAACACATCGTTTGCGAAGTAGAACTACGCTATGTATAGTAGCATTAGTTGAAATGCCCATTAATTCATACGATAAGAAAACAAATAACCAGTGTTTCTTGTAACTTTAGAAGACCTTGATTGTGTTTCTTTGATAACTAGACAAGGATAAACTATAGTTGGCTCCTTTTTAATGTGGTTCCGTGGCGTAGTGCCGGCATCTTGCTAGTAGTCGAATAAAGCTTAGAGTGAAAGCTTTGGTCCCTAACTAAAGATTGGTGAGATTATAGATTTCTAACGAGATAGAGCGCCGAAACACGCCGACCGGGTCCAAGTTTGACCATGTGGGTTCTGTTTTGGAAGAAGTGCCGGGTGCCCGTGCCCGCAAGCTTGGATCCTTTCGTTTTCTGAACAAACATTTTCGCAGTAGTATATACCCAAGCTGTCATTTTCTTTCAGTGCCTTACGTTGCTTTTTCAACTTACGGTAGCAGAGTCTTGGCTCTGCTTATGAACAATTCTGTTGCTTTCAGGTTTCAACGGCAACGAGATAATGCACGCTGTGTATGTATTGTACGTACTCCACAGCCGCGTCATTCAGAATTTCAGCTGGTCCAACAGCCAACGCACGACCTTGTCTTTTTGCACATCGGACGGAGCCAGGATTTGAAGATAGGGGTGGGGGGGGGGGGGGGCGAAATATGTAACTATCACACACTTATTATATATATCGTCTCATATAAAATCGCGTCGTATACTTTGTAATGGCACAAGCAATAATAATTTATGTATGAGAAAATAACGCTTGTCTTGCAATTGTTGTTGTAAATGTAGCTCTAGGATTACCTACATAATCATACGATTAGCAAGTTGAATTTGGATTTTCTGTGCAAAGCGTTCTAATTGCAAGGAAATGGTTTGAAAAGTGCAATGTGTTATCTTCTTCCAATCTATCACCAAGTAATCACATGTAACTACATATATGCTACTACGTAAAACATTAGGGATTGCCGTATCAGCCCATATCAGTAATATGTTAATGTAAAAAAATCTACGTTTATACCTCAAAAAGTTGTCCATTGCTGCCATGCATGGAAGATGGCGCGTGCTTATGGCAAGCCGGCAACAGAGATCAACAGAGGCCATCATAGGGTCACCATTTGCTCGAGTTTGGATGCAGAGGAGATACAACGATCGCAAATAGTGTGCTTCCTGGTGGTGGCTGATAGCAACAAGGGGGCGGCGGCGGCGATTGGCGATATTAGGAATCTGAGACAAGATCGTGTGAGCTAATTGGTAATGCATGTAATTCTACAATTACACCTTCTACGGCCTGATAGACAACCTAATATAATTCTAAAAATAAATACTAACCTTTTTTCGCGTTTAGTTGCTCATCCTTGCGCCCGGCCGGCAAGACTATATCGTTGGATCGACAACGACGCTTTCCTGTCCTCTTCTTTCTCGGAGAGATTTGATAGAAGATCCAGCAGATGGCCGGCGGCAGGCTCATCGCAGGAGCAGTTTTTTTAGCAGATTGGAAACCAAGCGATTAGGTCTAGAGGAGACCTGAACGGCTGAACCAGACGTGCTACTTCCTAGCGTGGCTCGGCCATCGTGGGCTACTTTTCATTTTTTTCTATTTCTGGGATTTGGGCCTTTAGCCTGCAATCGCATGCGACAAAAAGTACATGGGCTGGCATAGGGGGGGCGAAGCAGGTCACGGACAGTTGCCTAGCCAGAAAAATTAGCAACTAACTGATCGCTATCAAGGTGACACGCGATCGTTAGGGGTCTCGCCCCCCCTCGTCCCCCCTTGAATCCGTCCCTGCCTTGAACATTTCTGCTCCAAATCGTCCTGCTTCTATTCTTGCCAAAAAAATAATGTGGACAAGCATCGTGCAGAGATGTAGCAGAACATATGCATTGTGCAAGGAATAACAGCTAGTACGATTTTTGGAGCCTGACATTTCAATCACCACCTGCTGATAAATCAAACGAAACATTTACCACCTGGTAAAATGTGACGAAATCATCCTCTGCATCATCATATAAACAACGGAAGAGTGAAATTTTTTCCCATGTCGGCTTTTTGCCAACGCTGATGAAACAAGCAGTGTGTTCAAATACCGCAGCCGCGTAACCAACATCGTACAAAGTGCATACTGGTGCATACTGGTGCCTATTAATCAACACACAGGAGTGCAAGTGCAGGCTGCATAAAGTGGCGCCGCCAATTGTGAAAATGGATGATTAGTAAATATACACATCTTGTTAGACTTATATGATGAATTCATAGACTGAGTTAGTTTATTCATCGTAGGTGTCAGCATATATTCGTTCGGTCAAAATCCTTCTTTTTCCTCTAGTCTTTCCCTTTCCAGTTAAACATGATCGTATAAAATTGCATGATTGGTTGCAGGACCATCAATACGAAGAATACACTCAAGCCCATGCTAATCCTCAATATCAACAACCGACACTCCGGGTTCAAATTTAAGATTGCTGAACCATGTGGTGCCACCAGGGGCAGAGCCAGGATAAAATACAATAGGGGGCAAAGATATATACTTTTTTTTCATAGACATCTATACGTACTAATGACTATATAAATTTAGAAAACCAACCACACAAGCATACATATAGTGTGTACTAAGCAAAGTCATATATTTCCTCATAACATAATGTCATCACACATATAATTATAAGAAGTTCACTGTCAAAGTAAAAGTAAACTAACCACTTAAGGCAGTATCAATATATTTTCCTTTTTATTGGTATGTCCCTGGTTTTATCCTTCAAGCTGCGGAAAAAAGTAACATATTTAAATATAGAGAGTGTAAACATTGATAGATAAAAAAAAGATAAGCTTGATCACATTCCCTCCGCACATTACCTCCTTCCGTTTCATCCCACATCAATATTTCACAGGGAAGCGCTTAACTATCACCTCATTAGGACGATGATCTAAATTTTCCTTTTTACAAAGCAAATAAGGACCCCCATGTCAGTTACTTTCTCCTAATCTCCTCATGTTGATTAACATTAAAATCTAAGTCTCTTCCTTTTAGATGGATCCCAAGTAAGCTTGCTTAGATCGGCTATTTCAGGCATACTTCGAGTCCTGGACTTTGCAAAAAAAAAAAAATCTCTCCATTAGATTGATTTCTTATCAATGTGTCAAATTGTTGAATGTTAAATAAATCAAAATACATGAGGAACACAAGGTGAAATATCACTATAGGTTTTATTCTACTCTCACAAGATCAAGCTAATTCATACAGAATTATTAGGTGTAGCTAGATTCAATCAAACTAATTACCAATTTGTACATTACAATTTATAGACATCGATATTTGATAACGTGCGCTACCTTTTAAGATGGAAATTAGAATAGAATACAATGTGGAAATTAGAAGAAAAAGAATAAGACACCAGAACCCAGGGCTTACCTTGATTGATCAACGGCGTACTCCGCATAGCTTCTTTCCTGGGGACGGCGAGCCGGACGGCCGGCCGGCTTCCACCGTACGCATGCGGATCGAGGCTGGCCGCTGGAGGGGCGTCGTGTAGGTGCCGCATAGGCAGCCTGCAGGAGTCGGCAGCTTCGGCGCGTCAGATCAGTCAAGGGCAAGCGGCGAACTAGGTTTGGGAAACTCCTGAACGCCGTGCGATGACTACGTGACATGTGTAACCGTGTGTAGGTGTTTCCAGCGAATCGGAAAGCAGCCTACTCGATTCTCTGGGCTGATGGGTTAACTATCTATTTCTTATACATCAGCTTAGAATATATTAGAAAAAAAATAAGAGGAGTGGCGGCAAATACTTTGGAAAACCCTATTCGCCGCATTCTGCGGCGAATTGTCGACCTACCACACGGGTCCGCATAGGTTCGATAGTAACTGGGCCGGCCCAGTTAGCTCTTTTTCATGTTGGATCTTTTTCCGGTTTTGGGAACCATCCAGAAGGTTCTTGAACCGGGTTTTCTGGTTTTATTTTTTATTTTATTTCTTATTTTCGTTTATAGTTATTTCTGTTTCTTTGGTTTTTTTCTTCTCTTTTTTTTTCATTTTTTTTGAAAATATTCAAAATTTTGTTCGTGTTTCCAAAAAATGTTCAGATTTTGAAAAATTGTTTTCAAAATTCAAAAATTGTTCTTGTTACATAAAAAAGTTCAAAACTTTTGAAATTCAAAAAATGTACCGGATTTCATTTTTTTGTTCACGCACTCAAAAAATGTTCGCACGTCCAATTTTTTTCGTGATTTTTCAAAATTGTTCTTTGTTTCAAAATTTATTCTCAAGATTCAAAAAATGTTCATGCTTGAAAAAATTGTTCGCTTCATTTCAGAAATTGTTCACCTTTTTATGTTATTTCACAAAACAAAAATTATTTTGTTTAAAAAAAATCCCAGTATCAAAATTTGTTCACAAATTCACAAAATGAAACATGTTTAAATTTTGTTCGCAAATACAAATTTTTTGGGAATTTTAAAAAAGTGCTACAATTGTTGTTCACAAATTCAAAGATGTTCAGGAATTTAAAGAATTCTTCCTGTTATTCAAATTTGTTCACAAATTAAAAAAATATTTTTGTTTCAAAATTTGTTCACATATGCAAAAAAATGTTCTCATGTTTAATTTTTGTTCAAAATTCAATAATGTTTGCGAATTTCAAAAAAATGTTCCTTTTTCTAAAGTTGTTCACATATTGAAGAAACATTATAGTTTTTATAAATTTGTGCACAAATTGAAAAAAAGGTTAATTTTTTTCAAAATTAGTTCGCAAATTATAAAATTGCTACCCGCAAGTTCAATCCCTCGCCCGCAGGTTTTATGGAATTTTGTGAACTTGTTTTTTTTGTGCTACTTCTGTTTGGTATTTTTATATTGGCGTTGCCACTCTTTCACAAATAGCTCACCTGGTGGAGTGACTAGGGCATAGCGTGCACATGAAGAGATCTCGAGTTTGATTTCGGAACGGTCGCTCCCTTTATTTTTGGCATCTCTTTCATTCGACGAAGGACAGCGAATGGGTCGGCTCAGGCGAACCTCCTCCTGTGCAAAACGGCGTCTTCTTGCCGCAGCGAGCGGCGTATAGGAGCACTCAAATACTTTGGGCTGAGCGGGGGCAATGCAGTACATGCTGGGCCTGGTATAAAAGGGAGATAGCTTCACCCGTGCCATGATAATTACGCATATGTGAAGAAGTACCCAATAATCACAAATCATATAGTTTCATATCGTACATACCAGAAGTACAACATAATATATTCACCACAGCGCATTCCCAACCACGAGTAGAGGCATTGCAAACTGCACAGGACAGAGTGTAGTTTTCATTCGTCTTCATCTCCGACTAGAGCGTGCGGCATGCCATCACCGGCAGTCACCGCGCGGACACGGGCCACCTCAAGCATAGGCATGCTTACGAGGCTGTATTGAGCATGCCACCGCAGCCATTGCCACAGCCTGAACCGCAGCCACCTGACTTGTCATGGTGAAGGAAATATGCCCTAGAGGCAATAATAAAGTTATTATTTATTTCCTTATTTCATGATAAATGTTTATTATTCATGCTAGAATTGTATTAACCGGAAACATAATACATGTGTGAATACATAGACAAACATAGTGTCACTAGTATGCCTCTACTTGACTAGCTTGTTGATCAAAGATGGTTGTGTTTCTTAGCCATAGACATAAGTTGTCATTTGATTAACGGGATCACATCATTAGGAGAATGATATGATTGACTTGAACCATTCCGTTAGCTTAACACTTGATCATTTAGTATGTTGCTATTGCTTTCTTCATGACTTATACATGTTCCTATGACTATGAGATTATGCAACTCCCGTTTACCGGAGGAACACTTTGTGTGCTACCAAACGTCACAACGTAACTGGGTGATTATAAAGGAGCTCTACAGGAGTCTACGAAGGTACATGTTGAGTTGGCGTATTTCGTGATTAGGATTTGTCACTCCGATTGTCGGAGAGGTATCTCCGGGCCCTCTCGGTAATGCACATCACTATAAGCCTTGCAAGCAATGTAGCTAATGAGTTAGTTGCAGGATGATGCATTACGTAACGAGTAAAGAGACTTGCCGGTAACGAGATTGAACTAGGTATTGAGATACCGACGATCGAATCTCGGGCAAGTAACATACCGGTGACAAAGGGAACAACGTATGTTGTTATGCGGTTTGACCGATAAAGTTCTTCCTATAATATGTGGGAGCCAATATGAGCATCCAGGTTCCGCTATTGGTTATTGACCGGAGACGTGTCTCGGTCATGTCTACATAGTTCTCGAACCCGTAGGGTCCGCACGCTTAAAGTTCGATGACAGTTATATTATGAGTTTATGTGTTTTGATGTACCGAAGGAGTTCGGAGTCCCGGATGAGATCGGGGACATGACGAGGAGTCTCGAAATGGTTAAGACGTAAAGATCGATATATTAGACGACTATATTTTGACATCGGAAAGGTTCCGAGTGATTCGGGTATTTTTCGGAGTACCGGAGAGTTACGGGAATTCGTATTAGGCCTTAATGGGCCATACGGGAAAGGAGAGAAAGGCCCCAAAGGGTGGCCGCACCCCTCCCCATGGTCTAGTCCGAATTGGACTAGGGAGGAGGGGGCTCCCCCTTCCTTCCTTCTCCTTCTCCCTTCCCTTCTTCTACTCCAACAAGGAAAGGAGGACTCCTACTCCCGGTGGGAGTAGGACTCCCCCCTTGGCGCGCCCTCCTCCTAGGCCAGCCGCCTCCCCCCTTGCTCCTTTATATACGGGGGCAGGGGGGAACCCCATAGACACAACAATTGATCATTGATCTTTTAGCCATGTGCGGTGCCCCCCTCCATCATAGTCCTCCTCGATAATATCGTAGCGGTGCTTAGGCGAAGCCCTGCGACGGTAGAACATCATCATCGTCACCACGCCCGTCATCTCGTGGAACTCTCCCTCGACACTCGGCTGGATCGGAGTTCGAGGGACGTCATCGAGCTGAACGTGTGCAAGAAGTCAGAGGTGCCGTGCTTTCGGTGCTTGATCGGTCGGGCCGTGAAGACGTACGACTACATCAACCGCGTCGTGCTAACGCTTCCACTTACGGTCTACGAGGGTACGTAGACAACACTCTCCCCTCTCGTTGCTATGCATCACCATGATCTTGCGTGTGCGTAGGAAATTTTTTGAAATTACTTCGTTCCCCAACAGTGGCATCCGAGCCTGGTTTTATGCGTAGATGTTATATGCACGAGTAGAACACAAGTGAGTTGTGGGCGATACAAGTCATACTGCTTACCAGCATGCCATACTTTGGTTCGGCGGTATTGTTGGATGAAGCGGCCCGGACCGACATTACGCGTACGCTTACGCGAGACTGGTTCTACCGACGTGTTTTGCGCGCAGGTGGCTGGCGGGTGTCAGTTTCTCCAACTTTAGTTGAACCAAGTGTGGCTACGCCCGGTCCTTGAGAAGGTTAAAACAGCACTAACTTGACGAACTATCGTTGTGGTTTTGATGTGTAGGTAAGAACGGTTCTTGCTCAGCCCGTAGCAGCCACGTAAAACTTGCAACAACAAAGTAGAGGACGTCTACTTGTTTTTGCAGGGCGTGTTGTGATGTGATATGGTCAAGACGTGATGAGATATAAGTTGTTGTATGAGATGATCATGTTAAGTTGTTGTATGAGCCTTATGGTTATCTCTTTATTGCATAAGATGCAAGCGCCAAATAATTGATTTACTTTATCGCTATGCGATAGCAATAGTTGCAAGAGCAATAGTTGGTGAGACGACCATGTGACGACACATTGATATAGATCAAGATGATGGAGATCATGGTGTCATGCCGATGACGATGGAGATCATGATAGTACTTTGGAGATGGAGATCAAAAGGCACAAGATGATGATGGCCATATCATGTCACATATTTTGATTGCATGTGATGTTTATCTTTTATACATCTTATTTTGCTTAGTTCGGCGGTAGCTTTATAAGATGATCTCTCACTAAATTTCAAGGTATAAGTGTTCTCCCTGAGTATGCACCGTTGCAAAAGTTCTTCGTGTTGAGACACCACGTGATGATCGGGTGTGATAGGCTCTATGTTCAAATACAACGGGTGCAAAACAGTTGCACACGCGGAATACTCAGGTTAAACTTGACGAGCCTAGCATATACAGATATGGGGGGAACACTGAGACCGAAAGGTCGAGCGTGAATCATATAGTAGATATGATCAACATAATGATGTTCACCATTAAAAACTACTCCATCTCACGTGATGATCGGACATGGTTTAGTTGATTTGGATCACGTGATCACTTAGATGATTGGAGGGATGTCTATCTAAGTGGGAGTTCTTAAGTAATATGATTAACTGAACTTTAATTTATCATGAACTTAGTCATGATAGTATTTTGCAAATTATGTTGTAGATCAATAGCTCGCGTTGTTGCTTCCCTATGTTTATTTTGATATGTTCCTAGAGAAAAACTATGTTGAAAGATGTTAGTAGCAATGATGCGGACTGGGTCCGTGATCTGAGGTTTATCCTTATTGCTGCACAGAAGAATTATGTCCTTGTGACGCCCCCGATTCAATCATACACTAATCATGCACGCAAACGTGTACGATCAAGACCAGGGACTCACGGGAAGATATCACAACACAACTCTAAAAACATAATTAAGTCATACAAGCATCATAATACAAGCCAGGGGCCTTGAGGGCTCGAATACAAGTGCTCGATCATAGATGAGTCAGCGGAAGCATCAATATCTGAGTACAGACATAAGTTAAACAAGTTTGCCATAAGATGGCTAGCACAAACTGGGATACAATCGAAAGAGGCGCAGGCCTCCTGCCTGGGATCCTCCTAAACTACACCTGGTCGTCGTCAGCGGGCTGCATGTAGTAGAAGGCACCTCCAGTGTAGTAGGAATCATCGTCGATGGTGGCGTCTGGCTCCTGGGCTCCGACATCTGGTTACGACAACCAGGTAGAAGGGAAGGGGAAAAGGGGGGAGAAAGCAACCGTGAGTACTCATCCAAAGTACTCACAAGCAAGGAGCTACACTACATATGCATGAGTATATGTGTAAAGGGCCATATCGGTGGACTGAACTGCAGAATGCCAGAATAAGAGGGGGATAACTAATCCTGTCGAAGACTACGCTTCTGGCAGCCTCCGTCTTGCAGCATATAGAAGAGAGTAGACTGAAGTCCTCCAAGTAGCATCGCATAGCATAATCCTACCCGGCGATCCCCTCCTCGCCGCCCTGTTAGAGAGCGACCACCGGGTTATATCTGGCACTTGGAAGGGTGTGTTCTATTAAGTATCCGGTTCTAGTTGTCATAAGGTCAAGGTACAACTCCAAGTCGTCCTGTTACCGAAGATCACAGCTATTCGAATAGATTAACTTCCCTGCAGGGGTGCACCACATAGCCCAACATGCTTGATCCCATTTGGCCGGACACACTTTTCTGGGTCATGCCCGGCCGCGGAAGATCAACACGTCGCAACCCCACCTAGGCACAACAGAGAGGTCAGCATGCCGGTCTAAACCTAAGCGCACAGGGGTCTGGGCCCATCGCCCATAGCACACCTGCACGTTGCATACGTGGCCGGAAGCAGAACTAGCCCCCTTAATACAAGAGCAGGCTTACGTTCCAATCGGCGCGCTTCGATCGGCCGACGCCACGAAGGCTTCGGCTGATACCACGACGTCGAGTGCCCATAACTGTTCCCGCGTAGTTGGTTAGTGCGTATAGGCCAGTAGCCAGACTCAGATCAAATACCAAGATCTCGTTAAGCATGTTAAGTATCCGAGAACGCCGAACAGGGCCAGGCCCACCTCTCTCCTAGGCGGTCTCAACCTGCCCTGTCGCTCCGCCACAAAGATCCACACAGAGGGCCGTTGGGACAAAGGTCCTTTCAGCCCCCAATCTGTGAATCACTCGCGGGTGCTCCACAAGCCGACCCGACTTTAGTCACCACATGTATCATGTATAAAGTATATAGTATATACCCGTGATCACCTCCCAAGTGATCACAACCCGATAGTATAGCACAACAGACGGACAAGAATGTAGGGCCACTGATGGAATAGTAGCATCCTATACTAAGCATGTAGGATTGCAGGTAAAGGTAACAACAGTAGTAGCAAGAACAGGCTATGCATCAGGATAGGTATAACAGAAAGCAGTAACATGTTACACTACTCTAATGCAAGCAGTAGAGAGTAGAGTAGGTGATATCTGGTGATCAAGGGGGGGCTTGCCTGGTTGCTCTGGCAAGAAGGAGGGGTCGTCAACACCGTAGTCGTACTGGGTAGTAGCGGCGTCGGTCTCGGGGTCTACCGGAGAAGAAGAGGGGGAAGAAACAGTAAATACATTGCAAACAGATGCATGACAAAGCAAACAGCGGTGCTAGGTGTGCGCTAACGCAGAACTAGGTGATACCGGCAAAGGAGGGAAACATCCGGGAAAGTGTTCCCGGTGCTTCGCGTTTTCGGACAGATGAACCGGAGGGGCAAAGTTCCGTGTTTGCTATGCTAGGGATGTGTGGCGGACGAACGGGCTGCGTATCCGGATTCGCCTCGTCGCCCTGAGAAACTGTCATGTTGAAAATAATTTAATCCGAGTTATGGTTTAAAAGATATGATTTTCTAAAGATTTTATTAATTTCTGGAATTTAATTAATTATTTAATTTAATTCGAAAATGGATTTATGACATCAGCATGATGTCATGCTGACGTCAGTAGTCAACAAGGGTTGACTGGTCAACCTGACCAATTGGTCCCACTGGTCAGTGACACATTTTTATTAAGCATTTTAATTAACCTAATCAGGATTAATTAGGGGGGTGGGCCCCACTGTCATTGACTACTTAATTAGCTAATTAACTAACTAGGTTAATTAGATAACTAAAGTTTAATTACTTTAATTAGTTGTTTACTTTAATTAATCTAAATTAATTAAGTTGATTGATTCTTTAATTAACTAATTAATTAATATTATTATTTTAATTAATTCTCTTTTTTAAAACGTTCTGTGGGGGGGCGCGGGCCCCGTTTGGCAGTGGCCCAGGGCCATAGTGGGTCGGGCGTCGGGCACAGCCCGAATGGGCGCTACCCCGCGGGGGCGCACCCGCTGCGGCCATCTGGTGAGAGCTAGCGCCAGCGCACCACCGTGGAGCTGCGGTGAGCTGTAGCCGGCCGACGCACGGGAAGGACCGCGGCGGGTCGAGACCATGGGTGGGCGCGCGAGCAACGGCGGGAGGCGGTGCGACAGGCGGTGGAGGCAGGACGGCAGTCAACGCGAAGGGGAATGGGCGCAGGGCGCTGGGCGAACGATCACAGGGCGCCGGCCGGAGCGTGGGGGATGCAGGGCGAGGCGGGAGCGGCAATGTGTGCACGTGCGGGCGGACAGGGAGCTCCGGGCGAGGCCTGGCGAGGTCAGGCAGGAGAACATGGGGCGTGAGGGCGCGCCCATGGGCGCGTCCAAGGTGCCGAGGCGTGGCCGTCGACGTGGTGAGCGCGGGGGCGGGGCTTCGGGTGAGGACGAGCGCTGACGGCGCGGTGAGCGAACGATGGAGAGGGAGGGAGCTCACGGTGGGGGAGTAGGGACTAGGGAAGCGGGGCTCGGGAAGGTCGAAGGGGACGACGTGCGTAGACGGGGAAGTCCAGCGACATCCGGGACGGCTTCGGGCGACGGAGTCGGGGTTGAGACGGCGATGGCGAGGCAGCGCCGGGAGGAAGCAGAGGCGCCAGGAGGCCGGTCGGGGAGGAGGGTTGAGGAGGCGGTGTGGGGAGGCGACGAGGAGGCGCCAAGGAGAGGCGGCGCGCCGGCCGCGGCGACGCGCGAGGGATGAGGCGGCGGTGTGTCGAGCGCGTTTCCCGATCCAGATCGGGAAGCGAGGAGACGACGGGTGGGACGAGTGGGGAGTGGGGTGCGAGGGTTTGGGTTGATGCGCCAGGAGTTAACGGAGTGGGGTGGGCAGCTAGGTTAGAGGGCTGGCCGGCTGGGCCGTTTGGCCCAGTTGGCCAAGGGGGTGTTTCTCCAATTTTACTTTTCTGTTTATTTTCCTTTTGTTCCTTTTCTTTATTTCTTTTCTCTTACTTTTAGTTTCACTTTTATTTTAGATTTATGACTTATAAAAGTAGTCCCTAATTTAGTCTAAATATTTATACTACGACCACATAAGTTTGGGTAACTACATAGAATAGTTTAATAATTTTCTTTTTAATTTGTAAAAAGCATTTGATTCATTATTCTGCTACTATTTTATTTACTTTAGGACAATCAAACACTTTCAAAGAGGTTGGTTTCTTCACCATTATTACTTATGCATTATTTGGCTCTCTCCGAACATTTTAGTTTTAAGATTGGATAACTTTTATTATTTGTTTGATTTTGAATTTGGATTTGAATTGGTTTCGAACTAACGCGAGATTAGTAACCGTAATGGAGTTGACGTGGCATCGTTAGTAGAGGGTTACTGTAGCTTGATTATCCGGGCGTCACAATTCTCCTCCACTACAAGAAATCTCGTCCCGAGATTTAAGAGGCGGTGTAAAGGGGTAAGCTTCGGGACACGAAATTCTAGCGAGTGTTCTTGGTCTTGGTTGCTCTTCTCGAAGAGATTGATCCATTACGTTGATGTCTTCATTTCTCTGCTTCAGGTTATCATGATCAAGTCGGCATCCTTTCTTCGGGAACTCCATCGTACTTACTAAAGGTTAAGAGGGAAAACTCTATAAGGACGGATTCTAACAAGATCGAGCATCAGACGGTCAATCTCAGGGGAAGAAGCATAAGTATCTCACGAATCGAAACTTAAGAAGATATCGAGAGTAAAGTAAGAAGGTACCATGATGAGTGTCAAGCAGGTAGGCAATCGTTCGATGCCTGAAACAAAGTGTCAAAGGGGTCGAGAGCAATGGGAATAAGTTTTGTGTCTGATACCAGAATTGATGGTATCTCAGAAGGTGGCTCGTGAATTACTTATGAGGCCACGCGCGAGGAATAACTTTGGAAACAGGAGGGTGTAGGAGAGTCAGGTTTCGATTCTGTGGAACTGTGGGTTATGGGCCCACCATGTCTGTTACAAGTAGGGAGGACGGTGACGTCTTGCACGATCATGTAAGCAAGGCATGTCAGGGGATGGCCTGTTAGTTATGTCGGCAACATCGTCGGTACCAAGGGCGTGGGACGAAGAGAACCAGTTTCCTGCTCGTTGAACGAGGCGGACCAATAGGCAAAGTTCTCATCCATCGGTGGCTACCGGAATGTCATCAACTATAGTAACAGGACCTTGCTGACAGAATTGTACACCGAGGTGTTTACATAAGCAAGGAAATATTGCTGCTTAGATCCTATAGACCTCTAGAAAGGTTCAACCTAACATTGGAAAGGATAATATGATTATCGAATTAAACAGAACAATGGAAAGGAAAATGTGTTTAAACACATATTTCGGGGGTATACCTTCCCAAGGACAAGCAAGGCATGATATCCTTGACAGGATATAACGTAGAAAACCCTTTAGGTAAGGGGAGAGGAATTTCTTGACATTACCCATACAACAGTGTCTGGACAATTGAGCAAGAAACATTTAGCATTGGGCTCCGATGGAATCAGCGGCAATTCATCGAGATTTAGCAAAAGATGGATTTCCACAATTATGTGAACAAGGAGATAACATTTGTTAGATCAAATGGTATAATGATGTATGCTCGAGGAAAACATACACAATTAAACATTGGTTGAAAGGTGCACCCGAATATGGGCTGGGTTGCACGACCAATGTCGGAATGGTGATTCAATAATCAATAGGCTAAGAATGAATGGCCTACCATTAACTTCAGAGCAAGAGGGTTGCTAGAAGGGCAGAATCCAAACAACACCATTTACTAGTGGGTACCCCGGTTGGAATCAACACGAGGACCAAGAAAGAATGGTGATGGTGAGAAGTATCATTATAGCAAGAATTCTGAAGAGGTGGAGCAATCCTCACAACATTCTTGACATCAAAGATGGTAATACTCCGCGGTAGAATCATAACATAAGTTGGATAGCAAGGAACTCATGGTACAACACAAAACAGGAACAATTTTTGTGTTGGAGGGAATGCAATAATGTTGTGGATGATAGCCCATACCATCTAGGGTAAGGGATGCTATTTCTCATCAAGAATTCGATAGATATCGTGGAAGACCTCAGAATGTTGATGATGATCACGACACATTTGTCGAGAGGTTTCGAGAAGATGTAACTGATCGGCGATGACATCAAGTCAACGGAATGATGAAGCCAAAAGTCATTGGAACCATGGGTACGACACAAACTCGAAATCAATCTTGCTGTTCAAGGACAAACAGTATGACGAGGAAGATCGATTGTACGATTAGCTCACCGTCGAAATTTGTGCTCCGAGAAGAAGGACCCGGTAGCACAGTTAAAATTTAGCACGATAATGATATAACCAATTAGGCTAGGAATGACTTGATCGGGTACAAAATCGTACTTAAATAAGATTACTAAAAGTTGTTGAACCGTAGTGCGGACTCGGTTCAATTATCGGTGTCTTTGAGTGTTTAATAACTCAGAGTCCATGAAAAATTGTAATCGGTGAGAATGTAGTACTTGATGGAGAACTCATAAGAAGATATGCGGTTCCGTGATAATCTCGAGATACCAGGGTGTAATACTCGGCGAAAGATCAAAGTAAAGGTTGAACTGGTGTATTGATCCACAGAAGACAAGTGCTTAAACTTGCCCGAGAAATGGGATCAAAGAAGAACATATGGTCGGGACCATGATTGTAAAGGATCAATTCACCGATACCAAAGGATATTAAATCAAGGAAATAGTTATTATTACAAGAAGCTTCCAGGATAGGATCTACATCGTGCCCATGGGCATGAACACAAAGGTTCAAGGTCGACTCCCACTTCCTCAATGTATAACCTTCCATTCACCTCTTGTTTTTTTTCTAAAAATTGACATTAGTTGTTGTAAGTTTTACCTGGTGCAATACCAGATAAGTATGACCCGTGAAATCTTTCAGGTTCACACAGAATAGTGAAGGTGTTGGTTCAACCCATCGAGGCATCTTAGGAACATATGACACAAGCTTCAAGAATAAATAGCACCAGCTCGTAAGCAGAGCAAGGTTGACAAAGCAGAGGATACAATTTACCAAAGGCATTATGTATCCGAGAAAAGACTCACAAAGATATTGAATGTGAAGGGCGTGGTCGGATAAAATCCAATAAAGGTTCTGGTGGTCCACAAGGGATCTGAGGTGAGCATCGGTACTCAACCAGAAGAAGAAAGAGAGCAAGGCGATCAGATGATAGAAACAACTGACTACTTCAAAGCTCAATCGCAAAGGAATTATGAATTCTAAGACAAGGGATCAGAAGTAATGCTCTGATTAGGGATGGATAACTGAAGGAAATATGCCCTAGAGGCAATAATAAAGTTATTATTTATTTCCTCATATCATGATAAATGTTTATTATTCATGCTAGAATTGTATTAACCGGAAACATAATACATGTGTGAATATATAGACAAACAGAGTGTCACTAGTATGCCTCTACTTGACTAGCTTGTTAATCAAAGATGGTTATGTTTCCTAACCATGAACAAGGAGTTGTTATTTGATTAACAAGGTCACATCATTAGTTGAATGATCTGATTGACATGACCCATTCCGTTAGCTTAGCACCCGATCGTTTAGTATGTTGCTATTGCTTCCTTCATGACTTATACATGTTCCTATGACTATGAGATTATGCAACTCCGTTTACGGAGGAACACTTTGTGTGCTACCAAACGTCACAACGTAACTGGGTGATTATAAAGGTGCTCTACAGGTGTCTCCGAAGGTACTTGTTGAGTTGGCATATTTCAAGATTAGGATTTATCACTTCGAATGTCGGAGAGGTATCTCTGGGCCCTCTCGGTAATACACATCACTTAAGCCTTGCAAGCATTTCAACTAATGAGTCAGTTGTGAGATGATGTATTACGGAACGAGTAAAGAGACTTGCCGGTAACAAGATTGAACTAGGTATTGGATACCGACGATCGAATCTCGGGCAAGTAACATACCGATGACAAAGGGAACAACGTATGTTGTTGTGCGGTTTGACCGATAAAGATCTTCGTAGAATATGTAGGAACCAATATGGGCATATAGGTCCCACTATTGGTTATTGACCAGAGACGTGTCTCGGTCATGTCTACATTGTTCTCGAACCGTAGGGTCCGCACGCTTAAGGTTTCGATGACAGTTTCATTATGAGTTTATGTATTTTGATGTACCGAAGGTTGTTCGGAGTCCCGGATGTGATCACGGACATGACGAGGAGTCTCGAAATGGTCGAGACATAAAGATTGATATATTGGACGGATATATTTGGACACCGGAAAGGTTCCGGTGAGATTGAAATATCTAGGAGTTCCGGAGGTTACTGGAACCCCCGTAAGTATATGGGCCTTATTGGCCTTAGTGGAAGGGAGGAGAAGGAGCATGGGAGGGGCGCCCCAAGCCCAATCCGATTGGGAGGGGCGGGCCCCCTTCCTTCTCTCCTCCCCCTCTTCCTTCCTTCTCCTACTCCTAATAGGAAAGGGGCCAAACCTACTTGGAGTAGGTTTGCCCCCCTATGGCGCCGCCTCCCTAGGCCGACCTCCTCCTCCTGCCTCCTTTATATACTGAGGCGGGGGCACCCTAGACACACAAGTTGATCATTGAGATTGTTCCTTAGCCGTGTGCGGTGCCCCCTCCACGATATTACACCTCGGTCATATTGTAGCGGTGCTTAGGCGAAGCCTGCGACAGAGAACATCAAGATCGCCACGCGTCGTCTTGTGGAACTCCTCCAGCGCCTCCGCTGGATCGGAGATCGGGTGCGTCATTGAGCTGTACGTGTGTCAAGAACTCGGAGGTGCGAGTAACGGTGCTTGGATCGGTTGGACCGGGAGGACGTCGACTACTTCCTCTACGTTGCGTCAGCGCTTCCGCTTGGTCTCACGAGGGTACATAGACAACACTCTCCCTCTCGTTGCTATGCATCACCATGATCTTGCGAGGAAATTTTTGAAATTACTCGTTCCCCAACAAATGGCATCCGAGCCTAGGTTTTATGGTTTGATGTTATATGCACGAGTAGAACACAAGTGAGTTGTGGGCGATATAAGTCATCTTGCTTACCAAAGCATGTCATACTTTGGTTGGCGGTATTGTTGGATGAAGCGGCCGGACCGATATTACGCAGACGCTTACGCGAGACTGGTTTTACCGCCGTGCTTTGCACACGGTGACTAGCGGTGTCGGTTTCTCCAACTTTAGTTGAACCGAGTGTGGCTACGCCCGGTCCTTGCGAAGGTTAAAACAGCATCAACTTGACAAACTATCGTTGTGGTTTTGATGTGTAGGTGAGATTGGTTCTTACTTAAGCCCGTAGCAGCCACATAAAACTTGCGACAACAAAGTAGAGGACGTCTAACTTGTTTTTGCAGGCATGTTGTGATGTGATATGGCCAAGACATGATGCTATATTTTATTGTATGAGATGATCATGTTTTGTAACCGAAGTTATCGACAACTGGCAGGAGCCATATGGTTGTCGCTTTATTGTATGAAATGCAAACGCCCTGTAATTGCTTTACTTTATCACTAAGCGGTAGCGATAGTCGTAGAAGCAATAGATGGCGTAGACGACAACGATGCTACGATGGAGATCAAGGTGTCGCGCCGGTGACAATGGTGATCATGATGGTGCTTCAGAGATGGAGATCACAAGCACAAGATGATGATGGCCATATCATATCACTTATATTGATTGCATGTGATGTTTATCCTTTATGCATCTTATCTTGCTTTGATTGACGGTAGCATTTTAAGATGATCTCTCACTAAAAACTATCAAGAAGTGTTCTCCCTGAGTATGCACCGTTGCCAAAGTTCGTCATGCCCAGACACCACGTGATGATCGGGTGTGATAAGCTCTTCGTCCATCTACAATGGGTGCAAGCCAGTTTTGCACACGCAGAATACTCAGGTTAACCTTGACGAGCCTAGCATATGCAGATATGGCCTCGGAACACGGAGATCGAAAGGTCAAGCGTGAATCATATAGTAGATATGATCAACATAAGATGTTCACCATTGAAAACTACTCCATCTCACGTGATGATCGGTTATGGTTTAGTTGATTTGGATCACGTGATCACTTAGATGACTAGACAGATGTCTGTCTAAGTGGGAGTTCTTAAGTAATATGATTAATTGAACTTAAATTTATCATGAACTTAGTACTGATAGTATCTTGCTTGTCTATGTTGATTGTAGATAGATGGCCCGTCTTTGTTGTTCCGTTGAATTTTAATGCGTTCCTTGAGAAAGCTAAGTTGAAAGATGATGGTAGCAACTACGCGGATTGGATCCGTAATTTGAGGATTATCCTCATTGCTGCCAGAAAAATTACGTCTGGAAGCACCGCTGGGTGCGAACTCGCCTTGATGTAACCGACGGCGTTAAGAACGTCTGGCGAGCAAAGCTGATGACTACTCGATAGTTCAATGTGCCATGCTTTACGGCTTAGAACCAGCACTTCAACGACATTTTGAACGTCATGGAGCATATGAGATGTTCCAGGAGTTGAAGTTAATATTCCAGAAGAATGCCCGGATTGAGAGATATGAAGTCTCCAATAAGTTCTATAGCTGCAAGATGGAGGAGAATAGTTCTGTCAGTGAGCACATACTCAAGATGTCTGGGTATTGTAATCACTTGATTCAACTGGGAGTTACTCTTCCGGATGATAGCATCATTGACAGAATTCTCCAAATCACTTCCACCAAGCTACAAGAGCTTCGTGATGAACTATAATATGCAAGGGATGGATAAGACGATTCCCGAGCTCTTCGCAATGCTAAAGGCTGTGGAGGTAGAAATCAAGAAGGATCATCAAGTGTTGATGGTTAACAAGACCACTAGTTTCAAGAAAAGGGCAAAGGGAAGAAGAAGGAACTTCAAGAAGAACAGCAAACAAGTTGCTGCTCAAGAGAAGAAACCCAAGTCTGGACCTAAGCCTGAAATCGAGTGCTTCTACCGCAAGCGTAGTCTTTGAAGCGGAACTGCCCCAAGTATTTGGCGGATAAGAAGGATGGCAAGGTGAACAAAGGTATATGTGATATACATGTTATTGATGTGTACCTTACTAGAGCTCGCAGAGCACTGGGTATTTGATCTGGTTACATTGCTAATATTTGCAACTCGAAATAGGGACTACGGATTGCGAACACCGCAAAGGGCGAGGTGACGATCGCGTGGGAAGCGGTTCCAAAGTCGATGTGATCGCGGTCGGCACGCTACCTCTACATCTACCTTGGGATTAGTATTAGACCTAAATAATTTTATTTGGTGCCGCGTTGAGCATGAACATTATATCTGGATCTTGTTTGATGCGAGGCGGTTATTCATTTAAATCGAGAGAATAATGGTTGTTCTATTTATATGAGTAATATCTTTTATGGTCATGCACCTTTGAAGAGTGGTCTATTTTGATGAATCTCGATAGTAGTGATACACATATTTATAGTGTTGAAGCCAAAAGATGCAGAGTTGATAATGATAGTGCAACTTATTTGTGGTACTTGCCGTTTAGGTCATATCGATTGTAAAGCGCATGAAGAAACTCCATCTTGATGGACTTTTGGAACCTCTTGATTATGAATCACTTGGTACTTGCGAACCGTGCCTCATGGGCAAGATGACCAAAACGCCGTTCTCGGTACTATGGAGAGAGCAACAGATTTGTTGGAAATCATACATAGATGTATGCGGTCCGATGAATGTTGAGGCTCGTGGCGGATATCGTTATTTTCTCACCTTCACAGATGATTTAAGCAGATATGGGTATATCTACTTAATGAAGCATAAGTCTGAAACATTTGAAAAGTTCAAAGAATTTCATAGTGAAGTTGAAAATCATCATAACAAGAAAATAAAGTTTCTACGATCTGATCGTGGAGGAGAATATTTGAGTTACGAGTTTGGTCTACACTTAAAACAATGTGGAATAGTTTCGCAACTCACGCCACCCGTAACACCACAGCGTTATGGTGTGTCCGAACGTCGTAATCGTACTTTACTTGATATGGTGCGATCTATGATGTCTCTTACAGATTTACCGCTATCGTTTTGGGGTTATGCTTTAGAGACGGCCACATTCACGTTAAATAGGGCACCGTCGAAATCCGTTGAGACGACACCTTATGAACTATGGTTTGGCAAGAAACCAAAGTTGTCGTTTCTTAAAGTTTGGGGATGCGATGCTTATGTGAAAAAGCTTCAACCTGATAAGCTTGAACCCAAATCGGAGAAATGTGTCTTCATAGGATACCCAAAGGAGACAATTGGGTACACCTTCTATCACAGATCCGAAGGCAAGACATTTGTTGCTAAGAATGGATCCTTTCTAGAGAAGGAGTTTCTCTCGAAAGAAGTGAGTGGGAGGAAAGTAGAACTTGATGAGGTAATTGTACCTACTCCCTTGTTGGAAAATAATACATCACAGGAACCGGTTTCTGTGACGTCAAAACCAACTAGTGAGGAAGTTGATGATGATGATCATAGAATTTTAGATCAAGTTAGTACAGAACCTCGTAGGTCGAACAGAGTAAGATCCGCACCAAAGTGGTACGGTAATCCTATTCTGGAAGTCATGCTACTAGATCATGATGAACCTACGAACTATGAAGAAGCGATGGTGAGCCCAGATTCCGCAAAATGGCTTGAAGCCATGAAATCTGAGATGGGATCCATGTATGAGAACAAAGTATGGACTTTGGTTGACTTGCCCGAGGGTCGGCAAGCAATTGAAAATAAAAGGATCTTCAAGAAGAAGACTGACACTGACGGTAATGTTACTGTCTACAAAGCTCGACTTGTTGCAAAAGGTTTTCGACAAGTTCAAGGGGTTGACTACGATGAGACCTTCTCACCCGTAGCGATGCTTAAGTCTGTCCGAATCATGTTAGCAATTGCCGCATTTTATGATTATGAAATTTGGCAAATGGATGTAAAACTGCATTCTGAATGGATTTACGGAAGAAGAGTTGTATATGATGCAACGAGAAGGTTTTATCGATCCAAAGGAGCTAACAAAGTGTGCAAGCTCCAGCGATCCATTTATGGACTGGTGCAAGCCTCTCGGAGTTGGAATAAACGTTTTGATAGTGTGATCAAAGCATTTGGGTTTATCTGAGACTTTTGGAGAAGCTGTATTTACAAGAAAGTGAGTGGGAGCTCTGTAGCATTTCTAATATTATGTGTGGATGACATATTATTGATTGGAAATGATATAGAATTTCTGGATAGCATAAAGGGATACTTGAATAAAAGTTTCAATGAAAGACCTCGGTGAAGCTGCTTACATATTGGGCATTAAGATCTATAGAGATAGATCAAAACGCTTAATTGGACTTTCACAAAGCACATACCTTGACAAAGTTTTGAAGAAGTTCAAAATGGATCATGCAAAGAAAGGGTTCTTGCTCAGATTGCAAGGTGTGAAGTTGAGTAAGACTCAAAGCCCGACCACTGCAGAAGATAGAGAGAAAATGAAAAATGTTCCTATGCTTCAGCCATAGGCTCTATCATGTATGCAATCTTGTATACGGACTGATGTGTGCCTTGCTATAAGTCTAGCAGGAGGTACCAAAGTAATCCAGAGTGGATCATGGACAGCGGTCAAGAACATCCTAAAATACGAAAAGGACTAAGGATATGTTTCTCGATATGGAGGTGACAAAGAGCTCATCGTAAATGGTTACGTTGATGCAAGTTTTGACACTGATCCGGACGATTCTAAATCGCAAACCGGATACGTGTTTACATTAAACGGTGGAGCTGTCAGTTGGTGCAGTTCAAAGCAAAGCGTCGTGGCGGGATCTACGTGTGAAGCGGAATACATAGCTGCTTCGGAAGCAGCCAATGAAGGAGTCTAGATGAAGGAGTTCATATCCGATCTAGGTGTCATACCTAGTGCATTGGGTCCAATGAAAATCTTTTGTGACAATACTGGAGCGATTGCCTTAGGGAAGGAATCCAGATTTCACAAGAGAACCAAGCACATCTAGAGACGCTTCAATTCCATCCGGGATCTAGTCCAGGTGGGAGACATAGAGATTTGCAAGATACATACGGATCTGAATGTTGCAGACCCGTTGACTAAGCCTCTTCCACGAGCAAAACATGATCAACACCAAGACTCCATGGGTGTTAGAACCATTCTTGTGTAATCTAGATTATTGACTCTAGTGCAAGTGGGAGGATGAAGGAAATATGCCCTAGAGGCAATAATAAAGTTATTATTTATTTCCTCATATCATGATAAATGTTTATTATTCATGCTAGAATTGTATTAACCGGAAACATAATACATGTGTGAATATATAGACAAATAGAGTGTCATTAGTATGCCTCTACTTGACTAGCTTGTTAATCAAAGATGGTTATGTTTCCTAACCATGAACAAGGAGTTGTTATTTGATTAACAAGGTCACATCATTAGTTGAATGATCTGATTGACATGACCCATTCCGTTAGCTTAGCACCCGATAGTTTAGTATGTTGCTATTGCTTCCTTCATGACTTATACATGTTCCTATGACTATGAGATTATGCAACTCCCGTTTACCGGAGGAAAACTTTGTGTGCTACCAAGCGTCACAATGTGGCGGGTGATTATAAAGGTGCTCTCTGGTGTCTCGAAGGTACTTGTTGAGTTGGCATATTTCGAGATTAGGATTTTTCACTTCGAATGTCGGAGAGGTATCTCTAGGCCCTCTCGGTAATACACATCACTTAAGCCTTGCAAGCATTTCAACTAATGAGTTAGTTGCGAGATGATGTACTACGGAACGAGTAAAGAGACTTGCCGGTAACGAGATTGAACTAGGTATTGGATACCGACGATCGAATCTCGGGCAAGTAACATACCGATGACAAAGGGAATAACGTATGTTGTTGTGCGGTTTGACCGATAAAGATCTTCGTAGAATATGTAGGAACCAATGTGGGCATCCAGGTCCCGCTAATGGTTATTGACCAGAGACGTGTCTCGATCATGTCTACATTGTTCTCGAACCGTAGGGTCCGCACGCTTAAGGTTTCGATGATAGTTTCATTATGAGTTTATGTATTTTGATGTACCGAAGGTTGTTCGGAGTCCCGGATGTGATCACGGACATGACGGGGAGTCTCGAAATGGTCGAGACATAAAGATTGATATATTGGACGGATATATTTGAACACCGGAAAGGTTCGGGTGAGATTGGAAATATCTAGGAGTTCCGGAGGTTACTGGAACCCCGGTAAGTATATGGGCCTTATTGGGCCTTAGTGGAAGGAGGAGAAGGAGCAAGGGAGGGGCGCCCCAAGCCCAATCCGGAATTGGGAGGGGCCGGCCCCTTTCCTTCTCTCCTCCCCTCTTCCTTCCTTCTCCTACTCCTAATAGGAAAGGGGGCCAAACCTACTTGGAGTAGGTTTGCCCCTATATGGCGCCTCCTCCCTAGGCCGGCCTCCTCCTCCCTCCCTCCTTTATATCTGAGGCGGGGGGCACCCTAGACACACAAGTTGATCATTGAGATCGTGCCTTAGCCGTGTGCGGTGCCCCCTCCACGATATTACACCTCGGTCATATTGTAGCGGTGCTTAGGCGAAGCCTGCGACAGAGAACATCAAGATCGTCACCACGCCGTCGTCTTGACGGAAGTCCTCCAGCGCCTCTGCTGGATCGGAGATCGGGGTGCGTCATCGAGCTGTACGTGTGTCAAGAACTCGGAGGTGCCGAGTAACGGTGCTTGGATCGGTTGGACCGGAGGACGTCGACTACTTCCTCTATGTTGCGTCAACGCTTCGCTTGGTCACGAGGGTGCGTAGACAACACTCTCCCCTCTCGTTGCTATGCATCACCATGATCTTGCGTGTGCGTAGGAAATTTTTTGAAATTACTACGTTCCCCAACAATAAGTTGAATAGCCTTAGGGGTACAATCGATGGCAATTGGATTGTTTGAGAACCAGCTCACGTTTAAAATGACGTCTGAGCCGGACGGATAATTTTCAGGGAACAACTGATGATTGGGTGCATTCACACACATGTTGAATCAACGGGATCAGAATGTCAATAATAAGGATTTTAATGGTTGTTGCTAGACAAATGGAATTGTCCAGACTGCAGGAAGACAAGTATTTGCAGAGCAATAGTTGGCAGAGGATTACCGGAAGATCGGGTAGTATTTCAATGTACCTATTGAATCCTATGAACAACTTGTAAAGAAGGGGTCCTTGATAAGTGTGAAGAAACCATTCGTAGGGATATTTTTGCGGCAAGGAACCGCAAGGCAGTGGCACAAGGGATTCTTGGGACAACGACGAGTTTTGCAGGTTATCTTGTAATAACAAGACCAACTGGGGATGAATGTAAGAATGACAACTGCATGTAGTTATCATAAGGGTTGTCGGTGGAAGGGGAATTGCAAACGCGATGAGCGCGAGTTCTCGGGTTAACAGCGGAGAGTATCTTCAGGGTCTTCTGATGCAGTAGACGATCATCAGTAATAGGGTGCTCTCCGGGTGAAAGTGATAACGAGATCCTAATGTTAGATTTAGCAAAATTCATTTATCCCGAATAGAAGAGAGATAAGAGTCTCAGAGTATAGATGAGGAGTAAAAGATCCTAAAACCACCCAATGGCGACGTGGGCCTGTAAGGCACACATCCATGTTAGTAAAAGTTTTGTAATATCTAGACTCAACTTCGGCCAAGAAGTGTGGAAGGGGGATTCCTACAGGCAGTCGGCTCTGATACCAACTTGTGACGCCCCCGATTCAATCGTACACTAACCATGCACGCAAACGTGTATGATCAAGATCAGGGACTCACGGGAAGATATCACAACACAACTCTAAAAACATAATTAAGTCATACAAGCATCATAATACAAGCCAGGGGCCTTGAGGGCTCGAATACAAGTGCTCGATCATAGACAAGTCAGCGGAAGCATCAATATCTGAGTACAGACATAAGTTAAACAAGTTTGCCATAAGTGTTGGGGAACATAGTAATTTCAAAAAATTTCCTACGCACACGCAACATCATGGTGATGGCATAGCAACGAGAGCGGAAAGTGTTGTCCACGTACCCTCGTAGACCGTAAGCGGAAGCGTTATGACAACGCGGTTGATGTAGTCGTACGTCTTCATGATCCGACCGATCCAAGCACCGAACGTACGGCACCTCCGAAGTTCAGACACGTTCAGCTCGATGGCGATCCCGTGCTCCGATCCAGCAAAGCTTCGGGATGAGCTCCATCAAGACGACGGCGTGGTGACGATGATGATGTTCTATCGGTAGCAGGCTTCGCTAAACTCCATGACGATATGATCGAGGTGGAATATGGTGGAGGGGGCATCGCAGACGGCTAAGGAACGATCCGTAGATCAACTTGTGTGTCTGGGGTGCCCCTGCCTCGTATATAAAGGAGAAAGGGGGGCGGCCAAGGGAGGAGGCGGCAAGGGGAGAATCCTACCAAGTAGGATTCCCCTTCTTTCCTAGTCCAAGTAGGAGAGGGAAGGAAGGGAAGGAGAAGGAGAAGGAAGGAGAGGGAGGAAAAGGAGGAAAGGGGCGGCCCCTAGTCCAATTCGGTTTGGGCTAGTGGGTCGCGCGCCCTGCCTCCTCTCTTCCACCACTTGGCCCATGAGGCCCATTGCTTCTTCCTCGTATTCCCGTAACTCCCCGGTACCCCGAAAATAACCGAATCACTCGGAACCTTTCCGAACTCCGAATATAGTCGTCTAATATATCGATCTTTACGTCTCGACCATTTCGAGACTCCTCGTCATGTCCCCGATCTCATCCGGGACTCCGAACTCCTTCGGTACATCAAAACTTATAAACTCATAATATAACTGTCATCGAAACCTTAAGCGTGCGGACCCTACGGGTTCGAGAACTATGTAGACATGACCTAGAACTATTCTCGGTCAATAACCAATAGCGGGACCTGGATGCCCATATTGGCTCCCACATATTCTACAAAGATCTTTATCGGTCAAACCGCATAACAACATACGTTGTTCCCTTTGTCATTGGTATGTTACTTGCCCGAGATTCGAGCGTCGGTATCTCAATACCTAGTTCAATCTCGTTACTGGCAAGTCTCTTTACTCGTTCTGTAATGCATCATCCCATAACCAACTCATTGGCCACATTGCTTGCAAGGCTTATAGTGATGTGCATTACCGAGAGGGCCCAGAGATACCTCTCCGACAATCGGAGTGACAAATCCTAATCTTGAAATACGCCAACCCAACATGTACCTTCAGAGACACCTGTAGAGCTCCTTTATAATCACCCAGTTACATTGTGACGTTTGGTAGCACACAAAGTGTTCCTCCGGTAAACGGGAGTTGCATAATCTCATAGTCATAGGAACATGTATAAGTCATGAAGTAAGCAATAGCAACATACTAAACGTTCAAGTGATAAGCTAACGGAATGGGTCAAGTCAATCACATCATTCTACTAATGATGTGATCCCATTAATCAAATGACAACTCATGTCTATGGTTAGGAAACGTAACCATCTTTGATTAATGAGCTAGTCAAGTAGAGGCATACTAGTGACATTAAGTTTGTCTATGTATTCACACATGTATTATGTTTCCGGTTAATACAATTCTAGCATGAATAATAAACATTTATCATGAAATAAGGAAATAAATAATAGCTTTACTATTGCCTCTAGGGCATATTTCCTTCAGTCTCCCACTTGCACTAGAGTCAATAATCTAGTTCACATCGCCATGTGAATAATTCACATCACCATGTGATTAGCACCCATAGTTCACATCGTCATGTGACCAACATCCAAAGGGTTTACTAGAGTCAATAATCTAGTTCACATTGCTATGTGATTAACACCCAAAGAGTACTAAGGTGTGATCATGTTTTGCTTGTGAGATAATTTTAGTCAACAGGTCTGTCACATTCAGATCCGTAAGTATTTTGCAAATTTCTATGTCTACAATGCTCTGCACGAAGCTACTCTAGCTAATTGCTCCCACTTTCAATATGTATCTCGAACGAGACTTAGAGTCATCTAGATTAGTGTCAAAACTTGCATCGACGTAACCCTTTACGATGAACCTTTTTGTCACCTCCATAATCGAGAAACATATCCTTATTCCCCTAAGGATAATTTCTGACCGTTGTCCAGTGATCTACTCCTAGATCATTATTGTACTCCTTTGCTAAAATCAGTTAGGGTATACAATAAATCTGGTACACAACATGGCATACTTTATAGAACCTATGGTTGAGGCATAGGGAATGACTTTCATTCTCTTTCTATCTTCTGCCTTGGTCGGGCTTTGAGTCTTACTCAATTTCACACCTTGTAACACAGGCAAGAAACTCTTTCTTTGACTGTTCCATTTTGAACTACTTCAAAATCTTGTCAAGGTGTGTACTCATTGAAAAAACTTATCAAGCGTCTTGATCTATCTCTATAGATCTTGATGCTCAATATGTAAGTAGCTTTACCGAGGTCCTTCTTCGAAAAACTCCTTTCAAAAACTCCTTTATGCTTTGCAGAATAATTCTACATTACTTCCGATCAACAATATGTCATTCACATATACTTATCAAAAATGTTGTAGTGCTCCCACTCACTTTCTTGTAAATACAGGCTTCACCGCAAGTCTGTATAAAACTATATGCTTTGATCAACTTATCAAAGCGTATATCCAACTCCGAGATGCTTGCACCAGTCCATAGATGGATCGCTGGAGCTTGCACATTTTGTTAACACCTTTAGGATCGACAAAACCTCTTGGTTGCATCACGTACAAACCTTCTTTAATAACTCCATTAAGGAATGTAGTTTTGTTTATCCATTTGCCAGATTTCATAAAATGCGGCAATTGCTAACATGATTCGGACAGACTTAAGCGTAGATACGAGTGAGAAACTCTCATCGTAGTCAACACTTTGAACTTGTCGAAAACCTTTTGCGACAATTCTATCTTTATGGATAGTAACACTACTATCAACGTCCGTCTTCCTCTTGAAGATCCATTTATTCTCAATTGCTTGCCGACCATTGGGCAAGTCAACCAAAGTCCATACTTTGTTCTCATACATGGATCCCATCTCAAATTTCATGGCTTCAAGCCATTTTGCGGAATCTGGGCTCACCATTCCTTCTTCACAGTTCGTAGGTTCATCATGATCTAGTAGCATGACTTATAGAATAGGATTACCATACCACTCAGGTGCAGATCTTACTCTGTTTGACCTACGAGGTTTTGTAGTAACTTGATCTGAAGTTTCATGATCATCATCATTAGCTTCTTCACTAATTGGTGTAGGAATCACTGGAACTGATTTCTGTGATGAACTACTTTCCAATTCGGGAGAAGGTACAAATTACCTTATCAAGCTCTACTTTCCTCCCACTCACTTCTTTCGAGAGAAACTCCTTCTCTAGAAAGGATCCATTCTTAGCAACGAATGTTTTGCCTTCGGATCTGTGATAGAAGGTGTACCCACCAGTTTCCTTTGGGTATTCTATGAAGACGCACTTCTCCGATTTGGGTTCGAGCTTATCAAGTTGAAAACCTTTTTCATATAAGCATCGCAAATCCAAACTTTAAGAAACGACAGCTTATGTTTACTACTAAACCATAGTTCATACGGTGTCATCTCAACGGATTTAGATGGTGCCCTATTAAACGTGAATGCAGCTGTCTCTAATGCATAACCCCAAAACGATAGTGGTAAACTGATAAGAGATATCATAGATCGCACCATATCTAGTAAAGTACGATTACGACATTCAGACACACCATTACATTGTGGTGTTCCAGGTGGCGCGAGTTTGTGAAACTATTCCACATTGTTTTAATTGAAGACCAAACTCGTAACTCAAATATTCTCCTCCACGATCAGATCGTAGAAACTTTATTTTCTTGTTACGATGATTTTCAACTTCACTCTGAAATTCTTTGAACTTTTCAACTATTTCAGACTTTATGTTTCATTAAGTAGATATACGCATATCTGCTCAAATCATCTGTGAAGGTTAGAAAATAACGATACTTGCCACGAGCCTTCATACTCATTGGTCTGCATACATCGGTATGTATTATTTCCAACAAGTCAAGAGCTTCGTTCCATTGTTCCAAAGAACGGAGTTTTAGTCATCTTGCCCAAAAGGCTGGTTTCGCAAGTATCAAATGATTCATAACCAAGTGATTCGAAAATCCATCTTTATGGAGTTTCTTCATGCGCTTTACACCGATATGACCCAAACGGCAAGTGCCACAAATAAGTTGCACTATCATTATTAACTTTGCATATTTTGGCATCAATATTATGAATATGTGTATCACTACGATCGAGATCCAACAAACTATTTTCATTGGGTGTATGACCATTGAAGGTTTTATTCATGTAAACAGAACAACAATTATTCTCTGATTATAAATGAATAACCGTATTGCAATAAACATGATCAAATCAAATTCATGCTCAACACAAACACCAAATAACATTTATTTAGGTTTAACACTAATCCCAAAAGTATAGGGAGTGTGCGATGATGATCATATCAATCTTGGAACTACTTCCAACACTCATCGTCACTTCCCCTTCAACTAGTCTTTGTTTATTCTATAACTCCTGTTTCGAGTTACTAATCTTAGCAACCGAACAAGTACCAAATACTCAGGGGCTACTATAAACACTAGTAAGGCACACATCAAATATCTGTATATCAAATATACCCTTGTTCACTTTGCCATCCTTCTTATCCACCAAATATTTAGGGCATTTCCGCTTCCAGTGACCATTTCCTTTGCACTGTAAGCACTCAGTCTCAGGCTTTGGTCCAGCTTTGGTCTTCTTCATGGGAGTGACAACTTGTTTGCCATTCTACTTGAAGTTTCCCTTTCTTTCCCTTTGCCCTTTTCTTGAAACTAGTGGTCTTGTCAATCATCAACACTTGATGCTCTTTCTTGATTTCTACCTTCGTTGATTTCAACATCACGAAGAGCTTGGGAATCATTTTCGTCATCCTTTGCATACTATAGTTCATCACGAAGTTCTACTAACTTGGTGATGGTGACTAGAGAACTCTGTCAATCACTATCTTATCTGGAAGATTAACTCCCACTTGATTCATGCGATTGTAGTACCCAGACAATCTGAGCACTTGCTCACTAGTTGAGCGATTCTCCTCCATCTTTTAGCTATAGAACTTGTTGGAGACTTCATATCTCTCAACTCGGGTATTTGCTTGAAATATTAACTTCAATTCCTGGAACATCTCATATGGTCCATGACATTCAAAACGTCTTTGAAGTCCCGATTCTAAGCCGTTAAGCATGGTGCACTAAACTATCAAGTAGTCATCATATTGAGCTAGCCAAACGGTCATAACGTCTGCATCTGCTCCTGCAATAGGTTTGTTACCTAGCGGTGCATCAAGGACATAATTCTTCTTTGCAGCAATGAGGATAAACCTCTGATCACGGATCCAATCCGCATCATTGCTACTAACATTTTTCAACACAGTTTTCTCTAGGGACATAAAATAAACATATGAAAGCAACAACGCGAGCTATTGATCTATAACATAATTTGCAAAATACTACCAGGACTAAGTTCATGATAAATTTAAGTTCAATTAATCATATTACTTAAGAACTCCCACTTAGACAAACATCTCTCTAGTCATCTAAGTGATCACGTGATCCAAATCAACTAAACCATAACCGATCATCACGTGAGATGGAGTAGTTTTCAATGGTGAACATCACTATGTTGATCATATCTACTATATGATTCACGCTCTACCTTTCGGTCTCCATGTTCCGAGGCCATATCTGCATATGCTAGGCTCGTCAAGTTTAACCTGAGTATTCCGCGTGTGCAAAACTGGCTTGCACCCGTTGTAGATGGACGTAGAGCTTATCACACCCGATCATCACGTGGTGTCTGGGCACGACGAACTTTGGCAACGGTGCATACTCAGGGAGAACACTTCTTGATAATTTAGTGAGAGATCATCTTAAAATGCTACCGTCAATCAAAGCAAGATAAGATGTATAAAAGATAAACATCATATGCAATCAAAATATGTGACATGATATGGCCATGATCATCTTGCGCCTTTGATCTCCATCTCCAAAGTACTGTCATGATCTCTATCGTCACCGGCACGACACCAAGATCTCCATCATCTTGATCTATATCAATGTGTTGTTACATGGTCGTCTCGCCAACTATTGCTCTTGCAACTATTGCTATCGCATAGCGATAAATTAAAGCAATTATTTGGCACTTGCATCTTTATGCAAAAGAGACAACCATAGGGCTTCTGCCAGTTGCCGATAACTTCAACAAAACATGATCATCTCATACAACAACTTATATCTCATCACGTCTTGACCATATCACATCACAACATGCCCTGCAAAAACAAGTTAGACGTCCTCTACTTTGTTGTGGCAAGTTTTACGTGGCTGCTATGGGCTGAGCAAGAACCGTTCTTACCTATGCATCAAAACCACAACGATCGTCAAGTTAGTGCTGTTTTAACCTTCTCAAGGACCGGGCGTAGCCACACTTGGTTCAACTAAAGTTGGAGAAACTGACACCCGCCAGCCACTTGTGTGCAAAGCACGTCGGTAGAACCAGTCTCGCATAAGCGTACGCGTAATGTCGGTCCGGGCCGCTTCTTCAAACAATACCGCCGAACCAAAGTATGACATGCTGGTAAGCAGTATGACTTGTATCGCCCACAACTCACTTGTGTTCTACTCGTGCATATAACATCAACACATAAAACCTAGGCTCGGATGCAACTGTTGGGGAACGTAGTAATGTCAAAAAATTTCCTACGTACACGCAAGATCATGGTGATGGCATAGCAACGAGAGGGGAAAGTGTTGTCCACGTACCCTCGTAGACCGTAAGCGGAAGCGTTATGACAACGCGGTTGATGTAGTCGTACGTCTTCACGATCCGACCGATCCAAGCACCGAACGTACGGCACCTCCGAGTTCAGCACACGTTCAGCTCGATGGCGATCCCCGGCTCCGATCCAGCAAAGAAAGAGGATGAGTTCCACAAGACGACGGCGTGGTGACGATGATGATGTTCTATCGCGCAGGCTTCGCCTAAACTCCGGACGATATGACCGAGGTGGAATATGGTGGAGGGGGCATCACACACGGCTAAGGAACGATCCGTAGATCAACTTGTGTGTCTGGGGTGCCCTGCCCCGTATATAAAGGAGCAGGGGAGGGGCGGCCAAGGAGGAGGCGGCGCTAAGGGGAGAATCCTACTCAAGTAGGATTCCCCTTCTTTCCTAGTCCAAGTAGGAGAGGGAAGGAAGGAAGGAGAAGGAGAAGGAAGGAGAGGGAGGAAAACGAGGAAGGGAGCGGCCCCTAGTCCAATTCGGTTTGGGCTAGGGGCCGCGCCCTGCCTCCTCTCTTCCACCACTTGGCCCATGAGGCCCATTGCTTCTTCCTCGTATTCCCGTAACTCCCCGGTACCCCGAAAATACCCGAATCACTCGGAACCTTTCCGAACTCTGAATATAGTCGTCCAATATATCGATCTTTATGTCTCGACCATTTCGAGACTCCTCGTCATGTCCCCGATCTCATCCGGGACTCCGAACTCCTTTGATACATCAAAACTCATAAACTCATAATATAACTGTCATCGAAACCTTAAGCGTGCGGACCCTACGGGTTCGAGAACTATGTAGACATGACCTAGAACTATTCTCGGTCAATAACCAATAGCGGGACCTGGATGCCCATATTGGCTCCCACATATTCTACGAAGATCTTTATCGGCTGAGGGAGTCCTGGACTAGGGGGTGTCCGGACAGCCGGACTATCATTATCCGCCGGACTCCAAGACTACGAAGATAGAAGATTGAAGACTCCGGCTCGTGTCCGGATGGGACTTTCCTTGGCATGGAAGGCAAGCTTGGCAATATGGATATGTAGATCTCCTACCATTGTAACCGACTCTGTGTAACCCTAGCCTCCTCCAGTGTCTATATAAACCGGAGGGCTTTAGTCCGTAGGACAATATACATTACAACAATCATACCATAGGCTAGCTTCTAGGGTTTAGCCTCCTTGATCTCGTGGTAGATCCACTCTTGTACTACCCATATCATCAATATTAATCAAGCAGGACGTAGGGTTTTACCTCCATCGAGAGGGCTGAACACAGGTAAAAACATCGTGTCCCTCGTCTCTTGTTACCATCCGCCTAGACTCACAGTTCGGGACCCCTACCGAGATCCGCCGGTTCGACATCGACATTGGTGCTTTCATTGAGAGTTCCTCGTGTCGTCACCGATAGGCTTGATGGCATCTTCAACCAACAACGCTTTCGATGCGAGACTTTTCTCCCGGACAAATCTTCATATTGGCGGCCGCGCATGCGGGCAATTCACTTGGCCATCTGGAGCAGATCGAAGCTACGCCCTGGCCGTCAGTCGATTCGAAGCTTAAACTTCACGGCCGATGTCGCGGAGACTTGATCTTGACGGACTTGAGCCATCGCCGAAGCGCCGCCAGACTATGACGATGGGCATGATCTAGCTCTGCCGCCCGAGCGGTGCCTTGGTGGCGCTGACACGGATCCGCTTCGCCATTAGCCCGAGCCGATCGCCAGATTGAGGACGGTGGATAGACGCGCATACAGGGGCTTCAACATCCACAACGATGGAGCCAAACACGATCTTGTCCCTCACGAACTTCGTGATTCCGGCGCGGACTCCTTGCCGGACTCCGAACCTCCCGCGCCATTACCAGTCGATCCGGATTGAGCGCCGGTTATGGAATTCACCGCCGCGGACATCTTCCAGTACTCGTCTTTTGGCGATATCTTGAACTCACTAAAGCATCTCTCGTTATCAGGAGAGTCCTAGCCGGACTATGGCCAGGATGGTTGGGGTTCGGACGACGAAGAAATTCAGATCCCACCCTCCACCCACTTTGTAGCCACTGTCGACGATCTAACCGACATGCTAGACTACGACTCCGAAGACATCGACGCTATGGACGACGATGCCGAAGACAAAGAAAAAACAGAGCTTATACAGCACGACAGGACCACCTCGTCGCACGACATATATATGGTGGACACCCCAAAGGAGAGCGATAACGAGGACCAACGGGCCGCGGCAGAAGATGGCCCCGCCGATAAACGACCAAAACGACGGCGTAGACGCCGCCCTAAGTCCCGCCTCGACGACAACAACGCTCCCAAGGAGCCCGCGATACGGCAGGGCTCACAATCGGACGACGAACATGCAAATAAGCAACCGTCCGAACATGACGAGTCAGATAATCAATCCAAGCCCGGCGAGAACAACAGTCCAGACGACCGTATGCGGACGTCGCGGAGAGTAAGAACCGGAAAAAGACTCGTCGATCTGCAAGAAGCTGAAGAAGGAAAAGCGGAGGCTCAAAACAGCGGAAGACACACTCGAGAATGAGATGGAGCAAAGTGCTCAAAACCGCAGATAAATGCGACAATGGCCACCAATCAAAGAGCTACCCGGCGCAAGTACGCTATCGAATTGACGAGGAGGCCACAGAGCCTCCACCGTCCAAAAATAAAGGGGCTGCCTGGTTGGATAGATGACCAGATGACAGGCCAAATTATGAAAGCGGCGCCACACATAAATCCACCAACAAACTCGGAAGGATAGATGGCCCAGCCAGGTCCATTTACGGGCCAAAGGAGAAGGCCCCAAGAAGCAAGGCAACACGTCAAGTGTCCGATGATAGCGGCACACACAAATCTGGGCGCCAGACACCCACTATGTTTCACCGATGAGGTGCTGGACCATGAATTTCAGCAGGATTTAAACCCATCAACATAGAGGCCTACGATGGAACAAATGACCTCGAGTGCGGATAGAAGATTATATACTACATATACATATGGCCAGAGGAGACGATCTCCACGCCATAAAATATCTACCCCTCAAGCTCAAAGGGCCAGCCCGTCATTGGCTTAAGAGCCTCCCAGAAAACACTGTTGGAAGTTGGGAAGAGCTCGAGGACGCGTTTAGAGCAACTTTTCAAGGGACTTATGTCCGTCCTCCGGATGCAGATGATCTAAGTCATATAACTCAACAGCCCGGAGAGTTAGTGCAGAAATTCTGGAACAGGTTCCTTACCAAAAAGAACCAAATAGTCGACTGTCCGGACGCCGAAGCCTTAGCAGCTTTCAAGCACAATGTCCGAGACGAATGGCTCGCCAGGCACCTCGGTCAAGAGAAACCGAGGACAATGTCCGCACTAACAAGCCTCATGACCCGCTTCTGTGCGGGAGAGGATAGCTGGTTAGCAAGATGCAGCACCAGCGACCCAAGTACGTCCGAGATAAGAGATGGAAACGGAAAATCACGGCGCAGAAAAGAGCAGCGCCGAAATAAAGAGAAAAGCCCAAAGAGCACGGCAGTCAACGCCGGCTTTAAAAGCTCGCGGCCCAACAATAAAACACAGCCTCTAAAGGATGACAGTGACGAATTGTCCAACTTAAACAAGATTTTGGGTCGGATATGTCAAATCCACAGTACCCCCGGAAGGCCTGCAAATCATACCCATAGGGATTGTTGGGTTTTTAAACAGTCCGGCCGACTAAATGCCGAACACAAGGGGCTCGACGCGTCAAGCGAAGAAGATAAACCCCACCAGCAGAGCACCGGAAAACAAAAGACTTTCCCACAAGGGGTCAAAGCAGTAAACTCACTTCATGTGATAATACGGAAAAATAGTGCGGCACTTTCTAAAAGAGCTTGGCGGTCCAACCAATGAACCGTAGAGATTGGATATCAAAACCAATCACTTTCGACCACCGGACTATTCCGAAGCGTTCAAATGCGGACGGACTTCGATATTGAATCCCATAATAGACGGATTACAATTTACTCATGTCCTAATGGACGGGGCAGCGACTTAAACTTGTCTGTATTCAAAAACAATCCGTAGGATGGGGTAAACCCTGCTAAAATCCGACACAGCCGCACTTCCTTCAAAGGAGTGACGCCAGGCCCTTACGCCAAGTGCACAGGCTCCATATTACTAGAAGTCGTGTTCGGATCGCCGAACAATTTTCGACGAGAAAAATTAATTTTTCACATCGTCCCATTTGAAAGTGAATATCAAGCACTCTTGGGACGAAAGGCTTTTGTCCGCTTCAACGCTATACCGCATTACGCGTCTCTTACACTCAAGATGCCCGGTCCGCGTGGCGTCATTTCAGTGCGAGGGTCACTTAAAGACCCCGGACTCGGATAGACGAATCCGGCTTTAGCAGGCTAGGGGCTCCCCTAGCCGCATACCCCATCACAGGGGGCTGCGCGCACAAACAAAAGCGGGTTCATACAAACCCTGCTCTAATTATTTATATTTCTTATTTCACACATATTTTTTCGCACCAATTGTTTTCAAAACTAAACGTTCCTCTCTTTTTACAGATGAACAACGTGCATACCCGTCCAGGACAGCGGCGCAACGGAGACACAAAGCAGACGTGCGAGAGGGACCCGTTAGAGGATTCTTTTCAGATTAAGACCCTGCGTAAACCTTTCTTACTGTCTCTTGTTGTTATTCTCCCTTGGTTTCTTCCTATAACCAAAGCGGAGCCTGATGCTTTGGCATCGGCCGCGTCAGAAGACCATGCACGTACCTGGACACTAGGGGCTTAGGGCATCGTTCTGCCCACTACTATAAAGACCGAACACCTTAGGGAGTGTTGGCGTCTCGAGTTAGGCATTATATGCATCAGCTCGAATCATGTCTTTGGTCAAATGTTGGGTTTGCCGGCTCTCGTGTTTTGCTGCCTTACGCTCAGTATCATCGGCTAACGCGGCACCGGAGAACTCTGCGACAGTGCCCCGATTGGCCGGGCGAGCACCTCAAGAGAGAAAGCCAAAACCGATCATCATGATACAAAGAGACCGGTAAACCACTCGATCGACTATCGGAATGTTTAGAATTCCCGCTTGACGAAGGACCATTTCCGGTCAGCACATCGCGCCCGACTCGGAGAAGGGCGATGCCACCGGGGCTATATCGTAGCCCCACCCTCGAGCTCCATCGCTAAGTGAAAGTGATAAAGCATTATAGTCCAGATTGCCTCGTTCGCCACGCTACCACCTCCTTATAACAGACCGAGACGCCGGATTAAAGTGTGAAAACGCGCTATTTTTGCTAACACCCCGCATCTTGTGCGCGGGATGAAGTCAAGACTGCCATCTTTCAAGTTATACAAAAGTATACGAACGGCAAGACAGAGAAGTTTTACTACTTGGGACGCACAAGTATAAAAAGCAGTTATAACATAATCATTGATTTACAAGCTAATACGCTCATTTGAACGTGATATTTTTCGAGCATCGTGACTCTATTACACGAGCGCCACGCATAACTTCCCGGTAATGCTCGGCAGGAGCCGGCTTTCATCGAACCCGGGCGGCAACAGCGGTGGCATCCATCTACGACAATGCGCCTTCACACGGGCAAGAGCCATCCGCGCGCCTCTATGCAGGCCGACCGCTTCATCTCCTTTATATGCGGCACCGCCTCAAGGAATTGCTGCAGAAGTCAAGTAGCTCGCCGCCTTGGACCTCTCGCCATACATGGGACACGATGTCACCATGGCAAGTCCGGACAACCTATTTAGCTCGGCCCATTCGGCCAGCCGGTCTGTCAACGGAAGTGAGCGATCCGGACTGTAGAATTGAGACCAATATAGCTCTTCCATCTCGTGATCCTCCTGGCTCCGGAAGTGCTTAATGGCATCGGCCGCACTGGCAGCTAAGTCCATATACGGATCCTCCGGACTCCACAGCTGCTCAAATTGAGCATACTTCCCATCCATAAACCGGCGACGCAGCAGAAAAGGCTTGCCAGCCACGATATCTCTGGCCTGGCGCAGTTCCTCCTTCATAGCCCGCATTGCAGAACAGGCATCCTTGGCTTCGGCGGTGGCCTTCTTCAGGTCTTCCCGCTCCGATAAGCGCTCCTTTTCAAGAGCCTCATTGCGGTCGGCAGCATCCTTTACTTTCATGGCCAATTCGCCACCTCGCCTCGCTTAGATAAAGGCGCAGCCTTTTCGGCTTGCAACTCCTCGGCCGCCCTCGAGGCAGCCGCATCACTCCTTCGGGCTTGCTCCTTAGCTAGAGCAAGTTCGGCCCGAAGGCTCTCCACAGCAGCAGCACCGTCTGCCAAGTCAAGTTGCCGATTTAATTCGGCAAGCTCACTAGTCCGGCTGGCCCCTGGACTATCCGCCACCTGCATAGGAACGACGGAATTCATTATTTTAGATTTTGATCCTCGGTACGCTGTCGTTTCCGACAACCTACTGAGTCTCAGGGGCTACCATCTATATAGGGCGCATTTTTATATGCAAAACTGTTAAAAGACAAAGGGGTGCATCATTCTCGCATACCTCAAATCCCGCCAGCAAACTCATGGCGGCATTACATAATCCGCTCTCGTGGATTTAAATCCTTCCAATCACCATACGCATCAACGCACGGTGATCTTCTGAAATGGACACCCTCTCAAGCAGATTCTTCAATTCCCCCGGCCGGATACTTGTGGGAGCCGAACTCTCTGGCCCCTCCGAACTCGGGGATACCCTCCGTGACAACACTTCGGGCTCGCCTGCCTCATCTGGCGGCGCTGTGGACGGAGGCGATTGTTTCCATCATCTCCGGAAGAAGGTCCCCAAGACGAACCCATCTCGAGAAGGCTGCAGATCCGAACTGCAATATAAATATTTCGGTTACCCACAGAGGCACAAATGAAGGTATTTCCTTACTAATTAACTCCCTCTTTCATACTCACGGCTCGCTGGAGGGCCGATCCTTTGGTAATGATTGTGCGTCCGGATTCTTTTCAGGCGCGGACCGATGAAGATCTCTTCCCACGCTTAGGGCTTTGGCCTCCGGATCTTGAGGCGGTCCTCTTCTCCCCCCGAAGGAGGGTTCTCGGTTCCCCCTTCTTGATCGCCTTTGGGCGTAAATATTAGCTCCTCTATTTTCCCGCCGCCCCTTATACGGGCGCAACCTCCAACATTCTCGACCAGCACGGGCTCGGTCACGGTCTCTGGGAGGGGGCCGGACATCTTATCAGCCTTGATCGTGCCACCCATTCCTGTAAAGAACAAGGGGTCAGGAGGCGAACTTTAGAACGGCATATAAACATAATGTCTGGACTCTGAGCTACTTACCTGAGTATCCGGGCGATCACGGCTTAGGCCTGCGTCCTCGGCTGAATCCGGAAACGCCACCTGCGGTCCGAAGAACAACTTGTACATCTCCACAGGTGTCGCACCCATGAAGTGTTGGCGAATCCGAGGTCCCTCCGGTTGAACTCCCACTGACGGAGAGGACGGCGCTTGCAGGCGTAAGATGCCCGATTAGCATAACTCGCATCACCTTGATCAGTCGATCTCCCTCGATTGGAGGTCTCGAATCCGGCCTGCGGTGAGGGCACGCCTCTGACGGTCCCCGCTGAGCCCTTGGTTGACCCACGACATCGGTTGGCGTGGAGGTCCCGGCGGAATAAGGGCGGCGGCTTTTGCTGCTGCCTTCGAGCGGTGATATAGAACCACTCCTGCCGCCACGGTCCAAGTTCCTCTTGAAGGAACCCTCGGGCCACGGGCATCGGCCTTCGCTTATGGTCGCCCGCCAAGACTCCGCTGACGCCCCGATCATCTTCGCTCCACTTGAAGGTCTTCACCATAGGCGAAGTGGGGAGGACGCGGAGGAAGGCTTCATAGACGATAATGAATGCGGAGATATGGAGGATGGACTCGGAGCCAAGTCGTGAAAGTCCAGCCCATAGTAGAACAGGAGCCCTCTCACGAAGGGATCTGTCGGGAAGCCTAAACCCGACGGAGGTGGGATCGAAGACGACGTATTCACGGGCTCGAGGCGGGCACGGCCTGCCCTTGGGCAGCAACCTGTCTTGAAACCTCGAGGCTGTGTACTTGGCCTCACTCAACTTGAATATGTCCTCCTCCGTGACGGAGGAGGGCATCCACCGCCCCGTAGGTCGGAGCCGACATGATTGAGGATCCAAGCGCCGAATCTGAGGCTCGAGTGTTGAACCGGGAGCGGGGAAGAGATTCGATGCGAGATTAAAGAACAAGGGCGAGCCTTGGTCCTCTTATAAAGGGGAAGAAATACCAAGGGCCGTCTCCGTGACCGTTTGGGATTCCCCTTCGATAGAGGAGGTGTGGCAACGGGAACGGTTGGGTTACCCACGCATAGCGTATTGATGAGAATCCGGGATAAGGGAACACGATCTCGCTCGACAAGACGTGCCTAAGGAAACCGCCGCCAAACGTCTTTGAGGTGGTATAGTAAAAACGATTCAAACGAAGGCTTGGTTGCGGTGTGATGTCACGCCGCATAATACGTCAGCAGATTGAGCTAGTGTATATTTTATTCTCTCTACGGTGGAATGTGGAAATTATTTTTGCAGAGCCGGACACTATCCTGGTGCTCATGATCTTCTCTGGATTATTCAAGGGAGGAACCCGCCTTGCAATGCCGAACATTATGCACGCCAGACTTATCGTCATTGAAGACTGGTTCAGGGGCTACTGAGGGATTCCTGGACTAGGGGGTGTCCGAACAGCCGGACTATCATTATCCGCCGGACTCCAAGACTACGAAGATAGAAGATTGAAGACTCCGGCTCATGTCCGGTTGGGACTTTCCTTGGCGTGGAAGGCAAGCTTGGCAATACGGATATGTAGATCTCCTACCATTGTAACCGACTCTGTGTAACCCTAGCCTCCTCCGGTGTCTATATAAACCGGAGGGCTTTAGTCCGTATGACAATATACATTACAACAATCATACCATAGGCTAGCTTCTAGGGTTTAGCCTCCTTGATCTAATGGTAGATCCACTCTTGTACTACCCATATCATCAATATTAATCAAGCAGGACGTAGGGTTTTACCTCCATCGAGAGGGCCTGAACCTGGGTAAAAACATCGTGTCCCTCGTCTCCTGTTACCATCCGCCTAGACGCATAGTTCGGGACCCCCTACCCGAGATCCGCCGGTTCTGGCACCGACATCGGCCAAACTGCATAATAACATACGTTGTTTCCTTTGTCATCGGTATGTTACTTGCCCGAGATTTGATCGTCGGTATCTCAATACCTAGTTCAATCTCGTTACTGGCAAGTCTCTTTACTCGTTCCGTAATGCATCATCCTGTAACCAACTCATTGGCCACATTGCTTGCAAGGCTTATAGTGATGTGCATTACCAAGAAGGCCCAGAGATACCTCTCCGACAATCGGAGTGACAAATCCTAATCTCGAAATACGCCAACCCAACATGTACCTTCAGAGACACCTGTAGAGCTCCTTTATAATCACCCAGTTACGTTGTGATGTTTGGTAGCACACAAAGTGTTCCTCCGGTAAACGGGAGTTGCATAATCTCATAGTCATAGGAACATGTATAAGTCATGAAGAAAGCAATAGCAACATACTGAACGATCAAGTGCTAAGCTAACGGAATGGGTCAATTCAATCACATCATTCTACTAATGATGTAATCCCGTTAATCAAATGACAACTCATGTCTATGGTTAGGAAACATAACCATCTTTGATTAATGAGCTAGTCAAGTAGAGGCATACTAGTGACATTAAGTTTGTTTATGTATTCACACATGTATTATGTTTCCGGTTAATACAATTCTAGCATGAATAATAAACATTTATCATGAAATAAGGAAATAAATAATAGCTTTATTATTGCCTCTAGGGCATATTTCCTTCAATAAGATAAATAGCACAAACTGGGATACAATCGAAAGAGGCGCAGGCCTCCTGCCTGGGATCCTCCTAAACTACTCCTGGTCGTCGTCAGCGGGCTGCACGTAGTAGTAGGCACCTCCAGTGTAGTAGGAGTCATTGTCGACGGTGCCGTCTGGCTCCTGGGCTCCGACATCTGGTTGCGACAACCAGGTAGAAGGGAAGGGGAAAAGGGGGGAGAAAGCAACCGTGAGTACTCATCCAAAGTACTCGCAAGCAAGGAGCTACACTACATATGCATGGGTATATGTGTAAAGGGCCATATCGGTGGGTGAACTGCAGAATGCCGTAATAAGAGGGGATAACTAATCCGCCGAAGACTACGCTTCGCAGCCTCCGTCTTGCAAACATGTAGAAGAGAGTAGACTAAAGTCCTCCAAGTAGCATCGCATAGCATAATCCTACCCGCGATCCTCCTCGTCGCCTGTTAGAGAGCGACCACGGGTTGTATCCGCACTTGGAAGGGTGTGTTTTATTAAGTATCCGGTTCTAGTTGTCATAAGGTCAAGGTACAACTCCAAGTCATTCTGTTACCGAAGATCACGGCTATTCGAATAGATTAACTTCCCTGCAGGGGTGCACCACATAGCCCAACACGCTTGATCCCATTTGGCCGGACACACTTTTCTGGGTCATGCCCGGCCGCGGAAGATCAACACGTCACAACCCCACCTAGGCATAACAGAGAGGTCAGCACGCCAGTCTAAACCTAAGCACACAGGGGTCTGGGCCCATCGCCCATAGCACACACCTACACGTTGTGTACGCGGCCAGAAGCAGAACTAGCCCCCTTAATACAAGAGCAGGCTTACGTTCCAATCCGGTGCGCGCCGCTCAGTCGCTGACGTCACGAAGGCTTCTGCTGATACCACGACGTCGGGTGCCCATAATTGCTCCCGCGTAGTTGGTTAGTGCGTATAGGCCAATAGCCAGACTCGGATCAAATACCAAGATCTCGTTAAGCATGTTAAGTATCCGCGAATGCCGAACAGGGCCAGGCCCACCTCTCTCCTAGGCGGTCTCAACCTGCCCTGTCGCTCCGCCACAAAGATTGACACAGAGGGCCGTTGGGACAAAGGTCCTTTCAGCCCCCAATCCGTGAATCACTCGCGGGTGCTCCACAAGCCGACCCGACTTTAGTCACCACATGTATCATGTATAAAGTATATAGTATATACCCGTGATCACCTCCCAAGTGATCATAGCCCGATAGTATAGCACAGCAGACGGACAAGAATGTAGGGCCACTGATGGAATAGTAGCATCCTATACTAAGCATGTAGGATTGCAGCTAAAGGTAACAACAGTAGTAGCAAGGACAGGCTATGCATCAGGATAGGTATAACGGAAAGCAGCAACATGTTACACTACTCTAATGAAAGCAGTAGAGAGTAGAGTAGGCGATATCTAGTGATCAAGGGGGGGGGGGCTTGCCTGGTTGCTCTGGCAAGAAGGAGGGGTCGTCAACACCGTAGTCGTACTGGGTAGTAGCGGCGTCGGTCTCGGGGTCTACCGGAGAAGAAGAGGGGGAAACAGTAAATACATTGCAAACAGATGCATGACAAAGCAAACAGCGGTGCTAGGTGTGCGTAACGCAGAACTAGGTGATACCGGCAAAGGAGGGAAACATCCGGGAAAGTGTTCCCGGTGCTTTGCGTTTTCGGACAGATGAACCGGAGGGGCAAAGTTGTGTGTTTACTATGCTAGGGATGTGTGGCGGACGAACGGGCTGCGTATCCGGATTCGCCTCGTCGTCGTGAGCAACTTTCATGTTGAAAATAATTTAATCCGAGTTACGGTTTAAAAGATATGATTTTCTAAAGATTTTATTAATTTCTGGATTTTAATTAATTCTTTAATTTAATTCGAAAATGGATTTATGACATCAGCATGATGTCATGCTGACATCAGTAGTCAACAAGGGTTGACTGGTCAACTGACTAGTGGGTCCCACTGGTCAGTGACACATTTTTATTAAGCATTTCACTTAACCTAATCAGGATTAATTAGGGGGTGGGCCCCATTGTCATTGACTACTTAATTAGCTAATTAACTAACTAGGTTAATTAGATAACTAAAGTTTAATTAGTTTAATTAGTTGTTTAGGTTAATTAATCAAAATTAATTAAGTTGATTAATTCTTTAATTAATTAATTAACTAATATTATTATTTTAATTAATTCTCTTTTTTAAGCGTTAGTGGGGCGGGCCCGTTTGGCGATGCTGAGGCCATAGTGGGTCGGGCGTCGGGCACAACCCGAATGGGCGCCGCCATGGGCGCACTGATCGCCGCCGCGCTATCTCGGTGAGCTGGCGCCGGGCCGCCGTGGAGCTCCGACGAGTCAGAGCCGGCAAGCACGGGAGGACATGGCGGTCGAGACCATGGGTGGGCGCGCGAGCAACGGCGGGAGGCGGTGCGACAGGTGGTGGAGGCAGGACGACGGTCAACGCTTGAAGGCAGTCGCAGGTCTTCGCCGGGCGTGGGGATCTGAGGAGGCGGGCGGCGGCAGTGTGCGTCGCGGCGGCGGACGCGAGCTCGGCGAACTGGCGAGGTCAGCAGAGAGCAGGGGCGAGGGCGGCCATGGGGCGTCGAGGCGCCGGGCGTGGGCGTCGGCGTGGTGGAGCGCGGAGGGCTTGGTGAGGACGAGCGCGGACGGCGTGGTGATCGAACGAGGAAGAGGGAGGGAGCTCATGTTGGGGGAGTAGGGACTAGGGCAGCGGGGCTCGGGGAGGTCGACGGGGACGACGCGCGTAGACGAGGAAGTCCGGCGACGTCCGGGACGGCTTCGGGCGACGGAGTCGGGGTCGAGACGGCGATGGCGAGGCAGTGCCGGGAGGAAGCAGAGGCGCCAGGAGGCCGGTCGGGGAGGAGGGTTGAGGAGGCGGTGTGGGGAGGCGACGAGGAGGCGCCGGCGGAGACGGGCGGCGCTGGCCGGCGACGGGGCGTAGGGATGAGGCGGCGGTGTCGGAGCGCTGGATCGGGAAGCGAGGGAGACGCACGGGGTGGGACGAGTGGGGGAGTGGGGTGCAGTAGGGTTTGGGTTCGGTCGCCCAGAGGAGTTAACGGAGTGGGGTGGGCCGGTTAGGTTAGAGGGCTGGCCGGCTGGGCCGTTTGGCCCAGTTGGCCAAGGGGGTCTTTCTCCAATTTTACTTTTCTGTTTAGTTTCCTTTTGTTCCTTTTCTTTATTTCTTTTCTGTTACTTTTAGTTTCACTTTTATTTTAGATTTATGACTTATAAAAGTAGTCCCTAATTTAGTCTAAATATTTATACTACGACCACATAAGTTTGGGCAACTACATAGAATAGTTTAATAATTTTCTTTTTAATTTGTAAAAAGCATTTGATTCATTATTCTGCTACTATTTTATTTACTTTAGGACAATCAAACACTTTCAAAGAGGTCGGTTTCTTCACCATTATTACTTATGCACTATTTGGCTCTCTCCGAACATTTTAGTTTTACGACTGGAAAACTTTTATTATTTTTTTGATTTTGAATTTGGATTTGAATTGGTTTCGAACTAACGCGAGATTAGTAACCGTAATGGAGTTGACGTGGCATCGTTAATAGAGGGTTACTGTAGCTTGATTATCCGGGCGTCACAGTCCTTGATGCACCGCTAGGTGACAGACCTATTGTAGGAGCAAATGCAGACGTTATGAACATTTGGCTAGCTCAATATGATGACTACTTGATAGTTTAGTGCACCATGCTTAACGGCTTAGAATCGGGACTTCAAAGACGTTTTGAACGTCATGGACCATATGAGATGTTCCAGGAATTGAAGTTAATATTTCAAGCAAATACCCGAGTTGAGAGATAGCTAAAAGATGGAGGAGAATTGCGCAACTAGTGAGCATGTGCTCCGATTGTATGGGTACTACAATCACTTGAATCAAGTGGGAGTTAATCTTCCAGATAAGATAGTGATTGACAGAGTTCTCTAGTCACCATCACCAAGTTATTAGAACTTCGTGATGAACTATAGTATGAAAGGGATGACGAAAATGATTCCCGAGCTCTTTGTGATGTTGAAATCGACAAAGGTAGAAATCAAGAAAGAACATCAAGTGTTGATGATTGAAAAGATCACTAGTTTCAAGAAAAAGGCAAAGGGAAAGAAACGGAACTTCAAGTAGAATGGCAAGCAAGTTGTCACTCCCACGAAGAAGCCCAAAACTGGACCAAAACCTGAAACTGAGTGTTTCTACTGCAAAGGAAATGGTCACTGGAAGCAGAAATTCCCTGAATATTTGGTGGATAAGAAGGATGGCAGAGTGAACAAGGGTATATTTGATATACAGGTTATTGATGTGTACCTTACTAGTTTTTATAGTAGCCACTGGGTATTTGATACTTGTTCGGTTGCCAAAAATTAGTAACTCGAAACAGGAGTTACAGAATAAACAGAGACTAGTTAAGGGGAAGTGACGATGAGTGTTGGAAGTAGTTCCAAGATTGATATGATCATCATCACACACTCCCTATACTTTCGGGATTAGTGTTAAACCTAAATAAATGTTATTTGGCGTTTGCGTTGAGCATGAATATAAATGTTATTGCAATACGGTTATCCATTTAAAGTCAGAGAATAATTGTTGTTCTGTTTACATGAATAAAACCTTCAATGGTCATACACCCAATGAAAATAGTTTGTTGGATCTCGATCGTAGTGATACACATTCATAATATTGATGCCAAAAGATGCAAAGTTAGTAATGATAGTGCAACTTATTTGTGGCACTGCCGTTTGGGTCATATCGGTGTAAAACGCATGAAGAAACTCCATAAAGATGGATTTTCGGAATCACTTGGTTATGAATCAATTGATGTTTGCGAACCATGCATTTTGGGAAAGATGACTAAAACTCCGTTCTCCGGAACAATGGAACAAGCTACTGACTTGTTGGAAATAATACATTCCGATGTATGCGGTCCAATGAGTGTTGATGCTCGTGGCAAGTATCGTTATTTTCTGACCTTCACAAATGATTTGAGCAGATATGAGTATATCTACTTAATAAACACAAGTCTGAAACATTTGAAAAGTTCAAAGAATTTCATAGTGAAGTGGAGAATCATCGTAACAAGAAAATAAAGTTTCTATGATCTGATCGTGAAGGAGAATATTTGAGTTACGAGTTTGGCCTTCATATAAAACAATATGGAATAGTTTCACAGCTCACGCCACCTGGAACACCACAGCGTTATGGTGTGTCGGAACGTCGTAACCGCACTTTATTGGATATGGTGCGATCTATGATGTCTCTTATCGGTTTACCACTATCGTTTTGGGGTTATGCATTAGAGACAACTGCATTCACGTTAAATAGGGCACCATCTAAATCCGTTGAGACGACACCGTATGAACTATGGTTTAGCAATCTAAGCTGTCATTTCTTAAAGTTTGGAGTTGCAATGCTTATGTGAAAAAGTTTCAACCTGATAAGCTCGAACCCAAATCGGAGAAATGTGTCTTCATAGGATACCCAAAGGAGATTGTTGGGTACACCTTCTAATCACAGATCCAAAGGCAAAATATTCGTTGCTAAGAGTGGATCCTTTCTAGAGAAGGAGTTTCTCTCGAAAGAAGTGAGTGGGAGGAAAGTAGAGCTTGATAAGGTAATTTGTACCTTCTCCCGAATTGGAAAGTAGTTCATCACAGAAATTAGTTCCAGTGATTACTACACCAATTAGTGAGGAAGCTAATGATGATGATCATGAAACTTCAGATTAAGTTACTACAAAACCTCGTAGGTCTTCCAAAGTACAGTACACACCAGAGTGGTACGGTAATCCTGTTCTGAAAGTCATGTTACTAGACCATGATAAACCTACGAACTATGAGAAAGCGATGATGAGCCCAGATTCCGCAAAATGTCTTAAGGCCATAAAATCTAAGATGGGATCCATGTATGAGAACAAAGTGTGGACTTGCCTGATGATCGGCAAGCCATTGAGAATAAATGGATCTTAAAGAAGAAGACGGACGCTGATAGTAGTGTTACTATCTACAAAGCTCAACTTGTTGTGAAAGGTTTTCGACAAGTTCAAGGGGTTGACTACGATGAGACTTTCTCACCCATAGCGATGCTTAAGTCTGTCCGAATCATGTTAGCAATTGCCACATTTTATGAAATCTGGCAAATGGATGTCAAAACTGCATTCCTTAATGGATTTATTAAAGAAGAGTTGCATATGATGCAACCAGAAGGTTTTGTCAATCCTAAAGGTGCTAACAAAATGTGCAAGCTCCAGCGATCTATCTATGGACTGGTGCAAGCATCTCGGAGTTGGAATATACGCTTTGATAAGTTGATCAAAGCATATAGTTTTATACGGACTTGCAGTGATGCCTGTATTTACAATAAAGTGAGTGGGAGCACTACAACCTTTCTGATAAGTATATGTGAGTAACATATTGTTGATCAGAAATGATGTAGAATTTTTCTGGAAAGCATAAAGAAGTGTTTAAAAGGAGTTCTTTAAAAGAAAGACCTCAGTAAAGCCACTTCCATATTGAGCATCAAGATCTATTGAGATAGATCAAGACGCTTGATAAAATTTTCAATGAGTACATACCTTGACAAGATTTTGAAGTAGTTCAAAATGGAACAGTCAAAGAAAGAGTTCTTGCCTGTGTTGCAAAGGTGTGAAATTGAGTAAGACTCAAATCCCGACCACGGCAGAAAATAGAAAGAGAATGAAAGTCATTCCCTATGCCTCAGTCATAGGTTCTATAAAAGTATGCCATGCTATGGACCGACCTATTGTATACTACGCCTGGTTTGGCAAGGAAGTACAATAGTGATCTAGGAGTAGATCACTGGACATTGGTCAAAATTATCCTTAGTGGAATAAGGATATGTTTCTCGATTATGGAGGTGACAAGAGGTTCGTCGTAAAGGGTTACGTCAATGCAAGATTTGACACTGATCCAGATGACTCTTAGTCTCAATCTGGATACATATTGAAAGTGGGAGCAATTAGGTAGAGTAGCTCCGTGCAGAGCATTGTTGACATAGAAATTTACAAAATACATACGGATCTGAATTTGGCAGACCCGTTGACTAAGCTTCTCTCACGAGCAAAACATGATCATACCTTAGTACTCTTTGGGTGTTAATCACATAGCGATGTGAACTAGATTATTGACTCTAGTAAACCCTTCGGGTGTTGGTCACATGAAGATGTGAACTATGGGTGTTAATCATAAATATACAGATATGAATATTGGTGTTAAATCACATGGCGATGTGAACTGGATTATTGACTCTAGTGCAAGTGAGAGACTGAAGAAAATATGCCCTAGAGGCAATAATAAAGTTATTATTTATTTCCTTATTTCATGATAAATGTTTATTACTCATGCTAGAATTGTATTAACCGGAAACATAATACATGTGTGAATACATAGACAAACATAGTATCACTAGTATGCCTCTACTTGACTAGCTCGTTGATCAAAGATGGTTGTGTTTCCTAGCCATAGACATGAGTTGTCATTTGATTAACGGGATCACATCATTAGGAGAATGATATGATTGACTTGACCCATTCCGTTAGCTTAGCACTTGATCGTTTAGTATGTTGCTATTGCTTTCTTCATGACTTATACATGTTCCTATGACTATGAGATTATGCAACTCCCGTTTACCGGAGGAACACTTTGTGTGCTACCAAAACAACGTAACTGGGTGATTATAAAGGAGCTCTACAGGTGTCACCGAAGGTACATGTTGAGTTGCCGTATTTCGAGATTAGGATTTGTCACTCCGATTGTCGAAGAGGTATCTCTGGGCCCTCTCGGTAATGCACATCACTATAAGCCTTGCAAGCAATGTAGCTAATGAGTTAGTTGCGGGATGATGCATTATGTAACGAGTAAAGAGACTTTCCGGTAACGAGATTGAACTAGGTATTGAGATACCGATGATCGAATCTCGGGCAAGTAACATACCGATGACAAAGGGAACAACGTATGTTGTTATGCGGTTTGACCTATAAAGATCTTCGTAGAATATGTGGGAGCCAATATGAGCATCCAGGTTCCGCTATTGGTTATTGACCAGAGACGTGTCTCGGTCATGTCTACATAGTTCTCGAACCAGTAGGGTCCGCACGCTTAAAGTTCGATGACGGTTATATTATGAGTTTATGTGTTTTGATGTACCGAAGGAGTTCGGAGTCCCGGATGAGATCGGGGACATGACGAGGAGACTCGAAATGGTCGAGACGTAAAGAATGATATATTGGACGACTATATTTGGACATCGGAAAGGTTCTGAGTGATTCGGGTATTTTTCAGAGTATCGGAGAGTTACGGGAATTCGTATTGGGCCTTAATGGGCCATACGGGAAAGGAGAGAAAGGCCCCAAAGGGTGGCCGCACCCCTCCCCATGGTCTAGTCCGAATTGGACTAGGGAGGAGGGGGCTCCCCCTTCCTTCCTTCTCCTTCTCCCTTCCCTTCTTCTACTCCAACAAGGAAAGGAGGAGTCCTACTCCCGGTGGGAGTAGGACTCTCCCCTTGGCGCGCCCTCCTCCTAGGCTGGCCGCCTCCCCCCTTGCTCCTTTATATATGGGGGCAGGGGGCACCCCATAGACACAACATTTAATCATTGATCTTTTAGCCGTGTGCGGTGCCCCCCTCCACCATAGTCCTCCTCGATAATATGGTAGCGGTGCTTAGGCGAAGTCCTGCGACGGTAGAACATCATCATCGTCACCACGCTGTCATGCTGACAGAACTCTCCCTCGACACTCGGCTGGATCGGAGTTCGAAGGACGTCATCGAGTTGAACGTGTGCAAGAACTCGGAGGTGTCGTGCTTTCGGTGCTTGATCGGTCGGGCCGTGAAGACGTACGACTACATCAACCGCGTTGTGCTAACGCTTCCGCTTACGGTCTACGAGGGTACGTAGATAACATTTTCCCCTCTCGTTGCTATGAATCACCATGATCTTGCGTGTGCGTAGGAAATTTTTTAAATTACTACGTTCCCCAACACATGGCTCATCTTGGAGCCTTCCATGACCATGCCGCCACATCCGCTGCCGCTGTCGCAGCCAGCGCCACAGTCTGAACCGCAACCCCCAGACATGGCATGGCTAATCTTGGAGCCTTCCATGACCATGCCGCCACAACCGCCACCGCAGCCGGCCCCAGAACCTAAACCTCAGCCCCCTGACTTGGCATGGCTCATCTTGGAGCCTTGCATGACCATGCCGCCACAACCGCAGCAGTCAGCGCCACAGCCTGAACCAGACATGGCATGGCTCATCTTGGAGCCTTCCATGACCATGCCGCCACAACCGCCACCACAGCCGAAACCTCAACCAGCTGACTTGGCGAAACTAGTCTTGGAGCCTTCAATGGCCATGCTGCCGCAAGCACCGCCACCGCAGCCAGAACCACAGCCTGAACCGCAGCCCCCAGACATGGCATGGATGGTCTTGGAGCCTTCCATGACCATGCCACCGCAACCACCGCCACAACCCGAACCGCAACCACCTGACTTGGCGAAGCCAATCCCGGAGCCTTCGATGACCATGCCACCGCAACCACCGCCACAGCCTGAACCGCAACCACCTGACTTGGCAAAGCCAATCTTGGATCCTTCAATGAACATTGCGCTACAGCTACCGCCATAGTCGGAACCGCAACCGCCGCCACAACCCGAACCGCAACCGCCTGACTTGGTGAAGGCAGTCTTGGGTCCTTCAATGACCATGCTGCCACAGCCACCCCCACAGCCTGAACCGCAACCGCCGCCACAGCCCGAACCGCAACCACCTGACTTGGCGAAGCCAATCTTGGAGCCTTCCATGACCATGCTGCTGCAACCACCGCCGCAACCTAAGCCACAACCACTAGATTTGGTGCAGCTAGTCTTGGAGTGTTCGATCAACATGACGCCGCAACCACCACGACAGACCGAGCCACAACCGCCTGACTTGGCATGGCTAATTTTGGAGCCTTCAACCACCATACCGCTGCAACTGCCACCACAACCTGAACCGCAAACCGCTAGACTTGGCAATGCCAGCCTTGGAGCCTTCAATGGCCATGCCGCCGCAACCTCCACCACCACATCCTAAACCACAGCCACCTGACTTGGTGTTCCCCTCTTTGGAGCTTTCAATAATCATGTTGCCACCGCAGGAACTGTTGCATCCCGATCTACACCCAACGGACTCAATATGGCCATTCTCGCCGCCTGTAATGATGCCACAACTCGCATGACCATTCTTGTAGCTCATGGTGACCACGGAGACACCGCATCCACCACCACAGCCTGATCCACAACCACCACACTTAGAATCATCCACCTTCGCGCTTGCGGTGACTGAGCCACCATAGCTAGCATGCCCAGCCTTGTCACTTGCCATGACCAAGTCACTGCCACCATGCGTGCTACAAGCGCCACATTGCCCTGGACCAGCAGTGGCGCCTGCTGCTTCACCTTTCATCGTTTGAGAAACCACTATAGTATCAGGCTCAACGGTTTCATCCTTCGGTACCATGGCACCTTCGATGAGCTTCGCACCATCTTTGCCAATGGAATTCAGAAACAAGAATGATATTGCGATCCAGGGAAGCAGAAACCAATCCTCATCCACCTAATTTAAGTAAGAACTTACCATGCATGAGTATATCTCAGATGCAAGAAAAATTATTTTAAGTTTTTAACTACTTAGAAGGATATGTCATTAGAGCTCAGCACTGTACCGTGATAAATTCCGATTCAGTGTCAATCAGCGCGACTGCTTTGCCATAGGGGTGTTCAGCAGAGAACTTCACAACAGTAACTACTGCAGTATCTTCAGCATGCTGACTGCAACATTTGAGTTCATATGCTAGTCTCCTTCCCCTGTATAGTTTGATCTGCTTTGTTCAAAAAAAATACAAAAACTATGAGTATGCTAAATGCATGAACATTTATTTATTTACATATGACTTAATGCAATCACTATCTTTTGAGCGAACACCCTGCATGTATGCATGAATTCATACATGGCAAGGATTAATTATTGAAATTTTTTATTCCCAACACAAGACACACTAGAGAGGGTAGAGCCTGTCGATCAACAATACCCTGACAGAAGAAGAACGAAACGCCTCATCAGAATCAGAAAATAAACTAATTCCCAGACTTAAGGGCATAATGCAAGGCTCTTAGCTAGACGCTTAGGGAGAAAAAAATAATATTAAAAATATAAAAAGGTCCTCCAATGGCGGACTCTAATTAGAGGCGCTACATGCAGATCGGCAACAGAGCCCAAGAGCTGCTTGTGTACAGCGCGTACTTGAGAAAACACCAAGCGCCCGATGCACTGCTTTGCGTCCCTCTTGCGCGTGACGCCAGGATCTGCCAGGGAATCACTGACGCAACCGCTCATCTAGCAGGAACAATTTCCTGGCGCCCTCCACTAGCGCCTCGCGTTGGAGATGCCCTAATGGTCTCTTGTGTTGCTGAAGAGGCAAACAAGATGGATGGCGATAGATACTACCTGCGTATAGGGACTTTGAACGGTGTTAGATACATCCAGTTGACAGACAAACTTTTACGGACGGAGGAAGTATCACTGATTTCAGCAATGATATATAGGGACTTTGAACGTAAACAAGCAGCAAGATTTTCATGCCAAAATTTCTAGATAATGCCAGAACTGTAGCACCAAATCTTAACTGAAAGCACAGATCAGAGGATTGTTTCGAAAAAAAACACTGGCGATGGATGCCATTCATTCCTTCAAACTGAAAACCCAAACATTAAATCTCAGTTCAACTATTCCACCAACTTAATTATATCGATGTGAAATATAATAATAACAACTTTATTATTGCCTCTAGAGCATATTTTCATCACATGCTACCGCAACCACCGCCACAGCCTCAACCGCAACCGCCGCCACAGCCCGAACCGCAACCGCCTGACTTGGTGAAGGCAGTCTTGGAGCCAATGACCATGCTGCCGCAACCACCGCCACAGCCTGAACCACAACCGCCTGACTTGGTGAAGGCAGTTTTGGAGCCTTCAATGACCATGCTGCCGCAACCACCGCCACAGCCTGAACCGCAACCACCGCCACAGCCCGAACCGCAACCGCCTGACTTGGTGAAGGTACTCTTGGAGCCTTCAATGACCATGCTGCCGCAACCACCGCCACAGCCTGAACCGCAACCGCCGCCACAGCCCGAACTGCAACTGCCTGACTTGGTGAAGGTAGTCTTGGAGCCTTCAATGACCATGCTGCCGCAACCACCGCCACAGCCTGAACCGCAACCGCCTGACTTGGCGAAACCACTCTTGGTGCCTTCACTGGCCATATTGCCGCAACCACCGCCACAGCTCGAACCGCAACCGCCTGACTTGGTGAAGCCAGTCTTGGAGCCTTCCATGACCATGCTGCCGCAACCACCGCCGCAGCCTGAGCCACAACCGCTAGACTTTGTGCAACTTGTCTTGGAGTGTTCAATCAGCATGCCGCCACAACCACCACCACAGCCCGAGCCACACCCGCCTGACTTGGCATGGCCAATTTTGGAGCCTTCGACCACCATACCGCTGCAACTGCCACCACAATCTGAACCGCAGCCACCTGACTTGGTGTTCCCCTCATGGGAACTTTCAATAACCATGTTGCCACTGCAGGAACCACCGCATCCTGATCCACACCCAGCAGACTCAATATGGCCATTCTCGCCACCTGCAACGATGCCACAGCTCGTGTGACCTTTCTTGTAGCTCATGGTGACCACAGAGACACCGCATCCACCACCACAGCCTGATCCACAACCACCACACTTAGAATCAGCCACCTTGCCGCTTGCAGTGACTGAGCTGCCATAGCTAGCATGACCGGCCTTGTCACTTGCCATGACCATGTCACCGCCACCAGCAGTGCCACAAGCGCCACATTGTGTCGGGCCAGCAGTGGCGCCTGCTGCTCCACCTTTCACCATTTTAGAAGCCACTGTAGTATCAGGCTCAGCTCTTTCACCCTTCTGTACCATGGCACCTTCGATGAGCTTCGCACCATCTTTGCCAATGGAATTCAAGAATAAAAATGATATTGCGATCCATGGAAGCAGAAACCAATCCTCATCCACCTAAATTTAAGTAAGAAGACCATGAGTATATCTGAGAGTGGAGGAAATTAACTTTGACTACTTAGAAGGATATGACATTAGAGTTTAGCAATGTACCGTGATAAATTCCGATTCAGTGTCAACTAGCGCGACTGCTTTGCCATAGGGGTGTTCAGCCGAGAACTTCACAGCGGTAACTGCTGCAGTATCTTCAGCATGCTGACTGCAGCATTTGAGTTCATATGCTAGTCTCCTTCCCCTGTATAGTCTGATCTGCTTTGTTCAAAGAAGTACCAGAGCTGTGAGTATGCTAAATGCATAGACGTTTTTATATACATATGACTTATTGTAATCACTACCCTCTGAGCGAACACACTGCATGTATTTGAGCTGTAGAATGCAGTTGCCCTTACCAGTTTGCTGTCGTATTTGAGCTCATTTATGCAGCCATCCTTGCTTGGTTTCAGGTCAAGAATGATGGATGAGTTGGAGTTGTTAAAAGACCATTTGTTTTCCGTGAATTGTGCAAGCTGCAATGGCTGCTTTGATGACTTTGTTACTCCGACCAATTCTCGAACGAGAGCCATGCCACTCTTGGCCTTGTGCTCCCTGAAGTAAAGGGGAGGAATTCCTCATTAGACCAGAAGAAACTGACATTTTTTTCTTAAACATGGTAAATAGAACTTTCCAGTGTCCACTGGAATAAATTTGGATCTGGTTTGAAGGCAAAATACAAATACTGCCATATAAGTTGAATATTAATTCCTCCACCAAATACCAATTTGCAGTTTGAAAATAAGATGTAATAACACTATATGTTATTACAAATCAATGTATTATATAATAACTTTTTATTTGTTTCTGGAAGGAAGTTACCAGTAAGTATCATGTAAGACTTCACATATATGTGTCCATTGATGCCACGAACAAATAAATACCTTATCTGAAGACGAATGAGTTCAGTACCACAATCATACACGAAGCGAGTCCAGGAGCTCATATTTTGATCCTTGATGGAATGTGGCAATAGGCAGGCCTTCAGAGAGCAAGGCTTCACATTGACCATGCTAAGAACCTGTGGAGCCTGCCTTGGGACAGTACAAGATGCAGCAACACGAAGACTGACAGGATTGGAACCGGCATACGCACCACAACTTTTCAGTTCAAACCACCTCTCAAAGGAAAGCTTGGAATCATGCTGTGTAAGCTCTTGAAGAGAGATTGAAACGTTGCCCAATGGTTCAGATTTCTTCGATGATGGTGCCCCAAAATAGGCCTGATCAACCATTACTGTAAGAATGAGTTCGCCAGTCGGTTCACATTGGAAACCTGCTCCGATACTCTTCCCCGTTTTCGATGAAATATCCAACCTGCCGCCATCACGGATGAATGCATCTGGTTTAGTCTTGGTGTACCATACATAAACGCTTTTCTCAGGAATTGCAGATGGTAAATTCTTGATGTCCACAATCTGTAAATACAACTGCAAAGGATGAAAATATTTTGAGTTAGTAAATTCAGTAATTGTCTCTTGACAAAAGAAGCGGTCAATCATGTTTTTAGATAACCAATATCAGACGTGCTTCCAAATCAATAATAATATTAATAGTACAACAATACCACATTCTGGGTTATTTTGTTAGATCAGAAAAATCTTTGCAACCGAAACCATTGTACTCGTGTAACTGTTGCTTCATGGACAACAATAAGATGTAAAAAGGGTATCAAGCATACCTCCACAACGTTTGTTTCAAGAATAGTAAGATGCTTCTCTGCTTCACCGACACCAAAAATACTATCGTCCTCACCACTGAAAATCTGAGGAATGGATGTCACAGGAGATGGCAAGCTTCCACGGTACATAGCACCAGCCTTCCAGTACCTCACACCAAAGCTATTCTCGAACTGCTCGGTGGTCCCTGAAAATCCGGTGTCGAGCTTCTTCCCTTCGGCTCGATCATCGTCCGTGTCATCATGCTCCAGAACTCTCCCAAGGAGACACAGCATGTCATTGCAGTAGGCAACAGAATTCAGTTGGTGAGTGTGCCACATTAGATCCACATCGTAGGTCGGCACACGAAAGAGGTTCATTCCTTTCTCCTGGTTCATCTTGATCAGATACAAAAAGCCTTTGTATCGAGCTAATGCGTCTTCAAGAAAACGCTGATCATGCATGTTTGGTGTCCCAACCTGACAGAAACAAAGGAACTCACTGACTTTCTGCACATATTTATTTATAGTTCTTGCACATATTTTTCTTTTACAGAAAGGTTAGTAGTACATCAGAGCAAAGGTTAGTAGTGTAACTACCTGGTAGACGAAAGAAGACTGTCTCTTAACAGCTGAGACCAGATCATAGGAAATGCCTCCTGCGGTTTCATCACCCACGTAAACAGAATCGTCGGAAGGGCTGCCACTGTACTCCAACTCAAAAGGCTCTCCAGGATATAACTCAGTCCAAACTTTCTCGGACCGATCCTTGGACTTTGCTTGAATGGAGGACCTGACATTCTTAGAGTCCAGTATCCTGCCATATAATCTCTTGCAGTCCTTTATATATCGAGTCTGAAAGATATCTGTTGTTAGCAGAGCAAAACTAACCAGAAACAATACAAGATGATTTTGATTTAGACATTTCCATGCATATTTACTAGCTAGTATTTTCTTTTATGCCAAGATGTGCAAATAGACAAATGCTAGTATAGTTCAGTAATGTGGTGTTTACAGATTTTGAACGACACGCGAGCATCTGCAAGTTCATATGCATACCGGGTTAAGCCGATGGCAGTGCCATATCCATTCGCAATCAAGCGGAACAACCAAAGGCTCAACATCTGCCACAGCGGCCTCGGTGTGCTTGGCAAGCAGGGGAAGCCAGCAAGCTTTGTACCTAGCACAACAACAAAGTCGGTCAATATTTCAAAGTTGTCTATACGACAGAGAAAATTAATTAATTTAGCATCAGTGATTTTTTATTTAACATAGCATCGGTGATTTCAGCATGATAGGGAATTTGACATAAATAAGCAGCCAGATTTTCAGGCCAAAATTTGTAGAGAAGGCCAGTACTGTAGCACCAAGTTGTAACTGAAAGCACAGATCAGAGGATGGTTTCAGGAAAATTACTGACGATCGATGCCCTTCCTTAAAACTGAAAACCGAATTCTCAGTTCAACTCTTCCACCAACTTACAGTAGCAATCAAGGCTAACTGACTAAACTAGTGGCTTTTTGTCTAATTTTCCTCAAGCAGGTGTTTGTCAGGAGACTGTTGATCCTGAATAGTGATTTTTGATTGTGATTGTGCAAGAGTTATCCTGAATTCACCAAGAGTTTATTTAAATATGGCAATGATTACCGAGAAATTTCATTCTCGACACAACACACCCTAGAGAGCAGAGACTGTTGATCAACGATACCCCGACTTCAAAGAATGAAACACCTCATCAGAAAAATAAACTAATTCCCAGACGCAATGGTCTCTTGTGTTGCTGAAGAGGCAACAAGATGGATGGCGACAGACAGGTACCTGCGTATGGCCCTGTGGAGCAGCGGGCCGTCGTAGAGCCACCGGCGGCGGTCGACCGCGGCGAGGAACTCCAGGTGGCGCAGCGCGGCCGGGACGAGGTCCTCGCCGATGCCGATCCCCTGCGCCGCCGCCCACCGCGACTCCTGCTCCACGTCCATCTTCGTTCCCCCCACCTGCTCGGACCCGCCTGCAGTTGGGATCATAGATTGGGCTAAATAAACCACGGGAACGATCACGAGACGGCGATCATGGGCGGGTTCTTGGCGCCGCAAGAGATTATCAAACTAGAACAAGAACCTGAGGGAGGTTGCTGCGCTACTGACAGACAGCTCGCGCTACGGACTCTGTCACCACGGCTCCTGTGTCCTGTCCTCCGCGCGCTCCCTATTTATACAGTGATGCGGGGAGAGGATGGAGATAAATTGTTGACGAACTGAAATACTGGCATCGATCGCTATCCACAGCGACGCGATCAGATAATGTATGAGGTGCTTTCAGTTAATTAAGGGCGGGCCGGCCGGCACCCGTAGCGTGTGTTGCGCACGCAGTCTCTGCACGCTTTCTGAGCCCATATCCATGAAGGATATTTCTTGCCAACTCTGCACACTTGTTGCTGTTGGTACTACAAAGCAAATGAATGTACTACTGTACTACGGAGCCAGAGGAGTACTGTACGAGCATGGGTGTACTACACTACTCCTAAAAATAATGGAACTTTTAAATGCAGAAAAAAGATGCACCGTTACAAGTACTCCATCCGTTCACAAATATAACTTGTTTTGGATATTTCAATACGGACCACATGCCAACTGAAACGAATGCACGGACACACTAAAACGCGTGTATATATACATTTGATTCAGAAAAATTGTATAGAACATTTTATATTTTTGTGAAAGAAGGGAGTACAACTTTAGTCTGAATTGAACAGACCCATCACCAAACTGTGGCAATAATTCAGGAGGACCCTAGCTACTCCTTGGAAAAAATATTGTTGCTTGCAAACTTAGAAAACCATGTACTGCACATCCCACTTGGATTATTCAATAATGGAGATGCTGTCTGTGGCTGTGCGGATCATGCCACTTCCGGAGCATGCGCAGCATGCACCATAGTGCTGTAGTACACTCGTACTGCAGTAGTACAGGGCTCAAGGCGTTTGATCGTACGGTACGTCACATGGCCATGGTTTCTGCCAGGCCATGTGTCCACCGGATAAACAATTCTGAAGTGGAATTATTCTAGTCTAGTGCAGATTAGAGCATCTCCAACAGCTTCATAAAATAATTACAGTTTAGGGGAAGTTGGGGGGAAAAACCTCCTCAACCAATTCCGTAAACACGCAAAAAATTATGAATCCCATATAATCTTCGAAAAAATTACTTCATCTATGGGAAGTGCCACGCGAACTAAACGCTCTGGAGTCCGCCTCCCCCACACCGACCGATGTGCAGCTCGCTCGCTGTCACATGGTGTTAGCCACCCACCGCCGCCGAACACCATCATCCGCTGTTAGTTGGCATCGCGCCACCGCCAAAAACCACTTTTACGGAGAGTTTTCACTGGAACTGAGAGAAGACCTCAGCTGAGAACTTCCTCTAAGTTATATGGGTACCTCGTAAAATCATTTCTACAAAGTTTTTTACAGGAACCATTAGAGATGCGCGTTTGTTGGGTTAACACGATGTTCTATTGGGCTTATTCTTGGCTTTTGCCCTTTCGCTTATAGTACTAAAAAAAGCATCTGTTTATGAGCTTCCGGCTTTGGCTTTTGGTTTATATCATCATGTAACAATACCGAGTTATAAGTCAAAAGCCTATAAATAGGTCATTTTTTGGCTTATAATCCAATGCAAAAGCCAGAAACAAGATCAAGTCTCATGTTGGTTATCGAAGGAGGCAAGAGACAACTTATAATTGTCCCCTCCTATCAAACTAGTCTTTGAGAGAAATCTTATTTGACCCTCTTTTAAAAGTGAAATTTTTGTTTTCGCCTGTCTAGCTTTTGCACGTTTATCGCTCTAGCTTTTGACATTTCACTTTTCCCACTCTTAGCTTTTGACAATAAAACACAATTTTCATCCCGTGGAAAAGGCAAAATAATTTCATTTCACTTTTGCCTATTTTGATGTAGGTTCCGAGGCAGAGTAACGGAGACCAAGATCGAGCAAAATATCATATAATCTAGAGGGATATGCTAAAATTGGTAACATAATTCATGGTGCTTGTGTTGTATCTAATGCCAAGGTAGAGTAAGTGGAGATTGGGCGGAATCCGCAACTTATGAAATTATGTAGGAGAACCATCACATAAGCGTGCATGCTCATCCAAAAATGGTACACATACGGGGAGATTCATGGACTCTTTTTAAGGCAAGTCATGGCTTCCTCCCGGACACAACACTGCCCCACCCACCCAAATGGAATTGAACTTAAAAAACAATTAAAGATACAAAATTAACGCCTATGAATAAGTTGATTTCTTTCACACCGACGCCTTTAAGTTGGAATCAACATCCTCGCGCAATCGGAATTAAATCACCAGAACCAGTGACCAAAATGAAGCAATTGAAACATAACATATTATTATATAGTATTAGGTTGAGGTAATAGCACCCCAGATCCACAAACTTGCATCGAATGTGATGTTTTAGTCCAAAACTTGCAAAATGTGACTGGGGACTCCACAAACTTGACACCCTATGTGATGTTTTGGTTCAAAGCCATTCACAGTGTGACATGTGGCAGTCCAGAGGGTGGACTGGTCAGCTGTGGCAATTTTGCACAAAGGCCCCTGGCGTTCACTCAATTCAACGGTAAGCACGGCTAACATGCACGCACCTTTGCTTCATTTGCATCCTACCCAGTGCAATTGATCACCATTAACTACCTCTAATTAGTTCTTCCTTTTACGTATGATTCGAGCAGCTTTGAGCGCTACCAAGTCGACCATCTCGTCCAACACGGGCGCCATCAGCTGCCTGCAGCAGCACGACCAGAGCAAGGCGGCGGCGGCGAGGCCGATGACACTCACGCTCGGAGAGCCGCGGGAGAAGGACGACCACCACCAGCAGCTCAACAGCGCCATCCAGCTCCACCACCACCATCAGGAGCAGCAGCACTTCATCACCTCGCTGCTGCACCAGAACAACAACGGCAACGGCAACGGCAACGGCAACATTCTGTGTCGTGCTCGTCGGTGTGCTCCAGCGGGTTGCCGTCTGCCGGGGCGGCCAACGGCGAGGTCTCCGACCAGAACAACAACAGCAACCACGGCGGCGGCAACAACAACAATAACATGCATCTCTTTGAGGTGGACTTCATGTAGACGACCGATCGACGCAGGTGAGCTTGGAGATCCGTACATGGAGCCATGGAGTGGTGACCAACCTAAGCCTAGCACGTACTGTACCAACAGTGTCATTTAATTAATTTGTGTGTAGGTAAAAAAAAAAGGAGAGCAAATAGACCTTAAGGGTATAGTCCATAGTCTCAAAGTGCTGAGATCAGCTAGCAAAGGCTGTGCAACCTAGCATGCTTGTGCTTGGCTAAAGCATGCGTATGCCTTTCTTTCAACTTTCTTTCCTGTAGTGCTCCTCCTCTAGTGCTGCAAGCAAGCATGCCTTTCTGCCATTTTCTGTTTCAGTGAGGAAATGATGTTTGTGTTAGTATTATTTTTTACCCTGTTCTTGATCTTTTTACTGTCTCCTTGCATTTAAGTTTTCGTGCTACATCTTATATCCTCTACAGCTAATCAACACATTACACATAGAAAGGGGTGCGTACTGTGTAGCTAGCTCCAAGAGGATAGTTCAAAATTCACTGCGTGCCCAAAGCTTTAGCCAAGAGAGGTCCCAACTCACATTACTCGAGAATCTTTTCAAATCCGGCATTGCTAAGCTTTCAACCCTGACCGTTTTTACCGGCAAGGCAATGCAATGCAACGCATGCATGGAGTAGTAGTAGGAGTAATTCGAAGGGTTGGACCATGCATGCAAATGCTTGCTCTTAGTATTAACTGCGTGTCAAAATGGAGCCCTCCACGCCACAGATCCTGCCTGGGCACGTACGTACGTACACGAGAGGCCTAATCCACGACAAGGCTACCTGGCTAGAGTGCGTAGTACGTGCTCATCTACAGTTGTGGTAGTAGTAATACTGCATCATGCATTCATGCGCATGGAGTTCATTGACATTAACTAAAGCCATGGATGGATGGATCTGCGTGCATGAATGCATGGGCACGGCTGCTAATTTTGCGTGGGGTGTCTGGGTGGGGATCGATCTACCTAGGTGTCTTGCTGCCCCCCGATACGACGTGGGACTGTAGCGGCCCGTCCTGGGATCTGGGGCGTTCATCTCATCGTACATGTGTATTTGGCGATAAGCACTGCGGGTTGAATCGAGTGAATGCCAGGGGCCTTTGTGCAAAATTGCCACAGCTGACCGGTCCACCCTCTCGACTGCCACATGTCACGCTGTGAATGGTTGTGGACCAAAACATCACATAGGGTGTCAAGTTTGTGGAGTCCTCAGTCACATTTTGCAAGTTTTGGACTAAAACACCACATTCGGTGCAAGTTTGTGGATCTGGGGTGCTATTACCTCTATTAGGTTCTATGTACATCACTAACTGCAGCTACCAACGAAACTCAAGCCACCATTCCAAATCAACTAGCAAACAAACAAAAGTAACAACTGGATATACTGCTCAAACCACAAGTTTCAGAGTGTGCACTGGTTTAACAAGCATATGGCATATATATTGTTATTTCCCTCCCCAGGAGTAATGTTGGTTGTTTTCTAATTGTTTTCAGTTGTTCCATCACATTATATATGTTGTGCTATTGGTGGCAGATTTGAATTATCTAGGATTGTATGTTGTGCCAAATATTAGTTGCATGCTCTTGCTAGGATGGATTGCTCTTGTCTTGCACTACTTTTTTGTGGCACGGGATGTAAATGGTTCAAAGCCAAGTACAGCATAGGCAGACATGCAATTCCATTGGATCATTTAACCAAGAAAACGTAAAAACATACATATCCATAAAAATCAGAAAAATGAGGAACGTCAACCATGCGAGGACAAACCACTCACAGACATTATATTTACTCTAGAATTTTCTAAATTGGTAGATTTGTAACTATTTCTTCTATTTACTTACACCTGAAAACAAAAACCACACACTCTAGAAACCTCCATCAACTTTAGATATTTCTCCCACGATATTTTAGATAGTATAAAAGACACAATGATATAGATATACTTACAATTTAACTAAGTGGCACACTGGAATAGGTAAAAGTATGTGACTTTGCTCTTTTTGTCTTTTCTTTGCTACTATGGTGAAACTCTGTTTTACCAGCAGCATTTAAGGGGAACTGCCTAAACAATCAAACAAAAATACCACTTTTTTGGTGTATGCTATATTCCATAAATTTGGTGCAGGTTTAATTTGCATTGTAAATGTTAAAATGGTATAACAGGCGTATTTATCATAATATTTAGGTGCATTTCTTAGAAGCTAAATCGATAAAGATCGTATGTCGAGATAATGAGTTATGAATAAGTAAAAAAAATTAGTATAAATGAATGAAAATCATTAATATTATCTCATAAAGTAAAAGGAAAAAAATCCAGAAATAAGTTGTATTAAATGATGAGTTTAACTCATATAGGCGATAGAAAATTGAGATTTAATTTAGATGAGAATAAATTAAATATGAAAAAATTGTATGGTTTTTCTTAATTTCGACGAAAATATAAAAAATAAAATATAACATTTTACACTTTCAAATTATTAATTTCATAAATAGTAGTTAATCTTCTGAAAACATACTGTAGTAATTGAAATAATAAAAATGAGTGGGGTAGACACAAAAAGAGACCGGTTAGTGATAAGTCATCTGAACAAACAATTCAGCTATGTCGACTTTTCTCAAAATAAAAATTGACTTCCAACGATTTGGGTAAGTTGATTTTTTAGAGAAGTAATTGACCCTTTACAACCACAAAACAAAAGCCCACCAGATACTTGGGCTTGATCTGAAGCATAGTAAAAAAAATTGACTCGATACCTTGTAAGACATAAGAAGAAAAAACGTAAATTAACAAAAACAAAATAAAGAAAAAAGTATTTTTTTCCCAAAAATATAACTAATTTAGAAGTTCGGCGAATGACAAGAGGGCGCGCCTACGTACTAGCCGACTATGAGCGGGGTGGTGCATGCTTCAGTTATATGTCTTCCTCGCCCTCGCCTCAGAACACAAGCTAGCTGACTATAATATTATATTTTATCGCGGTGATTGAGGAAACTACACACAACTGTTGAAGTTCATAGATATGTCTTTTATGAGTATTTATTTATCAATAAATGTAACAAACTTAATTATGCTACAAGGTATGTACATACATACAAAGTTAAAGTTCAATTAATATTCACATGCGTGTAGTTTTCTAAATGAAGAATATAAAATAAAAAATAAAATAAAACAAAATCACAATAATTAAGTTTTCTAAGGAAAATGAATTAGTAGCACTGATATTATACTTTAAGAAGAAGAAAATGAAACAAACAATGGCATAATTTGCACAAAAAATGTATTTTTAATAATATGCAAGAATAAGCATGTAATAGTGATATTTTTTCAAAAAGAAGTTTCATAAGAAGGAAGGAATTAGTGGCATTGGTATTTTATACTTAAAGAAGAAACAAAGTGGATTACAAACTAAAACTAAATCAAAATAATAAAATTTTCTAACGAAAAATAAATTAGTCGCATTGGTGTTACCCTTTTAGAGGAAATAAAATGAAAAAAAATAAAAATTTGCATGAAAATTTATGTAGAATTCCCTTTAGGAAAAATGGGAATTTAAAAATAGCACATAATCTATTGAACTTTTTTTAATATGCAAGAATACACATGTAATAATGGAATTTCACAAAAAGAAGTTTTCTAGAAAGGAATGAATTAGTGACATTGGTATTACCCTTTAATAATAGATAAAATATAAAAAATGAAAAAAATTCCACACAATTTAGACATAAGTTGCACTTTTTTATCATATGCAAGAACAAACATATAATAGTGAAACTATCACAAAAAAAAGTTTCTTAAGAAGAAAATAATTTGTGTTGTCTATAAGAACTAAAAAAATCAAAATAATGAAGTTTTCTAAGAAAGAATGAATTAGTGGCATTGATACCCTTTAGGCAGAAAGATAATAAAGAACATGTCAAAAGTTGCACATAAGTTACGCAAAAATTGTGTTTCCATAATATGTAAGAATAAGCATATAATTGTGAAAATTCTAAAAAGAAGTTTCCTAAGAAGAAATGTATTAGTGACCTTGGTATTACCCTTAAAGAATAAAGAAAAAAAAGTAAAAGTGAGAAGTTCATATTACAACCTCGAACTACCACCAAAATCTAAATCATGACCCTGAACTACGAAACTGTCTAATTTACAACCCTGAACTTTCAAAACCGGACCAAAGACAACCCTGGGGTGGTTTTGACTGATTTTGACCTGTTTTTTACTGTTGACCATCCAGTCAGTGTCCAGTCAACGTCCAGTCACTTTGGGTCAAAATTTGGCCAAAAGAAGAAGTTTCTAGAAACAATCAAAAAATCCTCAAAAATCCACAAAACCATTTATATTGAATATGGGAATGTTTCAACAAATTTTGCCAAGTAGAAAAAAAAGTGAGAATTCAACTTATGGAACATTTTTTTGCTTTAATTTTTTGTACTTTTAAAAAAAGTTGAAACTTCCCCAGATTTAATATAATGGTTGTGTGGATTTTTGACAAAAAAATCAAAACTTTCCGAAAACTTTTTTATGGCCAAAATTTGACCCAAAGTGACTTGGGCACTAACTGGATGTTGACTGGATGGTCAACAGTCAAAAACCACCCGATGGTTGTCTTTTGTCCGGTTTTGGAAGTTCAGGATAGTAAATTAGACGGTTTCGTAGTTCAGGGTTGTGTTTTAAGGCTTTGGTGGTAGTTCGAGGTTGTAATATGGACTTCTCTCTAAATGAAATCTAAAAAATTAAAATCAAAATAATGAAGTTTTATAAGGAGGAATGAATTAGTGGCATTGGAACCCTTTACGAAGAAAAATAATGGAAAAGGAAACATAAAAAAAACTTATACACAACTTTGCACTCAAATTAATCTTTTTAATATGCAAAGAAAACCATATAATAATGCAATTTTCACACTCTAACGTAATTTACACACATACCATATAGTACTTCTGTGTATACATTTTGACTAATCCAACATGCCAAAAATACCCATACAAAAAGAAAAACCCAAGGAAAAATAATAATAATAGCAAAAGAAAGAATGCATACAAAAAAGGGAAATGTGTAGCTGGCTTAAGTCTAGGAAAATCGACTTGCCCCAAACCGAGGCAAGCCAAATATCCATCATGAGAAAAAAATCGACTTGCCCCAAATAGAGGCAAGGCAAAATCAGCCTAAGAAGCCATGAAATAACAAAAAGAGAGAAAATACGAATCTTGACCAAAAGAATCAACGATCAGAAAATCTACTCACTCAATTTTAAAAGTCAGATAACTTACATATAGCTAAAGTGTAGAAACAGAAAATCATGTCACATGTTCATTGGCGAGACTCTTTCTAGACAACAAATGGAGCGTGCAATCACATTGTGACCGCCTCCCCATCCCTGCCCCGTCGTGGCAGTTGTGGAGCTCTAATTTGGAGGAGGAGCAGGTGGTGGAGGGCTCGTGTGGCCTCAGAGACGAGAGATTTGGTCGTCGGACTACCGTTCTGGAAGAGTCGGGGTATTGGGGATCTCGGGGATGGGTGGGGCTTGCCTGCTCCCGGCTCCGTGCTCCAATCCGTGCTCCGCGCCCTTCGTTTGGCATCGCACGGTTGCTGTAATTTCCTTTCCTTGCCTTTTTTTTCACTTCTAAACAACGATTAAGAATACCGGTCTAATCCTCATCCACCCGTAATACACGTGAATGGCCTAGAGTCTTGTTCGCATCGGCCATGCTCGTGTCGCCGGCATCGGTCACACTCCCGGGCAAAGCTACAAGCTGCAACAGACCATCATATGGACGTGCAGAGCGCGTCTAACCATGAACATTGTCCCGGCCGACGGCACGCTCCCTGCCGTCCAGAATCGCCTCTCCGCCCCATGCGGCGAGCTCGCCATGCTGCCGCAGGCAGGCCATATTTGTGGAGGCCACCATCGTGCAGCTCGTGGTCTCGTGGATGCCTAGGCGTTCCCGCTCATCATGCGGCTGCGGGACTTGGAGGCGTAGGAGACCATCCCATCCACGGAGGTCAGCTCAGCCAGATGCTGCCCGTCCTCGCCGTCGGGCCGGACCCATCCCATCGACCACCGCCGACGCTCCCACTGTCGTTCGAGGCTTCTAGCAACCACGCTCCAGCCGCGATCCTTGTGTTCATGCTGTTGTGGTCGAACATCCGCTGCACAGATCCACCGCCGGCTCCCTCAACAAGAACGAAGTCTGGACGGGGAACAATGGCGTGGCTGCCGGAGCGACAACGATCAGACCGTCGAGCCGGCGCGGCTTGGCTGAACGGGATATCATAAAAGATGGATTTAATACGGGATACAGATATGGAAAGAAACAGAATACGGGCTGCCCGTGGGTTTTTCCTTGGCAGTAGAAAAATCGTGAGGAGATAAAATACTGGGACCGTGGGATGCCAAACCAACTATGCGGAGCATAGATGGGAGCACGGAGGCGGGAGCAGGCAAGCCCCGTCCCTCGGGGATGGGACTACACTCTAGTTCCATAATTGGTCAGTGGGTCTCAGAAGTTGAGATTGGTGAAACTACACTCTAGTTCCATAATTGGTCTACGCTTGAGCAGCCTGGGAGGACCACAAGTTAGTGCGAGCACATAACTAGACAATGACCAGGCTCTTCAACATCCATGGCTAGCAGTATAGACTTTAGATTGCGGCAGCGAGCTAATAATAACTCCAACAATTTCTCTAAAAAACTTGCCATAAAAGTACTTTTACATTATGTCTGTCTGTTAATTTTACGAGAAGTTGTTTGAGAGCTACTTTTGGCAGATCTCATGAAACTTCTTCCTCTAAATATAGGCGGTGACGCGGCGGTGTTCCGTGTGGGCGGTGGCGTGAAGTTTCAGTTGGTTGGGAATGTATCCGGTGCACCCGCACTTGTGGTGCTACCGATGCACCGGATGTGATAGAACATCTTAAAAAATCTAGAAAAAAAATCTAGCACATTAACACAACATCGATGTACGATGTCACAAAATTTCATATAAAATTTGAAATATTTTTCGAGACACAAAAATGACAAATTTGACATCAATGTGATAATGGGCCAAATCTACAGCCCAAGTTATGTTATGTACTATTCAACATTGAATTTGTCATTTTTGTTTTTTGATTTTTGTTTTGAGTTTTGACCTTAATTTTGTGATAACCTACATTGATGTTTTATGAATGTGCTAACTTTTTTTCCAGATTTTTTCAAACATTTTAAAAGCGCAACGTGAGTTCAGTGCACCGGTAGCACCACAAGCTCCGATGCACCAGATTTTTTCCTTAGTTGGGTACCTTGTCGTCAAAAGTATACAGAAGCAAAAACGTCCCCTAAACCTCAAGTAAGTTGGGGCCAAGTTTCGGCGGTGGCGTGAGTTTCAGTTGGTTAGCTTGCCATCAAAAGTTTGAAGCAAAAAACGTCCCCTAAACCTGAAGTAAGTTGGGGCCAAGTTTACACTATTCTATAAATTTATTTTATTTCTGTAAATATCATTTTCCACGCGGCAACAAAAAGCAATTTTTTTATGAACATACATACGCATCTATATTATGTATGCACCCTCAAAAAAATATTATGCATGCGCAAATTTTCGTAACATTATACTTTCCCACGTGGCGTAAAAAAAGACAAATATGCATTTTCCAAAGTGGGACAATTTTTTTTTGTTGGGACAGATTGTTTTTTTGTACAGATACAATTCACAAAAAATTCAAACTATTTTCACACGTTTGTGCAGAAGACATATACTTCCATGGATTATTACTTTCAATTTTTTTGAAACTTTTAAATATGTTTTTTGATTATTATTTTTTTGAAAAACAGGCTCCATGGAGCCTAACCTCCAAAAATTCACACTAGAGTTTGGTTGGGTTTTTCCTTGGCTTTTCCAATTTGCCTCATAAGCCAAAAAAGAAACTCCTATATTTAGGGGCTTTAGACTTTGATTGTGCATAGAACCAATAAAAATGCTTCCATTTTAAAAGCAGAAAAACAAACCTGCTCCACCCTAGCTTGCCTGGTTTCTTATGGTTTCAGCCGTGCATCTATATTTAGCTGTTATTTCTGTTTCATTTCTTGCAAAATACAGATGCACAAAAATGCTCATATTTGCAAGATATGCCAGTAGAACAAAGCATTGTGCAAGATATAACAGAACGGATGCATTGTGCAAGGCATAATGCAAGTATAAAATTTGGACAATCATTTAGAGCTTGGTATTCCAACCACCTCGTGTGAACACCTGCTGCTACATGACTGTGTGATACGGAGTAAATCACAATCATTTGCAAGGAGAAAAGAACATGAATGGAACGTCTAAATTTTGGCCCAATCATTCTTTTGTGTAACATAAGCACCACACACGGAGGTTCTATGAAAATCAAACGAAACATTTACCACCTGGTAAAATGTAACGAAACCATCCTCTGCATCATCATATGAACAACAGGAGAGAGCGAAAAATTCCCATGTCAGCATTTTGCCAACGCTGATGAAACAAGCAGTGTGTTCAACTACTGCACCCGCAGGTAACGAACAACTAACAGACCTCAGCTCAGACAGTTTGTACTTGGTGCCTACTGGTGCCTAAGCTCCCGTCCCTAGTAAACACCTCAGCAGCAGCAGCTCTATCATATAGCTGGATCTTCTAGGTCGGCAGTGGACAGGTTATTGATTCGTGGATACGCTGCCTTTTCGCTCAGCTGGTTTTGAGCCCAAATCAACATCTTCAACAGGCTAGGGAGTTTTGGATCTGCCAATATGAACGCAAAGATCAAGGATCTTCAATAAAACAAAAACACTGGCACAAGCATGCTAGCAGTTCGAAAGAGCCCAAACACAGCAACGAAAGGTTCATTCTGCTTCAAATGTATGAAACAGCAATCGAAAAGCAGCACTGAGATGAAAAGTTTTAAATTTTTGTGTAGTTAATATGAATCTTATATATAAAAAAAAACTTGAGAAGATTCATCCTGATTTCTTTCAACAGCACATCTCAAAAGATGTTTAACAAGTAGAATCCCTACGCAGTTATTTCACCAATGTTAATCAGTGTTTTCTATATTGACCGCTGGTCACACATGATAAGCTTAAGGGCAAACTGTTTTGAACATGGCAGTACTTGGTTATACGAAGTACTAATGTCAAGTCAGGTAACCTTCATCTCAAAAAATGGTCTGGTAACCTTCTGGTATATTTAGTTTAAATACACCATGTTTTTGTGCATAGTTCTAGAATAAGAATTACACTTGTCAGTCTGATCTCTTTTTCTACCAAAAGGTGGCTTATTATAAAATAAGAAATATGGTATCATTTCATATGACACAGGCATGCAGGTACACTTCAGTGACAATAAATCATCAAAAAGATAAGCAAATAAAAAGGGTATCACAACATATACATGCGTCTGCAACTTAGTACATACCTTTCTCATGGCTTTGGCTTGTAAGGATGGCGGCGTTAACTTCACTTGCTGTCTTCAAACGTTGAGAAACATCCAATAGTTCCCCGTATGGGCAGTTCTTTACATCTTCAAAAACCAAAAGTGCTACTGTTTTCTCTATTTCCTCGAGAAAGGCTAGCTGCAAAATTTCACAGACCAAAAGTAAGGTCACAGAATGCTCTTAAATGCAGTGGTATTAACGGGAAAAACTAGCTACCAGGAGGAATTGCATTGTGATTGATATATGTTCGAACCCTGACTCTTAACCAAGGTAAGGGGGATAATTATTTTTTTACAGAAAATTACATTTTCTTCGCCTCTTGGTGCAAGTTCTTCTTGAGCAAACTCCAAAGCTTCATGTATTTTCCCCACACGAATCAACTCTATCAGCTTTTGTTGCTGCAGATGGAAGTATATTTCGGGATTCGTATCCAGAATCTGCATGTCATAAGTCGAGTCAGGATATGAAGTCAAAATTCAACAAACCCAACTGTGAAAAAAGCACAAATGAACCCTCGGCTTTCTAGAACTAACACAAAACTTCACTCGGCAGTATACAAACAGTATAAATATACCACTGGCTGGGAAAACAAGCAAATGTAGTTTTCTCAATCAAACATAGATGCAATTTCCGATACGCATATACCTAAGCTTCACATAGCAAAAGAACAACTTCTAACAGAAAAAACAAGCATGGTCCAAAGACAAACCACATCTATCATCAGTACTGGATTAACAATTTGGTCCACCGTGAAACATGAAACGAATTATTGTTACATCATTGCTCACCAGCAACGCATAATGGAGAACCCAGAATGTCCTTGGCACATACAGGCATACAGCAAAGTACCCAAAAACTGCAAGATAGTCGCACCTCCTCCATTCTTACTAAAATTATAAGCAACAAATGCAGTTTTTTTCTAAGAAAGGGGTTTCCCCCCAGCCCACACTTTCATTAAGCAGAGGCCAAAACCGTCCACAAACGCAGTTTTCTCAATCAAACAAAGATGTAATTTCTGAACCGCATTTCCTAAGTTACACATAGAAAAAGAACAACTTCTAGCAATAAGCAAGTACAGACCATATTGATCATCGTTACTGGATTAACACTTAGCTCCACTGTGCTATATGGTATTATTTCTCAGATCTGAAATTGATTGTTACATCATCAGTTCATCACTCACCAGTAATCGGTAAACATAATGCCGAACCAAAACATAATGCCCTTATCACATACAGGCATACAGCAAAGTTTAACCAAAACTGCCTCCCCCAGTATCACTTTCCAGATAATCCAAGCGAAATTGCAAGCAAGAGAGGCAGAATCGAACCGTGGGGTTGAGATCGTTGATCCTCTCGATAGCCTCCTGGACGTTCCCCGACTGAACCGCCTTCTTCACCTCCATCCGGTCCGTGATGGTCGCCAGGTCAATCTCCGCTGCAACACGAAACCGCATCAATCAGGCCTCACTCCGTGCCCAATCCATTAATCTTAATCACACTGCGGGCGAGCAAGAGGGGCTCGATTGCGTGCGAGCGCGCGGGCAAAGGCGTACGGTACGTTGGGTGCCGGACTCGACGCGGAAGCGGTCGGCGGCGTCGACGAAGCCCTCGGTGACGAGGAAGTTCATGACGAGGCGGTTCATGTCCTCCTTGCGGATCTTGACGTCGCGCAGCTTCCCCTCCCACTCCTCGCGCGTCACCACCTTCTTCGAGGTCGCCATGGGGGGCGGGGGAGGAGTTGGCTGCGCAGAGATGAGTGGAAGAGGGGGACGGCGAGGGCGGCGACGGCGACGCGCGCGAGAGGATGAGGTGTTTGGGGGCGTGGGGCGTGGGGCGTGGGGCGGGATTGAGGCGTCGGCGGTGAGGTACGGCGCGGCGGCGTCGCTAGGGCAGGCGGCGGCGGACTGTCGACCCGCCTGGGCTTGGTTGGGTTGGTAGGGGAAAACGATGGAGGTGGGTTGGTAACTTAATTTTCTTTCAGATGGTGGGCTGGGCTGACTACCTCGACTCTGACTGATCTTTACACGGCTGGCAAGTTTTTTCTGTTTATTTGCTATCGATTTTCCTCTTTTCTTTTCTTTTCTTTTCTTGTTTTACTTTTTATTTATTTTTTTATAAATATTATTTTATTTTGATTCTTATTTTCTTTGTTAAAATTCATTTCATTCAAAATTGTTTGGCATGTATTTGTTTTATAAACAATTTAACACGGTTATTCAATGCGCATTTAAAGAATGTTTATTGTGTACTTTTTTTAAATGTTTATAATATATAATTAAAGTTTATGGTGGTTTTAAAAAAATAATCATATTTTAAAATGTCCATCACATATTCTGAAAAAATGCAACCATGCAAAAGAAGCATTATTTGTTGTATTAACAAATGAGCACCCATACAAAAAAGTTTATCGTGTATCTTTTTGAGTGTCCATCACGTATAGAAAATTTGAACATGTATTTTTAATGTTATTTCCTCTCTTCTTATTTGTCCATGCCAGGTATTACATGTGCTTTCTGTGATGGCAAGGGTAAGTACTATCCAGATTGAAGGTACTGTTCCCAAATCATGTATCCCCCATGCATTGTCCTTCTATAGTCACATTAAAAAAATTAGATGCGTGTGATCGAGCTAAAGTAGTGTGGAAAGCTTTGGGTCTTCAAGAAATGATCGCCCAAGCCCTTGTCTCGGACCGATCTGGTAGTGTCGTGCTTGCGACTATCCTCGGAGATCAAAGGCGTAGGCCAACCACACTGGAAGATCTCGGCTTCCAAGAGTCTATCTTGGTTGGAGCTTGGTACATCTGGTGGCAGAGAAGGAAAGCTATGAAGGGCGAAGGTGTGGCAACTCCTTTCAAAACAGCACTTGCCATACTATAGGAAATATGCCCTAGAGACAAATAATAAATATTATTTTTTATTTCTATGTACATAATTATGTTTATATTTTGTGCTATAACTGCTATGGTTCTCGTGTCTGCAATGACCACGAGGCTCGGATGAAAACTCATATGCACATGTGGAATAATAAATGATAAAATAGATTCCTAGTCTAGCCTCTAAGACTAGCTCAAGTGTTGCATGATGGTTCTGTTTTTCTGATCATGGGCATGAGTATGCCGGCAAGTTTGAGGACACATTGTTAGAAGAACAGTTGTGTTGAACTGACCCAATTGTTGTTATGATATGAGATTCATTCATCATAAGTTAATGGTTTATAACACAAATAAAGTTAAAGGTTTGCATAATTCCTTAGACCATGAGGGTACCGATTTCTTCATACTTGCCTCGTGAACTTTGGGGTTTGTTAAACGACATCCGTAACAAGGTGCTATTACGGCGGCTTACAGGTTCATGGAAAAGTATGACAAGGGACTAGATAGCTCAAGACTAAGATTTTCTCCTCTGACGATGGAGAGATATTAGGCCCTCCCGGTGTTATGGTATCTATCATCGTCTGGCCAGGCATAGTGTGATTTGATCACAGGGATGCCAGAATGCGGGAACGAGAAAAGAGAACAAAAATGTTAACGAGGTAATAGGCATAGTGAACAACTTACCGATTCACGGGGATGCCATTAAATATAACCTCGGGTATTTGTAACATATCGCGAAGCAACGGGAACATCATTTGATAACTACAATTTCACTCGAATATTTATTCGTGTGGGTATAGGGGTCAATATGGATGTCCATGGTTCTGTTATTGATCATTGATCGAAAGAGGTTCCGGTCATGTCTATACTTCACCGAATCTACAGGGTCACACACTTCAGGGTCATCTATCTATTGAGTACTGGTCAAGGAGTCCGAGAAAAAGTCATGGGGAAAATTTCGAAGAAAACGGAAATGTTTCAGCGAAAAAATAGGAAGTGTTTTGGAGAAACCATCAATTGTTTCAGGGAAACACATCATACCAGAAATGTTTCAGATGACGTCCGTAATTCTGGAGGGTGCCAAAAATGTTTTGGCATTGCCAGGAATTTTTTGGAGGAAACACATGTGCAAAAACATCTTGTCCCGGTGTGGGGCGACAAGATCCCATAAATCGTGGGAGTGCTTTATGGGGGCGCCCCCTTTGGGTGGCAAACCCCTTTTGGGTGGGGTGGGGTGGAGGGGGGCTCTTTTGGAGAACACCTCTCATATTTGGTGGAGCATGTTTTGGGGGAGATGGGGCCCCCATGAGGGAGCCCAAGGTGTGGCCGACCAAGGGTGCAAAGGCCCCCCATGGGGCTTTTCTCCCACCTTTGTTGGGTTGCTTGTCCCCTTCCTCCACCCTTGCTCACACTATAAAAAGGGGGAGGAGAGGAGCTCTCAAACTCACTCAAGTCTCTCCAAGTTTCTGACCACAAGGCATCCAATGATCTATCAGTTTTTCTCTCTCTCTCTCCATGAAATAGTTTCGTAGCGCCAGAATATCAAGTCACCAAAGTAAACCACAAGTGGAGAGTTAGGGTTAGGCATTTCCGACGACACGGAGACGAGGATGTATTCCGATGTTCACTTCCTTGAAGGGAAGCTAATACCATTAGAGTCTCTTTGATTCAAAGGATCTTCATAGGATTTTTGAAGGATTAGAATCCTTAGGAATTTTTTCTAGGTTGGTCGTTTGATTCGTAGGATTGAATCTTGTAGGATTTTTTTCTATGGATTTTTTTTGTACTACATTTCACAGGAATTCTAACATTCACTCCAACCTCTTGGAAGAAATCCTTTGCTTTTTCCATGACACAATCAAACAAACTCAAATCCCATAGGGATCCAATGGACATGCCATTTCAATCATACGTTTTTCCGATTCCTTTGTTTTTGCAATCCTACGAATCAAGAGGCACTTAAAGGGGTGGGTATTACCATGATTTTTTAGAAAAGGAGGATGACCCCCGGCCTCTACATCTGGACGATGCATACGGCCACTTTATTAATTATTCTCACAAGACCTTACAAAGTAATACCACAGTAAGACTAAAGCCAACGTCTAAGCAACAAACCGTCGCTACACCTATCCAGTTGATGAAGGGGTGCAGATAGCCTTGGCCTATTACCAAACAGACATCGCAGCCAAACCTAACATCTAAGACCTGATGACCCATCCAGGACGCCTGCCAGGCATGGATCTCGTCGGTCCGGCGTGCTCTCAGAGGCCGCCGCTGCCAACTGCCACCACTCCATCTTCAGAATTGTACTGATGCATCAACCTTGGTCGGTCTAGCTATCGTCGACGCCACCACGGCGCCCAATGGCACCTCCTCCCTGCGCGCAAACAGCTTTGCACGTCGCGGTCGCCACTGATACACCTCAACACAATGCTGCCAAGTACCACCAGTCGACACAGCTTGAAGTCTTTGGAAGATCTGTCGTGCGTAGCACCTGCCGACCAGGCATGACAAAGCATAGCACCTGTCGGTCAGGCATGACTTGACATCTCCACCGAAGCTCCGTGCAAGACGAAGCCGCTCCACCTCCTGCCTCTGACTTCCAGAGCTGCTCCACAAACGATGCTCCCAAGAGAGAAACGACACCACAGTGCCGCCGTCGTCCGATCTGGAACACCAGATCCTAGGGTTTCCCCCAGAGCAGCATGAGTGGGTCGAAAGTAGTTACACGACAATGCCTCCATCAAGGTAACGGCGTAGAACGCCGCCATCGTCTGCCAACAGCTTGGTTTTCACCGGCAACCATGTCTCCCCAACTCGCAGCCGGGACTAGATGATGGATCTCGAGATCCGATCACCAAGTCTCTGGCCGGCCATCTTTGACGACGAAGATGACCACCACCATTGGCCAACGAGACGACGCGAGATGAAGTAGGGCGCTGCCAGCGAGCGTCCTGGCTAGCACCACCGACGCTAGGCCCGTCCCGGACCACGCCTCATGGCCGAGGGCAACGGCAAGCGCGCTGCCACGATGAGGACGCAGACCGGAAGCCCAGATCCGGCCCACCTGCGCGCCACCATGTGGCCGCCACCAAGCGCCGTTCAGGGGCAGCCCCGCCGCCGTGAGGGACGCCGCCTCATGGACAGCAGGCACTAGCCCCCGGCGGAACACCATCGCGCGCCACCGGCCGCCGCGAGATCTGCGCGAGAACGGTGAGTACGCCCCACCGTCACCTTCCCTGGGGACCACGCGGGCTTGGCCGGTGTCCCCTCCGACGCGGCGAAGCGGGGGAGGAGCGGGGAGGGGCGGCTGGCGGCGCGGTTAGGGTTAGGGGCGGCTCCACTATTCATTGTTCTGCTTTTTTCTCCTCATAGATAGGGACAGTCATGATGGCACACCAACAACACTACAAAGACTCACCCTATTCTGCTTGAGATATCACAACGATTCGGATTCTCAGCCACTAGTGGTAGACCTTTAGGCGGCCTCCAAACCTTTCCAAAGTTTTGGGATAAATCACAACAAGTTGATCCTCATCAAAGAACTCCTATCGCCTACGAGTCTCCAACCTTCAAAAGTTCAAGGCAAATGCCAAGGATCCAAATCCAGCTCAACACAAAACTGAATGGTCAAAGCGTACGGAATGAGTTTATCTTGCTTTGGCATGCTTTACTCTTGAGCTTATCCAATAATTTCCCCAATATTCAAAGGATTAGGGTTTGAGAGAGGTGGAGAAGAAGTGCTGCAGCCATGGCAAATTTGCTTATTACGGAGCTAATCCAAATGCAAAAAATCCATCCCGCTTCAATAATTTTCTTTGCACAATAAAGCATGTGCGTTGGGTCCATGCATCACACAGGATGAAGCCTAGCAAAGCATGTGCAATGAGTGGCACACGCCTCAGGCCTTGTTTGGTTCCACAGGGTTTCAAGGGGTTTGAAGCAGATTGGCAGGGATTAAATCCCCAACAAGTCAAAATTCACATCAAACCCCTCCAATCCTCTTCAATCCCTTTGTGGTGGGGATTAACTGAACAATGCCTCAAAGAGAACACGTGCGACAGGACCCAACAACACACGCCCTCAAAACTTGCGAACTGTGCATGATGAACACATCATCCCGGACGTGTGCACGTAGAATACCGTGTACGTGGAACCCACACCTCCTCGCCCACACGCTTATTTTCTCAAACCCATGTAAAACCCAACCCAATCGTACACATTTTTTTTCTATAGCATGTGCAATGCCCCCCACCATATGGTTTCTTAGAGCATCTACGAGTCGTGATGGGCAAATTCGGGCCCTCTAACGCTCCGCGGGCACTGACCGGGCACTTCTCAAATCCTGCCGTCCACATCCGTGTATCTTATATCCGGTACGCTATATTCATACTAAGCATGCAACATGGAACTAAAGTACGTAGATCATCAAATAGACATGGAATCGAACATAGAAATGCACATTTCGATCATCAAAAGATCACCAACGGATCTCCAAAAGATCGCCAAAGTTCACATAATTCACATAAATGACTGACAAGTTTAAACTAGATTACTAAGAATTGAAATTAAAGACGAAGACAGCAGAGCTTCACCACTTCCTCACCGGGCCTTTTGCCCTTCCAGTCGACGGTGCAGCTGTAGGCGTTCGCGACTGGTGGAGGGTCTTGGTCGTTCGAGGAGGAGGTGCAGCTGTCGAAGTCGGAGAGGATGATGAGCCCCTTCATTCGACGAACCGAGCCTTCTCCTCCACTGCCTCCTTCACCTCGCGCTCCGACTGCTCAATAGCAAGCCAGAGCGCCTTGGCGTTCTTTCGTCGGAGGTGGCGAGCGTGCACTTACATCCCCGCGGCGGCCCATGCGAGGAACCGTGCGTCCTCGTCGGGGTCCACCTTCATCCCGCGGTGGCGGCATGCGGACTGCTCCGCCGCATCCCTCTCCCGTGCACGCTGCTTATCACAGTTGCGCGGCGCGTGCCTCCGATTCCGGAATGCGCGTGCGGGCCGGCGGCGCGGGCACTAGCACCCACCGCTGCCCGCATGGAGGAGCGGCCGCCGCGGGAAGGAGATGGCGCGGGGCCGGTGCAAGCTGCGCTATCTTGGCGTCCCTGCGCGCGGGTTGGGAGACTCCATCTCCGACGTCCGTGCTGCGCCGGCGCGGGAGCTGCGGCGACGCTCCAGATCCGGAGCTACCGCCGGTCTCCATCTTGGACCGCTGCAACGCAATGCAGAGGGCCATCTCCTCCTCGTAGTCGAGCTCGAAGCCGGAGTCGATGCCGGAGCTGGACATCGTAGTGGATGGGATCAGAATCGAAGAGGGAGAGGAGAGGACGGAGCGAGAGAGAGTGAGCTAGGTTTCGGAGCAAGGCGCCCGGATTGGGATTTTTTGTTGGACAGTTGTGGGGTCGGTGGCGTGCCGGGCCTGTTAGGCAGACGCACCCGGGCATGCCCGGGCCGCCCCATATCCACCCTATATTTGGCCTGGATATGAGGGGTGTCGGTCAGACCGGGCGTTTGTTCGCGGTTTGAGAGGTCCGATTGGGTTGAATTTTTTGACCGATCAATGACTGGACGACTTGTCCGGACGTTTGAGACGGGTATGAGAGGTCTGGCTGTAGGGATATCAGAAAGGAGGTGGGGTGGGGCTTCTTATATTCAAAAAAAAGTGCAATGCCTCCATCTCCCCCACCAACAAACGCTTATACAAAAAGATAGTAAGGAATCTAAATTTCTTTCCCGCATAAAAATAGACTCTAATTTATTGTAGAAATTCCTCGAATCAAATATTGCCCGTAGAGTGGTTCTGATGGACCGAATTAACGATGACCATCCTGGCGTAGGAGCCGTGGAACTAGTACTAGCAATACTGACCTCGCGCTTAGTCGCCAAAATTTGTATGAAATTTTCTACGCGTATAGTACCGTGTGCGATGGAACCCACACCTCCTCCCACACATGCTTTATTATCTCTCAATGTTCGACACTGCATCAGTGAATCCTTCGTTTTAAAATAAGTGTATCAAGACAAGTACCAATCTTCTTATAAGCATAAAAACTATAAAAGGTCAAACAAAACAAGGCATAACGGGACAAAATAGGAATATATACCCACACATAGCTTACTATTGTGTCGTTGGTTGTCCGTATCTCGTGCCACCAGCTTTCACTAGTTGCATCCGGATACCCTGTACCATAAGTAGGTAGTTCACTAAACTGTTTGCAATAGTGATTCTGAACGGTGTGCGACGACTCAGTTTGCACTTGTGTATGAATCAAACAGCCCAAATAAAAAAAGATGCTAGTAAGGACTCTGAATTTCGTCTAGAAATTTGCAGAATCAAACATGCCGGCTTGTAGAGTGGTTCTGATGGACCGTATTAACGATGACAATCCCGGCGTGGGAGCTGTGGAAGTCACAAACAGCAGTACTGGTAATACTGACCTCGCCCTTAGTCGCCATAGTTTCTACGGAATTTTCTTCGATGAAAACGTGTAGAACGGTTACGATGGACGGAGCTGGCGAGCGCGGCTATAAATACCAAAGCTACCTCCGCACTCTCTGGACAGTTCTCTCCATCGACCACTGCCTCACTCACCGCAGAACTTCATCCGGCCACCTCCCGGCGCACAGCACCGAGTGAGCAAGCAGCCAGGAGACCCAGAGCCATGGCGGTGAGGAAGGACATGGCCGTGGTGGCGGCTATGATGGTGCTGGCGCTTCTGGCTCTGGCAAGCACAGCGAGCGCGGCCGCGGCGCCATGCAACGCGGGGCTGCTGGCTGCGTGCGCGTCGCCGGTCATGACGGGGTCCAAGCCGAGCGCCGCGTGCTGCTCCAACCTGCGCGCGCAGCAGGGGTGCTTCTGCCAGTTCGCCAAGAACCCCATCTACGGCCGCTACATCCAAAGCCCTTACACCCGCCAGACCGTCTCAACCTGCGGCATCGCCCTGCCACACTGCTAGTGCCTCGATCGAACGTATACCGCTGCTCGTTTGTGTGTGCACTGTGTACCTACGTTTTACTGCTTATTATTACTCTCGGCAGCTTGTGTTGTCAGCTCGTGTGTATCGATGTGTCGTATGATTTGATGCCTTCTCTATGGGAATAAGAAGATGATCTATGGAGGGCGGTGTGGCTCTTGCTGCCGCTGCTGCCTTAGTTTTGATATAATAAGATTGATCATGTGTACCGAATGGCGAGCTTAAACGATGGATTGGTATTTTTGCAATTTGTTTTTTTTAACACGGTACATTTGCAGTTGCTCACAAACACGAGCATACACTCATCTCTATGAATGCGTACATGCGCACTCTATCGCTATGAGCACAAATAAGATACTGAGCCGGCATAACATTTTAAGATTGACGAAGACACCTCGTAGTCAGCGGGAACGTACCTTTCCACTGACGAACATCGCCGGAAAGTCTCAAATAAATCCAAGAAATTGCGAGCATTAATGTCAAGTTTAGGATTTGAACCCTGGTGGATTGGGATACCACTGTCCTTTTAACCACATCCAACCATAGGTTGGTTCACGGCATTTGTGGATTTTGTGAACAGATTTGTAGGTATTTTGTCCTCCTTCTTAAATTCCGTAAAGTCCATGAATAATGGACATCTGTCATGCAAAATCTCAACGTGTTTCCACCCCATTCTTAACAGACATTTCCTTGGCCTATACCATCCGTAGTGAATGCTGGCAACCCTAAACTTCCTTTCACGCTTTCAATGGACATGCCCTGGGTTTGCTCCCCTGCTAGTTCTCTCATTTGATGCCCGCGAGGAAGATGAAGATAAAAAATGCTATCCGTTCCATCTATAACACTACATATATGTATGAAAAAGAATTGCTCAAGAAGTTTTTATTGTAGACTCAGATGTGAATAAAAAAAATCACAATGTACACATTCAAATAAAGGCTAGAGGGTGATTGATTGATCAGTCAGTTGACATGCATTTCCACAAGTTCTTTCTAGATGTAACTAGCATAGTGGTCAGCGCAGATGCGCGGGCAACATCTTTAGTGTTTATAATAAGTGAATAAAATGATAAATTATCATATCTTTCACATATTTTTTCTTTATGTTGCATATTATGATCATATTAATTGTTGTGAAACATGATAAATTAAAATGCAAGGTATCATAATAATATTTTTTAATATATATACACTTTCTCCGATCCATATTAATTGTCACTGATTTAGTACAACTTATTTTTAAATCACCTATGTCTAACTCCAGGATATCCTACTAGGTTTAATGGTACTTAACTAAATTATTAACAAGGGCAAAAAACCTTAGCAACTAACATTACCTAAAATCTCTAAAATGTACCTCTAGCTATACCTCAAGGGCACTGTCTCACGTGACCCGAGGGCCCTAGGAGGTCGGAGATAGCTAGTGTCAATGATGGATATGTGCTCCATGGCCACGGTTCGGGGATCATTGTCTCGGGGAGGGAGGTGGGCCCTTTCACGACGAAGGGCGAACAAGGTGGCGGTGCAAGTGCTCATGAGAATAGGGCAGTTCAGTCACTTGTCTGGTTTCTTAAACTGTGCCTATAGATCCGGTCCACCTCTGGAGGCCTCTTTTTGAAGGAAAACGGCAGGAAATTCCTACTGCACATATTTATAGATTTTTATGTTTGTAAGTTACTCCCTCTGTATTAAAATGTCAGAGGTTTCTGTAGGCTAGTTTAACCTAAAAAACATCTTATATTTAGGTGCAGAGGTAGTACAAAGAAACAACTAGGGTACAACGAAATAAACAGACATATGGCCTCGATTTCCAATGAGTTAATAGAAAGCCTTGACCCAAGCCTCTTCTGGAGGCTTCTAGCCCAGCCATAGGCATATAAGCGCCGTGACACATCAACCGTGTTGCAGTAGAAATGCCAACAAAACTGAGAATAAGTGCAGTGCACAAGATGACGCAAGGATTGTTGACTCCATTTGAATTCTGCACAACGTGTTTCGAATAGACCACTTTCTCCTGCCAATCTGCTAGTAGTCGTTGCGCGTGTTGTACAGAGGTCAACTCTCCCAATCACTTGGAATTTCACGCACTTGAAGCTTCTTTCGTGGTGACAAACGAACGCGCGTCTTTTCAATTCAAGGCACCAAGAATACAGCAACGGCAACACTTGACTGCAGTCTGCAGGTCTGGCCATGCATGCAATTTGCAAGACTAATTCTAGCGCTTGGAAAAAATAGATATACGTACAAGACCACGCTGACGAGAACGAATTTTGAATATAGGACCAAGCATCCATCCGGAGGACAAGTTCTTGTCTTCTCAAGTGCTTTATCGTTTTTCTTATCTTTCTTCTTTGGAACTGTTGATAGCTTGAAAAGTCAATGATGACAGGAGGACAAGTTCTTGTCTTTTCAACTGCTTTATCGTTTTTCTGATCTTTCTTCTATGGAACTGTTGATAGCTTGAAAAGTCGATAGTGGCACAGTGAAGAAGTCTGACAGAAGCGCAAGACATCAAATTCAGTCGCAATCGTCTACTGCACGCCCGCTATGACTTAGGGGAATTTTGAGTGAGAATGTTAGAAGTATATATTGTGTTTAAGTTAGAGATAATGATATAGAGATAGAATAAGTTTAAACTACATGTAATTTGTCTTATACTCTATATATACCAAGCTATTGTCGATATGTCTATTTTTTTATTATCTTTTGTCAGATTGCTAGTGTTTAGCTGTGTGCATCTTAGTTATGCAGAGGTCGGGTGTTGCTCATCATGCTCTGTATCCACTTGATGCTACGTTTTGAGTTAATAAAAGTGTCCTTTACCAAAAAATATACCCCATGCAGGAGTCAGATCAATACACAAAAAATATTCAGGCTATCACTAGTTCCACATTTTCCACATGATTCATTCCTTATTATAAACTTCTAGATGATGGTTAAAGTACCCAAACACCAAACAGGAAATTGGCCTTGTTGGCAATCGAAAATGTCGGCATACTACATTTCAGCATTTTTTTTTTTGCTTCACCCAAGTGAAAAAATGAACTCACTCTTGTGTAATTTGACTTTTTATTGTACAAATTTGCTCAAAAGCACATATGATTAACTTAAGATTTTTTCGGGTTCCAACTCATAACCCATGAATAGAACGGTATCAGCTACATATTGTAGAATGGACAAGTATCATCTACCAAACAAGGAATCACAATGCTGATTTGGACACCAACTATGGCCCCCTCTTTTTTAGAAAATAAGAAAATATATCAATATCAAGACGATATCAGTTACACCTGTTCTATGCAACAATTCAAATATCAAGCACTACTCAAGACACTAAGAATGCATATAGACATAATTATTTACAAAAAAAAAACTGTGGTCCATGCCAAGTAGCCAAACCAACCACCTTTGACACAACCAAGACTGCGAGCATGGTTCTTCAAAAGCAACGCCTTCACGAACGAGCTTTGCTACATGCACGGGCATAATTTTTACTTGTTCATGGGGTGGCTTAGCTGGAATAACATGATTGGCAGAAATAAGTGTGAGGGGCTCCACACCCCCTGAAAATCAGGGGTGCGAAGATTAGTTAACGAAGGAGTCCGTAAACTCCCCGTATTAGTCCGTGCATTTAGAATTTTTTTCGTTCACGAACAGAACGACATGTCAGCATCATCGTTACCAAAACTAACACATACAAGTCAGATCATGGGTTTTCATCCCGAAGATCAAGTCTAATAGAAACTCAAAGCAATGTCTTCAACAATGAAACTATGTGAAAACATCGTTATTAGCGGGTACACACAATTAAGGTCAATCCTAGAGTATTCACCCCATAGCTCGAGACCAGGTGCTACAAAAAGCACCCCCAAACCACACTCCACATGCGATGTCTCCACCAATTGTTGACCCAATGAAGATGATGCAAGCATGCACTATTATGACGAGGACACATCCACATGGCCGAAAACCATACACGCACCAAGCAGGCAGCCCATCCGCCAATAGCCCACCACGGATCCTTTGGCATTCGACCATGCACACATGATGCTGGTCACACATCAAGTGACGAGAGAAAACGGTACCGTCATAACCTCACATTGAAGGCATTGCTTGGACATTATTCGGACCTGCTCTCCGGAATGAAAACCATTGATGGTTGGATCAGACGAGGAGCTTGTGCGTGTGTGTCAATACCTTTCTAGATGTGTTGCTTTCGAAGAATCTCTATCGAAGTCCATATGTTGTCAAAGATGGCAGTTGATGTTGATGTTTGGTACTGCATGTCGTCGGTTGTTGCACCATGACATTTGGTCTCCTTTTTTCCTTCTTGTTTTTCTTTTTCTTTATTGTTGTGTGCATTCTTGATGTCTTGATTAATTTTGACATTGTATTATCAGTTTTGCTAGAACTCATCTAGATGAGATCTAATTTGGTCTCATTCACCTTTTATAGCCATTGGATGTGATGCTATAAGATGCGTGTGTGCTGAAGTGGGTTGTATCTGTTCTTGTTTTCAAAGTGAATGAGACCAAATTATATCTCATCTAGATGAGTTCTAGGTACTTCCTTGTATTATTGCAAAGGCTGGATGTACTCCCTCCGTCCCATCATCCTTTTCTTAAAAAAAATCTTGGTACAAAGAAGCGCCACCTCAACCGTGTTGTCAAGAACCACAGCGAATCTAGGAATAAAACGAGTGCATACGATGATGCAAAGAATGTCTGGTTCGACTGAATTCTCACCGTACGTTTCACATGAACCAATTTTTTCTATGACGTGACTATTGTGGCAGTTCTAGAGCACTTGGAAATCTCGAGACGGTCGCACGATCTAAATCGTTAGTTTGTGTGCGTGTTGTACAGTTCAACTCTTCGGCTCACTTGGAATTTCACGCACTTTACGTATTCATCGTGGAAGAAACGAAGAAACGGACGAACGCATCTATTCAAGCTAGGCCACCCAAGATGACTTGACTACAGTCTACAGGTCTGACCATGCAATTTGTTTGTGGTGTATTTTCAGGTCAGTTGTCAAAGGTGACGAACACTTAGATAATCAGCCCATGTCTCACTCACCCAGACTTGTCGACGTTGAAACAAAGATGTAAAACTCAAGAGTTCTGCCCACACAAGCATGAGTCCTGCATGACGTGAGACCAAAAGCATGCATGCATGCTACTCCCTCTATACCACAATACTTGTCGTTGGGGCAACTTGTACTGGTTTTCTCCGACGACAAATATTTTAATAGAGCGGTGGTACTTCAACAGCAAACCATACTGGCTGGGCTGTGCTATATATAGCAGTATCGAACAACAAAGTCGCCATAGTCAAAGACATCCATAGAAAGCTGCTTCTGTTACAAAGTTATGAACACAATGAGCATCGTCCTTAGATGCTTGTGCGTGCAGCTAGCCATAGCCTCGTTCTTGCTCACACAAACCAGCTCCACTGAAACCCATGCCAACAACACGGGCAGTTGTGTTGCGAGTGAGCGATCCGCCCTTGTCCGCTTCAAAGCGGGCTTGTCGGACGCTGCAAACCGCCTTTCGACGTGGCGTGGCGACGACTGCTGCAGGTGGAAGGGTGTCCGCTGCAGCAAGAGAACCGGCCATGTCATCAAGCTGGATCTTCAAGGTTCTTACGACAGCTATCTAGGAGGCAACATAAGCTCCTCGTTGGCTTGTCTAGAACGTATAAGGTACCTCGATCTCAGCGGCAACTCATTTAGCGGCTTTGAGCTAGCAGAGACTTTGCCGTCTCTCCACCACTTGAGGTATCTAAACCTGTCGAGCTCGGGCTTTGTTGGAAGGATACCACCACAGCTGGGTAATCTCTCCAACTTACGTTACTTGAGTCTTGGTGGTAACGCCGACACATACTCCACGGATATCACCTGGCTGTCGCGATTATCTTCCCTTGAACACCTGGACATGAGCTCTGTGAACCTTAGTGCCATTCCGAACTGGTTGCCAGTCGTGAATATGCTTCCTTCCCTCAAAGTTCTTCTTCTTACTAGCTGCCAGCTTAACAACAGTCCTGATTCTCTTGTGCATTCAAACCTGACATCTCTTGAAACTCTCGACATTTCCTTCAACCTTGCCCCAAAGCGTCTAGCACCCAACTGGTTTTGGGGCTTGACTAGCCTTAAGCTGCTTGATATCTCATGGAGTCAGTTTAGTGGTCCAATTCCTGACGAGATTGGGAATATGACCTCCATGGTGGAGCTCTATTTGTCACATAATAATCTTGTGGGCATGGTACCATCAAACCTAAAAAAACTTTGTAACTTGGAGACATTGTTTATACATGATGCCGGTATCAATGGAAGCATAACGGAATTCTTTCAACGGTTGCCTTCTTGTTCATGGAATACATTTTCAGCCTTGGATCTATCTAACAACAGTTTGACTGGAAGCCTACCAACCAAGCTGCAAGAATCCTGGCTCAATCTGACCTTTATCTATCTTGGTGGAAACAAACTCACAGGTCAGGTGCCGCTATGGATAGGAGAGCTCAGAAAGCTAACTGCATTGAACCTAATGAACAACTACCTGGATGGTGTTATACATGAAGGTCATTTATCAAACCTAGCAAGATTGCAGAGGTTGTTGTTGTCAGGTAATTCAATAGCCATCACAGTGAATTCAACTTGGCTTCCTCCATTTAATCTGACAATGATTGGACTCCGGTCGTGCCTACTCGGACCTAAATTTCCGATGTGGCTACGGTGGCAAACACCTATATACCTTGACATCTCAAATGCAAGCATCTCCGACATAGTTCCGGATTGGTTTTGGATAATGGTTTCCTCGTTGGACTCGGTTAGAATGCAACAAAATCAACTTCGTGGGTTTCTACCATCTACGACGGAATATATGAGGACATCCGCAATGGATCTCAGTTCCAATCAATTCAATGGTCCAATTCCTAAGCTTCCTATTAACCTAACCTACTTGGATCTTAGTACAAACAAACTATCAGGGCTACCATTAGAATTTGGAACGCCACTACTTGAAGTACTTCTTCTATTTGGCAACTCGATCTCTGGCACAATTCCATCATCTCTGTGCAAGTTGACATCACTGAAGCTATTAGACCTATCAAGAAATGAGCTCACTGGGTCACCTCCTGATTGCATGGTCAATGAATCCACTACAAACACAGAAAGTCTAAGTCTTAGCAATCTAAGCTTAAGAAACAACAACCTCTCTGGTGTTTTTCCTTTATTCCTCAAAAATTGTCCCGACCTCATATTTCTTGATCTCGCACACAATAAATTCTTTGGGACTTTGCCATCATGGATTGGGGAGAAGTTGCCATCTTTGGCATTCTTACGGTTGAGATATAATATGTTTCATGGCCACATTCCTTTGGGGCTCACGAAGCTAGCTAATCTTCAATATTTGGACCTTTCCAACAACAATATGTCAGGAAGCATACCAAAATCTATTGTTAACTTCACGCAGATGATTCTAAGCAGAGATAAATCTGATAAATTTAATGGAGTACTCAATTTTGAAGATGTTGTTTATCGCTCTGACGTTGACTACACAGAGAATTTCACAATAGTCACAAAAGGCCAAGAGAGATTATATACAGGAGAAGTCATATACATGGTAAATCTTGATTTGTCCTGTAACAACATCACAGGAGAGGTTCCAGAAGAGATCGGCGCTCTTGTGGCGCTGAAGAGCCTGAACCTATCATGGAATTCCCTCGGTGCAAAAATTCCTGAGAAGATTGGCGCCTTGGTGCAAGTCGAGTCTCTTGACCTATCACATAATGAATTGTTTGGTAAAATCCCTACAGGCTTATCGGCTCTCACATCACTGAGTCACTTGAACCTGTCCTACAACAATCTGAGTGGAGAGATACCATCTGGAAATCAACTTCAAACACTTGATGACCAGGAATATATTTATGTGGGCAATCCAGGTCTTTGTGGTCCCACGATCTCCAAGAAATGTCCAGGAACTGAGTTAATTCCAGCTACTCCGGAACATCATGAAGATGCAAGCAATATGATCTCGTTTTACATCGCCATGAGCTCTGGATATGTAATGGGCCTCTGGCTAGTCTTCTGCACCTTCTTGTTCAAGAGGAAATGGAGAATTTTCTGCTTCTCATGCTGTGACAGCTTGTACAACCGAGTTTACGTGAAGGTGGCTGTTAGTTGGGCTTCCTGGACAAGGAAAGATGGGTAGAACGTAATATTGCTATCACTGTTTTTCTTTGGTATTTGCTGTCATATGTGGGGATTTTATGATGTGGTATCATCTGATGTAAGTATTGTACAAGTGTATTAATAAACATGTTACATGTATGTAATCAAGGGGCCGGGCGTATGTGCCCAGTCGACCGAGTTTGGCATTACCTTCGCTATGTACAAGTTTATGCATAATGAATAAACCTATAAGAGTGATCCAGAGCGCACATGCTTACAATGTCGTTCGGGCCTGAACGCAGCCACACCACCGTCTCAATACAAGTACGAGCAGTTGTAACTAGCTTGTGACTAAGGGCATCTCCAACACTCACCCGCAAATTAGCTCCGGCATCCGTCGGCGGACAGGCGAACACGGATGCGGGAGCCGGCCATCCAACGTTGTCTGCACATATTTCAACCATTATTTAAACTAACAAGATGAAATTCGTGTAAACACGGTGAATTTTTATATAAACCGGACAAAATTCATTACATTTCTAACATTTTAAAAAATGGTCCGGTCTTAAACCTATCCTACGACGGCAGCCGTCGTCCACTTTCTTTGTATTCCGCATCAAAGACCACGTTCTCCATCTGTCGTTTTCATAAAGGCGGCGGGATTCAAGACCCATGAGGTGGAGGTGCGGATCCCGATGATGAGAGTAGAACATGGGAGACGGATCACCCCACTTGGGACACAATGCCCTGTCGCCTCCCATATGCCCTACGCATCCTCGGAGGAGTCCGCGACATGTCTGTCGCCGGTGCCGGTCGACGTCAGGTCGATGATGGACATGGATGGTCCGGCACTACCCACCTGCAACCAGTTTTGGAAACCTTTTAGAAGGTTCCGCTCTGGTTTCTTTCTGATTCTGCTATTTTCTTCTACGGTGTTTTCTAGGTTTTTTTTCCCATTTTTGTCCCTTTTATTTTTTTTATTTTCACAATTATATTCTAGCATTTTCTAACAACGAGTCTAGTATTTCAAAAATGTGCACATGTCTAAAAGAAATCTGAACTTTTCAAAAAATGTTCATGCTTGTCAGCAATGTAAAAGTTTTAAAATTAGTTCACGATGTTTTAAAACATATTCTCAAATATTCAAAAGATCACCCTCTAAAAAATAAATTTTCTTGTTCCCTAAAAGGCCACAATAAATATCACTTCAAACCAACAAAAGAGAAAAATAAAACTTAGATGAGAATAATAGGGAAAAAATTTGATGGGCCAGCCCAGTTGTTTTCTCCCGTGAGGACTTATCTGCTGCACCGGAGCTTCTTGTGCTACCGGTGGACTGGACGCCGGTTACGCACTAAAAAATGTCACAAAAATTCCAAGAAAAAAATAGTGCATAGACAGAACATCAGTCTATGTTTTCACAAAAAATCAAACCAAAATTTAGAACATTGCTCGAGATACAAAAATGACAAATGTTACATCAATGTGATAATGAGCCAAATCTAAAGGCCGAACTTGTGTTGTGTGCTATTCAGTACCAAATTTGTCATTTTTGTATTTCAAGCTATGTTCCAAATTTTGATTTGAATTTTTGTGACAACATAATTAATGATATGTGAATGTGCTAATTTTTTAGATTTTTTTAAAATATTGAAAACGTGCTAAAGGAGTACGATGCACGTGCAACACAAGAAGCTCCGGTGCACCAGATATATTCTCTTTCTCCCGTCTGCGATCACCCTCAAAAAACATGCGATGCAATAAGCGTCAAATAGGAGATCCGGACTGCGAGAGATATCTCTCTCTTATTGGGATGGACCGTGCGCCCCGTACAAACGCCCCTATCTGGGTCAGCCGAACAATGGCTATTGTCTTGAAACAATCTATGTATAGTTTAACAACGTTGTTGGGAACCTTTTGCATGGGTTTCTTAACATTTCGTATGGCTTTAACCTTCATTATATTTTTTGAGCTTTTCTCTATTCGTTATTCGGGTTTTTTCATTTCATTCATAATTCTTCTTTTCCTGTTTGTTCTTTTCTTGAGTTTCCATTTTTTTTTATTTCTTTGGTTTTTCAAATAAGTTACTAAAATTAATTTGCAAATATATGTTTTTGATGTCTACTTTTCTTTTATACACACGCTACATTTTTTGTATAAATTGTCAAAAACAATTAAATATGTTTAAGATTTTCTAAATACATGATTAAATTTTTAAAAATGTGTTTGAGGACTAGTTTTTTCGTACATATTCAAATGGATGTTCCCCCTTTCTACAAAAAACTAGAGGTTCCAATTTAAATACTGGAGAGGTTAATTCTTTATTACAAAAACCAAGAAGGGCAAATAAAAATACATAGCAGTTCAAAAAGTTTATAAGAAAACAGATTTTACTCGTTTCTAAAAGAAATCTAGATATTCAAATTTAAATAATGGAGCAGGTCGATGTTTATTACAAAACTAGAACTTTTTCCCGTTACTAATGAATAAAACCAAGAAGTCCAAAATAAAAAATGGAGCAGTTCAATGATTAAAAAACATAGATTTTCCATCTTACTAAAGAGAAAAAATATAGTTCAAATTAAAAATAATGGAGGACTTGGATGTATATGAAAAACTCAAATTCTTCACATTTATTTGACAAATAAAAGTATGAAGTTCAATTCAAAAATAAAATGTTTGATATTTATTTAAAAACATCTTTTATAAGAACAAAACAAAGAAGTTCAACTTTAAAAAAACAAAGATGTTCGAAGTTCATAAAAAACACAGATTTTTCTCTTTACTAAAGAATAAAACGAAGAAGTTCAAGTTAAAAATAATGGAACAGTTCAAAAAAGAATATATAAGTAACTTTCCCCATTTCCATAAAAGAACGTAGAAATTCAAATTAGAATAACAAAGAATTTCAAGGTTTGTTTAAAACTAGAATGTTTTTCGTTACTAAACATAAAAGTAATAAATTTCAAATTAAAAATTAAGCAGTTCAATGGTTATAAAATAAACTCAGATATCTCACATTATCATTGAATACAAGCATGAAGTTCAAAATTAAAAACTAGATCAATTTGATGATTATTTAAACATAAAAAAATCTTTACCAAAAATGAAGTTCAAATTAAAAAGACACAAAAGTTTGAAGTTTATGAAAATCTATGAGTTGGATGTTCAAAAAACAGAAGAAAAAAAACACCATCATTTTTGACATTCTTAAAAACAACTCATAAAACGACGACTAAATTAAAAAAAAACTCTACATGAAAAAGTGTCTACTATGCAAACTCTTTCTAAAAATTGTATACCATATGATCATGTGCGTTTAAAAGATTCAAGATTTGTATGTATATCATTTGAAAAAAATCGTATTAAAAAAGCTTTAAGACCCGTGGAGATTTTTTTTTAAACTCAACAAGAAAATGTCACATCTTTTCAACAGCTATCCAAAGGTATATCATTTGCGCAAATCTGATGAAGAGTTGAAGAATTACAAACAAAAAACATGACAGAAGTTTGAAGTGACAATAGCGAGCAGTTCAACTTCTGCCCGAATTGCATTTCAGATGTGAATAAAAAGAATACGAAACTAAAAGTCCAAAAGGTTTGCTACAGGAAGTTCGCATGCTCCTCATAGCACAATTCTAAATTTCTTGTGTGAGAAGTGCATTGTTCATTTACATGTTCAAAACCACAAAAGAAAACTAGTTTTTGTCAATTGTAAAACAGCACGCAAACGAAAACGAATTTGGAAAGAATGACTACATGAAAAGGTTGCTCCTATTCATAAACTTTCCGTTGGTATATCATACAAGTTATTCCAATACACCGTTTAAAAGTTCATGGATACCGTTCAAAACTAGTTTTCACATATTAAAAATATCTTTCTTAGTCACCATGAATTTGGAAAGAAAATGCTCAAGATGAAAAAGTTGGAATGACCTCTAATTAGTTAAGGATGGACCCTTCCCTAGATACAAAGACCCCAAGCAGGAGCTTCCAAGAAAGTGTGATTAAGCTAAGTAATCGACAGGCGCCGAGAGGGTTTTATCTGATGCGAGAGCTGGCGATTATGCCTTGCTAGTTTTGCTGGATCCCCTTCCCTTTTATATTTAGATTAAAATTGTGGGTTTGTTCCTATCTAATCGAATGGTAGATTGGTAACTTTTTTTTTATAATGCCTGGGTGGTGGCCGGAGAGGTACAACGGCGGCGGAGGAGGAGTAAGACTCGGATGCAGAGCAAGGGGGAAGGGGGGGGGGCGATGGCGAAGTGGAGGAGAATGAGACCGATAGGGGCTTTGAGTGGGCCAAGGGTGTCAGAGTTCTAGGTGGCGGCGGACCGGACTCTCACCACTCACCCGCGTTTGCTTCCGTTTACAGGGAAAAATACGTTTGGATTAGTCGGCGGACAGATATAGGACCACGTTGGATGACATAACACGACCAGTCTGGTCGTAAGTTGATCCACTGCATGGCTCGGATCTCGAGACAATTTACTTTTTTTTTTTTTTTTTGCGAGAAAATTTCCGATCTATTCATCTTCAATCATGGCAGTACAACGAATACCAGAAATAATAGAAATTACATCCAGATCCGTAGACCACCTAGCGACAACTACCAAAGACCAAGCGAGCGCGAGGCGCGCCGCCGTCATCGCCCTCCATCGCGGAGTCGGGCACAACTTGTTGTAGTAGCGGTCGGAAGTCGTCGTGCTAAGGCCCGTGGGACCAGCGCACGAACACAACCGCCGCAGATGAAGAATAACGTGGATCGAAAAATCCAATCCAAGACACACGAACGTGAGCGAACAACGGCGAGATCCGAGCAAATCCACCAAAGATAGATCCGCCGGAGACACACCTCCACCGCCCACCTGCGATGCTAGACGCGCCGCCGGAGCGGGGCTAGGCGGGAGACCTTTATTCCATCTTGAGGGAGCCGCCGCCGTCTCGTCTTCTGGCGGGACACAAACCCTAGCAAAACCGAAGAAAAGCGATTAAAAGCGGAGCCCTCCGCCGACCCTTGCCGAGATCCACTGCGCCCCCATGGCCCTAAGGCCGTCGGAGAGTAGGCGGACCTGCGGCGGCGGCGGCGGGAGGCAAAAACCCTAGCTTTTTGTGGAGGAGAAGGAGGAGGCGGCGGCTGATGTTTGATTACTTTGGACAATTTACTTACCGGCTATGTGTCTCCTCTCTCACTGAATTTAATCATGTGTCCCAAGAGGCCAGGTCAGCTAGCCACGACTATTTTGACACCTCCAACGGCACAAGGAAAACAACAATAGATGATGGTCATAATTTTGTACGCAAAAGGAAGGTCAAGGGCTCAACCGCGAGTTACTACTAGTTAATCCAGCACCGGCAATGAACATGGGTTCTTCGTTTTGGTTGCTGCTGTTGGAATAACAAAACATGAGTTTAAAATTAGAGCTACAAAATGAAAGTCGAGATGCTGTCGTACATGGACGAACCGACGACAGATTCTTCTCCCGCTTGTTGCACCGACAGACAGAAGGGAGAACTCCGTAGGCACAAGACCGCTACACCTTGGCTGGGTATCCTCGTGCTGGCCATGTGCTCGCTGACCATCATCATGGCTACACCTTGGCTGGGTATCCTCGTGCTGGCCATGTGCTCGCTGACCATCATCATGAATAGCACGTGCATGGATTCCATACAAACGGTATTAAGAAGAAACAACTGTAGCTGGCAGATTAGTTAAGCTAGCTTAATCAGCACTGCATCAGTTTATGCCTCTGATTAGTTTAGTTGAGGATGGGCCCTTCCCCAGGTTCGTAGACCCCAAGCAGCAGCTTCCAATCAAATGTGATTAAGCTAATTAATCCACGGGCGCCGACAGGGTTTTGTCTGATGCGAGAGCTGGCGATTATTCCTTGCTAGCTTTGCTGGATCCCCTTCCCTCTTTTTGCTTTAAAAAAGGGGTTGTTCCTATCTAATCGAATGACAGATTGACAGTTTTTCTTCCAAAAGAACCGCGGAAGCTGGGCAGTAACAGGCAGTTCGCATCAGCAGCATTAGAAAACTGACGAGATTACGACAGATTTCGAGCTCATAGTGCTAATCATTGGAAAACGTCTGGGCAGTACAATGTCACTCTGTCCTAGCTAAATGATGTGCATAAATGAGAAAAGAAAAGCCACACATGCAGCAAGCCATTTCTAAATTATACTCCTACTTGTACTAACTAATATACAGAATAGTGCACACATGGGGAATAATATCAAAGCAAAAACCATCGGCTGACCAAGAAAATATACTCTGTTTTCTATAAACGAAATTGGGTGACGTGTGAAGACCGTACCAAGGATGTGACATAGTACTATAGTAGCTAGCGTCGGTGTTAAGACGGCAATGTTCTCAGAACTCAGAACATAGTGTTATGCTTTCTACTGAAGTTTTTGGTGTGTCCATTAAGTTTGAAATCCCCGTGGAGTGACTCTTAGTACCAACATTTGTGGAAGTGGTTGTTGTGCTTTTGACTTGACTAGACCACCTGATGGGGTTTCAGATATGATAGACTGCTGGTTGCACTCCTTTCTAATGAACCAAAGGCACCTACTAAATCCAGTACTCCCTCCATTCCCTTATACAAGGTCACTATGAAAAATACATTTTGCATCTATAGAAGGCCACTAACAATAATCGAGGTAAAAATTAATGATGTTTTCTCGTACTAGCAACTTATTTAATATTTGCATGCATGTAGTCATAATGACACTGTGCTACTTCCTTTTAAATCCTTCCTTGCATGCATGCGGGCGTATTAATGATCCCGTTTATCGAAAATAAAAGTTGGCTTGCAAAACAGTCATTAAATTTTACCTTGGTACCTGTATTTTGAGTTTGTGGCCTGTATAAGGGAATGGAGGGAGTAAGAGAGAGAAAGATGGCCATATATATGCTGGACAATCTGAAAAAGTAGAAATAGCACTTGTTTTGATCGAAAATTTCCAAATGACCCATCTTCTGTGGTTTTTTCAAACTGTGTCTGATTTTGAAATCTCTGAGCATATTGCAAAAAAGGCAAGACAGAAGCGTGACTAAAGCTAGGGTGTTTGAGGATCAATGAGGTGTTGCGCGAAGCCTTTGCCAATATCCATGGATGGAGTCCTCTTGCTAGAAAGATTTGCAGCTGATACTAGGTCATCCTTGACTGGAGTGTTTTTGTTGATGGTTCTCGGGGCATCATTCCTTAAGCTCCCGGGAGATCTGTGTTACTTTAAATAACAACTTTCTGGTGTGCTTGCTGGTTGACTTTGCCTGCGTGCAGTACTGATCTAGCGTGTTTTTTTTTTCTCGTTCTCTAGCACGTTTAGCTGTTTGGCATGTGCGCCTTTCCTTTCCTTTGTTATGATACTTTATTTATACAACTTTGGGGGGTTCTCTAAGGAAAATCGACGAGAAGGCTCGTTTTTTTTTTTCAAAACGAAAGTACCAACATTTCGCCATTTCGGTAAGTTTCGATTCACTTATTATGTAAAGTAAATCGACCAATATAGCACCAACAAATTCCTATATATAATCTTCACCAAATTCAGTGGCCATAAAATGCCCCGAATCATCATTATATACTCAAAAAAGAAAATGTGAACTCCTTTGCAGCTAGCGGATGTACAAACGGTCTCTCTCGTCATCCCTCACAGGCATGTAACCCTAAGCTACTTCCGCCGGAGATGGTCGAGCGCCAGCGCGAGCGTCGGCGCGAACCTTTCGACGTCGACGCGCACGTTTTGCTTGCCAAGGTAGAACTCCGCGACCTTGTCCCACCCGCTCCGGTGGACGGAATCCGGATCCTTGATGGCGGGGTGGTCAGGCCCCAGCGTCTCCAGCAGCGTGCTCTCCTCCACCGAGATGCTGTACTCGAGGTACCGGAGCCCCATGTTCGCCGCGGGGTCGCCGAACTCCCTCTGCGCCATCGGCTCCAGCTTGCCGTACGGCACCACCTGGATGACCACCGCCCCCGGTGGCAGGAACGCCGAGTTGGTCAGGCCGGCGCCGTGCACGCCGAGCAGCACGTCGAACGAGTTCACGGAGAGGGCCAGCTCTTTGACGCGCACATTGAACCGCGGGTCCGCTATAGTCACCTCGAACCCGGCCTTCTCCGCCGCCTTCACGATCTCCGGCACGTTGACAAGCTTCCGGTAGTGGCCCCGGTCGAGCAGCATCAGCCGTGGCTTCTTCTTCTTCCCGTCCACCGGCGGGCTGCTCTTCTTATTAGTCAGGCTGATGGGAGCGGCGCGCGGCAGGGAGTAGGTCTCGCGAAGGAAGGCGGTGAAGTTGAGCATGGAGAGCGGGACGCCGCCGGGGACCAGCTCCGGCACGATGTTGAACTCCTTGTGCATGTTGAGGCCCACGGTGACGTGCCGAAAGCACCGGATCTGGTCGTCGTGGTCGAGGTCGAGGACCTCGTACTTTGTCAGCCGCCGCACGACGGCCTCGTACTTGCCGAGCCACCAGGGCTGGATGTTGCTGGCGAGGAGCTGGACCTCGCCGCCGTACCGGCGCGACGCCACGAACAGCGGCACCAGCGCGTCGCTGAAGTCGTGGAAGTAGTTGCCCAGGTGGCCGCCGAGCGCGAGCACGATGGCCGGGACGCGGTGCGTCACCGTGCACGCAGGCGCCGGGGACGCCGCGGACGTCGAGTCGAGCTGCGTCACCGTGACGTTGCGGATGCCGGTCATGTTGAAGCGGGCGTAGGCCTGGATGCTCCACTCCCGGCGCTCTGTCCGGGGCGTGACCGGCACCAGGGTGACGGTGTGGGCCGTGCCGTTGGTCCGGACGTCGCCGAAGACGTCGCAGGTGTAGGAGAAGGGGCTCGCGATGCACACGACCTTGCCGTTGTCTGCTCAACACAAAAAAGGCACAATGTTTTGTCAGTTTCACTGATAATTGACCATTTTATTGATCAAGTGAAATTAATTCATATATGCCATGCAACTGAATGAAGTCTTAAACTGCATTTCTCTTCCTTCATAGTATAATTCATTGCACGTGCATATATTTAAAATTTTCTTATATCTTGGTTGATGATGTTAACCATCCTGTCTAATTTTGATTCCATGTTGTGCGTGTATCTTAACATGAAGACATTAGACAACTCAATACATCGACTTAGCTATACAAAAATCTTTAGACATATATTCCAAAGTTTGTGCTCGGCCCCTCTTCTTTGATACTCCCTCCGATCTAATATGGACCACATACGTAGCAAAATGAGTGAATCTATCCTCTAAACTACGTCTATATACATTTGTATGTAGTTCATATTGAAATCTCTAAAAAGACTTATATTTAAAAACGGAGGGAGTACTACCAGAAATGTTATATTCTTAAAATCAGTAGCGGAGTTATGTACGTAGCCCCAAGCCTAGTAACAACATTCCTTGCAATTGCTTGTTAGAAAGGAAAAGAACGAGAGTTGATCGGTTAAGCTAGCTTACCCCAGGCGTAACCCACTGTTAGCTCCGCCAAGGGAAGCAGCTGCCTGGATCAGCTGACCCAATAACTTCTACGGATCCTTCACTAAGTCCTATTGCCTCTATTTCTAAATGTAAGACGTTTAGCCAGTTCAAATTAAACTGCCAAAACGTCTTACCTTTAGGAACATAGGGTGTACTAAATTAGCACCAAGTGTTGTTTCTTTGTGAAAGTTGAACCTAGTGTAATGGAGATTACATCATAGATTTATTTTCTAGCTCCACCCCTACTTAATATAGTCAAACCGTGAACTAATTTTTATGTCAAGAAGTCCCTAAAGTAGTAAGATTAGGTTTGGTAGTGCTAGGTCCAACACAAGAAACTTCTTCAGCACAAAAATCCATATGGTCCCTAAAGTGGTCTAGACTTGCTATTTGTCCCGTTGAAAAGCATTTTGACAATGATGTGTGAGTTCATCGCTTAAGCTAGCTCAGCCCAGGGTGTAAACCTGTTGCTAGCTCCACCCCTACTCAAAATAGTCAAAGCGTGAACTTATTTTTATGTCGAGAAGTCCCTAAAGTGGTAAGATTTGGTTTGGTGTTGTTAGGTCCAATTCAAGAAACACCTTCATCACAAAAATCAACATGGTCCCCAAAGTGGTCTGGACATGGCCATTTGTCCCATTGAAAAGTATTTTGACAATGATGTGGGGCGGCTTCATGCAAAAATAGGAACAAAAACATGAAACATGAAAAACGGGAAATAGGAACAGAAATGCAAAAAGACGGAAAAACATTGACATGTCAAAGTTTCATGTATTTCTTGAAACTCAACTAATCTGTAGAAAGAGGTAATTCTACTCCTACTGGTTTTTTTTTGAAGGAAGCAACTTCCGGGGTGACATGGAGGCCCACCATCAAAATGGGGAGGGTGGGGTGGTTTGGAAATCAGGGGGTGTTATTGGGAATAAAGACATATACTCCATCTGTTCCAAAATAGATGACTCAACTTTGTACAAAGTTGGGTCATCTATTTTGGAACGGAGGGAGTACATATATTTATTGCATAAGTCCAGCATTATTATTGTAGAAAACAGGGGCCATCAAGAAATGTGCTAATATCTTTTTTGGGCAAATAGAAAACATTCACACATGAAAACAACTATCGTCCGTTTTTCTTGTTTATTGTCAAAAAAACGCTGCATGAATGAACTAAATTCAGACGTTTCGGCACTTGAGGGACCACTTTGTGTGTGTGTGTGTGTGTGGTGGTGGTGGGGGGGGTGAATAGCCAAGTTTCATTTATATAAATTGATCCAAATACTAGTACTAGTGACCACCGGATACGTACTATGCGTTCCAAAGCTAATCGGATCGAATAAGCACATTCATAGCAGCATTAGTGAGCAGGTAGTAGGTACACAGATTACGTCCGAAAGCTACTACACGAATCGAATCAAACCATTACCCTTGTATACATATTTTCTAGAAGTAGCAGGAATAAAACGCGTCATCTCATCACATTAATTCTGCTACTAGGAGTAGGAGTAGTTTAGTTAGGGGAAGGAGGAATATTGGACATACCGAACGGCTTGGCCGCAGCGTCGTCGTCTCTCTTCCCCGCACCGCGCGCGCGGCCCTCTGCTTTCGGCGGCCCTGCTTTTGGTAAAAACACAGCCCCCTTTCGCTCACTCATTCCGTCCATACCATGCCACCGACAGGAAGAAGAAGAAAGATATTTCTTTATGACTTACCCGGTTGCTGTTCCTGCTCGTGAGCTGGTCTGCCCTCCGCCTTCTCCTCTGCTCCTCGACCCCCTTGCGTAAATCCTAGTCAATTTAGCCATGATTCGATCAGTCAGAGAGGCACGCCTCACTGCTTTCAAAGAACAAGTTGACTTAATTGGGTGGGTTCTTCCACCACGCCGGCGCCGGGCGGCGGCGGAAGCCGAGGTAGTGCGGCATTAATCTCCATGGAACGAACGAACTAAAAGCAGTAGTGCTTGAAATTGGACGGCTGGGAATTACAGGGCGATGGATCCTCACCTGCTTCGCCGGCGCCGGGGGACTTGACCGCCTGATGCTTCCTGTGCGGCGTCGTCGTGGGGACAGCTGCAGATGAAGTGGTGAACAGTTAGCGGTGTGCGGCGCCGAGTGAGGGAGGGACGGAGAAGAGTGTTGATTTGTTGGTTGATGAATTCAAGCGCGTAATAGTACGTACCGACGGGGGAGGTGACGGCGAACTGCTGGGAGACGACGAGGTAGGTGAGGAGCACGAGGAGGAAGCCGGCGACGAAGCACAGGTTGAGGTGCCTCTGCGCCCAGCTGCTCAGCATCAGCCCCTTCCCCCCGGCCGCCGGCGCCGCCTGCTTCTCGACGCTGACCATCTCCGCCTCCTCCTCCTCCTCCTCCTCCTCCTCTGTCTGCCGGCCGCGGCCGGGTTGAGGGATCCTTCCTTCCTTCCGGCGGTGAGCCGCACGAGTTTCTTGAGTGGCCGACTGGCGTGGCTGTGTTAGACTAAGTATATGTTGATATACGTGTTGTAACATAACTTGTACAGCTTCCACATATACTTAGTCTAACAGGCTGGTTCACATGGGAGAAAGCCGGGCAGATAGCTGGGGACGGGATAGAAGGCTACAAGCGAGGCGGTGTTGCATGCAGATGCAGAGCGGGACTTCTCTGGCTTCCGTGTTCCAAAGCTTCCGTGTCCACTCGTTCTCTCGTCGGTGGTCATTTTGTACCCGTCCGGGCGGCGCCTTTCGCACTTACGCCCCTGGTAGTACGCTACAGTGCACATAGCACCCAACCGAGCGGAGCAATTAACTCGAGACGTGAGCGGTGAGCCCCCCAACCCAACCCTCGCTGGCCACGCGTGTTCCTCCCATCCCGTGCATCTCCAATCATTCATCTCATCCCCAACCATCCCGACCGTGACCGCCCCACATACACGAGATCACGAAAAAAAATACATACTACTACGAAACATATTTTCTTGCTTTTACTACAAATGTAGTAAGTATTACTAGCAGTACAATTTAAAGTGTAGGAAAAAATATAGCGACTGCGTGCATAAGTTAGAAACGGTGGCACGCGTAATGGGGCAGCGAGAGATTTCACCCACTGCCGAGGTGGCATGTGCAAAAACATGTGTTCCACTTCCTGCGAGTTACATTGTGTGTGGGCCCGGATGGACACTGCCCAGCTCCCGCGTTCCTTTTTAGAATAACAAAGGGGCTGTTGATCTGTCATTCGACCAAAAGATAGAAACCGAACATGTTTCAAGCTGAAAGGGAAGGGAACGAGCAAAACTAGCAAGGCATAGTCGGCAGCTCTCGCATCAGACAGAACACTTGGCTTAGCTTAGTCTAATCAGGCTTGCAAAGCTGCTGCGTAGGGTATGCCTATCTTTATCTGATAAAAGTGTTTTGTTAACTTCTAATGTAGCGTAAAAAGATACAAGGCGTAATAAGTATACATCGCACGACTAAGATGCATACAGTAAACATCAACTCACACACGCATGACAATAATGAAAACGCCGGCAACAACAAACTCCTAGTAGATCGATACTCCTATGGCTCAGCGGGTGGAAGGCCTATCCATAAAATATGCCGTCGTCCCTGCTTCTAGCTCCAAACACATACAGACCACCACTCTAAACAACAATCATTGTTCCGAACGTTGTAGAGTAGACCACACATGAAATCAGTGCGTACGCAGGTAGATAATCTGCATTAGAGGTGAAATTTCACCATTGAAAAATCATGTTATTTTTCGCATTGCCATAACGAGCATAATAAGGTAGACGCTCACCCCTTATAAGGGCATCTCCAACGCCGACCCTGAAACCGCCGGCACCCGTCCGGACCCAGCTAACCAGGCGCTGCAAGCCATACAACGGTGTTCCGCATTTGTCCATGGACTGGACCGGGTGTCTGTTTTCCTGAAAACATGGAGCAAACCAGGGGGCTTTGCGGGAGTCCAGACAACATCCACGTTAGACTGCAACACCCTCGACACACCCAATACTGAGGTGAAGCCCATGCATTCGGAGCTGGCCTTACTGTTTTTGCGGCAACCCCCCATCTCAACCCTCTCATGTACTACCCCTCTCTAGCTCTCCACCCCAATTTACACCCCTTTTCATCGTCGCATGGAACTGTACAAAAAGCTGCCGGAAACGACGGTGGTGGAGGATCCGAATAAGGTGGCCTCCCGAAAGATCAACTAGGCGACACGACAATCTTGCCGCCTCAAACAGAAGGCAAAGGAGGCGGCGCTGCTCAAAAAGAAGGGTTGCGGGTGTGGCAGCAAACGTGTAGAAATTTGGGGGCACTGGGGCCTTGACGCGGCCTTCTTGGCTCTGTTACGGCGGAACAATACAAGCCTCCCTACTTCTACGCCTCCCAGCAGCTCGATAGGCAGTCCCTGGCATCCGCTACGAGGCACATGCCTCATTGCATGGATGTCAACTAGAACCACTCCTTTTCTCCGAGTCTACATTGTTGTAGCTTGTCCGTTCATGGACGTCGGGTGTGGAGCAACTCGGTGCCTTCTCTTTTTTCGGCGGTATTTCTCAAGTGGGTGAGCCGGTGTACGACGACACGGACAGGGAGATGATGAAGATGACCCACGCCGGAGGGAGAGGCGGAGATTGCTTTGAGGACGTGCAGGTGGATGACTCAAATCCAGAGGTGCACGTCTAGCAGCTGTAAATGTACACGCGACTGGGCATGTACACGGTCTGGTAGGAGCAGAACGGTGACGGTGACCTTGATCCAGGCGAATTTGCGGCCAGTCCAAAGAAAAAGGGAAGAGGATAAAGCTTCTACATGCGAGAGGACGAGTTATTTTGTGATGCGTGGTTGGCCGCTAGAATCGATCTGATCCATAGCACGAAGCAAATGGGCGCAACATTGTGGGCCAACATTCATATTTGGTTCCACGAGGAAGAGCATTTTGAGCCCTACGGCGACGAACTCATCTACAACCGTGGGCCAAAGTCGCTCAACCATCGATGGTACACCATCCAAGAAACCGTGTGCAAGTATTGCTTTCATTTGAAACAACAGAGATTCAAAGATGTTGACCTTGAAGAGAAGGAGTTGAATGTTGATTCAAGGATGATCATACATGTCGTCCATCTTAGGATGTTGAAGCGCTTGAAGTAACAACTAGAGACAGCCGAGAAGGAAGCATATGGCAAGGAGGAGCTCGCAGTTGAGTGAGCGTGGAGGCTCAGATAGCCGGTCTAGCAGGGCAAACAAATCCCTTCTTTTGCACGGACTGTCAAACTAGGATACTTTTGTCATCGGGCATATGGCAAAGCTATGAACATCGGCCTTTCTGGTTGCGATTTGGGGTTGTGTATTTGAATTTCAAATTGGCAGGACCTGAGCGGGTGTTTAGGGCATAAGGTTGGATGGCTGGCTCTCGCACCCATATCTACAAATTGGTCTCCGCGGACAGATACCATCTTCGTTTTGGGGTCGGCGTTGGAGATGTCTTAAGTGTATCAAACTTAGAGCATCTCTAGCAGACCCCTTATCAAGGTTTACGGTTCACCTTTTCCCTCTTATAAGGGGCAAATTTGTTTGCGGCAGAACAGAAACCGCATATGAAACTTTAAACTGCTGGGGAACGTAGTAATTTCAAAAAATTTCCTACGCACACGCAAGATCATGGTGATGGCATAGCAACGAGAGGGGAGAGTGTTCGTCCACGTACCCTCATAGACCATAAGCGGAAGCGTTAGCACAACGCGGTTGATGTAGTCGTACGTCTTCACGATCCGACCGATCCAAGCACCGAACGTCACGGAGCCTCCGAGTTCAAAGACACGTTCAGCTCGATGGCGATCTCCGCCTCCGATCCGGCCGAGCTCGGAGATGAGTTCCGTCGGACGACGGCGTGGTGGCGATGATGATGTCTACCGGCGCAGGGCTTCGCCTAAGCTCTGCGACGATATGACCGAGGTGGAATATGGTGGAGGGGGGCACCGCACACGGCTAAGGAACGATCCGTAGATCAACTTGTATGTCTCTGGGGTGCCCCCCCGCCCGTATATAAAGGAGCAAGGGGAGGCGGCCGCCCTTAGGCGTGCCAAGGCGGAGGAATCCTCCTCCTAGTAGGAGTAGGACTCCTCCTTTCCTACTCCTACTAGGAGGGGGAAGGAAGGGAGAGGGGAAGGAAGGGGCACCGCCCTCCTAGTCAATTCGGACCAGAGGGAGAGAGCGCGCCCACCCTGGCCGCCTCTCTCTTCCCACCAAGGCCCATGTGGCCCATTAACTCTCCGGGGGTTCTGTAACACCCCCGTCCTCCGGTTTTCTCGAAATCACCGGAACACTTCCGGTGTCCGAATATAGTCATCAATATATCAATCTTTATGTCTCAACCATTTCGAGACTCCTCGTCATGTCCGTGATCACATCCGGGACTCCGAACAAACTTCGGTACATCAAAACTTATAAACTCATAATAAAACTGTCATCGTAACGTTAAGCGTGCGGACCCTACGGGTTCGAGAACTATGTAGACATGACCTAGAACCATTCTCGGCCAATAACCAATAGCGGGACCTGAATGCCCATAATGGTTCCTACATATTCTACGAAGATCTTTATCGGTCAAACCGCATAACAACATACGTTGTTCCCTTTGTCATCGGTATGTTACTTGCCCGAGATTTGATCGTCGGTATCCAATACCTAGTTCAATCTCGTTACGGCAAGTCTCTTTACTCGATTCGTAATACATCATCTCATAACTAACTCATTAGTTACATGCTTGCAAGGCTTAGGTGATGAGTATTACTGAGAGGGCCCAGAGATACCTCTCCGACAATCGGAGTGACAAAACCTAATCTCGAATTATGCCAACCCAACATGTACCTTCGGAAACACCTGTAGAGCACCTTTATAATCACCCAGTTACATTGTGACGTTTGGTAGCACACAAAGTGTTTTTCCGGTAAACGGGAGTTGCACAATCTCATAGCTGCAGGAACTTGTATAAGTCACGAAGAAAGCAATAGCAGTATACTAAACGATCAAGTGCTAGGCTAACGGAATGGGTCATGTCAATCACATCATTCTCCTAATGATGTGATCCCGTTAATCAAATAACAACTCTTTTGTCCATGGCTAGGAAACGTAACCATCTTTGATAAACGAGCTAGTCAAGTAGAGGCATACTAGTGACAATAGTTTTGTCTGTGTATTCACACATGTATCATGTTTCCGGTTAATACAATTCTAGCATTAATAATAAACATTTATCATGATATGAGGAAATAAATAATAACTTTATTATTGCCTCTAGGGCATATTTCCTTCAGTCTCCCACTTGCACTAGAGTCAATAATCTAGATTACATAGTAATGATTCTAACACCCATGGAGTCTTGGTGCTGATCATGTTTTGCTCGTGAGAGAGGCTTAGTCAATGGGTCTGCAACATTCAGATCCGTATGTATCTTGCAAATCTCTATGTCTCCCACTTGGACTTGGTCCCGAATTGAATTGAAGCATCTCTTAATGTGCTTGCTCCTGTTGTGAAATCTGGATTCCTTTGCCAAGGCAATTGCACCAGTATTGTCACAGAAGATTTTCATTGGTCCCGATGCACTAGGTATGACACCTAGATCGGAAATGAACTCCTTCATCCAGACTCCTTCATTTGCTGCTTCAGAAGCAGCTATGTACTCCGCTTCACATGTGGATCCCGCCACGACGCTTTGTTTAGAACTGCACCAACTTACAGCTCCACCGTTTAATAAAAACACGTATCCGGTTTGCGATTTAAAATCGTCCGGATCAGTGTCAAAGCTTGCATCGACGTAACCATTACGACTAGCTCTTTGTCACCTCCATATACGAGAAACATGTGCTTAGTCCTTTTCAGGTATTTCAGGATCTTCTTGACCGCTGTCCAGTGATCCACTCCTGGATTACTTGGTACCTTCCTGCCAAGCTTATTGCTAAGCATACGTCAGGTCTGGTACACAGCATTGCATACATGATAGAGCCTATGGCTGAAGCATAGGGAACATTTTTCATTTTCTCTCTATCTTCTGCTGTGGTCGGGCATTGAGTTTTACTCAACTTCACACCTTGAAGCACATGCAAGAATCCTTTCTTTGCCTGATCCATTTTGAACTTTTTCAAATTTTGTCAAGGTATGTGCTTTGTGAAAGTCCTATTAAGCGTCGTGATTTATCTCTATAGATCTTGATGCCCAATATGTAAGCAGCTTCACCGAGGTCTTTCATTGAAAAACTTTTATTCAAGTATCCCTTTATGCTATCCAGAAATTCTATATCATTTCCAATTAATAATATGTCATCTACATATAAAACTAGAAATGCTACTGAGCTCCCACTCACTTTCTTGTAAATCTGAGCTTCTCCAAAAGTGCATATAAAACCATATGCTTTGATCACACTATCAAAGCGTTTATTCCAACTCGAGATGCTTGCACCAGTCCATAAATGGAATTTGGAGCTTGCACACTTTGTTAGCACCTTTTGGATCAACAAAACCTTCCGCTGCATCATATACAACTCTTCCTCTAGAAATCCATTCAAGAATGCAGTCTTGACATCCATTTGCCAAATTTCATAATCATGAAATGCAGCAATAGCTAACATGATTCGGACAGACTTAAGCATCGCCACTGGTGAGAAAGTCTCATCGTAGTCAACCCTTGAACTTGTCGAAAACCTTTTGCAACAAGTCGAGCTTTATAGACAGTTATATTACCATCAGCGTCAGTCTTCTTCTTAAAGATCCATCTATTCTCAATGGCTTACCGATCATCGGGCAAGTCAACCAAAGTCCATACTTTGTTTTCATACATGGATCCCATCTCGATTTCATGGCCTCTAGCCATTTTATGAATCTGGGCTCATCATCACTTCCTCATAGTTTGTAGGTTCATCATGGTCAAGTAACATGACTTCCGAATAGGATTACCGTACCACTCAGTGCGGATCTTACTCGTAGACCTCACGAGGTTGATAGAAACTTGATCTGAAGTTTCATGATCAATATCATTAGCTTCCTCACTAATTGGTGTAGTCGTCACGGGAACCGGTTCTCGTGATGAACTACTTTACAATAAGGGAGTAGATCTGATTATCTCATCAAGTTACGCTTTCCTCCCACTCACTTCTTTCGAGAGAAACTCCTTCTCTAGAAAGGATCCATTCTTAGCAACGAATGTCTTGCCTTCGGATCTATGATAGAAGGTGTACCCAACAGTCTCTTTTGGGTATCCTATGAAGACACATTTCTCCGATTTGGGTTTGAGCTTATCTGGTTGAAGTTTTTTCACATAAGCATCACAGCCCCAAACTTTAAGAAATGACAACTTTGGTTTCTTGCCAAACCATAGTTCATAAGGCATCGTCTCAGCGGATTTTGATGGTGCCCTATTTAACGTGAATGCGGCCGTCTCTAAAGCATAACCCCAAAACGATAGCGGTAAATCGGTAAGAGACATCATAGATCGCACCATATCAAGTAAAGTACGATTACGACGTTCGGACACACCATTTCATTGTGGTGTTCCGGGTGGCGTGAGTTGCGAAACTATTCCGCATTGTTCAAATGTAAACCAAACTCGTAACTCAAATATTCTCCTCCACGATCAGATCGTAGAAACTTTATTTTCTTGTTATGATGATTTTCCACTTCACTCTGAAATTCTTTGAACTTTTCAAATGTTTCAGACTTGTGCTTCATTAAGTAGATATACCCATATCTGCTCAAATCATCTGTGAAGGTGAGAAAATAACGATATCCACCACGAGCCTCAACATTCATCGGACCACATACATCTGTATGTATGATTTCTAACAAATCTGTTGCTCTCTCCATAGTACCGGAGAACGGTGTTTTAGTCATCTTGCCCATGAGGCACGGTTCGCAAGTACCAAGTGATTCATAATCAAGTGATTCCAGAAGTCCATCAGTATGGAGTTTCTTCATGCGTTTCACACCGATATGACCTAAACGGCAGTGCCACAAATAAGTTGCACTATCATTATCAACTCTGCATCTTTTGGCTTCAACTTTATGAATATGTGTATCACTACTATCGAGATTCAATAAAAATAGACCACTCTTCAAGGGTGCATGACCATAAAAGATATTACTCATATAAATAGAACAACCATTATTCTCTGATTTAAATGAATAACCGTCTCGCATTGAACAAGATCCAGATATAATGTTCATGCTCAACGCTGGCACCAAATAACAATTATTCAGGTCTAAAACTAATCCTGAAGGTAGATGTAGAGGTAGCATGCCGACCGCGATCACATCGACTTTGGAACGTTTCCCACGCGCATCGTCACCTCGTCCTTGGCCAGTGCTCGCTTATTCCGTAGTCCCTCTTTCGAGTTGCAAATATTAGCAACGGAACCAGTATCAAATACCCAGGTGCTACTACGAGCTCTAGTTAGGTACACATCAATAACATGTATATCACATATACCTTTGTTCACTTTGCCATCCTTCATATCCGCCAAATACTTGGGGCAGTTCCGCTTCGATGACCGATCGCTTGCGGAGAAGCACTCGGTTTCAGGCTTAGGTCCGGACTTGGGTTTCTTCTCTTGAGCAGCAACTTGCTTGCCGTTCTTTTGAAGTTCCCTTCTTCTTCCCTTTGCCCTTTTCTTAAAACTAGTGGTCTTGTTGACCATCAACACTTGATGCTCCTTCTTGATTTCTACCTCCGCAGCTTTTAGCATTGCGAAGAGCTCGAATAGTCTTGTTCATCCCTTGCATATTATAGTTCATCACAAAGCTCTTGTAGCTTGGTGGCGATGATTGGACAATTACATCAATGACACTATCATCGGAAGATTAACTCCCAGTTGAATCAAGTGATTATTATACCCAGACATTACGAGTATGTGTTCATTGACGTAACTATTCTCCTCCATCTTGCAGCTATAGAACTTATTGGAGACTTCATATCTCTCAATCCGGTATTTGCTTGAAATATTAACTTCAACTCTGGAACATCTCATATGCTCCATGACGTTCAAAACATCGTTGAAGACCGGTTCTAAGCCGTAAAGCATGGCACATCGAACTATAGAGTAGTCATCGCTTTGCTCGCGGATGTTCTTAACATCGTCGGTTGCATCAAGAAGCAGGTTGGCACCCAGCGGTGCTTCGAGGATGTAACTTTTCTTTGCAGCAATGAGGATAATCCTCGATTACGGACCCGATCCGTGTAATTGCTACCATCATCTTTCAACTTTGCTTTCTCAAGGAACGCATTAAAATTCAACGGAACAACAAAGACGAGCCATCTATCTACAAACAAACATAGACAAGCAAAATACTATCGGTACTAAGTTCATGATAAATTTAAGTTCAATTAATCGTATTATTTAAGAACTCCCACTTAGCAGACATCTCTCTAGTCATCTAAGTGATCACGTGATCCAAATCAACTAAACCATAACCGATCATCACGTGAGATGGAGTAGTTTTCAATGGTGAACATCACTATGTTGATCATATCTACTATATGATTCACGCTCGATCTTTCGGTCTCCATGTTCGAGGCCATATCTCGCATATGCTAGGCTCGTCAAGTTTAACTGAGTATTCGCGTGTGCAAAACTGGCTTGCACCCGTTGTAGATGGACGAGAGCTTATCACACCCGATCATCACGTGGTGTCTGGGCACGACGAACTTTGGCAACGGTGCATACTCAGGGAGAACACTTATTGATAATTTTAGTGAGAGATCATCTTAAAATGCTACCGTCAATCAAAGCAAGATAAGATGCATAAAGGATAAACATCACATGCAATCAATATAAGTGATATGATATGGCCATCATCATCTTGTGCTTGTGATCTCCATCTCCGAAGCACCGTCGTGATCACCATCGTCACCGGCGCGACACCTTGATATCCATCGTAGCATCGTTGTCGTTTACGCCATCTATTGCTTCTACGACTATCACTACCGCTTAGTGATAAAGTAAAGCAATTACGAGCGTTGCATTTCATACAATAAGCGACAACCATATGGCTCCTGCCGATTGCCGATAACCGGTTACAAAACATGATCATCTCATACAATAAAATATAGCATCACGTCTTGACCATATCACATCACAAAATGCCTGCAAAAACAAGTTAGGCGTCCTCTACTTTGTTGTTGCAAATTTTACGTGGCTGCTACGGGCTTAGCAAGAACCGTTCTTACCTACGCATCAAAAACCACAACGATAGTTCGTCAAGTTGGTGCTGTTTTAACCTTCGCAAGGACCGGGCGTAGCCACACTCGATTCAGCTAAAGTGAGAGAGACAGACACCCGCTAGCCACCTTTAAGCACGAGTGCTCGTAACGGTGAAACCAGTCTTGCGTAAGCGTACGCGTAGTGTCGGTCCGGGCCGCTTCATCTCACAATACCGCCGAACCAAAGTATGACAAGCTGGTAAGCAGTATGACTTGTATCGCCCACAACCCACTTGTGTTCTACTCATGCATATAACATCAACACATAAAACCTAGGCTCTGATGCCACTGTTGGGGAACGTAGTAATTTCAAAAAAATTCCTACGCACACGCAAGATCATGGTGATGGCATAGTAACGAGAGGGGAGAGTGTTCGTCCACGTACCCTCGTAGACCGTAAGCGGAAGCGTTAGCACAACGCGGTTGATGTAGTCGTACGTCTTCACGATCCGACCGATCCAAGCACCGAACGTACGGAGCCTCCGAGTTCAGCACACGTTCAGCTCGATGACGATCTCCGGCCTCCGATCCAGCCGAGCTCCGGAGATGAGTTCCGTCAGCACGACGGCGTGGTGACGATGATGATGTTCTACCGGTGCAGGGCTTCGCCTAAACTCCGTGACGATATGACCGAGGTGGAATATGGTGGAGGGGGCACCGCACATGGCTAAGGAACGATCCGTAGATCAACTTGTGTGTCTCTGGGGTGCCCCCCCACCCCCGTATATAAAGGAGCAAGGGGGGGAGGCCGGCCGGCCCCTTGGGCGCGCCAAGGGAGGAGGAATCCTCCTCCTAGTAGGAGTAGGACTCCTCCTTTCCTACTCCTACTAGGAGGGGGAAGGAAGGAGGGGGGAAGGAAAGGGGGGCGCCGCCCCCCTCCTAGTCCAATTCGGACCAGAGGGAGAGGGGCGCGGCCCACCCTGGCCGCCCCTCTCTCTTCCCACCAAGGCCCATGTGGCCCATTAACTCTCCCGGGGGGTTCCGGTAACACCCCCCCCCCCCGGCACTCCGGTTCTCTCCGAAATCACCCGGAACACTTCCGATGTCCGAATATAGTCGTCCAATATATCAATATTTATGTCTCGACCATTTCGAGACTCCTCGTCATGTCCGTGATCACATCCGGGACTCCGAACAAACTTCGGCACATCAAAACTTATAAACTCATAATAAAACTGTCATCGTAATGTTAAGCGTGCGGACCCTACGGGTTCGAGAACTATGTAGACATGACCTAGAACCATTCTCGGTCAATAACCAATAGCGGGACCTGGATGCCCATATTGGTTCCTACATATTCTAAGAAGATCTTTATCGGTCAAACCGCATAAGAACATACGTTGTTCCCTTTGTCATCGGTATGTTACTTGCCCGAGATTTGATCGTCGGTATCCAATACCTAGTTCAATCTCGTTACCGGCAAGTCTCTTTACTCGTTCCGTAATACATCATCTCATAACTAACTCATTAGTTACATGCTTGCAAGGCTTAGGTGATGAGTATTACCGAGAGGGCCCAGAGATACCTCTCTGACAATCGGAGTGACAAAACCTAATCTCGAATTATGCCAACCCAACATGTACCTTTGGAAACACCTGTAGAGCACCTTTATAATCACCCAGTTACGTTGTGACATTTGGTAGCACACAAAGTGTTCTTCCAGTAAACGGGAGTTGCACAATCTCATAGCTGCAGGAACTTGTATAAGTCATGAAGAAAGCAATAGCAGTATACTAAACGATCAAGTGCTAGGCTAACGGAACGGGTCATGTCAATCACATCATTCTCCTAATGATGTCATCCCGTTAATCAAATAACAACTCTTTTGTCCATGGCTAGGAAACATAACCATCTTTGATAAACGAGCTAGTCTAGTAGAGGCATACTAGTGACAATAGTTTTGTCTATGTATTCACACATGTATCATGTTTCCGATTAATACAATTCTAGCATGAATAATAAACATATATCATGATATGAGGAAATAAATAATAACTTTATTATTGCCTCTAGGGCATATTTCCTTCATAAACTTTGAAAAAAAGGTTTCGCGTGAGAGATGAACAAGAAACAGTAGTAGATAGAAGTTGATCATTGATACATATATGAGTTCATTGATTTACACATGGTAGGTTCGTCGAAGTGTCGTACTAACCCTAACCTTAACTGCCCAAAGTGGGGATCACCAAAGCCCTCTGGGTGCGACGACGACGCTGCGGTGTGGTGGCAATCAATCGTCATCGCCGTGGAAGGTGAGGTCAATGAACATGGAGTCTTCTGCATCGGCTTCGCGGCACCACACCTCCATATTCACGTCGAATTCCTGCGTCTTGGCGAGGGCCGGCTCATACAGGACCTGGTTGATCTCCTTGTCCCAGTGGCGACGCTGCGCCTCCTCCTCCTCCTCCCGCGCATTGCGCTCCAGAATCGCTGCCTCGATTGCGTCCGCCTCGAAGAGGGGGAGGGGGCGGTTACGACCTGTATAGCGCCCCCGGGATGGTAGATATACGGTCCGGCAGGGGGAGGGGGCGATTTTGCGGGCCACTGTAAATCATTTACAGGCCGTGGCGACTACACGGGGTCTATTCTGGCCCAAAAAATGACCCAAGCCCATTATATATGGGTCGAGCGATTATAAAGGGTCTGCTAGAGATGCTCTTATGTGGTATGTCATCAAGCCGCTGACCATACATATTGATATTGCGAGGCAGATACAAGTTGGACACAAGGTGGATGGCTGTCCATGCAGCGTGCACAGAAGTTCACTAAAACAAAAGACGTTAATTTTTCCACACCATGATGAGAAAAACAACAATTTTTACTTCCCTGACAATTGCGACGTGCAAGGTTGTTCTTTGTCGAAACGGAACTACTCAGCAGACGATATTCAGTAGCCGAACACTTGACGACGCTTGATCCAGCGGCCGGCCTCCACTTTGTGTCACACATGCACGGTTTGATATGCAGAATCGTGCAAACATCGGCCGCACACTGTCGTGTGTATAGCAGCACTCTTGTCGAAATCATACCTAGGTGAAGATACCACGTGAAAATTTTAACTTTTAGTGGTAGTTTCGACTTTTTTTTTGTTATTGTCCACTCAAACTTCAGTGTCAGCTGGATCGTCCTGGCAGATTACTGTGGTATTCGTCCCGGTCCTTGCGTCAGCCGGATCGAATCCAAGCAGTCTAAAAAGGTGTTGCCATGACACGACACGGAACGAGGGCCAACCAAATTTCTCTTGACAAATACATTAGGAGCGAGTTTGGTTGCCTGCGTCGAGGCCAACCAGGCCCACCCGGTGCAATATTTTTTTGGAGGTGGGCTGTTTGGTTGCAAGCATTTACTATTGAGCCTGCATAGCACGGTTCTTAAAGCACCTCTGGGCCTGGCTCACTGGAAACGCACGAATCGACAGTTTCTCCAGGGCCACGCCTGAGCGGTGCTCTCGAGCGCACGTGGGTGGCTCCGCTCGTACGTGCTTACAGATAATCACCTCCCTAACCTTCCCCAATCCCTCTCCTCTCTGAGCACATCCTCGCCTACTTCGCTTGCCGCCCCGGTCGCGCCTCCCACCGCCCGCCGCCGGCGCAGGCGCGGGCGTCCCATCGTCGGACCTCCGCCGAACTCGCCCTCGCCGGATCCGTCCGCCGGGCCCGCCTCGCCACAATGGCCGCAACGCTCAAGCGGGCCGGCCTGACAGAGCTCCAGCGGACGGCCCGGAGGTGCCACATGAGCACCGCCCAACGAGCACCGCACCCGGGCGTGTCGATGGGGCCCAGGAGGCACCAGTGCATGCAGTCGTTCGGCACCCGCTCCCTCTTCTTCTCGCCGCCGGCGAACGGGGACGCGTACATGTACGCGCCTGGGTGCCCGTCGGCGCGCATGTCCGCCAGCCTCGTCACCTCGAGCGCCTCCACTGTTACCGTCGACCCGCGCACCATCGCCTCCGCGACCGCCGTCGCGGCCTCCTCCGCCTCCGTCCGCCACATCTCTCTGTCCATGTACAACATCTCCTTCTCCCCGGCGCGTCTGGCTCCGGCTTGTGCAAGACGAGTCCGGGCTGTCCCACTTCCGTCGAAGGCGCGCCGGCGAGAACTATCACCACCATCGCCAGCTTCTCCCGCTACTGGCTGGCCTCGCCCGGCGATGACCTCGCGGGAGCGTTCTTGACGGGCGAGGCGTAACACGCCAAGAAGCCCGTGTCCGTGTGGTTCGGCTCTGGGCAGTGGTGGCACCCGATCAGCGCGCCGCGCTCGTAGTACATGGCTGGGTGCATGAACCAGTGCCCGATGGAGAGAACCACCAAATCGATGCCCGGGAGCTCCGCCGTCCACCGCTCGTCTGGCTGGTCCAGGTCAGTGGCGGCGCCAGGGGTATGCTCCTGTATTCATAGGAATACCCAAGATTTTGATGCAAAAGTAAATTATATATATATACATATTCACAGGTCAGCCAGAGCCCACGCCTCTCGCCCTCGCCTCGACTCCTCATACGCACGCCCAGTCGCCCGACTCGCGCGAGTAGCCAGACACGGTCGCCCTGTGTCTGCCCCTCTCCCAGTCTCCAATCTCCCTCTCGCCCAGTTCTGCTCTCGCCTCTCCTCATCTCCCAGTCCCAGATCCCGCGTGGCCGCGTCCCGCCCGTAATGTTGCAGCCCCGAGGCGGAGCAGCAAGCGACGGACCAGCCGGTGCCGGTCCGCCGCCCCCCCCTTTCCACCCCCGCAGCTGCAGTGGCGGCGCCCCAGCCCCGCCGACCCCCCTCCCCCAGTTCGTCCCCGAGCAGCAGCAGTTTGTCCCCTCCTCCAATTCTCCTCCAATCCCAATCAGTGGCTGATTCCAATGCCTCCAATTTCTGGATTTGTTTCTATAATGGACTAGATGCAAGTTTTAATTTTTCTGTTTCTTTGTTTTCTTATACTGTAGATGAAGAAAAATAAGATGGGAAGGCAACCGCAAAGTTATATTGTAAGGTGGGATATCAATCATATCATCATTTTATCAGTCAAAAGGTACTTTTGTATCCATGTATTTTTATAATTATTATGGTTTGACACATTCAAAAAATTCTATTGTCATTATGGCGTACTATTTTGTTCATATATTGCAATAGCCGCACTGTTTGGTTCAGATATTGAAATTCTCGTACTATTTGGTTCATATATTGCATTTAGAGTAAAAGCAATTGGGTGAATACCCAGCCAGCAATTCCTGGAGCCGCCACTGGTCCAGGTACAGCTTGTTGTGGCCGGGCCCGCTCGGCTCGTGGACTCCTCCACGCTCAGGTCACCAGGAGTGGCTGGAGCTCGTCGACGAGCGTCCGGCGCGACTGCTGCTTCTTGGTCTTCTTGCTTAGGGCATCTCCAACCGCGCCCCCAAGAAGGCCTCCCAGCGATTTTTGGCGCGGCCGCAAAAACGCCCGATCGCGCTTCAGAGCCGTTTTTCGCCCGGCTTGGGCGAAAACAGCGCCGGCGGACCCAGCCCGAACCAGCGCTACTGGGCGCTTCGGGCGCCGGCGAAGTTTTTGGCGCGAAGAAACCGCGGGCCCGGCAGCGTCGGCGACGGGTTACTTCTCTTCGCCGTCGTCCTCATCGCCTCGTTTCCGCGGCGAATCAATGCCAAAGATGCCGCGCTGCCGCGCCGGTCAGCCTGCGCCATTGATGCTTCACGGGCGGCGCAGTGAAGGCCGGACGACGCGCGTCCCTCGCCCTTGCCTCGCCCGCCACGCGTACGCACGGTGCCACGCGTGTGGGCGGCGCGTCGGCCTATATATGCCGTGCCCCGGCGCGCTCGTTCGTCACACTTCCCCTCCGCTGTCGCTCCTTCCCCTCCACCTTTTCGCCGTCGCTCCTTCCAATGGCCGAACGTTTCCCAGGCGACGGCGCGGCGGCGAACGGCTTCGGCCGACGCCATCTCCATGAAGACGAGGCTCGCCTCCTTTACGAGGCCGAGTACCTGGTCCCGCCGGACATGCGGGTGCCCGGGGCGTGGAGGATCAGCGCGGGCGGCGTGCGGTGCCACGGTACCCTCCGGCGTGCGGCGGCGCGGAGATCGCCCATCGGTCGAACTGCCGCCTACGGCGAGGGAGGCGCCGCGGTACGCCCCCGACAGCCCGATGTGGGAGCCCTACTTACGCCGCCGTCACGCCCAGCAGCTCGAGGCCACCAACGGCGTCGTGCCCTCCGGCAGGCAAAACTCCGCCGGCCGGCGCCGATGGTGGGGCGTGCGAAGCGCCGCTGACGCCGTCCTCGAGTACATCGGCGGCAACACGCCGCGCCTCGACTACCCGCTCCCCTTCCTTTTCACGCCGGGAAGCTCCACGACCCCGAGGCGCATGGAGACCGGGGTCCTCCTCTTCGTCCGGCTCGCTTCGCCTCCGTCCCGTCAGCCGGAGCCCAGACACGCCAGGTGTGCGCAGCCCGCAGCTCCGGCGTCCAGATCGGCGCCCGTCAGCCGAGCCCCGCCGCCGTTTGTCTCGTTGAGCCCAAGCGGAGCCCGCCTCGTCGAGCCCAAGAAGGAGCCCGCCACCCCGCTGAGTACGAGGAGATAGCCAGTAGCGGCTTCTCCGGCGAGGACGCCATATGCGGTGGGCGCGGGGCGACTACCTCGCGAGAGCGGTCCGCGATCTGCCGGCCTCGAGGAGATCGCCGCCCATAGCGCTGGCGCGAGGACGAGCACGGCGTTGTGATCCTCGACAGCGGCAGCAGCGCGCCCGGACTTCCAACCCGCCGCGCCAACCGGGAGGGTGCAGCGAGGACGGCGGAGGTTTAGGCGGGTCGGGCGGCGGCGATTTACGGCAGCGATAACGACGGCGGCGGCGACTACATCGCGGTTCTACAGCCTCCTCGGCATGTAGACGCGCGTTGGCGGCGATGGCGGGCGGCGAGGAGGCGGCGAGCGGCGGCGAGGGAGGCGGCGGAGTAGCCCGCGGTTATTTTTTTGTAAAATATGTTTATGTTTGAACGAACTCGCCGAAGTTTGCTATGTTTGTGCCGTGTTTGCGCCGTGTTTGTGACGTGTTTAAATTTTTTAAAATACCGTGGGCGCCCGCGGGGGCATCACGCCCCGATCTTGTTATTTAGCGCGGTGCGCCCCAGGGGCGATTTTTGCCCTCTGGGGGCAACGGCCGAGATGCCCTTACTTGTGTGTTCTCTGAAGTCTGAAGTGCACGGGGCTTCATGCTGCTACTTCTTAGGGGCGGCTGCCGCCGGAGCTGGGCGCGTCCACGACCGCGAGCCGGGCGCGGCCATAGTGCCATGCGTGGAGGAGTCCAGGTGCGGAGCGCGCCCATGGTCGCCGGGAGCTGGCGGTGGACATGATGGGCAGAGGAACCTCCGGCGCGCTCAACGTGTTTGACGAAATGAGATGCCAAACTTGGTGGGTGTTAAGCTTTATTGTTAACTCCTAATCATATGCATGTATACAACCAAACGCCAGGTGAAAATTGCATCTCGATGACAAGACCCCTAATGCAGGCAACCAACCAACTGGTCATCTACGTTTTTGGCCCTGTTTTTCCTTACCCAGGCCCTGTTTAGCCTGGCTCGTTTTTGCTCTCCTAGCCAGGCCCGGTGGAGAAACTAACCAAACACGCCCTAGGCGGGGACGTGCACAACACATGCGCGATGTATGAATCTATCACGAACAATCGACAGAAGGTTGGATATTGTTCACGAAGCCTTTTTGCTATCACTTTGCCAACAATTCTGGTTTTATAGTAATCCAACCTATACATGTGTGAAAACCTTTTGGCAGTAGGAAAAAAATAGCACATATAATTAACAAAATGGTTCCGTAGTTGAGAGACTTGACTAATTCTCATGTGAGTAGCAAAAACGATGTATTAACAGCTTTCAATGCTACTTTTCGTCGAGTTTCGGTGTGGTGTGAAGTTTCAAAAACTCTTGCTTAGTTCAGTAACTCCTTACCAAACACATTACATCTATTGAAACAAGTTAATTTTTCTATTCACTCGAGGTAAATAAACCAACCAATATACCAGCAATTCTTCTATGTATGTATGCTCCACCCAATTCAGAGGCCGTAGAATGCCCCGAATTTGTACCAACAAAAAAAAAATACAAATTCTCTGTGGCCGATGCAATTTTCTACTTCTGCCGGAGATGTTCGATGGCCAGGGCAAGCGTGGGCGCGAACCGCTCCACGTCGACGCGCACGTCCTGCTTGCCGAGGTAGTACTCGGCGACCTTGTCCCACCCACTCCGGTGCACCGACTCGGGGTCCTTGATCACGGGGTGGTCCGGTCCCAGCATCTCCAGCAGCGTGCTCTCCTCCGCCGTGATGCTGTACTCGAGGTACCGTAGCCCCATGTCCGCCACGGGGTCGCCGAAGTCCACCTTCGCCATGTGCTCTAGGTTCCCGTACGGCACCACCTGGATCACCACCGCCCCCGTGGGCATGAACACGGCGTTGGTCAGCCCGGCGCCGTGCACGCCCAGCAGCACATCGAATGAGTTCACCGACCGGGCCAGCTCTTCCACCCGCACGTCGAACCGCGGGTCGGCGATGGACACCTCGAACCCGGCCTTCTCCGCCGCCTTCACAATCTCAGGCACGTTCACGAACTTCCGGTAGTGGCCCCGGTGGAGCAGCATCAGCCGCGGTTTCCTCTTCTCCTGGTCCTCCGGCGGGCTAATGTCCTTCATCAAGCTGATGGGCACGGCGCGGGGTAGGGTGTAGGTCTCCCGGAGGAAGGCGGTGAAATCGACCATGGAGAGGGGTGTGCCGCCGGGGACCAACTCCGGCACGATGTCGAACTCCTTGTGCATGCGTAGCCCGACGGTGACGCTCGGAAAGCACCGGATCTGATCGTCATGGTCGAGGTCCACGACATCGTACTTGGACAGCCGCCGCACAACAGTCTCATACTTGCCGAGCCACCACGGCTGGATGTTGCTGACCAGGAGCTGAACCTCGCCGTTGTACCGCCGCGACGCCACGAACAGCGGCACTAGCGCGTCGCTGAAGTCGTGGAAGTAGTTGCCCGTTAGCCCACCGAGCGCGAACACGATGGCCGGGACGCGGTGCGTTACCGTGCACGCCGGCGCCGGGGACGCCGCGGAGGTCGAGTCAAGTTGCGTCACCGTGACCTCTGAGATGCCAGACATGCCACGACGGACGTAGGGCTGAATCTTCCACTCCCGGCTCTCCGTCTCGGTCGCCGGGACGAGGGTGACGGTGTGAGCCGTGCCGTTGGTCCGGACGTCGCCGAAGACGTCGCACGTGTCGGAGAAGGGCCCCTCCGTAGTACACACCACTTTGCCGTTGTCTGTACAGCAGAAAAATGAGTAAAAGGTTCATAAATCATGAAGCATTTCCTTGTGAAAAAGATAATGAAAATACAAATCAGGAAAAGGAGTGATTAATCAACCATTTTGTTGAACATGTACTGAGAAATAAAAATAAGGTCCGGCATATCTGGATGGTTCATAGTTATTGCACACATGGATCTTTGCGTAATCCATGACAAAAAACTTATAGTACTACGTGCAACGGTTAGATGTGTTTCTCATGGAACTAAATCATGAGAGATGTGTTCCCATTAATTTGATGTGTTTGGTGTCAGTGACAAGACTCCACATGAATCTTCGCACAATCAATGACACGGAACTTAGATGTGTTTCACGTGGAACTAAATCAGATGAGTTTCAATTTATTTGATGTGTTTCGCGTCAGTGACAAGAATGAAACTGCATTTCTCTTGTTGCAACCAGTGTCCAGACCACACAATATTGATGTTAACGAAGGTTGTTAAATAGAAGAATAGCAAACATATTTATGCACAAACTCATACCTTTTCATAATACAAATATTCATATGTTTGGCCCCTCAGACTATTGCTATATGTGTTCGTTGCCTACCAGAATTGTTTGGTCCTTTGAGTGGCAAAACCGCAGCGGTTTAGTGAAGTCCCTTGAGTGGCAAAATTTCTTTATCGTAGCTAGACTTTTCTCATACATGGTTTGGTATTGTTAGGTCTGATGCTAGAACATTTCAACACAGAAGTCCCTAAATTCCCCAAAGTGGTCAAGACTTGGTCAGATGTCCCGTTGAAAATTATTCGGGAGAAGCATATTTTTTTTAAAAAAACTCAACTCAATTGATTAAAATAGAGGAATTTTTTTTAAAAAAAATAGGACAAAAATATGATAATGTTATTTGTTTGGAGAGTACAAGTTTTAAATGAAATTTAGTTGGAAAAAATGAAGATTTAATAGAAAACGGGGTGGAAAAGTGGAGTATGTAACCACAATTTTAGAAAAGAAGGACATAATAATAAACAAAAGTTATAGAGAAAAATATGAATATTTTGGACATGAAACAGAGTGACAAAGCAAACCTAGTGTATTTGAGAATGCCAGGAATTCCATATATAACTTCCCAAAGTATGCCCTTTGCTCTTTTGCTTTTATATAAATAATAAATTCATCATGCATGTTTTCAGTAATTGAATTACTAGAATATTTACATCGACTCTCCCCCTTTTTGTAAGGAATATAGCTTGCTGGGTGTGGGTTGCCATGCATCATGCATGCATGCATGGATGCGAAGCTGATGCCACGTCATTATCAAAACAGCACCGAGTGCAACAAGGGACAAACTGCAGATGTTTTTCACACTTGAGGGGCCCAGCTCAAAATATGGCAATTGCCTAGTTTCATGAAAAACAAACATGAATGATGGTCCAAACATACTAGTGGCCACACACGTACGTATACATACGTCCGAAAGCTAAGCTAATCGAATCGAACCAAATACATTCATGTATACATTTCCGAGCAGGAGCAAATGCGTCATTACATCACAGCACATTAATTCTGCTTCTTTAATCAAGACATTTATATTATTTCCTACTACTACTAGTAGTATAGGAACGAATGCGTCATCACGTCACAGCACATTAATTCTGCTTGTTTAATTAGGGGAACGAATATTGGACGTACCGAGCGGTTTGGCAGCGGCGTCGTCTCTTTTGGGGGGCTCTTCCTCCGTCGCCACCGTGTCTTCCGGCTTCTTCCATTCCGGCTCCGTATCTGGCAAAACAACGGCTCGCTTTCGTTCATTGTTGCATCCATCAATTCATTCGAAAATGCACGTAGCTAGAGAGCAACCGGTCTAGGAAAGAAAGAAGACACGAGTACTAGTGTGCCGCTGCTGAAGTCTGAAGCAGTTTTTAACCGGCGTATATATGTATGTATTTACCTTGTTGTTGTTGTTGCTGCTGCTGCTCCTTTGGAGTATCATCACCGGAAGAAGCGTCGACGGGTTTCATCTCGGCCTTCTCCTCATCTCGAGCCTCCGGCGTCCCTAGGTTAGGAGATTATCACGACGTATCATGACGTGATCAGATGAATAACAAAACGGGCGGAGGAGACACGTAGGTGAGGATTGATCCATGTGCCCAACATGTTGACTTGGAACGAATTCGCTCTTAATAAGAGGTAGTATAATTTGGATTGGTGGCTCCACATAGGTAGGTATTAGTACATGGATCGAATTCCTCACCTGTTTCGCCGGCGCCGGGAGTTCTGATCGCCTGCTTCCGGTGCGGCGTCATCGTGGGGACAGCTGCAGACGAACAATTCAAGAACCGATGTAAGGAACCAATGGAACAGTTGAGCGACGTGCTAGACGAGAGAGAATAGTGTTTCACGGTTGACCGTCTACGTACCTTCGGGTGATGTGATGACGAACTGCTGGGTGACGACGATGTAGGTGAGGAGCACGAGCAGGAAGCCGGCGACGAAGCCGAGGTTGAGGTACCTCTGCGCCCAGCTCTTCACCAGCCCCTTCCCATGCTTCCCCTCGCCGGCGCCCATCTCCCTGTCCTCTGTCCCTCCGGCACCTCGACGTGTGCACAGCACGCAATCCTCTCGTGCGACGCCGACGACGGCCTGTTCCGTCACCGCGCACGAGGCCGGCGACGCGGTCGAGCTTTCTTCTTCTATTCCTCCGCCTCCTGTTTCTTCGTCGACGGCTCACAACTTTACATGAAGATAGATACGGAGTAGAAGAGAGACGGGGACAGAAAGGCGGGGAGGTGTTGCGGTGTAGGACTTGGCTTCGGGCTGCTGCTCGCTTTCTCCTCCCTTCCCTTTTGTACCCATCTGACCAGGTGGCGCTTTTGGCACATACGCCCCTCGGAGAGCCACCAATTTGCACCGGCGGTTGACCGGCGGCGAGGCTGGTTGGTTAGTTGCTCGTGACTGGTGATGTCGGCCTATGATTGGGCGGTTGGGCCCCCGTGATCTGTCTGTATTAGGCACGTCGCTGGTTTATTTTATTTTTAACAAACACGGATGACACGGAGAGAAGGAACGGAAACAACACCAGTGGCACCACGGGCTTTGCAACCGGACGATCTCCTGACTTTTGATCTGACATGGTGCACTCGTCGTCGTTGTTACTTGTTAGGTCGGCGCGACATCGACTCAACCCATGATTAAAGCCTCTCGGGCAAGTAAGTACAGTGTTTTGGGTCGATCGTCCTGCCTAACTACACGGAGGAGTTTGATCTTTGATGCTCGGTGTCTCTTTCCATGACAGGAATGTGCATCTTCTTTCTAGAGGTCAACATGATCGAGGTATGTAGTATGTGCGTTGCTTTGCACGCCGGGACGCATGGTCTTCATACACCGCCTAACTTCATGGGGAAATTAACTAGTCTACTACTCCGTAGTATACTTTTGTTTTTTGCGGCGTTTGATCAACAGTTCATGTGGAAATTAATCGGTCGAGTTTAGAAATGGTCTCCGGCGTGAACGAAGTTACACACCACCATGGAGCAGGTCAAAGATAAGCACGGCCAAAATGCAATCCAGATCTAGTCTTTAATTGCTGTACTTAACCCAGCCGGTCGACTTATTGGTGTCAGGCTATCCTGATCGAACCGCCAACACGTGGACCATCCTACTTTGTGCGTCCCGATCGAGTGGTCGAGGCTCCAACAGCTCACGGTCTGCTCTTACAGTCTAGGTTAGAAGTTGGAACAGATCACCCAACCCAACAGTTTGATTAAGGGAGTTGTACTAATTTTAGACGTGAGCACCTCTCGCTGGCCAGTTGCCACGCGGCCATGTTCGTCTCATGTCCAATCATTAACTTCGTCCGCAACAACATGGCCGCAACCATCCCGACCGCGACCGCACTAATGAGCAAGTACACAAGATCATAAAATGATATTTTTCATTTATAAACATTACTCCCTTCGTTCCGAAATAATTGTCTTTCTAGCCATCTCAAATGGACTACAACATACGGATATATGTAGACATGTTTTAGAGTGTAGATTCATTCGTTTCTTTCCAGTATGTAATACTGTCAAATCTCTAGAAAGACAATTATTTCGGAACGGAGGGAGTACTACTTTACATAGTGAGAAATACATGATCACCTTCACCTGGTCATGCATGTATAAAACACAAACTAGGAACTTCACCTGGAATACATGGTGCGCACGAAGAGAAATACAAATGGGACCTGCTGTTGATTATGCCATATACACGATCCACATAAAGGGTCTGCGTGTGATCTTCAGGAACTTGCGAGGTGATATCCGCAAAAAACCGTGATCCTGCCAATCACAGTACTTGCACCCATGTCTAATGATTAGCACTATGCATGTTTCCAATCTGTCGCAGTCTCGCCACTTCTCTAATAATGTTAACTGCGTGTGGGCCCTGCTGTTACCTAGCTAACCCCTTCATCTCTTTTTCTTTCAGCAAAAAATGGCTGTTGATCTGTCATTCGATTAGATAGAAACAAACCCGTTTTGACCTAAAAGGGGAAGGGAATCCGGCAAAACTCGCAAGGCGAAAAAGATGTTGTTGATCTGTCATTCGATTACATACAAACATAACCCGTATTTAACCTAAAAGGGAAGAGAATCCTGCAAAAGTAGCAAGGCATAATCGCCAGCTCTTGCATCAGACAAAACCCTCACGTACATACATGGTTTAGTTACTTAGCTTAATCACACTCAACTGGAAGCTGCTGCCTGGGGTCTACGTACCTGGGGAAGGCGATTAAGCTCAACTAACCTACTATTCGCTTCTTAAAGTAGCATTTGTATGGAATCCTGGCATGTAGACACACGTACATTTTTTTTCCGAAACGGAGGCAAAAATTTTACCACATCTATTAAATGAGAAGGATAGAGTTTTTTTGAAATGTTACAAGACCTGACCCAACACACATCACGGCCTGACAATTTTTTCTCGAATATGCACGAGTGTGCATATCATTCATTAAAGAAGGGAGGGGAGAGAACCCCAAATCCACGTTACAAGCTTATTTATATGCGGACCTGACAATTACTCGCTTACTACAATGTTTCCTAGTTTCTTAGCGCCGGCGGATACCCAAAGCTTTGCCTCATCGGTTACAAGTTGGAGAAGGCTTGTAGACGGCGCGCTCTTGTGACGAAATACCCTAGCGTTTCTCTCATTCCAAATTGTCCACGAGACAAGCATAGTGAGGGAGGCCATAGCTCGCCTGCGGGGGTTTGTCATGTCGATCCTCTTGTCCCACCATTGGAAGAGGGATGCGTGGAGATGCCAAGTGGTGGTGTCCATGTGCGCAAGCCCAAATTTTTGGATGACCATGTTCCATAGCCGTGTAGAATAGCGGCACCAAACGAAGAGGTTAATGGTCGTCTCTTGTTCTCTCTTGCATAGGGGGCAAGGCCACAGTTTGCCCAGCCACAACGCTCCAAGCGGTCGGCAGTCCAAACCCGCCCTTGCAATGCAAGCCATGCGAAAAACTTAATTTTCGAAGGGGCCCAGGCTTTCCACACCATGAAGTCCATATGGGATAGCGTCAGACCTAGGAACTGCGCCTTGTAAGCAGTGGACACTGAGTAGATCCCGTCCATGGAGTGCTTCCACACTATGTCGTCCTCGACGTCGTCATCTATGTGAAAGTCATGAGTGAGCATCCAAAGGGTGAAAAACTCCCGCACGTGGTCGCCGGTGATGACGATGTCCCTCTTGATCTGAAGCATCTAAGCGTTCGCTCTACATTTTCCATTTTCCCGTATCCTATGTTTCTGTAATTGATGTACTGAACCCAGTCTGACTTGCTGTCAGGCTGTCCTAATAGCACCGCCAACACGTGGACCAACCTACTTTGTGCGTCCCGAGTGGTCGAGGCTCCAACAGCGCACGGTCTCCTCTTGAGCTATTCCTTCCTACAAGTGGAACAGATCACCTAACCGAACGGTTTAACTAAGACTAGTCACAATTGGTAGTAAATTAGACCAGTGACATGTAGATGTTACTAGTCTATTTTACTACCTCTATAGTGGGGAGTAATATATGTGTGGTGTTATGCAACACTTCATTTATTAGGTTGTAAACTCATCTTGTCTTGGAATATATGATGTTACAGTAACTAGCTATGTTACCACATGTCCTTTTTTTCTCATTAATTACTCGCCACATCATCTATTTTGCCTAAATATCTGTGATATTACCTTCTATATTATTTTCACCGTGGGCAGTCTAAGAGAGTCGTACTAATTCCATACGTGTGCACCTCTCGCTAGGCAGTTGCTACGCATTGTTCGTCCCATGTCCAATCATTAACTTCGTCCGCAACAACATGGATGCTACCATCCCGACCGCGACTACACTAATGAGTTTTTTTTCGAAAAGGAGGAATACCCCTGGCCTCTGCATCTGGTCGATGCATACGGCCACTTTATTAATTATTAGCACAAAACCTTACAAAGTCGCATACAACAAGAAGACCAAAGCCACCATCTTCGCAACCTCTGTCGCTACTCCTATCTAGCGATGAAGGGGCGGCGATGGTGCAGGCCTAATACCAAGCAGACCTCGCAGACCAAACCTAACATCTAAGACCGAGGTCCCAACACGGGCGCTGCGGGTATGGGCACCCACCAGTCCGCGTGCTCCTCAACCAGCCGCCGCCGAGTATGAGGCCGCCACAACCACCTACCACATATCCATCTTGAGTGTCTTGTTATAACGGCCTTGCCCGTCTCATTGCTGCCGCCGCCACCACGACGCCAGACGGCGTCGACCTCTCGGCGTGTCCGTCACCACACATCGACGCCAAGCCTCCGCTGCTCCATGCCGCCAAGAGCCGCCTCAAGAATATGTAAAGCGAAACACCGCTCCATCGAAGGGAGGCAAAGACACCCCACCGCTCACTGCAGACCCTTCTATCCGATCCCAATGTCCTTGGCGTCGCCTCCGGGAAGGTTACGGTGCCTGTGGCGCCCGACGCCCGATCCGCATCGGATCTTGGGATTTCACCGGACATTGGTTGGAGAGGAGAGATGGTGCCCTCAAAGAACGCGCCCCAAGGAGGAAAGCGGCGCCAAAAATCGGCGTCGCCGCATTGCCGGTCGACCTAAGGCAGCCAAGGTTTCCCGGACACCGATCGCTCCACGAACACCGGAGGTGGATCCGCAAGATCCAAACCGAACCGGGGCGGGAAGGATGCATGGAAGGAGAGGGCAATACCTCCAGATCTGGCACGCCTACGGCTTGCCGTCCTCACGGCCGAACCCACAGGCCCGCCGCACGCCACCAGATGCACCGCACCAGATCGATGATGGCCAGCCTCAGCGCCGCCCCCCACTCTCGCGACGAGGGAGAGGAGGAAACAGCGCCCGAGCCAGGGCCGCCGCCCGCTTGCCGCGCCTGGCGACGCAGCCACCGCGGATGCGGGCCTTCGCCCGGGTCAAGACTTGCGGGCGCGACGAGGTGCCCGCCACCGTCGTCCACCGAGTGGGCTTTGCCCGTCGGCTTCCTCCGGCGGTGGCGGGCGGAGCGAGGGAGGAAAGGGGAGCGGGGGCGGCGGCGGCTAGGTCGCCCGAGCCGCCCCCCAGGGAGCGACGCGAGCGATATTAGCGATATCCCAAGGCGCCCAATGAGTAAGTACACAAGACCATAAATGATTTATTTTTCATTTATAAACGTAAGATTTACATAGTGAGTACTATGAACTAGAAGATGACATGTTCACCTGGTCATGCATGTATAAAACCGAAACCAGGAAAATTCACCTGGAATGTATGCTGCGCACGAAGAGAAATACAAAATATTTCCCTATTCATCTTAGCCACCGCCAGCGAGCCTTCTCGCCTGACCCCACCCCTACGTCGCCGCCGCTGGAGGGACGGCTGACGAAGCCGCGCCGGACCCCAGGAAGGTGGCGGCGGGGCGGATTTGGCTCCCCACGCCCTAATCCTCCATCATCTCCACCCCACCACCACGCGCCTCCAGCTCCCAGCGGCTGCCACCTGCTGGCCCAGCGGCACCGGCTCCGGTCCCCCGACGGCCTGCCCCGCGCGGTTTTGGCCAGCCTCGCCCATCCCGCCCCCGTCCTTGGCCGTCGTGGACGCCTCCCCTCGACCCCACTTGTGCGCCTCCTCCTATTCGCTTGTGCCCCCGCGTCCTCGAGATCCCGTCTGGCGTCTCTCGGGTGTCATCCACCAGCTGCTGCCAATATTTGCCGCCCGCCGGTGGATCCGGCGCTCCTGGCCTTGTCATGGCGCCCCCTTGCAGCCTCCCGCTCCCCGATGGCATGACCCCTCCCGCTCCCCGATGGCATGTCCCAGCCTTGTTGGTGTCGTTACGGGGCCTGAGGCCCGTGGTTGGAGGCGGGGGCGTCCGCAGCATGCCTTCCGTGCAAGCGGTCCCCCTCATCTCCGGCGGCCCCCCTCGAGCGACGGGGGCAACACTCGCATGGAGACATCCGGTGACGTAGCCAGCCCAATAAGCCAGGGTGGTTCATCAATAGAAATATTTACATAAGTTTATTTATTTTTAAAGAAATATTTTTTACTACACTATATACAAGCTATGGGGAAATTTCAGGGTGGTCCATGGACCGCTCTAGCCACCCCCTAGCTACGCCACTGGAGACATCGATGCTTCTATGGTGTGGCTGGCACGGGGCTCCTCGCCGGCGGATCATTGTTGGTGGTGTTCCGGTCTCGGCAGCCTTGGGCCCACGTCTCTTCAGTGTCCCCTGCTGCCGGTGTCCTCTGCCGGGCAGCTCCGGCCTTGGAGATCATGTAGTTGCGTCCCCTCCAACTCACACGGCTCACCGACGTCACGGCGGCTAAGGCCACGACCGCTCAGATCTGCGTCCCTCCAGTCCTAGTTCGTCGGCACTGCTGGACGCCGTCGCCCCAGATCCACCCGCGGGTTTTTTGCTTAGTCATCAGCCCTACCCCTGTATGCCTCAAAGGCTCCACCTTTTGCCAAATCATGTGCTCGTGGGTTCGAAGGCGGTGCCACCCTCCCACGGCAAGTGCAGCCCTGCCAACCTCCTCCTGATATGGTGGTTCCGACCAAATTTGGCTTCCTCATCTTTGATTCTGGACTCGACGGCTATGGGATTGCTTAGCTTCAGGTCAGGGAGAGATCCTCATCGGCTTGCCGGTGCTGGCGGCGGCGGCACCTCTGGCCGTGGGTGTCGCTTCCTTTCTGGAGGCGCTACCAAGGCCTTCAGCTGTGCCCCTCTTCGAGCTTAGAGGAAACCCCATGTCCGACTCCCCCGGACTAGATAGTGATGGCATACCAGCGTCATCTTCCTTCTTGAAGGCGATGTCCTGCGAGCTCGCGGTGTCCTTGGTTCTAGCTCGATCGATGTTGGAAGTCATGTGTTGGTTTGGCATTGCTGCTTGGTTTGAGTTTGGTAGGTCTATTTGTGTTGTACCCTCCATTCGGGCCGAGCATCCCCTTCTCTCTGCTCCGGGCACCAAGTTCATGCCTGCGTGCGTCTTTGTCATGTGTTGTACCCCTCTTTGTACCCATTCTACCAGGGACGATCCCCGCCCCCAAACGAATATCCCCCCACCCCCCGCGAATCTCCCCTTGGGCCCAACCCATGTACGTACACCAGATAGCAAAATAAAACCCAGAAAAGAAAATCCCACCATCAAAGATAATGCCAGGATCCATGAACTTGCCAATGCAGCAGGACGCACGTTCTCGTTTCGTTTCTTGGTTGCTGCCATTGACCTGATTTATCGCTCGCTGAACCTGAAACACGCGCAGATCCAGTCCAGCCTCCCTGCCTCCGCTAGGGCAAATTTGCTCCAGTCCAACCTCCCTACTACCGTTAGGGAAATATTTGCGCCAGTCCAGCCTTCAAGCAAAGATCAAAAGGGCGTTGATTGAGGACCACCATGGCTACATAGGTAAACGGTTAGTCTTTACCCCTTATTTCATCTCCTGGTCCATAATTTGATCCAATTGATCATTGCGGTTTAAATTATCAATCCACGTGGGGAAGCAACGCCAGCATTGGACCGACATGGGGAAGCAACGCCGCCATGAGCGGCCACAAAGCTGATGGCACATGACGTCTTCCATGCCTCTATGGTATGTCCACTCTGATAATTAACCTCATCTTTAAAACTAAAAAAATCTAATAAGAATGACTATTGATTGATTGACATGATCTTGAACTTGGAATCAATTAGTTATAGTATTATATATCAGATTATATATATAATTAATTCTAGAAACTGAAATTTTCTTATCAAAGTAGACGAATTGGTACTATTTTTGTAGTATTTACACCAGCAAAAGCAACATGTGTTTAGGCTTTAGTCGGTACTCTTTAATCCGTAAGAACTCAATTGTTGGACCCCCCCTCTCCCCCTATACAAAATTCCTGGCTCCGTCCCTGCATTCTACTCTTGATACGCAAACTTTGTGTATTTGCGAAAAAAGTAATACATAATCCAAGCAGCAATTCTGGACTGCTTCGATGGATCAATCTTATTGGCTAATGGCGCATACATGATCCACACAAATGGTCTAAGTGTGATTTTCAGGAACTTGCGAGGTGATATCCGCAAAAAACTGTGATCCTGCCAATCACAGTACTTGCACCCATGTCTAATGATTAGCACTACCATGCATGCATGTGGGGGGGGGGGGGTTATTGTGGGTCCACCTCGCGAGGAAAACACGGAGAGGCGATCGAGGCGGCTGCGAGGTGACTGCTGTCGAGAGCTAGGGTTAGGGTTTTCCCGTGGTGGTGGGGAGGTCTCCGGTGGTACGTGAAGGGGCGGCGGCGTCCCTGAACGTGCGGATCGGCGGGTTTTCAGACTCTGCTGTGGACGAGCCATGGCGGACAGGTTGAGGAACGGGACGGCGGCGGCACAGAGCTCGACAAGTGCGCCAAAGGCGGCGACGCCGGCGCGAGGGGCACCGGGCACAACGATGGCGCCCACGGGGGTGACGACGCCGCGATCAGGCATACGTTCGGCGAAAACGGGCTCTGCGAAGAAGCGCCACTGGGCGCAGAGCAGGACCTCATCTCAGTCGCCTGTAGATGGCAATGTGTCAGAAGAGGCGGCGGGGCTTACGGCGCGCCTAGGGGGACTGGTGCTGACGGAGAAGGAGACCGCCGGTTTTGTTTTCCAGGAGCCTGAACAGGAACATGTTAGGCCGGCAAGATGGTCAGCGATCGGGAAGGCGTTCACACCAAGACTCATGAACCAGCGTGCCCTAGAGATGGCGATGCCGCGAGCCTGGGGCCTCCACAAAGAAGCACAGTTCAAGATCATTGGAAGGAACATGTTCATGGTGAAGTTTGGGAGTGAAGGGGACTGGAAGCACGCTTTAAACAACGGGCCATGGCAGTTTGATTTTAACATTCTGGTGCTTAAAGAGTATGATGGTGCTACTAGACCATCTGAGATGGTGTTTGATACTGTGGAGGTTTGGACTAGAGTCGCTGATTTACCACTTAACAAGCGTTCAAAGGAGTTTGGTGAAGCACTAGGGAATTGGTTGGGTGGAGTGGTTCGGGTGGATGTCGAGAAGGACGGCTTTGCTAGAGGCCCGAACCTGCGTTTCCGAGCAAAATTGGCTATTCATGAACCGTTGGTTAGGGGTTTCTATCTTAAGAAATCAGAGGATGATTTAGAACAGACCTGGTTTGACTTCACTTACGAGAAGATCACGCACTTTTGCTTCGAGTGTGGACGACTGGTGCATAACGAGGGGGGTGTGTTCCCCCAGTGGAGTCCGACCAACAGTGGGGCGGATGGCTCCGAGCCTCGCCGGGAAGACGGGCTCGACGAAGGAAGGGACTTACAGAGGGGCTGTTAGTAGTGCAAATAGCTTTGGGAGTGTTAGATCAAGTGAGGGGGACAAGAACAGAAGGAAGGAAGGAGCAGTCCGTGACATTCCAACCAAGCGCAATCTTACCAAGGATTTTGACAGGCCTGCTGATTCCCGCACTGGCGGGACTATGCATGGCGGCCAAGATGAAGTGTCTAGCCCCAACAAACAGTGGCACGGGCCAGCGGGGGCGAATGAAAAAGACCTTCGGGATGAGCTTGAGCAGAGGAGGGAACAGAACATGCGCAATGAACTAAGGTATAGACAGATGAACAGGCAAGCTGAGCTAAGAGCGCAGTACAAAGGGTATGTGTCCAGGGAGAGATTTGGAGGAGGTAGCTCCAGCAATAATAGAGATAGAGAGAGGAAGAGGGGCTACTACGTAAGGAAACCGAGGCCGGGGTATGACGAACACCGGTCAACAAGGAGTCCGAGGCACGATGATAATGTGGACAGGAAGCGAAGGCCAAAATAGCGCTGGGTGGTGAAGGGGGATACTGAAAAGCTAGTTGGTGATGATACTTTCATTCGCGACACAAGGCAAAAAACGTCTTCCGTGTTTGACCGTATCTCGGAGCAGCATGACACTGCGGCGGACCTGCGAGGCAGGGCCGCCGGTCCCAATGAACATTTTGGCCTGGAACTGCCGAGGACTGGGGTTGGACTCGACAGTGGGCGAACTCCGAGACCTGATACGGTCATACAACCCAGCGGTGGTGTTCTTATGTGAAACAAAAAAGAAGTCGAGGGCAATGGACAGACTTAAGTGGATTTTGGGGTTTACAAACGGAGTTGCGGTGGACTGTGTGGGGCGCAGTGGGGGTCTTTCCCTGTGGTGGAGAGATCAAGTTCAAGTTACAATTAGGCCATGGAGCCAATATTTCATTGATGCGAAGGTTATAAGTGAGGGTAAATCTTGTAGAATCACTGGATTCTACGGGGAACCAAGCACCGAACTCCGGAAAAAATCGTGGGATGCGATTCGTTACTTAAGGGCACAGGACAATCTTCCATGGGTCTGTTTAGGCGATTTCAACGAGGCTTTGTTCCAAACGGATCAACGGGGGGGGGGGGGGGTAACTGAAGGAAATATGCCCTAGATGCAATAATAAAGTTATTATTTATTTCCTTATATCATGATAAATGTTTATTATTCATGCTAGAATTGTATTAACCGAAACATAATACATGTGTGAATATATAGACAAAGCAGTGTCACTAGTATGCCTCTACTTGACTAGCTTGTTAATCAAAGATGGTTATGTTTCCTAACCATGGACAAAGAGTTGTTATTTGATTAATGGGATCACATCATTAGTTGAATGATCTGATTGACATGACCCATTCAGTTAGCTTAGCACCCGATCGTTTAGTATGTTGCTATTGCTTTCTTCATGACTTATACATGTTCCTACGACTATGAGATTATGCAACTCCGTTTACGGAGGAACACTTTGTGTGCTACCAAAGCGTCACAACGAATCGGGTGATTATAAAGGTGCTCTACAGGTGTCTCCAAAGGTACTTGTTGGGTTGGCGTATTTCAAGATTAGGATTTGTCACTCCGAATGTCGGAGAGGTATCTCTGGGCCCTCTCGGTAATGCACATCACTTAAGCCTTGCAAGCATTTCAACTAATGAGTTAGTTGTGAGATGATGTATTACGGAACGAGTAAAGAGACTTGCCGGTAACGAGATTGAACTAGGTATTGGATACCGACGATCGAATCTCGGGCAAGTAACATACCGATGACAAAGGAACAACGTATGTTGTTGTGCGGTTTGACCGATAAAGATCTTCGTAGAATATGTAGGAACCAATATGGGCATCCAGGTCCCGCTATTGGTTATTGACCGAGACATGTCTCGGTCATGTCTACATTATTCTCGAACCGTAGGGTCCCACGCTTAAGGTTTCGATGTGATTATATTATGAGTTTATGTATTTTGATGTACCGAAGGTTGTTCGGAATCCCGGATATGATCACGGACATGACGAGGAGTCTCGAAATGGTCGAGACATAAAGATTGATATATTGGACGGATATATTTGGACACCGGAGAGGTTCGGAGAAGTTTGGAGCTCGGGGGTTACTGAACCCCCGGAGGTATATGGGCCTTATTGGGCCCATGTAGGAGGAAGGAGAAGGAACAAGGGAGGCGCGCCCCAAGCCCAATCCGATTGGGAGGGGCGGCCCCCTTCCTTTCTCCTTCCCCTCTTCCTATTACTACTACTAGTACTACTTCCTAATACTAGTACTCTTTCCTTCCCTCCAAATAAGATAAGGAAAAGGGGGAAACCTACTTGGAGTAGGTTTCCCCTCCCCCATGGCGCGCCCCCTCTTGGGGCCGGCCACCTCCTTCCTCCCTCCTTTATATACGGGGGTAGGGGGCACCCTAGGACACACAAGTTGATCATTGATCGTTCCTTAGTCGTGTGCGGTGCCCCCTCCACGATATTACACCTCGATCATATTGTAGCGGTGCTTAGGCAAAGCCTGCGACAGAGAACATCAAGATCGTCACCACGCCGTCGTCTTGACGGAACTCCCCTCGAGCCTCTCTTTGGATTGGAGATCGAGGGTGCGTCATCGAGCTGTCGCGTGTCAAGAACTTCGGAGGTGCCGGAGTAACGGTGCTTGGATCGGTTGGACCGGGAGGACGACGACTACTTCCTCTACATTGCGTCAATGCTTCCGCTTCGGTCTCACGAGTGCGAGGCAACACTCTCCCTCTCGTTGCTATGCATCACCATGATCTTGCGTGTGCGTAGGAAATTTTTGAAATTACTACGTTCCCCAACAAGTGGCATCCGTGCCTAGGTTTTTATGGTTTGATGTTATATGCACGAGTAGAACACAAGTGAGTTGTGGGCGATATAAGTCATCGCTTACCGGCATGTCATACTTTGGTTGGCGGTATTGTTGGATGAAGCGGCCCGGACCGACATTACGCGTGACGCTTACGTGAGACTGGTTCTACCGCCGTGCTTTGCACACGGTGGCTAGCGGTGTCGGTTTCCAACTTTAGTTGAACCGAGTGTAGCTACGCCCGGTCCTTGCGAGGGTTAAAACAGCACCAACTTGACAAACTATCGTTGTGGTTTTGATGCGTAGGTAAGAATGGTTCTTGCTCAGCCTGTAGCAGCCACGTAAAACTTGCAACAACAAAGTAGAGGACGTCTAACTTGTTTTTGCAGGGCATGTTGTGATGTGATATGGTCAAGACGTGATAAGATATAAGTTGTTGTATGAGATGATCATGTTTTGTTGAAGTTATCGGCAACTGGCAGAAGCCCTATGGATGTCTGTTTGTTGCATAAGATGCAAGTGCCTAATAATTGCTTTACTTTATCGCTATACGATAGCAATAGTTGCAAGAGCAATAGTTGGTGAGACAACCATGTGATGACACATTGATATAGATCAAGATGATGAAGATCATGGTGTCGTGCCGGTGATAATAGAGATCATGACAGTACTTTGGAGATGGAGATCAAAGGCGCAAGATGATCATGGCCATATCATGTCACATATTTTGATTGCATATGATGTTTAACTATTATACATCTTATTCTTGCTTTGATTGGCGGTAGCATTTTAAGATGATCTCTCACTAATTATCAAGAAGTGTTCTCCCTGAGTATGCACCGTTGCCAAAGTTCGTCGTGCCCAGACACCACGTGATGATCGGGTGTGATAAGCTCTACGTCCATCTACAACGGGTGCAAGCCAGTTTTGCACACGCGAATACTCGAGTTAAACTTGACGAGCCTAGCATATGCAGATATGGCCTCGGAACACGGAGACCGAAAGGTCGGCGTGAGTCATATAGTAGATATGATCAACATAGTGATGTTAACCATTGAAAACTACTCCATCTCACGTGATGATCGGTTATGGTTTAGTTGATTTGGATCACGTGATCACTTAGATGTCTCGAGAGATGTCATCTAAGTGGGAGTTCTTAAGTAATATGATTAATTGAACTTAAATTTATCATGAACTTAGTCTGGTAGTATTTTGCAAATTATGTTGTAAGATCAATAGCTTGCGTTGTTGCTTTCATATGTTTATTTTGATATGTTCCTAGAAAATTGTGTTGAAAAATGTTAGTAGCAATGATGCGGATTGGATCCGCGATCCGAGGTTTATCCTCATTGTTGCCTGAAGAATTATGTCCTTAATGCACCGCTAGGTGACAGACCTATTGCGAGAGCGAGATGTAGGCGTTATGAGCGTTTGGCTAGCTCAATATGATGACTACTTGATAGTTTTGTGCACCATGCTTTATGGCTTAGAATCGGGACTTCAAAGATGTTTTGAACATCATGGACCATATGAGATGTTCCAGAATTGAAGTTAATATTTCAAGCAAATACCGAGTTGAGAGATATGAAGTCTCCAACAAGTTCCATAGCTAAAAGATGGAGGAGAATCGCTCAACTAGTGAGCATGTGCTCGATTATGCAGGTACTACAATCGCTTGAATCAAGTGGGAGTTAATCTTCCGGATAAGATAGTGATTGATAGAATTCTCTAGTCACCATCACCAAGTTAGTAGAACTTCGTGATGAACTATAGTATGCAAGGGATGATGAAAATGATTCCTGAGTTTTTCATGATGATGAAATCGATGAAGGTAGAAATCAAGAAAGAACATCAAGTGTTGATGATTAACAAGACCACTAGTTTCAAGAAAAGGGCAAAGGGATAGAAGGGAACTTCAAGAAGAATGGAAAGCAAGTTGCTGCTCAAGTGAAGAAGCCCAAGTCTGGACCTAAGCCTGAGACTAAGTGCTTATACTGCAAAGGGACTGGTTACTGGAAGCAGAACTACCCCAAGTATTTGGCGAATAAGAAGGATGGCAAAGTAAACAAAGGTATATTTGATATACATGTTATTGATGTGTACTTTACTAGTGTTTATAGCAACCCCTCGGTATTTGGTACTGGTTTAGTTGCTAAGAGTAGTAACTTCAAAGCGGAGTTGCGAATAAAATGAAACTAGTTAAGGGTGAAGTGACGATGTGTGTTGAAAGTAGTTTCAAGATTGATATGATCATCATCGCACATCCCTATACTTCGGGATTAGTGTTGAACCTAAATAAATGTTATTTGGTGTTTGCGTTGAGCATGAATATGATTTGATCGTGTTTATTGCAATACGGTTATTCATTTAAGTAAGAGAATAAATTGTTGTTCATTTACATGAATAAAACCTTATATGGTTACACACCCAATGAAAATGGTTCATTGGATCTCGATCGTAGTGATACACATATTCATAATATTGAAACCAAAAGATGCAAAGTTAATAATGATAGTGCAACTTATTTGTGGTAATCGCCGTTTAGGTCATATTGGTGTAAAGCGCATGAAGAAACTCCATGCTGATGGGATTTTGGAATCACTTGATTATGAATCACTTGATGCTTGCGAACCATGCCTCATGGGCAAGATGACTAAGACTCCGTTCTCCGAACAATTGGAGCGAGCAAGCTGACTTATAGGAAATAATACATCTTGATGTATGCGATCCGATGAGTGTTAAGGCTCGTGGCGGGTATCGTTATTTTCTGATCTTCACAGATGATTTGAGCAGATATGGGTATATCTACTTGATGAAACATAAGTCTGAAATAGTTGAAAGGTTCAAAGAATTTCAGAGTGAAGTGGAAAAATCATCGTAACAAGAAAAATAAAGTTTCTACGATCTGATCGCGGAGACAAATATTTGAGTTATGAGTTTGGTCTTCAATTAAAACAATGTGGAATAGTTTCACAAATTCATGCCACCTGGAACACCACATCATAATGGTGTGTCCGAACGTCATAACCGTACTTTATTGGATATAGTACAATCTATGATGTTTCTTACCGATTTACCAATATCGTTTTGGGATCATGCATTAGAGACAACTGCATTCACGTTAAATAGGGCACCATCTAAATCCGTTGAGACGACACTATATGAACTGTGGTTTAGCAAGAAACCAAAGTTGTCGTTTCGTAAAGTTTGGGGCTGCAATGCTTATGTGAAAAAGTTTCATCCTGATAAGCTCAAACCCAAATCGGAGAAGTGCGTCTTCATAGAATACCCAAAGGAAATTGTTGGGTACACCTTCTATCACAGATCCAAAGGCAAAACATTCGTTGCTAATAAATGCATCCTTTCTAAAGAAGGAGTTTCTCTCGAAAAAAGTGAGTGGGAGGAAAGTAGAACTTGATGAGGTAACTGTACCTTCTCCCGAATTGGAAAGTAGTTCATCACAGAAATCAGTTCTAGTGATTCTTACACCAATTAGTGAGGAAGTTAATGATGATGATCATAAAACTTCAGATCAAGTTATTACAGAAACTCATAGGTTTTCCAGAGTACGGTCCACACCAGAGTGGTACGGTGATCCTATTCTGGAAATCATGTTACTAGACCATGATGAACCTATGAACTATGAGGAAGCGATGATGAGCCCAGATTCCGCAAAATGGTTTGAGGCCATGAAATCTGAGATGGGATCTGAAGGAAATATGCCCTAGAGGCAATAATAAAGTTATTATTTATTTCCTTATTTCATGATAAATGTTTATCATTCATGCTAGAATTGTATTAACCGGAAACATGATACATGTGTGAATGCATAGACAAAACAATATGTCACTAGTATGCCTCTACTAGACTAGCTTGTTAATCAAAGATGGTTATGTTTCGACCATGAACAAAGAGTTGTTATTTGATTAACGAGGTCACATCATTAGTAGAATGATCTGATTGACATGACCCATTTCATTAGCTTAGCACACGATCGTTTAGTATGTTGCTACTGCTTTTATCCATGACATATACATGTTCACGTAACTATGAGATTATGCAACTCCGTTTTCGGAGGAACACTTTGGTGCTACCAAGCGTCACAACGAATCGGGTGATTATAAAGGAGTACTACAGTGTCTCCAAAGGCAGATGTTGGGTTGGCGTATTTGAGATTAGGTTTTGTCACTCCGATTGTCGAAGAGGTATCTCTGGGCCCTCTCGGTAATGCACATCATGAAGCCTTGCAAGCACTACAACTAATGAGTTAGTTGTGAGATGATGTATTACTGAGCGAGTAAAGAGACTTGCCGTAACGAGATTGAACTAGGTATTGGATACCGACGATCGAATCTCGGGCAAGTAACATACCGATGACAAAGGAACAACGTATGTTGTTATGCGGTCTCGACCGATAAAGATCTTGAAGAATATGTAGGAACCAATATGGGCATCCAGGTCCCGCTATTGGTTATTGACCGAGAATAGTTCTAGGTCATGTCTACATTGTTCTCGAACCGTAGGGTCCGCACGCTTAAGGTTTCGATGGCAGTTATTATGAGTTTATGTATTTTGATGTACCGAAGAAGTTGAGTCCGGATGTGATCACGGACATGACGAGGAGTCTCGAAATGGTCGAGACATAAAGATTGATATATTGAAAGCCTATATTTGGAGTTCGAATGGTTAGGGTGAAAGCAGAATTCTGAGTACCGGAGGTTACCGGAACCCCGGGGGTAAATGGGCCTCGGTGGGCCTCGAGGGAGAAGAGGAGGGCCGGCCGAGGGGTGGCGCGCCCCTCCCCTCCAGTCCGAATAGGACAGGAGGAGGCGCGCCCTTCCTCTTTCCCTCCCCAATCCTATTCCAACTAGGAAAGGGGGAGTCCTACTCCCGGTGGGAGTAGGACTCCTCCGCGCCCTTGGGCCGGCCGCACCTCCCCCTCCTCCTTTATATACGAGGCAGGGGGCACCCTAGGACACACAAGTTGATCTACGGATCGTTCCTTAGCCGTGTGCGGTGCCCCTCCACCATATTCCACCTTGGTCATACCGTCATGAAGCTTAAGCGAAGCCCTGCGCGGTGAAACATCAAGATCGTCACCACGCCGTCGTCTTGTGAAACTCTCCTCGACACTCGGCTGGATCGAGTACGAGGGGCGTCATCGAGCTGTACGTGTGTCAAGAACTCGGGCGCCGGAGTAACGGCGTTAGGATCGGTCGGATCGCGAGGAGAACGTCGACTACTTCCTCTACGTTGTGATCGCTTCGCTTCGGGTCTCACGAGGGTGCGTAGACAACACTCTCCCCTCTCGTTGCTATGCATCACCATGATCTTGCGTGTGCGAGGAATTTTTTGAAATTACTCGTTCCCCAACGATGGCATCCGAGCCTAGGTTTTTATGGTTTGATGTTTTGCACGAGTAGAACACAAGTGAGTTGTGGGCGATACAAGTCATACTACCTACCAAGCATGTCATACTTTGGTTCAGCGGTATTGTGAGATGAAGCGCCCGGACCGACATTACTGCGACGCTTACGCGAGACTGGTTTCACCGCCACGAGCACTCGTTGCTTAAAGGTGACTGGTGGGTGCTGTCTCTCTCACTTTAGTTGAACCGAGTGTGGCTACGCCGGTCCTTGAGAAGGTTAAAACGGACTCTATTTGACGAAATATCGTTGTGGTTTTGATGCGTAGGTGAGACTGGTTCTTGCTTAAGCCCGTAGCAGCCACGTAAAATTTGCAACAACAAAGTAGAGGACGTCTAACTTGTTTTTGCAGGGCATGTTGTGATGTGATATGGTCAAGACGTGATGCTATATTTTATTGTATGAGATGATCATGTTTTGTAACCGAAGTTATCGGCAATGGCTGGAGCCATATGGTTGTCGCTTTATTGTATGCAATGCAATCGCTTCTGTAATGCTTTACTTTATCACTAGCGATAGCGATAGTCGAGAAGCATAAGATTGGCGAGGCGACAACGATGCTACGATGGAGATCAAGGTGTCGCGCCGGTGACGATGGTGATCATGGTGGTGCTCCGGAGATGAAGATCACGAAGCACAAGATGATGATGACCATATCATATCACTTATATTGATTTGCATGTGATGTTTATCCTTTTATGCATCTTATCTTGCTTTGATTGACGGTAGCATTATAAGATGATCTCTCACTAAATTATCAAGAAGTGTTCTCCCCGAGTATGCACCGTTGCCAAAGTTCGTCGTGCCCAGACACCACGTGATGATCGGGTGTGATAAGCTCTCGTCCATCTACAACGGGTGCAAGCCAGTTTTGCACACGCAGAATACTCGGGTTATACTTGACGAGCCTAGCATATGCGAGATATGGCCTCGGAACACGGAGACCGAAAGGTCGGCGTGAATCATATAGTAGATATGATCAACATAAGATGTTCACCATTGAAAACTACTCCATTTCACGTGATGATCGGTTATGGTTTAGTTGATTTGGATCACGTGGTCACTTAGATGACTAGAGAGATGTCTGTCTAAGTGGGAGTTCTTAAGTAATATGATTAATTGAACTTAAATTTATCATGAACTTAGTACCTGATAGTATCTTGCTTGTTTATGTTTGATTGTAGATAGATGGCTCGTCTTTGTTGTTCCGTTGAATTTTAATGCGTTCCTTGAGAAAGCAAAGTTGAAAGATGATGGTAGCAATTACACGGATTGGGTCCGTAAATCGAGGATTATCCTCATTCTGCCTGGAAGAGTTACGTCTGGATGCACCGCTGGGTGCGAACTCTTCTTGATGCAACCGACGGACGTTAAGAACGTCTGGCGAGCAAAGCGATGACTACTCTATAGTTCGAGTGTGCCATGCTTTACGGCTTAGAACCGGGACTTCAACGACGTTTTGAGCGTCATGGAGCATATGAGATGTTCCAGAGTTGAAGTTAATATTCCAACAGAATGCCCGGATTGAGAGATATGAAGTCTCCAATAAGTTCTATAGCTGCAAGATGGAGGAGAATAGTTACATTAGTGAGCACATACTCGAGAATGTCCGGGTACTACAATCACTTGACACAATTGGGAGTTAATCTTCCGGATGATTGTGTCATTGATGAATTCTTCAATCACGCCACCAAGCTACAAAGGCTTCGTGATGAACTATAATATGCAAGGGTTAGTAAAGACTATGCTCGAGCTCTTCGCAATGCTAAAGGCTGCGGAGGTAGAAATCAAGAAGGAGCATCAAGTGTTGATGGTCAATAAGACCACTAGTTTCAAGAAGAAAGGCAAAGGGAAGAAGAAGGAACTTCAAGAAGAACAGCAAGCAAGTTGTTGCTCGGAGAAGAAACCCAAGTCTGGACCTAAACTGGCTCGAGTGCTTCTACCGCAAGCGATCGGTCTTTGGAAGCGGAACTGCCCCAAGTATTTGGCGGATAAGAAGGATGGCAAGGTGAACAAAGGTATATGTGATATACATGTTATTGATGTGTACCTTACTAGAGCTCGCAGAGCACTGGTATTTGATCTGGTTCATTGCTAATATTTGCAACTCAAGCAGGACTACGGATTGCTTAACACCGCAAAGGACGAGGTGACGGCGCGCGTGGGAAATGGTTCCAAAGTCGATGTGATCGCGATCGGCACGCTACCTCTACATCTACCTTCGGATTAGTTTTAGACCTAAATAATTGTTATTTGGTGCTGCGTTGAGCATGAACATTATATCTGGATCTTGTTTGATGCGAGACGGTTATTCATTTAAATCAGAGAATAATGGTTGTTCTATTTATATGAGTAATATCTTTTATGGTCATGCACCCTTGAGGAGTGGTCTATTTTGATGAATCTCGATAGTAGTGATACACATATTCATAATGTTGAAACCAAAAGATGCAGAGTTGATAATGATAGTGCAACTTATTTGTGGTACTTCGCCGTTTAGGTCATATCGGTGTAAAGCACATGAAGAAACTCCATCTTGATGGACTTTTGGAGTCACTTGATTATGAATCACTTGGCACTTGCGAACCGTGCCTTATGGGCAAGATGACTAGAACCCGTTCTCGGTACTATGGAGAGAGCAACAGATTTGTTGGAAATCATACATCTGAGATGTATGTGGTCCGATGAATGTTGAGGCTCGTGGCGGATATCGTTATTTTCTCACCTTCACAGATGACTTAAGCAGATATGGGTATATCTACTTAATGAAACATAAGTCTGAAACATTTGAAAAGTTCAAAGAATTTCAGAGTGAAGTTGAAAATCATCGTAATAAGAAAATTAAATTTCTACGATCGATCGTGGAGGTGAATATTTGAGTTACTGAGTTTGGTCTACATTTGAAACAATGCGGAATAGTTTTGCAACTCACGCCACCCGAACACCACAACGTAATGGTGTGTCCGAACGTCAGAATCGCACTTTACTAGATATGGTGCGATCTATGATGTCTCTTACTGATTTACCGCTATCGTTTTGGGGTTATGCTCTAGAGACGGCGCATTCACCTGAATAGAACACCGTCGAAATCCGTTGAGACGACACCTTATGAACTGTGGTTTGGCAAGAAACCAAAGTTGTCGTTTCTTAAAGTTTGGGGATGCGATGCTTATGTGAAAAAGCTTCAACTGATAAGCTCGAACCCAAATCGGAGAAATGTGTCTTCATAGGATACCCAAAGGAGACAGTTGGGTACACCTTCTATCACAGATCGAAGGCAAGACATTCGTTGCTAAGAATGGATCCTTTCTAGAGAAGGAGTTTCTCTCGAAAGAAGTGAGTGGGAGGAAAGTAGAACTTGATGAGGTAATAGTACCTTCTCCCTTACTTGAAAGTAGTTAATCGCAGAAACCGGTTTCGAGACATCTACACCAAGTAGTGAAGAAGTTGATGATGTTGATCATGAAACTTCAGATCAAGTTACTACTGAACCTCGTAGATCAACAGAGTAAGATCCGCACTGAGTGGTACGGTAATCCTGTTCGGAAATCATGCTACTAGATCATGATGAACCTACGAACTATGAAGAAGCGATGGTGAGCCCAGATTCGCAAAATGGCTTAAGGCCATGAAATCTGAGATGGGATCTATGTATGAAAACAAAGTATGGACTTTGGTTGACTTGCCGAGGGTAGGCAAGCAATAGAAAACAAGTGGATCTTCAAGAAGAAGACCGACGGCGACGGTAATGTTATCGTCTATAAAGCTCGACTTGTCGCAAAAGGTTTTCGACAAGTTCAAGGGATTGACTACGATGAGACCTTTTCACCCGTAGCGATGCTTAAGTCCGTCCGAATCATGTTAGCAATTGCGCATTTTATGATTATGAAATTTGGCAAATGGATGTAAAGACTGCATTCTGAATGGATTTACGGAAGAAGAGTTGTATATGATGCAACGAGAAGGTTTTATCGATCCAAAGGAGCTAACAAAGTATGCAAGCTCCAATGATCCATCTATGGTGGTGCAAGCATCTCGGAGTTGGAATAAACGCTTTGATAGTGTGATCAAAGCATTTGGGTTTATCTGAGACTTTCGGAGAAGCTTTGTATTTACAAGAAAGTGAGTGGGAGCTCAGAGCATTTCGATATTATATGTAGATGACATATTGCTAATCGGAAATGATATATAATTCTGGATAGCATAAAGGGATACTTGAATAAGAGTTTTTCAATGAAAGACCTCGAGAAGCTGCTTACATATTGGGCATTAAGATCTATAGATATAGATCAAGACGCTTAATTGGACTTTCACAAAGCACATACCTTGACAAAATTTTGAAGAAGTTCAAAATGGATCAAGCAAAGAAAGGGTTCTTGCACGTGTTACAAGGTGTGAAGTTGAGTAAGACTCAATGCCCGACCACTGCAGAAGATAGAGAGAAAATGAAAGATGTTCCTATGCTTCAGCCATAGGCTCTATCATGTATGCAATGCTGTGTACCGGATCAGATGTGTGCCTTGCTATAAGCTTAGCAGGAAGGTACCAAAGTAATCCAGAGTGGATCATGGACAGCGGTCAAGAACATCTGAAATACGAAAGGGACTAAGGATATGTTTCTCGATATGGAGGTGACAAAGAGCTCATCGTAAAGGGTTACGTTGATGCAAGCTTTGACACCGATCCGGACGATTCTAAATCGCAGACCGGATCGATTTACACTAAACGGAGGAGCTGTCGGTTGGTGCAGTTCTAAACAAAGCGTCGAGCGGGATCTACATGTGAAGTGGAGTATATAGCAGCTTCGAAGCAGCTAATGAAGGAGTGCGGATGAAGGAGTTCATATCCGATCTAGGTGTCATACCTAGTGCATCGGGTCCAATGAAAATCTTCGTGACAATATGGAGCAATTGCCTTAGCGAAGGAATCCAGGTTTCACAAGAGGACCAAGCACATCAAAAGACGCTTCAATTCCATCCGGACTTAGTCCGGTGGGAGACATAGAGATTTGCAAGATACATACGGATCTGAATGTTGCAGACCGTTGACTAAGCCTCTTCCACGAGCAAAACATGATCAGCACCAAGACTCCATGGGTGTTAGAATCATTACTATGTAATCTAGATTATTGACTCTAGTGCAAGTGGGAGATCAAGGAAATATGCCCTAGAGGCAATAATAAAGTTATTATTTATTTCCTTATTTCATGATAAATGTTTATCATTCATGCTAGAATTGTATTAACAGGAAACATGATACATGTGTGAATGCATAGACAAAACAATATGTCACTAGTATGCCTCTACTAGACTAGCTTGTTAATCAAAGATGGTTATGTTTCCGACCATGAACAAAGAGTTGTTATTTGATTAACGAGGTCACATCATTAGTAGAATGATCGATTGACATGACCCATTTCATTAGCTTAGCACACGATCGCTTAGTATGTTGCTACCGCTTTTATCCATGACATATACATGTTCCTGTAACTATGAGATTATGCAACTCCGTTTCCGGAGGAACACTTTGGTGCTACCAAACGTCACAACGAATCGGGTGATTATAAAGGAGTACTACAGTGTCTCCAAAGGCGATGTTGGGTTGGCGTATTTGAGATTAGGTTTTGTCACTCCGATTGTCGGAGAGGTATCTCTGGGCCCTCTCGGTAACGCACATCATCGAAGCCTTGCAAGCACTACAACTAATGAGTTAGTTGTGAGATGATGTATTACGGAACGAGTAAAGAGACTTGCGTAACGAGATTGAACTAGGTATTGGATACCGACGATCGAATCTCGGGCAAGTAACATACCGATGACAAAGGAACAACGTATGTTGTTATGCGGTCGACCGATAAAGATCTTGAAGAATATGTAGGAACCAATATGGGCATCCAGGTCCCGCTATTGGTTATTGACCGAGAATAGTTCTAGGTCATGTCTACATTGTTCTCGAACCGTAGGGTCCATGCACGCTTAAGGTTTCGATGGCGGTTATTATGAGTTTATGTATTTTGATGTACCGAAGAAGTTCGAGTCCCGGATGTGATCACGGACATGACGAGGAGTCTCGAAATGGTCGAGACATAAAGATTGATATATTGGAAGCCTATATTTGGAGTTCGAATGGTTCGGGTGAAAGCAAATTTACCGGAGTACCGGAGGTTACCGGAACCCCGGGGTAAATGGGCCTCGGTGGGCCTCGAGGGAGAAGAGGAGGGCCGGCCGGGGGTGGGCGCGGCCCTCCCCTCCAGTCCGAATAGGACAGGAGGGGGCGGCGCCCCTTCCTCTTCCCTCCCCAATCCTATTCCAACTAGGAGGGGGAGTCCTACTCGGTGGGAGTAGGACTCCTCCGCCGCCCCTTTGGGCGGCCGCACCTCCCCCTCCCTCCTTTATATACGGGGCAGGGGGCACCCTAGACACACAAGTTGATCTACGGATCGTTCCTTAGCCGTGTGCGGTGCCCCCTCCACCATATTCCACCTTGGTCATACCGTCATGAAGCTTAGGCGAAGCCCTGCGCCGGTGAAACATCAAGATCGCCACCACGCCGTCGTCTTGTGAAACTCTCCTCGACACTCGGCTGGATCGAGTACGAGGGACGTCATTGAGCTGTACGTGTGTCAAGAACTCGGGGCGCCGGAGTAACGCGTCGGGATCGGTCGGATCGCGAGGAGAACGACGACTACTTCCTCTACGTTGTGATCGCTTCGCCCGGGTCACGAGGGTACGTAGACAACACTCTCCCCTCTCGTTGCTATGCATCACCATGATCTTGCGTGTGCGTAGGAAATTTTTTGAAATTACTACGTTCCCCAACAGGATCCATGTATGAGAACAAAGTGTGGACTTTGGTGGACTTGCCCGATGATCGGCAAGCCATAGAAAATAAATGGATCTTCAAGAGGAAGACGGACGCTGATAGTAGTGTTACTATCTACAAAGCTAGAATTGTCGCAAAAGGTTTTCGACAAGTTCAAAGTGTTGACTACGATGAGAGTTTCTCACTCGTATCTATGCTTAAGTCTGTCCGAATCATATTAGCAATTGCCGCATTTTTATGAAATCTGGCAAATGGATAAACAAAACTACATTCCTTAATGGATTTAAAGAAGAGTTGTATATGATGCAACCAGAAGGTTTTGTCAATCCTAAAGGTGCTGACAAAATACGCAAGCTCCAGCAATCCATCTATGGACTGGTGCAAGCATCTCGGAGTTGGAATATACGCTTTGATGAGTTGATCAAAGCATATAGTTTATACAGACTTGTAGTGAAGCCTGTATTTACTAAAAAGTGAGTGGGAGCACTACAACATTTCTGATAAGTATATGTGAATGACATATTGTTGATCGGAAATAATGTAGAATTATTCTGCAAAGCATAAAGGGGTGTTTGAAAGGAGTTCTTTAAAAGAAAGACCTCAGTAAAGCTACTTACATATTAAGCATCAAGATCTATAGAGATAGATCAAGACGTTTGATAAGTTTTTTCAATGAGTACATACCTTGACAAGATTTTGAAGTAGTTCAAAATGGAACAGTCAAAGAAAGAGTTCTTGCCTGTGTTACAAGGTGTGAAATTGAGTAAAACTCAAAACCCGACCACGACAGAAGATAGAAAGAGAATGAAAATCATTCCCTATGCCTAGGCCATAGGTTCTATAAAGTATGCCATGCTGTGTACCAGATCTATTGTATACCCTACACTGAGTTTGGCAAGGGAGTACAATAGTGATCTAGGAGTAGATCACTAGACAGCGGTCAAAATTATCTTTAGTGGAATAAGGATATGTTTCTCGATTATGGAAGTGACAAAAGGTTCGTCGTAAAGGGTTACGTCGATGCAAGTTTTGACACCGATCTGGATGATTCTAAGTCTCGATCTAGATACATATTAAAAGTGGGAGCAATTAGCTAGAGTAGCTCCATGCAGAGCATTGTAGACATAGAATATTTGCAAAATACATACGGCTCTGAATGTGACAGACCCGTTGACTAAACTTCTCTCACGAGCAAAACATGATCATACCTTTGTACTCTTTGGGTGTTAATCACATAGCGATGTGAACTAGATTATTGACTCTAGTAAACCCTTTGGGTGTTGGTCACATGACGATGTGAACTATGGGTGTTAATCATATACAGATATGATTATTGGTGTTCAATCACATGGCGATGTGAACTAGATTATTGACTCTAGTGCAAGTGGGAGACTGAAGGAAATATGCCCTAGAGGCAATAATAAAGTTATTATTTATTTCCTTATATCATGATAAATGTTTATTATTCATGCTAGAATTGTATTAACCGGAAACATAATACATGTGTGAATATATAGACAAACAGAGTGTCACTAGTATGCCTCTACTTGACTAGCTTGTTAATCAAAGATGGTTATGTTTCCTAACCATGGCAAAGAGTTGTTATTTGATTAACGGGATCACATCATTAGTTGAATGATCTGATTGACATGACCCATTCAGTTAGCTTAGCACCCGATCGTTTAGTATGTTGCTATTGCTTTCTTCATGACTTATACATGTTCCTACGACTATGAGATTATGCAACTCCCGTTTACCGGAGGAACACTTTGTGTGCTACCAAACGTCACAACGTGAATCGGGTGATTATAAAGGTGCTCTCAGGTGTCTCCAAAGGTACTTGTTGGGTTGGCGTATTTCGAGATTAGGATTTGTCACTCTGAATGTCGGAGAGGTATCTCTGGGCCCTCTCGGTAATGCACATCACTTAAGCCTTGCAAGCATTTCAACTAATGAGTTAGTTGTGAGATGATGTATTACGGAACGAGTAAAGAGACTTGCCGGTAATGAGATTGAGCTAGGTATTGGATACCGACGATCGAATCTCGGGCAAGTAACATACCGATGACAAAGGGAACAACGTATGTTGTTGTGCGGTTTGACCGATAAAGATCTTCGTAGAATATGTAGGAACCAATATGGGCATCCAGGTCTCGCTATTGGTTATTGACCAGAGACATGTCTCGGTCATGTCTACATTATTCTCGAACCGTAGGGTCCGCACGCTTAAGGTTTCGATGATGCTTATATTATGAGTTTATGTATTTTGATGTACGAAGGTTGTTGAATCCGGATATGATCACGGGCATGACGAGGAGTCTCAAATGGTCGAGACATAAAGATTGATATATTGGACGGATATATTTGGACACGAAAAGGTTCCGGAGAAGTTTGGAGCTCCGGAGGTTCTGGAACCCCTGGAGGTATATGGGCCTTATTGGGCCCATGTAGGAGGAAGGAGAAGGAACAAGGGAGGCGCTCAAGCCCAATCCGATTGGGGGGGGCGCCCCAAGCCCAATCCGAATTGGGGAGGGGGGCCCCCTTCCTTTCTCCTTCCCCTCTTCCTATTACTACTACTAGTACTACTTCCTAATACTAGTATTCTTTCCTTCCCTCCAAATAAGATAAGGAAAGGGGGAAACCTACTTGGAGTAGGTTTCCCTCCCATGGCGCGCCCTGGGGCCGGCCACCTCCTCCCTCCCTCCTTTATATACGGGGTAGGGGGCACCCCAGACACACAAGTTGATCATTGATCGTTCCTTAGCTGTGCGGTGCCCCCTCCACGATATTACACCTCGATCATATTGTAGTGGTGCTTAGGCGAAGCCTGCGACAGAGAACATCAAGATCGTCACCACGCCCGTCGTCCGACGGAACTCCCCTCGGAGCCTCTCTTGGATTGGAGATCGAGAGTGCGTCATCGAGCTGTACGCGTGTCAAGAACTCGGAGGTGCCGGAGTAACGGTGCTTGGATCGGTTGGACCGGAGGACGTCGACTACTTCCTCTACATTGCGTCAACGCTTCCGCTTGGTCTCACGAGTGCGTGAGGCAACACTCTCCCCTCTCGTTGCTATGCATCACCATGATCTTGCGTGTGCGTAGGATTTTTTTTGAAATTACTATGTTCCCCAACAGTAACTTGAGAGCGTTTTTGCAGATGGAGGATTTTCGAGACTGCGTCGCCGACTGCGGTTTGGCAGACTTAGGATTCTCGGGCTACCCTTATACGTGGGATAACAAAAGAGACAGCGTGGAAAATATCCAAGTCCATCTCGATCGTGCTACATGCAATGACGAGTTTTTAGCAATGTTCCCGGAGATGACAGTGGAGCATATCCTGACTGAGGAGTCGGATCACCAAGCCTTCCTGGTGCGTGCGTTGGAGACGGCTCCAAGTGGCGACCGAGGTAGGGATAGACCGTTCAGGTTCGAGGAAGCATGGACTCAGCACGAGAAGTATGAGGAGATGATTACACAAGCTTGGGAGATGGCCGACACGGGCGAACATGGTCTAGCAGCCGCGTGGGGCAGGCTGGAAGCCATGACGGGCTCCATGCAACGTTGGGCTAGGGTGGTTTTTGGCTCAATCAGGCAACAGATCAAAAGCCTCAAGGCGCAACTAAACGACGCCAAGTACAGAGCGCTCTCGACCGGATCCTCACTGGAGGTCCGTGAGTTAGAGGAGCAGCTTAGAGAAATATTTGCACGGGAGGAAGTTAATATTGACAACCTTGTCACAGCGGAGATGAACGAGCTGCTTGTGGTGCCGATCTCGGACGAGGAGATAGAGATGGCTCTATTCCAGATGGGACCTACGAAAGCGCCGGGGCCAGATGGGCTACCCGCTCTTTTCTACCAACGACACTGGTCGTTGGTACGGGACGATGTTTGCAGGGCGGTAAGGGATTTCCTCAGCGGCGTGGCGGCCCCAGAGACTTTCAACGCAACGGTTATTGTCATGATCCCAAAGTGCAACTCTCCGGATCTACTTGCACAGTTCAGGCCCATCAGTCTCTATAATGTCTTGTACAAGATCGCGACGAAGGTTCTTGCCAATCGTTTAAAATCTATTCTCCCGGTTCTCATTGGTGAGGAGCAGAGTGCTTTTGTACCAGGGCGGTTGATCACCGACAACGTACTTGTCGCGTATGAATGTGTTCATGCAATTCGGAAGAGGAAGCGGAAGAAGCCGTTGTGCGCAGTCAAGCTAGACATGATGAAGGCATATGATAGGGTGGAATGGGATTTTTTTGCAGAAAACGATGGAAAAATTTGGATTTGCAGAGGAGTGGATTTCAATGATCATGAGGTGTGTCAGATCGGCTTCCTTTACTGTGAAGCTTAATGGTGGGCTATCTAGGTGTTTCTCCCCGTCCAGGGGTCTCCGCCAGGGTGATCCATTATCGCCTTATTTATTTCTCTTCTGTGTTGAAGGCTTTTCTGTCATGCTCAAAAAAGCACAAGAAGAGGGGAGAGTTAAGGGGGTGTCATTCGGGAGCACTGGCCCCCGTGTCACACATCTCCTGTTTGCGGATGACAGCATAGTTTTCATCGAGGGGACGCAGGATAATGTGGAAGCGTTAAGAGACATACTCCTGAGGTATGAGGAGGCTTCTGGGCAGCGAGTAAATTTACACAAGTCATCTATCTTTTTTGGAAAGGGTCACCAGGATGCCAATAAGGTGGAGATCAAGGATGTACTGGGGATTCAAACTGAAGCCCTCAGCGAGCGATATCTGGGACTGCCAACACTGGTTGGAAGGTCCAAAGAGGGCACTTTTAAATATGTTACAGAAAGTTCGAAAGGTAAGGTTGGCGGATGGAAGGGGCAAGGTTTGTCGAAAGCGGCAAGGGAAGTGTTAATAAAATCTGGGCTACAAGCTGTGCCGAACCACACCATGAGTTGTTTTCAGCTACCTAAGAAGATGTGCGGGAACCTGACTTCGATTTCTTCAAAATTCGGTGGGCAAGAACGGATGGTGAGCGAAGGTACACCGGATATCTGCGCGAAGATGTGTGCAGCGGCGGGATGGAGGCATGGGTTTCAGAGACCCTGAGGCATTCAACCAGGCATTACTTGCCAAGCAAGCGTGGAGGATTCTGCAGGTGCCATCGTCACTGTGTGCGAGAGTGCTCAAAGCGCGTTATTTCAGTGACGATTCGATCTTGACGGCAACAGCACCTCCCTCTGCGTCTTATACTTTTCGTAGCATCCTTCATGGAAGGGACCTGCTGCGTGAGGGGGTGATATGGCGTATAGGTGATGGAAGCAATATCAATATCCACCACGCCAATTGGATTCCGCGTTCAGGAAGCATGCGTCCGCTTGGATAGATGTTTATGGCGGGTGTCACCAAAGTTGCGCACTTGCTCATGCCGGATGGAAGATCCTGGGATCTCGACAAGGTGCATGCGATGTTCTCGGACGGCGATGCTGAGGACATAAAGCAAATAGCCATTGGTGGCCCGGGCTCGGAAGATTACCCTGCATGGAATTTCACCAAGAATGGCGACTTCACGGTAAGATCAACATATCATCTAAGGATGGCGCTGAGTAGAGCGAGGACCGGACAGCCGGAGGCCTCGAGCTCGGTGGCGAAGCACAGGGGGTATATGGCACTGTGGGATACTAGTGCGCCAGCCAAAGCGAAGATCCACATGTGGAGACTGATTCGCAACGAGTTAGCAGTGGGAGCCGAGCTGCATCGTCGGCGAATTAAACCTGGTGTTTTTTGCGTCGCGTGCGGGCGAGAGGAGACGGTGCTGCACCGTTTCTGGACTTGCCCACACTCGGCAATGTTCTGGCAGCTTCTTCACTCAGAAAAGGGAGTTTTGGTGGCAACCCCGCCAAGTCCGATCGACTCCCAGGGTGCTCTAGCTAGCTGGCTTCTCGGATGGTTCGCTGGAGCTGCAGACGATGAACGGGCAACGATGATCGAAGCAACGTACGGTCTCTGGCTGGCGCGGAATGAAGCACGGGATGGCAAAAGGATAGCCTCGCCACATGAAATAATGGGCACAGTCGTCTCTCACTTGAGCGAATGGAAGGAGGCTCATGCGCGGAGCACTCGTCTAGTGGTGCAACATCCCAAGCAAAAATGGCATCCCCCCTGACGAAGGCTGGATCAAAGTGAATTCCGACGGGGCTGTGTCAAGAGGTGGAGACAAGGGAGGAGCAGGGGCTGTTCTTCGGGATCATAGCGGCGCCTTCAGAGCCGGGCTCTGTCACTGCTTTCGCGGTACTGCGACCCCGCAGTCCATGGAGATCTTGGCATGCAGGCGAGCTTTGCAAGTGGCGCAGGAGATAAACGCCGAGAAGGTGCATGTGGAACTGGACTCTCAGGAAGTGGTGCGGATGCTTAACAGCCCAGAAAAGGAGCTCTCCAGCGCTGGGCCGTGGATACAAGATCTCAAGGCAATGCTCGCCTCCTTTTCGGAATTTAAAGTGTCGTGGATTCGTCGGTCTGCAAATGTTGTCGCTCATAGATTTGCTAGAGTCGGTGTTGGTGATGAACTCTGTAAGGTTTGGCTAGGGGTTACCCCAGACTTTGTGTTAGACGTTGTGTCGGACGAGATTCCGAACGCATTTGATTAAATAAAGCGGCAACATATGATCCTCAAAAAAAGCACTACCATGCATGTGTTTCCTAATCTCGCCACTTCTCTAATACTTCCTCCGTCACAGTTTAGAAGGCACAGTTAAATTTGCGTGCGTTTTCACAATAGACAAGGTTTAGGGCGCATTGCATTTATTTCTTGTAGCTAATTAGTACTCCGGAGTACTATTTCTATATGCATGCGTAGTGTGAATGCTATTTTTTAGCCCATCCCGCAACCAATAGATAACCACCTAGATCCCAGAGAATTTCCAAGCGCGCCTTCTAAACCGTGACGGAGGGAGTAATGTAAACTGCCTGTGGGCCCTGCCGTTACGTAGCTAACTTCTGCATTTCTTTTCTTTCAGCAAACAATGTCCGTTGATCTGTCATTCGATTTCATAGAAACAAAAACCCATTTTAACCTAAAAGGGAAGGGAATCCGGCAAAGCTAGGAAGGCATGATCGCCGGCTCTTGCATCAGACAAAACCCTCACGGACATGGACTGGTGCTTAGCTTAATCACACTTGATTGGAAACTACTGTCTGGGGTCTACGTACGGCGTACCTGGGGAAGCCGATTAAGCTCAACTAATCTACTAGTAGTCGCTTCTTATAGTAGCATTTGTATGGAATCCTGGCACGCACATTATGATTTGTCGGGCGTACATGGCCAGCACGACTGCCCAGCAAAAGTCTAGCGGTCTTGTGCAGACTTCTCCAGCACGTATGGTTCATTAGTTTTCCATTCTTTCACGTATCCTATGTTTGCTACTATGCAAATCCAACTCTTGTACTTCTGTTGAGCGATTAATAAAATGAGATCCACCCTATTGGAAAAAGGTGCAACGAGCGGCAGAGGGATATGTCCATGTACAGCAGCATCTGGACTTCCATTTTGTAACTGTAATTTAAATTCAAGTTTGTTGTTCCAACAGCATGCAGCAACTAAAACGAAGAAGCCCATGTTCATTGCTGGTGCTGGATTAACGACAAGAGGCATTGACATTCCCCTTGTGTAGAAAATTAAACCCCCCCCCCCCTCATGCTGTTAGAGATGTCTGATTTTTTTTAAATGGCTTATATTAAGATATAGAGGTATAGAGGTAGTAGTATAATTGAACCGTCGACAGCTTAATTGGCCTCTTAGGACTAGTGATTAACAGCTTTAAATCCAGTGGTTGCAATGACAAGGTGCTATGGATGCTACGGTATTTGGTTGAATGTAATTAAAAGATCGAAATGTTCATGCATTGGTAATTGAAAATCCAAAACCCATGGGAGGTGGATTGTCCATACATTGAATTTTTCATTTTAAAATTGTTTGGATTTCTTACCATATGTGTCACATGGTTACTTTGAATCAATCAGAAGTTGACGTCATAGATTGTAAATTGATTTTCATACATTCTATTCATATATCTTTTTTCAAACATAGTACAACGTATATGCACAGCTCAAGGTCTCAAGTTGGAACTGATCACCCAATAGAACAGTTTAATTAAGTTGTACTAATACATGACGTGAGCACCTCTCGCTGGCCACGCATGTTCGTCCCATGTCCGATCATTAACTTGTCCGCAACATGGCCGCAAACATCCCCACCGCGACTACTACGCAAGATGATAAATGATTTTTTCATCATCTACAAATATACTATTTACATAGTAATAATTTTTATTATGTTCGAGATGCTTTGTACTTTCGCTGAATTTCGATAATAGATCTGGATCATTTTTATAAAAAATAATATATAAACATACTATTTACATAGTTAGTATGAAGATCGATGACAATTTAACCTGGCCATGCATGTATAAAAGTAGGAAATTTCACCTGGAATGCATGCTACGCACGAAGAGAAAAACAGAACCCGAGCACCAATTCTGGACTGCTTTGGATGGATCAATCGCATTGGCTAATGTCAAATACATGATCCATAAGGGTCTATGGGTGATTTTCAAGAACTTGCAAGGTGATATCCGCAAAAAACTGTGATCCTGCCAATCAAAGTACTTGCACCCATGTCTAATGATCAGCAGTATGCATGCGTTTCCAAAGTGTCGGAATCTCGGCACTCCTCTCTAATCTTTAGCTTCGTGTGGGGCCTGGCTTCTACCTAGCCCCTCTTCTCCATCTGTTTTAGCAAAAAATCGCTGTTGATCTGCCATTCGATTAGATAGAAACAAAAGCAATTTCAAGCTAAAAGGGAAGGGAATCCGGCAAAAGTATGAAAGCATATTGGATCAGACAAACACCCAACGGCCAAGAATTATCAGGTGGCTTAGCTTAATCGGTTCCACGCTTGGGAGCTGCTGCTTGGGTCTACTACGTCGACCCCTCCCTTCTTAATTAACAAGGGGCATAAACTACTCTCAATTAATCTAGATTAATACTGTGCTGTATGGAATCCAGGCACGTATACACACGTACATACATTTACGATCATCGAGTACATGGCCAGCACGACTACCCACTACACATGTATGGGATCTGTCGTCGGTTCATCCATGTACAGCAGCATCTGGACTTCCTTTTGTGCGTAGCTCTAGTTTAAAACTCATGCTCCAACTGCATGCAGCAACCAAAACGAAGAAGCACATGTTCATTGCTGGCGCTGGATTAACTACTAGCTACCTCTCTCGGAGGCATTGACTTTCCTTTTGCCTAGAAATTTAAGGCCTTTTTTCCACTTGTGCAGTTAGAGATGTCTTAAAAGATCTAATCAAGTCATCGATAGCTTAATTGGCCTTTTGTGACTCGTGATTAGCCTAACTTAAAATCCACTGACTGCAGTGTCAAGGTGCTAATGCAGGAGATAAACAACCCCGGGATGTTCATGCCATGGTTAATGAAAAATTATAGTCCTAAGTCAGGTGGGTTACAGACATGTCAACCCCCCCTCGAATTTCCTCATTCGTGGGCTTCCCCCTCTAACCTCTTGTACACAGAAAGAAGCTTGCAATTATGGGTTGTTGAAATCTATTGCTCGCGCATACAACTTGCAACCATGTGGTTCAGGATTCAAAACCCAATGAAGACAATAAATAATTGCGGCCTACCATAGACGTGAGGGGGATTTGGAGTATAATGTCCGGCCCTCTCCCGTAGCTCAGACTTTTGGATAAGGTGGTTGGGACATGAATTCAATATGGACTATTGTAGTTTTTCTTAATCTTGGGGTAGTAAGTACATTTAGTTTCTTTTCAAGTTGACAATTAGTAAGTTTAGTCCACTTGCTTAGTCAAAGGAAAATTTGCTGATCTGAATAATTATCGATGAAGGATTATTAGACATACCGACAAATCCTACGAAACTTAACTTACAGCCCGAGGCATCAATATCTGGTTGCAAATAGGGTGAGAGGGGGAAGCCCACGAGTGAAGAAATTCGAGGGGGGTTGACATGTCTGTAACCCACCTGACTTAGGACTAAAATTTTCATTAACCATGGCATGAACATCTCGCCCAGGGTTGTTTATCTCCTGCATTAGCACCTTGACATGAGACCGCTAAGTAGTAAATGTGAATTGTGTACCTAAATGCACGGTAAACATAAATGGTTAACTTCTTTGGTGTCGACCGATCAATGCAATTCATAGCGATGCGAGAAGCACAAATGGCCTCACGCGAGACCAATAGAGTTGCTCGGTTGATTTGGAGGAAATTGAGTGAAAACGTAAAATGTGAGCTGAAAACAAAGGAAGGACACATAATGTCGTTTCATAAAAACAAAGGAAAGAGGTCCGACATTCTCAAGATTTGAGGACATCTTGTTGGTCAAAGCTTGGTTGGCCACAAGATGGATCCAAGATGCGGCACCGAGCAAAAGTGGAACACCTATTGGACGAAGATTTCGAAGGAGTATCACGAGCAAAAGGAGTATGTAGAGCCGCTTCCTATCGTGACCACTCGCAAGGTGGCATCTCTCCAACATTGTTGGGGGATCATTCAAGGGGAAGTGAACAAGTACGTCGGCTACTCTCACAAGCGACCAAACGCCCTCAATGTGGGATGGGAGTCGCAACTCACGTAAGCTCGATTGCCTCATCTTGTCGTCCATTGCATATGCTTCTTGTGTTTGCATTCTCGTGCTCATACATATGTTGTTTGCTACATGGCAGTGGCGGCCACTATGTATCACGAGTTGGAGAAGATTCCATTTGCTTTTAGCCATTGTTGGGTCATATTAAATGGCAAACCGAAGTGGAATCAAGTTGTGGCCGACCTCAAGTTAGGCAAGAAGAGGAGTGATGGCTCAAGCTCCAACCAATCAATTGGGTTGGACGATGTTGTCGTGGAGAATGGAAAAGCCACCATGCCAAAGGACAACCGCCAAGTCATGGGAAACAAGTTAGAGAAAGCACGTGCCGCCCGTGACGTCGCGGCTACCAAAATGTCGTCAACATGGACGAGCATTTTTTTGGTGAAGGAGAGCAAGAAGGTGGAGAGGTACAAACTCATGTTGGATGCGCAAGAGGAAATGATGGAGTGGGACTAGAAGAGGGCAGAAGAAATTGGAAATTTGGAGGGAGAAGATCGAGTTAGAGAAGCAAGCGGCGATCAAATGGGAGCTCGAGAAGGCCACATTTGGCGACATAGAGCTTGAGAAGGAGAGGTTGCAACTCGCACGGGGCGCGGAAGATGCGAGGATCATGTTGGTGGACGAGACCCTCTATGATGAGCATTCGAAGAAGTGGCTTGTGGACAAGATGGAGATCAACGACCGTAGGAAGTACGAGGCGGCGAGGGCGGCTGCGGCCTGGATGCAGGCGGAGGAGGTAATCCGGATACAGGCGGAGCAGGCAGCCCGGATGAACGCGGAGCAGGTAGCCCAGATGCAGTCGGAGCAGGCAGCCCGGATGCAGACGGAGTAGGACGACCAGGACGCATTCCGCTCGGAGCACGCGCCCAGCTAGTGATCCGAGACAATCAGTCACGCTCGGGCATTGATTTCATTTTGCCATGTCCGGTTTGTTAAACTATGATTTGCTTTGCTTTGTTTCGAATTTGGGCATTCGAACAGTTTGTATCGTATGATCGACGTGCATGGATAGCATCGATTTGAGGATCAAAATTTGTGGTATGTGGATGTGTGGCGCAACATTTGAGGGATGCCCGATCAATGCCCGTGGGCGTGTCCTGACGCGTCCACGGGCGTTTGAGGGGCAGGATTTTTCAAGTCCGGCTATAGATGCTCTTAAAACACTGGAATGCCATAGAATGTCGTTTTGTGAAAACAAAACTTCAAACCGAGATGTGATGACGCCTTCTCTATATTTTACAAGGAAGTTGACTTCTCTTTGAAAATGCCATCTCTTCTGTCGGTGACAACACTGAAAACACAAAGGTTACGACGATTGGTGAGCAGGGCATCGCGGTTCGGTACGTGGCTACATTCTCGTGTAGGTACTCAGAATGGTTGGCCGAGCTTGTATTTTTGAACTACAACAGCCAACGGCCGCATAATAAACCAGGGAGCAGCTAATCTTCCTCTTCTGAACTACTCCTATCGTACGGACTTCAGACGAGCCACACATCACACGGAAGAAGTGAGATTTGTAAAGGCTCGGCATAGCTGCGAAGCAAGGGTGGCTGTGGAGCTACAAGACGACCGTCGAGGATCACTCGCGAAGGAAGAAGAAGAGAGGAGAGAGCAAACGAAACCGGTAGGTCAAGGGGTGGATTTGTGCAATTTATGATGGGGTAGGGTTGTAGGGTCCGACGTGACGGACGCGCACGGGCGCCCCACGTCCGCCCTACATTCGGAGTGAATATGAGGGATGTCGGCCAGCCCAGGGCGTTTGAGGTCCGTTTAAGACGCCCGCCTTAGTTGATTTTTTTTACCGACCACTCACCGGCCGTCCGTCTGAGCGTTTGAGACGGGTTTGAAGTGCCTGACTTTAGATGCTCTTAGAGGTTAGACATGGTAGACACGCTAAGCCGTTAAGTAGTAAATGTAATTTGTGTACCTAAATGCAGGTAAACACAAATGGTTAACTTCTTGTTTGTCGAACGATCAATGCAATTCATAGCGATGCGAGAAGCGCAAATGGCCTCACGCGAGCTCGGTTGATTTGGTGGAAAACGGGCGAGAATGTGAAATGTGAACCAAAAACACGGAAAATAAACACTGGAATAACACAGAATGTCGTTTCATATAAATAGAACGTCAACCCGAGATATGATGACGTCTTCCCCGTATTTTGTAAGGAAGTTGACTTCTCTTTGAAAATGTCATCTCTTGCAAAGATTGGTGAGCAGGGCATCCCGGTTCGGTACGTGGCTACACTCTTTCTCGTGTAGGCACCCACAATGGTTGGCCGAGCTTGTATTTTTGAACTACTAGTAGATCACAGCCAACGGCCGCATAATAAACCGGGGAGCAGCGAATCTCCCTCTTCTGAGCTGCTCCTATCGTACGTACGTACTCCAGACGAGCCGTACGTAACACAAGCCGGATTTTGCAACGTCAATATTCATTGAAGTTTACAGTTAACCTGCTACATGTACAGCGACTGGGTACGTGCTAGTAGCTCTCTCCGTGTTTCATATGGACCACACCACGTCACCGCGCGTACGCGACCGAAATGAATTGAGCATGCGGGATGCACGTACGGGCAACGGCGCATCAAGCTAGTTGCAGACACGTCTGCCTTTGCCGGCCGGCCGGCCTGGCTATAGATGGATGGCTAGGTTGTTGCCTTTTGTCTCTCGTCCGGGCATCTCTAATCCTGATTCGCAAATTTACTCCAGCATTCGTATGTGGACAGGAAATCAGTGCATGAACACGGATGTGAGAGTCGTTCATCCAACGTTGTCTGCATATATTTCAAACATGGTTCAACTAAACCGGACGGAATTCATGCAAACACTATAGATTTTCATATTAAACTGGGCGAGATTCATTATATTTCGGATATTTTTCATATAGACCGGACACAATACGTTACATTTTAGACAATTTTTTACTAAACACTATTCTAAATCTAATCTAAATGATCGATAACGCTCATTCCTCATGTCCGGTCATAAGTCCCGAGAACTGAAGCTCTGACTCTTGTCTTCACCTTCTTCAGTTCCGCCTCGACGCTCTCCAGCTCTGCCTCTGCAACCTCCGTCACCACAGCTAGAGCGGCAAATCGGTTGTCATATGTGGGCTGTAGCACTAGTTTGGCTGTGCAGATTTAGCCCTTGGACATTTTCTTTTCTTTTCTGCTTTAGCATTTAGCTATGCAATTTTTGTTCGCATGTGCATTTATAATAATTTATGCTATAATGCTATATCGTAAACACATTAGTACATCAACATATTTGTTTAAGCAATTTGATTATCCCTATATGTTGATGATGCTTGAAAATTAATTTACTAGAGAGTAAATTAATGGGCATGAAATTTCATGCAGGATATGTCGAACATATCCGGAATAAATTTGGTGAGTTTGCCTGAATCTCAGTTCCATCATAATCACATTGGTTAAGTAGGCTCCATGCTATAGTTGATATATCAAAGTATGTTGCTTTACACTTCATCTGACACCACCTGCACCAGGTTCTCAAAATAGAGTGTGTGATGAAGGAGAATTCTCCAACACTCTCAAATTCCTTAAATGGAGTGATATTGCCAACAAAGGGTGGTAATTATGCATGAAGTGTATACGAAATGGACACTCGTCCGATTTCATGACTCAAGTCAGTGACAACATACAACTCTAATGTGCATCAAATCAAGTAAGAGTTGAGATTTTGCAATTGTGCGGTTTCATATGCCAATCTCATCGATGAAATGTGTTCCACTTTCAATCCTTTTATGAGGATTTTTGACTGAATAGTTCCGTCAATGGTAAAGGAAAGTGGAGGCGCGATGAGAAGCAGATATGAATGGAGCACAAAATGGCAAAAGTCATTTCTTGGAGAATGACAAAGCTAGCAGCTCTGAAGGTTGCTATCATGTGGTCATATGACTAACATTGAAAGGAAATATGATACTTTCAAGCACTTGGTCGGTCTGGAAGTGCAATAAATTGGCGCGAGCAACAAGGCTCATGGGAAAAAGAAATGTTGGAAGCCATGCGTAGACTCAGCCTATTGGAATAATCCAATTGAGAAGAAAATGTGTCGGTAGCACTTGGGTCTACTAATTAACATGATACTAGGGGAGATTAAGTATTTCCAGACTCTTGCGGAGTGTTGTGGAAACATCATGACAATTGTTGGTCGTGATGGGGTAATTGTTGGTTCTGGTCAAGCCATAATTGCACTCCCTATGGGTACTATACGATAATCATGGATGCATTCAGCATCGATATTCTACTCGTACCTTGCTGAGTTATAAGGATATCCTCAATGGTTTCTATGATGAAACTCGTATACGACCATAAGCCCCAAGAACTGAAGCTCCGACTCTTGCCATCACCTTCTCCAGTTCTTCCTCGGCGCTCTCTAGCTCTGCCTCTGCAACCTCCGTCAGCGCAGCTAGAGCAGCAAATCGGCTGACGATTATCAACCCGCCAAGTTTGGCTTCAGACGGAGGGAAAAGAGCTGGCCTTCTTCGGACCCGTGCGTCGGTGATCTACCATGTCCTACTCTTCTTCGTAGGCGACGGCGCCCGCGGACGTGGCGGCTTCATGGTCGTGGCGGCGGGGCGCGGCTTTGGCGGAGCCAGCGATGTCCTCCTCGTCTTCGCTCTTGCCGAACACCTCATTACCACCTCGTTCATCTCGTTGTAGGTGGCCTCCAATTCCATCTAATATTGGCGGTACCGCTAGCGGTTACGGCGGATCTTGCGGGTGGAGTGGTAGGACTTGAGCAGTGCTACATGCTCCGCCACATTTGCGTCCGGCGCGATGGCCATGTGGTTGGCGAGCTGCTCCTTTGCTTGCCGGTGCTCCTTGAGGAGATGGAGGTTGTAGGCCTGGGCGGCCTACGCCTCTCGGAATTTGCATCACGAGGTGTTGTATTTTACATCTCCAAGAGCTGGAGATGTTTTTTTGTTTGCATCTACATCATCTATCGGAGAGGAGATTTTGGGATACAAAGATGCAAAAGTTTGTTATTTTTGCATCTACATCATCTATTGATGATGCTCTTAGGTTGCGAGACATCTTGAGGTAGCAGACTTGCACTCTTTGTATGCATCGTATTAGTCATGGGCATAGGATCACCCAGTCCCTAAGCTTGGCCGTTGTGCAGCAGCCATGTATGCCAGTCCGTTGATCCCGTGAAAACTAGTCCGTGTAGCATTGCTGTAATACATGGACAAACAAATGTTCCTAAAAATAGTAATATTCTTCACAAAATTAAAATTAAATGTTAATATAAAATGTACGCGTCTATACTGGAATGAAACCTTTTTACCCTCGCAAAAAAAGTACTAGTATACAGGGTCCTTTTTTGGAGGCAAAGTTCATTTTTTTTAGAAAGGCAAATTACTATTATCGTTATCTCGCAAAAAAAATTACTATTATCGTTTCCTTTCAGTCCCTTTGTGGGCTGGGCTATGCCATGGTAGCACTGGCTATTGGCGTGGTCTCTCTCTCTCTCTCTCTCTCTCTCTCTCTCTGTGGATGATGGGAAATCTCTATTTGACGCATTTTGCGTCAAACTGTCGAGCGGAACGCAGAGACAGGACGACTGAGCGAGCGATTGGGCCGGCCCATCTATAGTAGGTAGTCCCTCCATTCCACAATGTAGTAAGCCCGCGCTTTCTGAGATTCAAGTTTGTCGGTATGAATTCGGTAATCGTGGGAAGCACGGGCGCACTATATTGTGGAATGGTGGGAGTATAATGTTTCAGTTTTGCGAATCTTCTAGAGGGTTCCCAATGTTTTTATCAGTTTCGGAACCTTCTAGAAGGTTCCTAGACCACTTTTTAATTTCCCTTTTTTCCTTTCCTTTTTTGTCTTTGTTTATTTATTCTTTTTCTGTTGTTGTTTCTTTTTATATGTTGTTATTCTTTTTTCTTTTACTGTTCATTTTTTACTTTTGTTTTCTTCCTGTTTCTTTTGTTTGAAATTTCTAAATACTTGTTCTGAATTTCAAAAAATTGTGTCTGGTTCAAAAATTTCAGAAAATGTTCGTGTTTGAAAAAATGATCAGGAATTCCAAAAAATGTTCTTGCTTTCAAAATTTGTTCACAATTCAAAAGGTCTTCGTGTTTCAAAAAATATGCACATTTTTTATTATGTTCATGGTTTTAAAAATGTTCGTGTTAGAAAAAATCAGGGATTTCAAAAATGTTCTTGTTCTCAAAATTTGTTCGTTGTTTCGTAAACAAATGTGTGTGTTTCATAATGTTTTCGAATTTTAGAAAAATATTATCATCTTAAAAAGATAAGAATTTCAGAAAAAGGTTCTTGTTTAAAAAAATGTTTGACTTTTCAACATTTCGTTTGCAATTTGAAGAAATTGTCCGTGCATTTCAACAAATTGTTCGATTTTTATATTAAAAATGTAATTAAAAATTGATTTTATTCTTATTATACAAACAATGTTCAGAGATTTTCAAAATCTGAAGAAATTAAATTTTGTTCCTGTAATACAAAAAATATTTTAAAATTTCAAATTCTTTAGACATTTTCCAAAAGAAAAGATTGTGTTTTTTCTAAAATGTGTTCAAACCAATTGAATAATCTGTTTATAAATAGGATGCTAGAGTGAATATTGCGTTATAGTTAAAAACGATTCATGCTATAATGTGCCACCCTGCCATTGGAGATATTCTAGGCGGATGCAGGACCACAGTTGGCGGCGTTACCTGTATCCTATTGATTTTGCATTCACCAAGCTCCCTCAAGTAGCTACGTACGGATAAAAATAATGAGTCACATGGGGGGTCTGAAACTTCTAGTCGTGCATTGCCTTCCTACGAGAATGCCAGATGGCCTAAAGTGTAACCACAACCTTGACAAAATCATCATGTTGTAAAATGTCGATTAGTGAACAAATCCACCTTCTAGCTTCCGGCTCCTTGTTACTCTCAACCATTTCAACTAGATCAGGATCTTTAAGAGCCGAAACGCACCTCGTCATGTTACAATGCGAAAGGGAGTGCTGCCAAGAGTCGCCAGATCCGCATAAACCACACGTAGACACTAAGAGCATCTCTAGCAGACCCCTTAAAACCGCAAACTGTAAAACTGGGATATGGGTTGAAAAAACTGCATTTTAAGAGTTTCTTTTACGTGCGGTCGAACAGATACTGTAAAACAAACTGTAAAACTGAAATAAAGAGCTCCTTCCTCGGTCGGCGCGCTGCGCTTTTCCCCGGTCGGCCGAAGCCGCCACGCCGGTCGCGTCAACCCGTCGGCCGCGCCCATCGCCCGCAGCCATGCCGCTCGTCGCCGATCGGTCGCGTCCGCCTCTGATCGGCCGCACCCATCACCATGACGGCCGCGCCAATTTCACGGCCACGCCCGTCGCCTCCGTCGTCGCGTCCGGCCTTGCCGCCACGCCCGCCACCTCGGCCGCGCCTTGCTCTATTGCCAATTGAGTCGTGCCCCTTTCCCTGCCGCGCCAGGAGGATTCTGGCGGCCAGGCTGAGGTCATGGGAGGACACGGCTATGTCGAGCTCGTCCAATTCGAACCGGTGGCGATCGATTGCGGCGCCTAGCGGCCTTTTCCGGTGAGCGCTGATGAATTCCGGCAAGTTTGGGGCGGATTCCGGCAAACTCCACTGCGGCGTGTTTGCTCCGACGAGGTTTGACCGGTATACGGGGCCCCCTGGATTCGGCCTTCCAACCTCCAAAGATAAAGGTTTCGGGTGTGCATTTGCGATGACCCTTAAAAATTTTACGGGTTGGACCACTTTTACGGTTTCTGTTCTGAACATTTTTTTCGCCCAAAACTGTAAAACACAAATTTTTTACAGGTTTGACCATTTATGCGGGGTCTGCGAGAGATGCTCCAACAACATATTTATGTGATTTCAAAGATCGGCCGTAGGAAGTGATTGCTGAGCTAACCTCCACAATTTTTTTTGACTTTGGATGGAACTTGAATCTTCCACATGTTTGTCCGGGCCCTCTTTTCCTTCTCTCAGTTTGATGTTTCCGCTCTACCTTCCAGCCATGCTTCACGACGAGATTTTGTGAACACAAGCATTCTATATGCTGAAGGAACAGTGAAGACCCTGCTCTTCTCATGGACACATGACCAAAAATCATCCACTTGCCGTGTGCAAAGAGGAATAGATGCGATTGCCCGAGCATCAGTTGGCAAGAAGATTTGGTCCGCTACAAGATGCAAGCACGATAGAAACACCTCACGGCACAAACTGGGCGGCCCATCTGCGTCATTGCATCATTCTATGTATTTACTTGACAAACTTGACACGTATATCAAAAAATAAGCGGTCTCTCATGAAGGGTTTTTGTTTGAGGAGTCGGCAGCGGGGTGATACTCAAGATGGCAACGGGCACGAAACCCATCGGGTTTTGCCTTCCCAAACCCATCCACACGGAAAAATCGCAAGCCCGTCCTCGTCCCCGTCACTGTGCATGGGCTAGCTTTTTGTCCATCCCCTGAACTCATCGGGTTCTCTAAACCCACGGGGAAATCGTCATATTTAAGCAAACATAAGGATTGGAGCTCTACCGCTTAGAATTAAAATTCTACCGCTTGTGCTAAATGCTGATTCTGAGGCAACCGTGCTGACCGGAGTTGCAAAAATGTCACGTGCTAGCAGCCTCAAATTTGGATAGCGTGTTCCACCAACTTTCCACCAATCTAACACACTAAATTTATCTTTGGACAATGGAACTAGCTCATCTTACAAGTAACGGTCTAGCTTAGATTTCATCCTAAAAGATGTTGGCCTTTTTTTAACAACACGTTCATTGAAGGACTGGAGCTTGCAAAGAAGAGAAAGAGCAAGATGGTTGTCCATGATCATCATCACTCTCAAGATTGTACTCCTCGAATACACTTATTGTAGTATTTTGACGGGGATGGCGGGTTCCGGTTCGGGTATTGTTGAAACGGGTTTGAACCTGTCAAACGTGTCGGGTTTTATACTTAGCCCAACAGCAGCCCCGCGGGGTTGGAAAGATGTCCATCCCCAACCCATAGAGTAAACAACCAAGAGGATGCGGGTTTCGGGGCCCCATTGCCATCTTGAGTTGATACCGGTCAGCGTTCATTGGGCCGGCCCACATTGCAGGGTTCAGCACTCAGTGTTGCCTTTCCAAAACAAAATATAATGATTTTCAACGGTTTTCTAGTCAGTAACTTATTATATATAAAAACATATACATAGTTTCTATAGATTTTCCACATCTAAAACAATACATGAACACTTATTAAAATTTCGAAATTATTAAATCCATGAACATCACTTTTTTTAAAAAATATTTTCATAAAAATATGATAGTTTTCAAAAATCATGCGGATATTTGTTTTAACAGAAATTAATGTCTTTTTTGAAAATTGGTCATTTTATAAACATATGGATATTAATTCATTTGGAAAACAGAACACTTATTTGATATTTTAGGGATAATTTTTTAAGAAGTTTTCCTGAAATTTTGGAGATTTTTGTAAAATTTGTTAAAGTCCGCTGAGACTTCTGGAGAATTTTCTGAGAAAAAAGAAAATATAAAAAGGGATGAAAGAAACCAGAAAAACCTGTTGACTATAGTGGAGAAAAGAATAGAATAAGGAATAAATAAACTAGAGTTAGAACTTCTTTCAGAACCATCTCGTCCGAACGCTATGGCGAGCCTAGTCGTGTCGCTCGGCCGCTTCATTTGTGCTATGCGCCATCTATTACCCGCACTACTGGGTGAGGTTTAATGGACCAGCCCAAATCAGTATTTGCATATTTGTTAGTGTTTTGTTTCTTTAATTTTATACAAATATATAAATATATATTCCACTTCAAATTGTTCTTTTTTAGAAAAAAACGTAAACTGTACAAACATAACACAGTGTAACGTTTTGTAAGTGTAATTCCTAAAACAATATTTTGATATTATTGAGAAAAATATATATTATTTTAAAATATTCACGCCTTAGAAAAGTAACGAATTTTCTGAAATAATTATAAAATTAATAAAATAGTTTTACTTCAACAAAGGATGTGTCAGAGTATTCATAAAAAATGTGTGTTACCTTTTAAAAAATTCAGGTGTTTAAGAAAATGTTTACATGTTTTTATTATTCGAATCAACCTTAAAATATGTATTTTAAGAAGATGTACAATGTGTGTCAGAAATCTAGGCAAAAAAAAAGTTAAAGGAACTAGAAAACCAAATATTAAAAGAAAAACTAGAGGAATCTGAAGAAAAACGGTTGCAAACAGTAAAAACTGATAAGAAACAAGAGAGAGAAGAAAAATACACGCTTGCGTTGTTCAAAAATTGGCCAGCCCAGTGGCCTCCGCGTTAGAGGCGAGGCAGAGCTGTGGCGACGATGATGGGCCGGCTGGTCTCTGCCTTGAGCCTTTGAACTGGTTGGGTGCATGATGGAGGCCTGGCTCAGCTATTTACAAAACAGCGGTGGGCAAAGGCCTGTACGTACTAGTGTAGTGTACTTCTGAAATCCCCCTTTATGCGGGGTCTGCTAGAGATGCTTCAACAACATATTTATGTGATCTCAAATATCGGCCGTAGGAAGTGATTGCTGAGCTAACCTCCACATTTTTTTTTACTTTGGATGGAACTTGAATCTTCCACATGTTTGTCCAGGCCCTCTTTTCCTTCTCTCAGTTTGATGTTTCCGCTCTACCTTCCAGCCATGCTTCACGATGAGATTTTGTGGACACAAGCATTCTATATGCTGAAGGAACAGTGAAGACCCTGCTCTTCTCATGGACACATGACCAAAAATCATCCACTTGCCGCGTGCAAAGAGGAATAGATGTGATTGCCCGAGCATTAGTTGGCAAGAAGATTTGGTCCGCTACAAGATGCAAGCACGATAGAAACACCTCACGGCACAAACTGGGCAGGCCCATCTGCATCATTGCATCATTCTATGTATTTACTTGACAAACTTGACACGTATATCAAAAAATAAGCGGTCTCTGAGGAAGGGTTTTTGTTTGAGGAGTCGGCAGCGGGGTGATACTCAAGATGGCAACGGGCACGAAACCCATCGGGTTTTGCCTTCCCAAACCCATCCACACGAGAAAATTGCAAGCCCGTCCTCGTCCCCGTCACTGTGCATGGGCTAGCTTTTTGTCCATCCCCTGAACCCATCGGGTTCTCTAAACCCACGGGGAAATCGTCATATTTAAGCAAACATAAGGATTGGAGCTCTACCGCTTAGAATTAAAATTCTACCGCTTGTGCTAAATGCTGATTCTGAGGCAACCGTGCTGACCGGAGTTGCAAAAATGTCACGTGCTAGCAGCCTCAAATTTGGATAGCGTGTTCCACCAACTTTCCACCAATCTAACACACTAAATTTATCTTTGGACAATGGAACTAGCTCATCTTACAAGTAACGGTCTAGCTTAGATTTCATCCTAAAAGATGTTGGCCTTTTTTTAGCAACACGTTCATTGAAGGACTGGAGCTTGCAAAGAAGAGAAAGAGCAAGATGGTTGTCCATGATCATCATCACTATCAAGATTGTACTCCTCGAATACACTTATTGTAGTATTTTGACGGGGATGGCGGGTTCGGTTCGGGTATTGTTGAAACGGGTTTGAACCTGTCAAACGTGTCGGGTTTTATACTTAGCCCAACAGCAGCCCCGCGGGGTTGGAAAGATGCCCATCCCCATCCCATAGAGTAAACAACCGAGGGGATGCGGGTTTCGGGGCCCCATTGCCAGCTTGACTTGATACCAGTCAGCGTTCATTGGGCCGGCCCACATTGCAGGGTTCAGCGCTCAGTGTTGCCTTTCCAAAACAAAATATAATGATTTTCAACGGTTTTCTAGTTACTAACTTATTATATATAAAAACATATACATAGTTTCTATAGATTTTCCACATCTAAAACAATACATGAACACTTATTAAAATTTCGAAATTATTAAATCCATGAACATCACTCTTTTTAAAAAATTATTTTCATAAAAATATGATAGTTTTCAAAAATCGTGCGGATATTTGTTTTAACAAAAAATAATGTCTTTTTTGAAAATTGGTCATTTTATAAACATAAGAATTTAATTCATTTTATAAACAGAACACTTATTTGATATTTTAGGGATAATTTTTTAAGAATTTTTCCTGAAATTTTGGAGATTTTTGTAAAATTTGTTAAATTCCGCTGAGACTTCTGGAGAATTTTCTGAGAAAAAATAAAAAATAAAAAGGGATGAAAGAAACCAAAAAAACCTGTTGACTATAGTGGAGAAAAGAATAGAATAAGGAATAAATAAACTAGAGTTAGAACTTCTTTCAGAACCATCTCGTCCGAACGCATGGCGAGCCTAGTCGTGTCGCTCGGCCGCTTCATTTGTGCTATGCGCCATCTATTACCCGCACTACTGGGTGAGGTTTAATGGACCAGCCCAAATCAGTATTTGCATATTTGTTAGTGTTTTGTTTCTTTAATTTTATACAAATATATAAATATATATTCCACTTCAAATTGTTCTTTTTTAGAAAAAAACGTAAACTGTACAAACATAACACAGTGTAACGTTTTTGTAAGTGTAATTCCTAAAACAATATTTTGATATTATTGAGAAAAAATATATATTATTTTAAAATATTCACGCCTTAGAAAAGTAACGAATTTTCTGAAATAATTATAAAAATTAATAAAATAGTTTTACTTCAACAAAGGATGTGTCAGAGTATTCATAAAAAATGTGTGTTACCTTTTAAAAAATTCAGGTGTTTAAGAAAATGTTTACATGTTTTTATTATTCGAATCAACCTTAAAATATGTATTTTAAGAAGATGTACAATGTGTGTCAGAAATCTAGGCAAAAAAAGTTAAAGGAACTAGAAAACCAAATATTAAAAGAAAAACTAGAGGAATCTGAAGAAAAACGGTTGCAAACAGTAAAAACTGATAAGAAACAAGAGAGAGAAGAAAAATACACGCTTGCGTTGTTCAAAAATTGGCCAGCCCAGTGGCCTCCGCGTTAGAGGCGAGGCAGAGCTGTGGCGACGATGATGGGCCGGCTGGTCTCTGCCTTGAGCCTTTGAACTGGTTGGGTGCATGATGGAGGCCTGGCTCAGCTATTTACAAAACAGCGGTGGGCAAAGGCCTGTACGTACTAGTGTAGTGTACTTCTGAAATCCCCCTTTATGCGGGGTCTGCTAGAGATGCTTCAACAACATATTTATGTGATCTCAAATATCGGCCGTAGGAAGTGACTGCTGAGCTAACCTCCACAATTTTTTTTACTTTGGATGGAACTTGAATCTTCCACATGTTTGTCCAGGCCCTCTTTTCCTTCTCTCAGTTTGATGTTTCCGCTCTACCTTCCAGCCATGCTTCACGATGAGATTTTGTGGACACAAGCATTCTATATGCTGAAGGAACAGTGAAGACCCTGCTCTTCTCATGGACACATGACCAAAAATCATCCACTTGCCGCGTGCAAAGAGGAATAGATGTGATTGCCCGAGCATTAGTTGGCAAGAAGATTTGGTCCGCTACAAGATGCAAGCACGATAGAAACACCTCACGGCACAAACTGGGCAGGCCCATCTGCATCATTGCATCATTCTATGTATTTACTTGACAAACTTGACACGTATATCAAAAAATAAGCGGTCTCTGAGGAAGGGTTTTTGTTTGAGGATTCGGTAGTGGGGTGATACTCAAGATGGCAACGGGCACGAAACCCATCGGGTTTTGCCTTCCCAAACCCATCCACACGAGAAAATTGCAAGCCCGTCCTCGTCCCCGTCACTATGCATGGGCTAGCTTTTTGTCCATCCCCTGAACCCATCGGGTTCTCTAAACCCACGGGGAAATCGTCATATTTAAGCAAACATAAGGATTGGAGCTCTACCGCTTAGAATTAAAACTCTACCACTTGTGCTAAATGCTGATTCTGAGGCAACTGTGCTGACCGGAGTTGCAAAAATGTCACGTGCTAGCAGCCTCAAAGTTGGATAGCGTGTTCCACCAACTTTCCACCAATCTAACACACTAAATTTATCTTTGGACAATGGAACTAGCTCATCTTACAAGTAACGGTCTAGCTTAGATTTCATCCTAAAAGATGTTGGCCTTTTTTTAGCAACACGTTCATTGAAGGACTGGAGCTTGCAAAGAAGAGAAAGAGCAAGATGGTTGTCCATGATCATCATCACTATCAAGATTGTACTCCTCGAATACACTTATTGTAGTATTTTGACGGGGATGGCGGGTTCTGGTTCGGGTATTGTTGAAACGGGTTTGAACCTGTCAAACGTGTCGGGTTTTATACTTAGCCCAACAGCAGCCCCGCGGGGTTGGAAAGATGCCCATCCCCATCCCATAGAGTAAACAACCGAGGGGATGCGGGTTTCGGGGCCCCATTGCCAGCTTGACTTGATACCGGTCGGCGTTCATTGGGCCGCCCACATTGCAGGTTCAACGCTCGGTGTTGCCTTTCCAAAACAAAATATAATGATTTTCAACGGTTTTCTAGTTACTAACTTATTATATATAAAACATATACATAGTTTCTATAGATTTTCCACATCTAAAACAATACATGAACACTTATTAAAATTTCGAAATTATTAAATCCATGAACATCACTCTTTTAAAAATTATTTTCATAAAAATATGATAGTTTTCAAAAATCGTGCGGATATTTGTTTTAACAAAAAATAATGTCTTTTTTGAAAATTGGTCATTTTATAAACATAAGAATTTAATTCATTTTAAAAACAGAACACTTATTTGATATTTTAGGGATAATTTTTTAAGAATTTTTCCTGAAATTTTGGAGATTTTTGTAAAATTTGTTAAATTCCGCTGAGACTTCTGGAGAATTTTCTGAGAAAAAATAAAAAATAAAAAGGGATGAAAGAAACCAAAAAAACCTGTTGACTATAGTGGAGAAAAGAATAGAATAAGGAATAAATAAACTAGAGTTAGAACTTCTTTCAGAACCATCTCGTCCGAACGCATGGCGAGCCTAGTCGTGTCGCTCGGCCGCTTCATTTGTGTTATGCGCCATCTATTACCCGCACTACTGGGTGAGGTTTAATGGACCAGCCCAAATCAGTATTTACATATTTGTTAGTGTTTTGTTTCTTTAATTTTATACAAATATATAAATATATATTCCACTTCAAATTGTTCTTTTTTAGAAAAAAACGTAAACTGTACAAACTTAACACAGTGTAACGTTTTTGTTAGTGTAATTCCTAAAACAATATTTTGTTATTCTCGTGGTATTTCATCTCAGAAGAATGAATAAATTTCGGGCCAGTTCTTTTGCTAGTTTATTTGGCTTTCAGAATAAGCTGCCCCCTACCCAGCTTATTCTAAAAGCCCAATCAATTTTTTTTAGAAGCCTACTAGTCAAGTCTTAACTACTAGGCTTCTAAAAAAGTAAATTTAATTGAACTTTTAAAAAAGTTAGGTAGGGAACAGCTTATTGCAGCTTATTCTGAAAGCCCAAAAGAGCTTATTGCAGCTAGGATCATTCCAACTGAACCGACTGCCCCACGAACTCTCTTGTCTCAATTCTTCTGCGTCATCATTCAAGGAATGGACGGGCTAGCAAGCAATAGCGATAGCGATAGCGATAGCGATAGCAGGGAGGAATGAATGAGAGTGTCTGTCCACGCGTACGTACGTACCAGCACGAACGGCCGCTGCGTCGCTCGAGGAATGAACGAGGACGTCGACGACACCTCTCCAAGTCTCCATCGACTCCGAGGTGCCCGGCCCGTGACACGTCCATCACCACACATTGATTACTGAACGCCGAATACTCGTGGTTACGTTTTGAGGTAATATCACGGGTAGTCATAGAACTTGCGTTGCATGTTTAGTTTGGTGCTAAAACTTTGAAAATACGGTTGTGTGATCATCTAACTTGACTCAAGCGTGCAGATACGGTCACAATACGCATATACAGGCATATCGATGTGTAGGGCCCCACTTGTCAGAGACTAACAACGCTAGGCACGATGTAGTTTTACACAGAACACCCCGATTTTTTTTATTTGCAGAAGAAGTGAACCGCAGCGATGTATTTTTACAGAAAACACCCTAACTTTTTTTATTTGCAGAAAACAGGACCACAATACTGCACATATATGCAAATATTAACAACAAAAATCGCATGCCAGGACTCGAACAGACGACCAACTATTTTTTAACCTGAGAATCCAAATGCAGAAAATTAACGCCAAAAAGAATCTACCGGTAACCAACTGTTTAAATAAATACAATCTAGCCACTACAACTGTTCAGATCTAGATGTCTAAAATGGATCAGGAACTTATATATATTAAAGGAGGACGCATGTGGAGCTTAAATAGGCTATGGAGACTGCGGCCCATTTTATCTGCAGTATTTAAAATAATATATAAACATGTGTACTATAAAAATGTGCGTATTGCATATTTGGTTTTCAAAAACATTATTTAAATTATACGAACATTTCAATAATTATATATACGCACATTTTGTATAGTTCAATGTTTGTATAATTTAAAATATTAATAATTTAAAATTTAAACTGTTAAATGAATATTCAGTCGTGGCTCATATGTAAGTTATAGAACTTATTTGAATATAAGTCATGACTAAAAATTTACACAACTGAATAGTCATAAATTATTTAGTAAATGTTTGTGTTCATCATTTTTATAATGTAAATATAAGCCTCAAGTGTATATTTTTGGATTTATTAAAATATGTATCTAATAAACATTATCAATGTCCATATTAACTAAATATAAGCCGCAAGTGTGTATTTAAATGTTTTTATCTACTAATCATTATTTATTTATATATATATATATATATATATATATATATATAATATTTTTAACACACAAATATGTGAACGTACCTTTATTACTTACAAATTATGTTTTAAAAAATAGTGCGCGCAAAATGGGCCGTAGTATCCGCAGCTGAATTAAGCTCCACATGAGTTCCCGTCAAGTACATATATGTTGATTATCCATATTAGACAAAATACATATATGTACAGTACCGTGGTCCAGCTTTTATTTAAAAAATAATTTGAGGGTGTTTTGTGCAAAAAAAAAATACATCGCTGTGGTTGATTGTTTCTGAAAATAATTATTTTCAGAGTGTTCCGTGTAAAAATACATCACCCCCAGCGTCATCAGTCACTGACAAGTGGGGCCATACACATGGATACGCTCGCATATGTGTAGTGTGACCGTATCTGCACGTATGAGTTAAGTTATGTGACCATAGAACCGTATTTTTAAAGTTCTAGCACCAAACTGAACTTGCGACGCAAGTTCAATGACTTTCGGCGACATTACCTCTTACGTTTTCTGCGACCTGGCTAACCATAGCTAGCTAGGTTATCGACCCAACGCGCGTACCAGTACACGTCCTCACCCTGCCCTCTTTATATATCTTTATTATTTATATATAGGTAGGAGTAGGAGAACGTCGTTCTATTTGGAGATTATGTGTGAAAGCTTTCACTTCACAAGAAGAAGAATAGATTCAGTCGGTCACACTTGGGTGCACAACAAGTGTTGAGTATATTGTGTACGTGTATATGTGTGTAGGGCCCATCTTCTGTTTTCCTTGTATAGTTGAGGTTGTGGCCCACCTCTATACTTATATATCGTGCACAGTGCACCGATCAATACATCGTGATTGCCTGATCCATAACTTGTCCTTCTACATGATATCTATCGCAGAAGATCCTAACCCTAGCCTTGCCGCCCATGCCGCCATATACACGCCGCCGCCGCCGCCTTATTGCCTCGCGCCGCCGTCGCCCGCCCGCCGCCGCCGCCGCCCGCTAGCGCCGCCGCCTCACTGATCCGCCGCCATCGCCCCGCGCTTCGCCGCCGCCGCCTCCTGTCCGTCTGTCGTCGCCGCGCCAAGACTGCTTCGCTTCCCTCTTTTCCCCGCCGCACTCTCTCCCATCCTCACCGCGCCGCCCACCCTCCTAACCCGCGCCGCTCCGCTCCCTCTCGTACCTTCGCCGCGCCAACCCGATCACCGCCGCCACCATGAGCTCCTCCTCCTACACCGTCTCCAACCCGTTCGCCGGTCCCGACGTCACCCTCGTCCGCGACCTCAACATCCATGAGCGCGTCCCGATCAAGCTTGACCACACCACCGCCTCCTACTCCGCGTGGAAGCGGTACTATTCGCTTGTGTTCCGTGAGTATCTCTTTCACGGCCACGTGGACGGCACCGTGGACTCCGCACTCATGATCCACGACGAGGAGTGGATGATCCTCGACGCCACCATCATCCGCTGGTTCTACCTCACCATCTCCAGCGACATCTTCCACACCGTGGTGAACGACGAGGACGACGCCTATGCGGTCTGGACCAAGCTCAACGGCTTTTTCACCGACAATCGGGCTGCGGCGCAAGGTCCTCCTCTATGGTGAGTTTTACGGTGCCGGCAACTTGACTAAATCCATCGATGATTTTTGCATGCGTCTCAAGAAGCTCGCCGACGAGCTCCATGATCTGGGGGAGAAGATCGGCGACGAGCTCCTCATCAGCACCCTCTCCGGCGGCCTCAAGGAGGACTTTGGGAACGCCGCCTCCAACCTCACCCTCATCCCGGAGCCCACCTTTGGTAAGGTGGTCGCGTACCTCAAGCTGGAGGAACGCCGGATGCGGGCAGCCAGACGCGCCACCCACACCGCCTTGTTGCGGCACCAGCTGGGCTCGGCCCGCCACAGCCCCGCCCGACGCCGCCCAGCAGCGGCGCCGCCTTCCCGCTGGCTTCCCGCCGCCCACCCGCCTTCTTCCCCCCTCACCGGCCGGCCAATGGAGGAGCCGTCCGCGCGGCGCCGGGTGGGTGCAAGCATAGCAGGAGGCGGCGGCGGCGATGGCGGTGCTCAGGGAGGAGCACCACGCCAGCAGCAGCCGGCGCCTCAGCCGGCGGCCCCGTGGTACGCCGGTCAGAACCCGTGGATCGGCGTCGTCCACGCCTACTCCATGCCGGTTCCACGGGCTCCTACTCCGGGTCTTCTCGGCACTCGGCCTCCGTCACACCAGGTGTATTACGCCGCGCCACAGCCTTATGCGGCACCCTACGGGCAGCAGCCGCCGCCAGGTGGGCCGCCGCTGCTGCCCCTGACGTCTGCGCCGTCTCTTCCGCCGGCGCCGTGGGACCCGGCTCTCCTGGCGGCTCTCCACACCGCCCTTCTCCGTCGGCTACACGGCGGCGGCGGTGGTACATGGACGGTGTGCCACCGCTCATATGGCGGCATACCCGTAACCTCCATCTCGCCCACCTGTCCACACCTCCAACGCATCACCGTCGGTGACGGTTCTTCTCTTCCTATCACCCATATTGGACATACATATTTTCCGTCTAACTCCACCCTATATCCATGTCTAATATTCTTGTTTCTCCCGATCTTATTAAAAATCTTGTTTCGTTCGTTCTCTTACACGTGAAAATCCGGTGACCGTTGAATCGGCGAATGTGGTTTTTACATTAGGACGCCGCACGCGGATGGTGCTCCACCGATGTGACAGCCCGACGAGCTCTAACCGTTCACTCCGCCGTCTCCACCACTTCCGCCGCCCCTGTCGCTCTCGCCACCGGAGTGGATCTCTGGCACGCTCGCTTGGGTCATCCTAATCCTGCCACCCTTCGCCACATACTTCAGAGTTTTTCTTTCACGTGTAATAAGAACGAGGATCACTCGTGTCATGCATGCCGCCTTGGCAAACATGCTCGTCTTCCGTTTAGGGCTTCTTCCTTTGTTGCATCGTACCCGTTTGAGTTGATTCATAGTGATGTTTGGACATCTCCTGTTGCAAGTAATACGGGCTTTCTTTATTACCTTGTCATCCTTGACGATTTTTCGCATTATGTGTGGACCTTCCCGTTGCGCCGCAAGTCGGACGTTATCTCCACTCTTGTAGGTTTTTACTCTTATGTTCGCATGCAGTTTGGACGGCCCATTCTTGCGTTGCAGATAGACAACGGGAAGGAGTTTGACAACACCGCTGTTCGTAACCTTCTCGCCACAAATGGCACGATTTTTCGTCTCCCTTGCCCGTACACCTCGCAGCAGAACGGTCGTGCTGAGCGCATCCTTCGCACTCTTAATGACTGCGTTCGGACTCTCCTCTTTCATGCCAATGTGCCACCGCGCTTTTGGCCTGACGCTCTAGCCACCGCTTCTCTCCTCATCAACATCCGTCCATGCCGTACTCGCGGGAACTTTACACCTCACCACCTTCTCTTCGGTGCACCCCCCTCTTATGAAGGGCTTCGCATTTTCGGCTGCCTGTGCTACCCTAGCATCGCTGCCACTGCGCCTCATAAGCTCGCACCCCGCTCCGTCGCATGCATCTTTCTCGGCTACCCACCAAACACTAAGGGCTACCGCTGCTACGATCCCGTCTCTCACCGTGTTTTCACTTCTCGACACGTTTACTTTGATGAGATGGTCTTCCCGTTTCAGCAGCAGGCACCCCTCGTCGTCTCGTCACCGCCGGCCACCGGCGACCCATCGACGACCTCGTCAGGTGGACGAGCACGCCTGATTCATGGACCGCCTCCGGGCTTTGGCGGTCCACGGGTCCCACTGCCGGCGCCCTCCTCGGCTGGCCCTGACGGTGCGGCCGGCGCCCCGCCTTCACCCGCCGCCCCGACTTCGGCGCCTCCTCCGCCGCCTCGATGCGGCCGCCTCGCCCGCTCGCTGCTGCCTCCTCGCCGGCTCTGTCGCCGGCAGCGTCGCCGGTGTGACGCTGCCTCCGCCGCCGCCGCCCGCCGCCCGCGGCACCGGTGGCCCCGTCCGCCCGTCACCCGTGCTCGCGCCGGCATTCATCGCCGAGTCTCCGGTACTCGCGGACGAGTACTTCCTCGCCGCCTCGCCGGCGGAGCCGTCGGCCATTCTGCGTCGCCCGTGCGCCTCCGTGATCCTCACTGGGTTGCGGCGATGCAGGAAGAGTTCGACGCTCTCCAACGGAACCGCACCTGGACTCTGGTTCCCCGGCCTCCTCGTGCCAACGTCATCACCGGCAAGTGGGTCTTTCGTCACAAGACCCGCTCAGACGGTTCACTTGAGCGCTACAAGGCTCGCTGGGTGGTCCGCGGTTTCGCCAGCGCGCTGGAGTTGATTTCATGGAGACGTTCGCCCCAGTTGTTAAACCGGGCACGATCCGCACTGTCCTCCAGCTCGCCGTCTCTCGCGGCTGGCCTGTTCACCAGATGGATGTCTCCAACGCCTTTCTCCACGGCCATCTTGAGGAGCGGTGTTTTGTGAGCAACCCACCGGCCGCCGACGCCTCATTCCCCGCCATGTGTACTGCTCATTGTCGCGCTCTCTTTACGGGCTCAAGCAGCACCCGCTACCGTACCAGCAGATTGCGGGTTTCTTGAGACATCGGGCTTCAGCGTCACTCGCCGGACGCCTCCTTTGTTTGTCCATCGCCACGGTGACACGATCGCATATTTCTTGCTTTACGTCGGCGACATCATCTTGACACCTCCTCGCGGCCGTTCTTGATGATTACTCTCGGCTGCGTGACGAGTTTGCTATCAAGGACCTGGTGCTCTCCATTATTTCCTTGGCATTGAGGTCGTTCGGCGTCCGGACGGTTTCTTTCTTCATCAATGTAAGTATGCCCATGAGCTTCTTGCGCTACCGGCATGCTCAATCGCCATCCGGTTGCTACTCCTGTTGACACGAAGGCCAAGGTTTCGCTCTTGAGGGTTCGCTGCGTCGGATGCTCCGTTCTACGGTCTATTGTCGGTGCTCTCAAGATTGACTCTCACCCGACCGGATCTTGAGATGCTGTCCGGCGGTGTGTCTCCACATGCACGCCCTCGTGACTCTCATCGACTCTCGTGAAGTGGATCGCCGCTACATCCGCGACACGATGTCCCTTGGGTTGACACTCACGGCGTCCACTTCTCTGGCGATGGTGGCTTACTCCGATCTGATCGGGCGGCTGCCCGATACTCGTCGGTCCACCTCGCATCTGCGTCTACCTCGGTCCTTCCTCGTCTCGTGGTCGCCCAGCGACAACCCACGGTTTCACGCTCTAGCGCCGAGGCTGAGTACCGAGCTGTGGCCAACGCTGCCGCCGAGTGCACCGCTTCGACAGCATTTCAGAGCTACATCACGATGTCTCCCGAGCTACGGTTGTCTCATCGCGACAACGTCTCTGCGGTGTACCTCTCCGCCAACCCGTTCATCATCGCCGGACGAAACACATCGAGCTGGACATTCACTTTGTGCGCGAAAGGTGGCTCTTGGACGCATGCGGTTCTCCATGTGCCGACCGCTCAGCATTCATTGATGTGATGACGAAGGACTGCCGACTTCCACCTTTGAGGAGTTTCGTTCGATCTCTGCGTCGGGCGCCGCTTCGATCGATGGGGTGTTGAGTATATTGTGTACGTCTATATGTGTGTGTCGGGCCCACCTCCTGTTTTCCTTGTATAGTTGAGGTTGTGGCCCACCTCTGTACTTATATATACGTGCCTGGTGCACCGATCAATACATCGCAATTGCACAGCCCATAACTTGTCCTTCTACAACAAGGAAATTGGGCAGGGTTTGGCGCCACCTTTCTTGTGCTTATATGACCACTAGGTATGGCAAACGAGGCTGTCACGTCCACCAAAGACCCCGCGTAACAATCATACTCGTAATATGGCAAAAGGAAAGGAGAAACGCGTGGCTGTACAGGTTGAGCCCCATGGACAACCGGAACCCGGGCCAGCACTCTCTCTATTCACAAACATGGGGGGCGACATGGATTTATGGGAGCTTCTGCTGATTGAAACGAAGCTAGGAAGAGCGCCCTACCATGAGTGTGCCGGTGTCTACGAGCGAGTTCATGGCTTTCAACTTTGAACCGTCGGCGCCATCCATGTCTTAATCGAATCTCAATCAATCAGCGACTGATACCGCATCAACGGACGTGCTAGCGCGGACAGATAGTGACGTGTACAACTTGTTTACTGATCCTCTGCGTGAACAGTCCGGCCAACAGCGACGATACGCTACCGCTAATGCACGCGGCTAAACAGCTAAACTAGTGCAATTATTTGAGGGAAAATGACAGGTTTGCTTGCAATTGCACTGGTAGTACGACTCGACGAGATCCCTCATGATCAACTGTTCCAGGGGCCGCAGGAGATGGTAAATGCCTCGGAGCTTGAATGCAAAGTATACATGTTGGACTTGTTATATTTGTGTCGAATATGTACGCAAGGGGTTACGTGGACTTGGAGTTGTAATTGGTGTGGTTAGGTACGAGTTGTGTAGGAGTCGGACACTTGTATCCTTGGCCTCTTATATACGGAGGGGCACCACACGTTGTAACCCATGACGACTTGATAGCAACAGGTACGCGTGGGAGCCGGCGGCTTGTGCTTGATACCGCGGCGGCGGTGTTTGCGGTATCTTGGGAAGGAGCGCCCGTAGTCATGCCCCGGGGATGTAGCCATATCGGTGAACCTCGTTAACAAATATCGTGCCTCGGTGTGTCGTCTATGATCTTGCATTAGCGTTTTATTCTAACAAGTGGTATCAGAGCAAGGTTGCGAGAAGGCTACGTGGAAGATCATCCGAAGGTGCGAGGATCATGCTCGACGGGTGCCAGGGAACGTCCGATTGGTACAAGGTGGAGCATGGCAGCGATTGCGGATGCGGTCGGTGGTGTCGGACACTTCAGGCGGGAGGCTTGAACCGTTCGATGGGCTGCTGTCGGTAAGGATCGGCTAGACGTGGCGATCGGACCGGCGTAGTGGCTGTTGAAGACGCTGCGAAGCGACGGTTTCGCTCGCGATCGGTGGCGGCGGGCGTGGGGACGGTCGGATAGATCGGAGTGTGAGAGCATCGAGATGATGCGCTTCGGTGTTATACAAGGGCGGCGGCGCTGCATCAGGATGATTGTGTCGGCGACACGGTGGCCAGATCTGACACGGCTCGTGTACCAGACGATGCGCGAGGTGGCGATATTCTGGCGGGGTTGGCGTTGGTGAGTACGCGCGACGAGGCTGAACAGATTGCTGGCGAGAACCAAGATCAGAGACGGCGTTAGCTGTTTGTCGGAATTTGCGGCGAGTTTTTCCGAGACAAACGGAATCGAGAAAGTCAGGCTTGGTTGCGGCGCTGCGAACGCGAGACGGCACTCGGAGCCACGGAAGACGCGTGTGGGAGTCGGTCTCGGCAGCAGCGCAACGCACGGCAGCGCGCAACGCGTAAGGCAAAGGCGTATCAGGAAGGAGTCCAGGCGAGATTGGCGTACATACATGGCGGCTCTGATTAAACAAAAGGCTTAGCGTCGACTGGCGGAAGTTGTTTGGATTGGTATGCGTGCATGTTGGGAAAAGGCTGATCATAATTGGATTTATTTTAGGAGACTGCAAACCTTGACCGTAATGTTGTGGCACTCGGTTTCCATGTGAGAAAAGGGAAAGACAGGGCCGCGATCCAGCGGTAATAAAAGGCTGGGTGACGAGGCTAGCAGGGCACAAAAAAACAATCTGCAGGTTCAGGAAAAAGGTGGAGCAGCCAGTTTTGACGAAGAGCGGGTTCCACAGAAATTTCTGAAGGGCAGACAGGAAGGTTGTGTGGGTCAGATTTCTTGGTCGATCGCATACTGCGGCGTGGCTTCAGACGAGGAATACGGGATCGGTGATCTTTTTCGTGAGGAAGTCGCAGAGGAAAACAAGGGCGGTAAGACCGGCGGCAACAGGTCGGTTAGATCGCGGCTCGGCATGGCGCCGGGGTTCACCAAGTTTGATGTGGAGAAATTCGATGGCACGAGTAACTTCGGTCTATGGCAAACAAAAGTCAAGGATATTCTGGCGCAGCAGGGAATCTTGAAGGGTTTGCAGGAGACGAAGCCGGCCAAGGTTGACAACGATGCGTGGGAGGATATGCAAGTGCAGGCGGCCGCTACCATACGGCTTTGTCTTGCGGATCAGGTCATGTATCATGTCATGGACGAAGATACTCCTAAGGAATTTGGGATAAGTTGGCAAATCGTTATATGTCCAAGTCGTGACCAATAAGCTATATTTGAAGCAAAAGTTCTATGGCACAAGATGCAGGAGGGTCGGATCTTGTGGAGCATGTGAATGCCTTTAATCAGTTGGTCACGGATCTAGCGTCTGGATGTGAAGATTGAGGATGAGGATAAGGCACTACTTCTTCTTGTTTCGTTGCCACCGCCCTATGAGCATTTGGTCATTACATTGACACATGGAAAGACAACCATCAATAATGAGGAAGTCACCGCAGCGTTACTTGGACATGAGTTGATGAAGCAAAAGAATGCTGCAGAAAGGAGAGTACTCAAGGTTTGGGGTTGGCGTTAAAGGTTATCACCAGAAGGACAAGAGGCGGAGAAGAAAAAGAAGAAAAAGGTGCGATGCTACTGGTGCAAAGGCGGGGACATATAAAGAGGGAATGCCGAGGCGAAGGGTGGGGCAAGTGCTAATGCGGCTACTCATGGTGATGACTCAGACAGCAGTAGTGATGTTCTCGTAGTATCAAACATGCGGTCAACAAAAGCTGAAGCGTGGATGTTGGATTCAGCTTGCTCTTTTCATGCGACGCCCAACAGGGAGTGGTTCTCTTCGTACAAGTCTGGTGAATTTGGTTTAGCCTATGTGGGCGATGACACATGTTATCGTGTTGCTGGAGTAGGTGACATCAAAATCAAGATGGTTGACGGAGTTGAGTGGATGCTTCGGGGAGTCAGGCATGTGCCAGGGCTAAGGAGGAATCTAATTTCGCTTGGTGTTCTTCATGATGGTGGTATGGAATTCCGTTGTGATCGGGATATGAAGACCATGGAAATCATGGAAGATGGGGTGACTGTGATGATAGGAGAGAGGACGGCTTCGCATCTTTACAAGTTGCAAGGGAGCACTATTGCAGGTGGAGCCATGGAGAGTGGAGTTGCAAGAGTAGCAGTGGAGTCTCACGGTGGCGGCGGGTCTGGCCCGTCGGGTAGCTCTCAGTAAGCTACGAAGGAGACAACCCAAGTCCGGAGTACATGGAGGTTCGAGCATGGACGACTTCTAAGTGGTGGAGAATATTCGCCAAGGTGGAGTTTGTTATATTTGTGTCGAATATACTATGTACGCAAGGGGTTACGTGGACTTGGAGTTGTAATTGGTGTGGTTAGGTACGAGTTGTGTAGGAGTCGGACACTTGTATCCTTGGCCTCTTATATACGGAGGGGCACCACACGTTGTAACCCATGACGACTTGATAGCAACAGGTACGCGGGGGAGCCGGCGGCTTGTGCCGGCGCCCGGGCGGCCGGTGTTGCGGTATCTTGGGAGGAGCGCCCGTAGTCATGCCCCGGGGATGTAGCCATATCGGTGAACCTCGTTAACAAATATCGTGCCTCGGTGTGTCGTCTATGATCTTGCATTAGCGTTTTATTCTAACAGGACTAATAAAAACACTTCGTTCTAATAATGCTCCCCTAAAAAAATTCCTTTAGGAATTTGCGTTGGGCTAGGGGGCCATAGCCCCCTCAGCTATACACATAGCTCCGCCATTGCCTCCATGCTACTCCCACATCAACAACCAACCAAGCTTACACTAATGAAGTAAGTAGGATTAACGAGTGATGTAAATCAAAGGCTTATGTACGGCACTGGCCTCTAACTTAATCAGATGTAGGATGCTAGAATGTCATTGGTGTTAATATTATTCAGTAAACCGTGCTTAGCGTGTGTGATGGGGCAACTAACCATCGTTAATGCTAATTAAATCACCGATCTTTAAACAAAAAAAATGTCTTTTATGGGCGGAGATGCTCTCACGTTGTCCCACGCATACACAGTGGTGATACGTGTTGACTTGTCCTTCTCAGTCCTTTTTATTATACTACCTGGAATACTAGTTAAATGCTTGTGGATTTCCACGGAAATACTTAAAAAGAACAATAAATAAACAATTCTAATTTGAAATATTTGTCAAATTGAAAGAACAAAAGCAATGTGGAGTGCGAGCTCCTACGGGCCGGCGCGGACAAGCTTCACGAGTCAGCGACCAGCTTAGCCCAGTCGATCTCGTTGGAGCCGCTATTGGATCTACTTCCGCCCATGGCGGAGGTGGCGGGAGGGATTGGAGAGAGGAAGGGGAGTCGGCGGGACGAATTGGGGAGAGGAAGGGGAGGTGACGGAGGGGAACAGAGAGGCCGAGAGGACTCGAGTGAGTCGGGTTTGACTAGGGTTCGAACGATTGGATGGGGTTTTCGTGCGACAATGATAGGGGTGACGTGAGCCATACTGGGCCAATCCGACATGGCAACGGTGTTCGGTTGTATCCAGGCCTCCCCATATCTGTCTCACATATGGGTTGGGTAAGGGGGTTGCTGGACAGCCGGGATGTGTTGGGCTGCATGTAGGGAATCCGCTTGGGTGGCTTTTTTCGACGACGGTTGTTGTTCCGGTGAGCTGGTTCTTTGGCGTCTTGACACGACTACTTCCCGACTGTCTACTAAAACAAAATTTGCCGGGCTCCAATGAAAGAGAGACGATGACGGTGGCGCACCTTCGGCTCCCTCCCATGCTTGTAGTCTTCGCTTGGAGATTTACGGACATGGATATAATTTTTTTATTGATTCTTGTGTCTTTTGTACTAGCACAAAAATAGATTGAAATATTCTTCTTGTGTCTCTTTCTCGCGTGTGTGTCACGAACAATGGCCGTGTCCTTCTTAGTACGAGCATATATGGACACGTTCCTTTCGATCCTTCACAGGCTCACATCACTAATACATTGCCATCATCGATCGCTTTGATCGGACCGGAGGAGCATGACGTGATGTCTTAGTATCGTATACCATGACCAGGACGTAAACGACTACGTTTACATACACATAGTTGCTCTAGTGCATGCAAAGACTTGCAACATCGGAAGAAATAACCAACTGCTGCCCAAATTCCAATTGTGTTACCAAGGACAGACAGTTTGACTAAATTCTTGGACGACCGAAACTTGCGCGTGACAAATGTGACATGCAGGTCTCGCATTGTTAGGCTGCTCCTAATTAAATTTGTTTGAATATTCTCACTCCAGTTTGACAATCTTGACGCAGACATGCTGGCCCGTCAACCAGTGCAGCCAGTACAGGGAAACCAATCATGTTTATGCTTAAAAAAAAACAATCACATTCACACCATTAATTGCGCCGACAGTTGAAAGCAGTATGCCGGCGACGTCGAGAAGTACGTCGCGCCGGAACTAGGTCTGCCGTCGCCATTAACAGGTACTGTACCGGCGAGGCGACGCGCAAGTGCAACCAAGACAGACAAAATTCTTTCGGCCAGTTTCTTGTGAATGGATGTTGCAACAACCCCTGTATCCACCGATCTCCATACGCCACGCGAGGACGGGATCGATCGTTTCATTGCATCATCGTTCGATTGCTGTACACACCCACACCAATCTCATATGATCCGATGTGATCTGTTTCGCTTCCATCCATCCGTCCGGCAGCGACCGGCCGCTCTACCTCTACCTACATGTGTGGATGGTCGTGTCTGTCGATCCCAAAAATGGCAGTATGGAGCCAGGAGCGGTGGGTAGCCGCGTACTGCACCTAGTATTTCTCTTCAGAAGATATGTGCATGCGGTATTCATTGCGGTTGCCGGTTCTTGGTGCACCTTGCCCCTCCCCAACACACACACACACACACACTACTCGCAATGAATCTTTCGACAAGTTGTTGAAAACATCTGCGAAAGGCTCTGTTGGAGAAGCTGTTTGTTGACACGAGAGAAGAAAAGAATAAGAAGAATTTGTTTTCTTCTTGCAGTAGCTCTCAATCAGCTAAAAATCAGGACAGAGGCCTTTGTGTAGGAAATTTAACAAGCGCCCAGATAACACCGAATGATGGCAATTAAGCAACAAGGATTAGTACCAACCACAGCAAGCACCCACCATCTCCCTGTAAGAACTGATCTCCTTGCTAATGAAAGAACCTGCTGGGTCGACGGCGACTGCTAACGCCCGGGCAGGAAGACCGGCCAGTTAATGAACGAAGAAGCCCCAACAAAACTCATTGCCTTTGTAGTACCGCTGCGTGTTGCTGGCTCTTGCATGACACTCACAGTAGCTTCAAGCATTTAGACTACTCCTAGAGTACTCTTGCAATTGCAGTGGAAGTGATTGATACTACTCCTAGAGTATTCCTGCAATTGCAGTGGAAGTGATTGATACTACTCCTAGAGTGATCATTGTTGAATGTTGCGTGAACTGAAATGAAAGTCGCGAACCAAACCTTTGGTTGGATGGTTAGAGAGACTGTGGTATCCACAGTTCATCAGGTTTCAAGTCTGGTGCTCGCATTTATTCCTGAATTTATTTCACGATTTCCGACGATGCGCATTCAGTGGGAGGAGACGTTCCCGTCGACGACGAAGTGCCTACGGTGACGTCGTAAATTTCAAGATGATATGCTGGCTCAGTCTTTCGAAGGTGCTCATAGGGATATGATGCACGTGTGTGCGTTCATAGGGGTGAATGTATGTGCGTGCATATAAGCGCTTGCATCTGCACAGTGTTCAAAAAAAACTATAATGAAGATCGAGATCGGGACAAAAACGTTGGACCATGTGGCTCGTGCCGTGCGGTGCGGTGCATGGACGGGGAACGGGCACACATGTCGTCGGTCGAAAACCGTGGTGGAACGGAACGGAGCGTGAAGGAGGCAATCACAAGCCTATGAGGTTGTCCGAGCCCCTCACACGTTCATTAGGCCTGGAGCGCCATTTCAAAAAACTAGACGTGCCATTACTGTCTGGAGTCACGCGTTTTTTTTAACCAGGTAGTACTTCCTTTCTTTTTATTCACTACGCATATTTGTTTTGGTCAAGGTCAAAGTATAAACAAAGTATTAACATACACGATAACAAATCAATGCCCATCAATGCCGTTAGATTCATTATTGAAAATACTTTCACATCCTATAGCTAGATTTGTTTTTGAAAATGTTCAGTTTTTTCTATGAACTTGGTGAAACTTTATGAAGTTTGACATCAGTCAAATCTAGAGTAAATAAAAACTGAGGGAGTATATTTTACCTTGAAACATTCTCTAACACCCGGCCTACCCAATCCCAGACTGCTCGAACCGACGGCCGATAAGTGCCTAGCCACAAAAACATGACCCAACCGGGGCTCCTCAACCATGAACCGCATCGTCCAGGCTTACCGGCACCCCTCAAACTCTGCACATACCCCCACACTACCCCCACTTAAAATCCACACCCGGAGCAAACACTAGATTCACTTCACTCTCCACATCACTCCCCATTTGTTCCATCCCCCTCTCTCTGTCCAATTTCAAGCATGGAATCGGCAGTGGCGGGGCGACGACGAGGAGCTGGCCCTCCACATCGCCCTACAACACTTGCGGATCGACAAAAGCAACAGCTCCGGCTCTGCTCTGTCCCCTATCACCCGCCGCCGCAGCCCAGAAGCGTACAACATCGCGCGCTCCGTCTGCTCCACACCATTGGCCCGCCACGCCCTCCCAATCCTCCGGCCGCTGCTCCTCAAGGGAGAGGGCGGAGGCGGCGGTGGAGGCGGTCACACAATCCTCCCATCTCCGACGTGGACTGACGACTTTGCCAAATGAGGAGAAGCACCTCCTTGCAGTTGTGTACTGCTGGTCACTTACGAGCTGTAGAGACGGACGCCCGCCAGCTCGGTCGGAAGAACGCCAAGGTCATCTGGCTCGGAGAAGGAGGAGGCAGCGGTCTCAAGAGAGGCGAAGCTCGCGAGGCAATTGAATGGCCGACTACATCTCGTCCTTGTATGACAACTCTGAAAACTCCCCGCCTGTCGTTGATGCCTACACGGAGGGCTACAGCCATGCCGGCAAAGGACCGGCGAGAAAGTGATGGAGAATCTCGTCCATCTCCGACTCTATTTACTTTTTAGGTAATTTTAGTTTATCACTAGTAGAAAACGGGCCAATGGTCCAGGCCGGCCCAGCCCATTAGTCCCGGTTCAAACCAGAATCGGGACCAATGGGGGCATCGGACCCGGTTCGTGAGCCCCGGAGGCCGGCCGGGCCACGTGGGCCATTGGTCCCGGTTCGTCTGGACCTTTTGGTCCCGGTTGGTGAGGCGAACCGGGACCAATGGGCCGCACTCCTGGCCCACCACCATTGGTCCCGGTTGGTGTCATGAACCGGGACCAATAGGCCTCTATTAGTCCCGGTTCGAGCCATCAACCGGGACTAAATAGTTGGTACCCGTTGCGACCAGAGTTTAGTCCCACCTCGCCAACCGAAGGGGAACGGGACTAGTTTATAAGCCCCTCCCTCTCTACCTTATTGAGCTCCTCCGATAATGAAAATAGATGCGCTTATATAGGTAATTTAGCATAAATTCATACGGTTTTCTCTTGTAATTCGTTATGAATTTAAGTTGAATTTCCTCTATAAGCGCATCTGTACTCATTTCTGAGTAGTTTTTTTTCTTTTTCTGCTATATTTATTTTTTCCTTTTTATTTCTGAGTTGTAATAAGCCATTAAAAATAAGCATATATGCTCCTTTTTTAGTACAGTTAATCACAACTATTTTTTGCTTCTATTCATTTCTGAGTAGTTTTTTATATAGTATTTTTTTCTGCTATATTATTTTTTCTTTTTATTTCTGAGTTGTAATAAGCCATTAAAAATAAGCATATATGCTCCTTTTTTAGTATAGTTAATCACAACTATTTTTTGCTTCTATTCATTTCTGAGTAGTTTTTATATAGTTTTTTCTTTTTCTGCTATATTATTTTTTCTTTTTATTTCTGTGTTGTAATAAGCCATTAAAAATAAGCATATATGCTCCTTTTTTAGTACAGTTAATCACAACTATTTTTTGCTTCTATTCATTTCTGAGTAGTTTTCTATATATTGTTTCTTTTCTGTTATATTTTTTCTTCTATTTATTTCTGAGTGATTTTTTATATATTTGTTTCTTTTCTGCTACATTTATTTTTTTTTTCTTTTTTTTCTGAGTTGTAATAAGTCATTAAAAATAAAAAGAGTCGCAATGCTCGTTAATTTGCTTCAAGCCTTTCGGAATAGTGTCAACTGCACTGCACATAGCTCTGTGCAGTCTACCGTATTCCGCAAGGCTTGAAGCTAACCAACGTGCAGGAGCATTGTGCATCTTCGTCATTGTATCTGCACTCAGGGCTTATAAACAGTTGCGAGTGCCTCTCGCTTGACGAGGTGGGACTAAAACGAAGCTGCTGGAAGAATCAACAAAAAACAATTGCAGAAGATAAAAAAAAGTAGTTAGACGGGTCCATTGGTCGGTTGGTGGCACCAACCGGCACTAATGCCCTCTCTTTGGTCGATTGGTGGCACCAACCGGGACCAATACTCATCCTTTGTCGGTTGGAGCCACCAACGGGACCAAATCTTCGCTTCCGCCTTTGGGCTCGCTTTGAAAAGAGGCCTTTGGTCCCGGTTGGAGGCATCAACCGAGACTAAAACATTGGTCCCGGTTTGTGCGCGAATCGACCAATGTCGCTATATATACAAGACTTAGCGTCCTACTCTCCCGACTTGATCTCTCCGCCTCCTCCTCCTCCACGCCGCTCGCCGCCGCCGCCACGCCGCCGCCGCCGCTTCGCTTCCGACGCGCGCCGCCCGCCCTTCGACGCCTGGTCCGCCCCGCCCTTCTCGCCGCCTGCCGCGTCGCCCTTCCTCGCCTCGACGCTGTTGCCGCCTCGCCGCTTCATCGCCGCCGCTTCCTTCGCGTCCATGCTTCGCCACCGCCCATGACTCGCCCGCCGCGCCGCCGCCGCCGCCACGCCTCGCCGCACCTGCCGCGCCGTGAAGTGAGCCTCTTTTTTAATTTTGTTAGATTTGTTTTAGATTTTTTGTAGTTCATAGATTTTTTGTTAGATTAGATATGTAGTATTTAGATATGTAGTTAATGTAGATTGTGTAATTAATTTGTTCAAATTATGTTAGATTTTTTTCTGTAAAAGATTTTTTATGTTAGATTTTTTCTGTTAGATTTGTTCATATTTTGTAATTTAGATCTTTATTTTAGATTAGATGTGTAGTAATTTAGATATGTATTATATTATGTTAGATTTTTTTCTGTAAAAAGATTTTTTATGTTATTTTTTATGTTAAATTTTTTTCTGTTAGATTTGTTCTTATTGTGTAATTTAGATCTTTATGTAGGATTAGATGTGTAGTTATTTAGATATGTATTATATTATGTTAGATTTTTTTCTGTAAAAGATTTTTTTGGTTAGTTTTTTATGTTAGATTTTTTTCTGTTAGATTTGTTCATATTGTGTAATTTAGATCTTTATGTTAGATTAGATGTGTAGTAATTTAGATATGTATCATATTATGTTAAAAAATTCTGTAAAAGATTTTTATGTTAGATGTTTTTTTTCTATTAGATTTGTTCATATTGTGTAATTTAGATCTTTATGTAGGATTAGATGTGTAGTAATTTAGATATGTATTATATTATGTTAGATTTTTTTCTGTAAAAAGATTTTTTTGTTAGTTTTTTATGTTACATTTTTTCTGTTAGATTTGTTCATATTGTGTAATTTAGATCTTTATGTTAGATTAGATGTGTAGTAATTTAGATATGTATTATATTATGTTAGATTTTTTCTGTAAAAGATTTTTTATGTTAGTTTTTTATGTTAGATTTTTTTCTGTTAGATTTGTTCATATTGTGTAATTTAGATCTTTATGTAGGATTAGACGTGTAGTAATTTAGATATGTATTATATTATGTTAGATTTTTTTCTATAAAAGATTTTTTTTGTTAGTTTTTTATGTTAGATTTTTTTCTGTTAGATTTGTTCATATTGTGTAATTTAGATCTTTATGTTAGATTAGATGTGTAGTAATTTAGATATGTATTATATTATGTTAGATTTTTTTCTGTAAAAAGATTTTTTATGTTAGATTTTTTCTATTAGATTTGTTCATATTGTGTAATATAGATCTTTATGTAGGATTAGATGTGTAGTAATTTAGATATGTATTATATTATGTTAGATTTATTTTCTGTAAAAAGATTTTTTTGTTATTTTTTATGTTAGATTTTTTTCTGTTAGATTCATATTGTGTAATTTAGATCTTTATGTTAGATTAGATGTGTAGTAATTTAGATATGTATTATATTATGTTAGATTTTTTCTGTAAAAAGATTTTTATGTTAGTTTTTATGTTAGTTTTTGTTAGATTAGATGTGTAATTTATTTTTTGTTCATAGTATTTAGAAAAAGGAAAAAAGAAGAAGTAGTTTATATATAGTTGAACTAGCTAGCTGATTTAATAAACTAATTTATTTTACTATATAATGAAGTAGTTTGTTTTAATAAGTACTACTTATTTATTTATAGTAAGTGTTTAGTAGTTGAACTAGATAGTTGATTTAATTAATAAGACTACTTTTATTTAACTATATATAGAAGTAGTTCAGCGTCGATGTCGGCGATGCCTATCCCGCATCCTCGCGTAAATCGACTCGGCGGTGGAGGCCTGCTTGATCGTGGTCATGTTCGGACTGGGCTCCGCCGGTTGGTATTGGGAGGTGCTACCTTTCGGGGACGAGTTTGGTGAGGAGGCAAGCCCGTTGTTGACCCGATCCTTGTTTGGTGGCGGTCGCGTGGGCGATGGCGGTGGTGAGGCATCCGGACACCGCGGAGGTGGTACGTCACCGTGTCGGCGAGGAGGACGAGCACGTCCGTCGCTGCATGGTTGCATTGGAGGGAGGTTCGACAATACCGGCGGGTTCTTGATGATCTCACTAGAGCTATGATCTGTGATGGTTCCTTATCTTTGGGTGTCCACCGCCTGCGTCGATACCGTCCGGGGCTACGGTTCTAGTTGTATTAGTGATAATATGCGATGATGTACGGACACCAAGAGATGATGTACTTTTGCTTATAATTATTGAATGCATGCTAATTTGAATACTATACTTTATTTTGTGATTTGGTTTTGCTTATTGAATGCTCATATTGGATAAGTTCTCCTTCATTCCCGTGTGCTAGACAATTTGGTATAATGATGCATTCAGGAATGAAAGAGGAGCTACGCACGTACATCGATCATCGATAGTCAACCTGTGATTTATAATAATGATCTAGTTTAATATTTGAATTATGAACGTTGGCCGGAAATGTCGTACTCATCTGACGACGAAAATCGCCCGGGGGAGTGCGACTGGTGCCACGACGACCGAGGTATGTGCGATGATTCCTTGAGTGGAGGAAGATCGGCGCTCAAAGATTAAGCTCGAGAAGACTTGCGATGTTCATACGGATGCAAGCACGACAATAGTTTTTTTTTCGTAATTAAGCACGACTTCAACTATTTTAACGTGTATTTTTCATCTTTTCCAATTCGACTAGCTTATCCCATGCTTTGCAAGACGCTATGTCTTGGAGAGGTTGGATTTTGAAGACCATGAAAATTTCGAAACCAAAAAAATTATCTTAAGTACCGAACATGGTGTGGATTTTCAAGTAAAGCTATACAATGCTCAGAGTGTAACCCATTTTGGTTGCAAAAATTGGGATACATTTTGAAAGATGTATGGTCTTGATGAGGGTATGATTGTCACATGAATCTTGGTGATCCTACAATCGAGCAAGAGACACCTTCGATTTGGGTCTTTGTGGATACACCTCCAGTTCTTCCCTCATGTGAGCTAAACATAGTTATTAAGTAATTTATATTGTTTATTTCAAAATATATAGTTGACAACTTATCTCCATTGACAGCTTATTTTCATTCTTCAAAGAATGTGCGGAAGATGGTAGACAGAACGTACTACACCGAAGGCTCCGAATTAACTTATTAGGAGAAACGACATCTGGTCGGATTTTGTACTGATCTTGAGAATTACAATATCTACAATCAAACTCCTCAACATTATGGTCAATATATGCCACTAGTGCACGTGTTGAACTACGGTAACTACCATGGAGATACCTTGGTAAGATTATTTTTTACTATTACAACATCCGTGCATCTTTTTACACACTTCTAAAACTAGTACATCATTGCTAACTACGAAGTTATTATTATGTTTTTCAACAGATAATCCCGAATGATTGTGTGCCTCATCTGATGTATACGCGTGGTAGCATTCATGTTTTGAACATACTACCAGGTCGTCCTACGAATCTCAACTGTCCATACCGGGTTTCTAAAAGAAGTGAAGACATAACAATCAAAGAATGGAAAAAATGTATGGATAATCGTAAGGAGCTTCTTGGAAGCAATAAGCAGCGAAAGGCAAGAATTGGAGACAGGATGATCGCCATTCTTCATAATGAAGAGTCGGGTCTATATTGTTTTATGCTATTTTACCTTAAGGGTGTTTAGGTCCTATACCGGTAATCGATGATCATGTGCTAAGAATAATTATGTAGGGTTGGGTTCGATGACTATATATGAGGATGATGATCGTATGACTTATTATTAATAACGAGTAGAAGTAGTATGATGATGCATGATTAGGACTTTATTATATGCATATATATGATGATGTATGATGCAAAGCATGCATGAGCCATGTCATATCTGCGGGTGCAATGAACATAGCAGCAGCGTTGATAAACCAAGGACGAAGATAAGAGAGGACACTTCTCTCTATTAGCTAGCTATAATATCAACCTAAAAATAAACCCCCAAACCCCTAAAGCAGCAACTTTTGTAAAAAAAATGACTTTTGGTCCCGGTTGGAGCCACCAACCGGGACCAAAGGCCCTCTGACTGGGCTCGGTGCACAGGGCCACGTGGAGCCACATTGGTCCCGGTTCGTGTTTGAACCGGGACTAATGGCTGGTGGCATTAGTAACGACCCATTAGTCCCGGTTCGTGAACCGGGACTAAAGGCCTTTACGAACCGGGACTAATGGGTGGTTTTCTACTAGTGTATAACTATCTCTATTGGCTATACAACGATGCTACTTTCACCCGAGTTATGTGGATTTGCGGTTTGTTATGTGTTCATTTGCTCGATGTTCACTATTTCATTGAACATCAACGTATTTTCATCATGCATAGCAGCGGCCGTCGCCCCCCAGCCCATGAGATTTTTTCATACTATTCCTCAGTAAAATTTGCAGAGAATCAACAAAATCCGGCCCAATCCTAATTTGGGTTGCACTGAGGAAGACTAGTATAAGATCTGCCAATCTTTTTGAATATACAGAACATGTTTAAAAATTCTGAAAATATTTGGAGACACACATCCATGTTTGATGTACAATCTCAAAAAAAAAAGCTCCTAATTCAAGCTACACCTAGAGAAACAAAAAGGACAAAATCAGATGCGAATAGTGTCAAACACAATTCACCCAAAGCTGACACTATTCACAATTGAATTTGTCATTTTTTTATACATGGTCAACATTTTTCTATACACATTTAATATCTTTCAATTCCTTGGTTATTAGTGTTTAAATACTTCGTTTTTCCAAATGCTTGACTAATATTTTCTAAAAACGTGATCAACGTTTTTTCTACACACATTTATAACATTTTTAAAATGCTTGATTAACATTTTTCGAATACAATATTAGCATTTTTATTAAATAGTCAACAGTTTTTTCTATACACGTTTTAACATTTTCAAATGCTTCATTAACTATTTTCAAATACAAGTTTGTCATTTTTCTAATACATGTCCAACTTTTTTTAATACACATTTAACATTTTTAAATGCTTGATTAACATTTTTCTTCAAATACTTTCTTAACTGTTTTTAAATTCTTAATCAATTTTTCACACACGTTACATATATTTTTGTATATATGAGAAACATTTTTATACACATTTAATATTTTTCAAATGCTTTGTTAACATTGTTTAAATTTTTTTGTAATATGTTTCTTTTGGAATATGTGAAAGCATAAACGAAAGTAAAAAAAGAAGAAGAAAAGTGAACAAAAAAAAGATCGTGGCCTCCCGCACGACTGGGCCGTCCCATTTAATGAGGCGCCTAACGCGAGAGCATGCTTGGTCTCACTCTAAGACATGGAGCTGCCTCATCTTTTTCTTTTTTGACGGGCAGCTGCCTCATCTTTTTGGCACTGATTAGAGGCTGAGATCAGACTGTTTTAAACAGGGCTAAGCCTATCACGTATTTTCGGAGCTCCTCAATAGGAAATGAAACAGTACTTGTGTATGGACGAACAGTAGTTTCGGAGCCCATCTTTTTTCATGAACGAACATAGAGACGTAGTGGCTCCAGCCAGAGAGAGAGAGAGTTGCATCATATGGGCACGGTCTTGTCGCGTGCACGAGTAGGCGCCACGCAAAGAAGTGAGATATTCCCAAGCTAGTGAACGATGTAATTTTTGTCATTAGATGTTAATAAAGCTATCCATGATGCACTATTATTCCAAAAAAGGGGGTTAAACGAACTGGGCGGCATCGAGAAAGCGGCCACGGTGGAGCGAGGGGGGAACAGGTCACCGTACGTTTGGTCCTGCATTAGCGGCGCGATTTCCTCCGTTCCCCGCGCGCCGGCCGCAGACGTGCCGCGCACCAACAACACAACCACAGCCGGATGCGGCGCATGCTATCCCGCCCGCCGGCGGCTTTGCGAGTTCTTTCCTTCCTTCCGTCTGTTGTTGCGGTTGTTTCTTCATGTGAGGTGAACCTTAGACCTCTCTCAATGTAAATGTGCGTAGACGAAGTGTTAAGTGTATTAAATACCTAAGCAACTCAAGTTTCCAATGCATAGGTGCTTAACTTGTTGTTGCTAAGCATACTGTTAGAAGGGAGAGAGGGATTGGTGGAATAGTTCGTGTTGTATTGCTTGAGCCTCGTGGGCATATATATAGGAGTACATTATCTACTTGGAGTACAAGGCAAGCCAGAATATTTTCTAGTCTAACCAATGTTTCCTAATACAATCACGTTACTCAACATCCCCCCGCAGTCACAACGGTAGCGACGCAGACGGTGAGACTGGAGAAGAATCCGAAGGCAAGCCGACGGACACCGCCCCATAGTCGTAACGGTCGATGCATCGCGGAGTTGTGGCTGGAGTGGCAACCGACGAGGTTGCTCAAGCAAGGCGGTAGCCCTTTGTGCCGTTTGTCGAGGTAGCCGAGAGCGTGTGTGGTGGAGCCGTGGTCGAGGTAGCCGTGCGAAGAATGCCGGGGTCGATGTCGAGTCGGGGTGGCCGGTGTCGAGGAAGTTGCCGTGGAGCCGCGGGCGCAAGAGGGCGCCGAGTTAGCATGGGCGCAGTGGTGTCGAAGTAGGGGTGCGCCGGGAAGAAAATGTTGTTGGCGACGCGTCGCGGCGGGTTTGCCAAGCCCGAGGACACATCGTGGACGAAGGCACGCACCGTGTTGCCAAAGACCGGGCATGCGAGACGGACGAAGACGAAGTTGATGAAGCGCCGCGCCAGCTTGCTGAGCCTGTGGACACGTCAGGACGAAGGCACGCGACGGTGTTGCCAGCACCGGGCATGCGTAGACTGGGACCTGCACAAGTTGTACGCCATGTCGAAGAAGTCGGAGAGGCCAGCAGAGAAGGACTTGACGACGGTTGCGGCGCCAATCGGCACGGGGCCAATGTCGCACGCGGTTGTCGGAGTAGATGAAGCGGTCGGACGACGACGCTGGTGACGGGCTGGTGCTGGATGAAGAAGAACGGGGTGGACGGGCGGCGGCAGCGGCTACGGGGGTAGCGGCGGCGGCGGCCGAAGAAGAGCGGCGGCAAGAAGAAGCGGCGGCTGGCCGATGGCGGCGGCGGCGTTAGGTTATGAGCGCGCGGCGATGCTCGGTAGGCGAAGAACCCGACGGCGTGATTTAAGACCGGCGCGGACGGTGGCGTTCAGCGCCAAGGAGACGGCGCGACGATACCACGGAGGTCGGCGCGCGACGGCGGAGTGGACTGCGGTCGCGCGCGCTACGGTTCGAAGAGGCGACGCAGCGGCGGCAAGCGAGGGTCGGGCGACGGCGGAAGACCTCGGGCGGCGGTGGGGACCACGAGCCGCGACGATGCGCCCGGCGGGGCGACGAACGGCGGTTCGCGAGTCGGTGTAACGCGTGGGACGGCCTCGGGGCGGCGTGGATCGCGGTGCACGCCGCTACGGGTTCGACGGGCGGCGCAGCGGCGGCGCGAGGGTCGATGCAACCACGGACGGTTTAGAGCGGACGCCCTCGGCGCGGGGGGGCATGGTCGCGCACTATGGTTCAAGAGGCGACGCAGCGTGACGCTGGTCGGTGCAGCCAGAGAAGAACCACGGGCGGCGGCGCAGCCGCAGCCCGATGCTCAATCGGTGGAGAGGCGCGCGAACTCGGGACGATCTTCACGGGACTGCGGGCGCGTGCAACCGACGGGCTAGGTCGGTCGCATGGCGTAGATGAGGCGGATCGTGGCGGCGGCGGGTGATCAAGCCGATCGCGCGAGGTCGGGACGCCGCTTCGGTGGGCGTGGTGGTGGATCGAGGCGAGATGAAGCCGGCGATTGGGGCGGCGGCTATGATTAGCGCCGCGATGGCGCGAGGCCGCCGGGTCGGGGCGATGCAGAGTCCGGTCGGAGCTGGGCGGTGACGGCGGCGAGATCGACGGGCGGCCGTCACGCAACGGCGGCGGTGAAAGGGCCGCCAGATGACGCGAGGCCGCCGGTCGGGCGACCGGCGAGCCGATCCTGACGACAACAGCGAGGCCGCCGCGTCGGGCGACCGGCGAGCCGATCTCGGACGACGCGCGAGGCCGCAGCGTCGGGCGACCGACGAAAGCGACGCGTGGACGACGCGCGAGGCCGCCGGGTCGGTGAAGAAGCTGGCCAATCGCGCCGGTGTTGGAGTAGAGGCGCACGGGATCGACGGCGGCTGTGGGCAACGCAAACCGGATCATATAGACCGGAAAACCAAAAAGTAGACGCCGATCAAAGCGACCGGCGAGAGAGAGAAAACCCGGATCAAAGGATCGGGGAAAAAAAGACTCTCTAGGGCAGCCGGCCAACACGGCCGGCGGACGAACCCAGGGTTCGGGCGGCGCGGCCCCCGGCGGTGATAATGAAGGCCGACCGCCCCAGGGGCGGCGCGCGGGTGCGGAAGCGGCGGCAGCTAGGGTTTAGGATCGGCTTGCGATAGATACCATGTTAGAAGGGAGCGAGGGATTGGTGGAATAGTTCGTGTTGTATTGCTTGAGCCTCGTGGGCATATATAAGGAGTACATGATCTACTTGGAGTACAAGGCAAGCCAGAATATTTTCTAGTCTAACCAATGTTTCCTAATACAATCACGTTACTCAACACATACGTTATTTAATGAGTTAGCACCTAAAATCTTTCATGCATTGGCCAAATTGTTTAATTTAAGTGGTTTGTCTAAGTTTTCGCGCTTGGCAATGGTTCTTCCTGGAGTCACCATGGTACTCTTTTCCCCCTTAAATATTGTGCCATGTCATTTTTTTGCTTATGTGCTTAGCACCTGAACACGGTGAAGCACCGGGAAGGGCCTTAGGCTGGTCATAGTGGGGTGTAATTTAGACTAGTGTCATATGCATGACACTAGTCTAACTTACTATCTTCATAATGCAAAGTAACATGATAGTAGTGTCATAGATGACTTCATTTATTAGTTTATAGACTCATCTTGTCTTGGGAAGCGATATGTTACAGTAACATATTATGTTACCACCTCACATTAAATACTTGCTATATAAGCAAAAATTTCTTGAAGTGTGCTATGTTACTAGCTAAGTTACTCCCACTATGACTAGTCTAGGCTAGTCATAGTGGGAGTAACTTAGCTAGTAACATAGCGCACTAGTCATAGTTAGGAGTTGCCTGACAAAACGAAGACGGAAAGGAAGCCCCGCGCGCAATGCGGCCTCGTGGTCTCCACCGTTGACCAGCCGGCTAGCCGCATAGTCTACTAAGGCTGGTCACAGTGGGGAGGAACTTAGGAGTAACATCACACACTCCAATACAATTTTACTTATGTGGCACGTATTTAATGAAGAGAGAGGTGCTTGTGGTAACTAGCTAAGTTACCGAAACATCACACACTCCAAGAAACAATGAGTCTATAACCTAATAAATACATCGTTGCATGACACTACATAGATGTTCCTACCCACTATGAAGGTAGTAACATAGTCTAGGGAAGTGTGTAAGTTACTAGCTTATGTTCTTGCCCATTGTGACCAGCCTAACGATTTCAGAAGAATGAAAAAATTCTGGTTCGAAAGGATCCAACCGAACCGACTGCTCATCATAACTCAGCTCACCGACTGATTCTGCTGTCTCTTTCTTTTGTTGCAACCGCGTCATCAAAGAACGGACTGGCTGGCTAGCTAGGAGGGAGGAATGAATGAGAGTGCCCACGCGTACACAACACACGCGCGCGAAAGGCCGCTGCGTGGATGCACGTCCACGCCACCTCCCCATCCATCGACTCCGAGGTGCTACCTACCAGCCCAACCCGTGATGCATTGATTGATTGATTGAATGCCGAATGCGGTTCCGTTTTCTTTGTAGATACATTGATTGATGGCTAGGTTTATCGATCCAACGCACGTATATACAGCTACGTGTCCTCACCTTCCCGGGTCTCTACGTTGGTTTCATAAGGTAGGAGAACGTCGTTTTATCTCAACGACTTGGAGATTTGCAGTTTCAACACACGTCGATCGGTCTCTCTGTGTGTCTGAAAGCTTTCACGAGAAGGAGAAGAAGAATTGGGCAGGGAGCAGGACAAGGAAATTGGGCAGCGTTCGGCGCCACATGTCTTGTGCTTATATATATGGCCACTAGGTACGTACGGCAGCACTTGTCTCACGGACCCGGGTGATCAGGCCAGGGCCAGCGAGCCTGTCACGTCCACCAAAGACCCCACGTAGTATAACAATCATGGTTTCCGCGAGACCGTAGTTCAGCCGACACTTTATTCACACTAGAAGAACGCCCGTGCGTTGCAATGGGGTCACATTAACTTTAAGAGTTCAATATTACGACATTGGCGACCTTTTTTACCATCAAATCCTCACACACACACACTCTCCTCCCTCCCTCTTCCTCACTCTCTCTCCCTCTCTCTCTAACACACACACATAGCCTATTTTCCCCGCCAATAAAACTTACTCAATTGGCACGGGCTTTTTAAAAACTTTATTATTGCGTATATAAACATAATGCATGTCAAATTTCAGATGGTGGCTGGTGAGGAGGTGAAGGAGTAGCGACCGAAACTAGGGTTTGCGTGTAAGGGTTCGAGGAGGCTTGCAGCTACGGAAGTGAAAGTGTGTGGACTGGCCAGTCCACGGCTTTCACATTAAAAAGGACGCGCCAGGTGCGCCTGCGGTCTGGAGGACGAACCAATCTCATGATCGTGCTTCTCCTTGTTGGGGATTCACTTCCACACCATGGCGGCCGGCGAGGAGGTGGAGAGCGGCGGGTGGAGCTAGGGTTTGCGTGTCGGGATTTGAGGAGGCACGCGGCTCCGGAAGTGGAAGTGTGTCGATTGGCGGGTCCATGGCTTCCGCGTTAAAAAGGGTGCGCCTAGGGCAGCCGAGTGGCTAACAAACGGGCACACCCACACATGTGGCTTAAAATGGGCCGGTGGAAAGTAGGTGGACGGCCGACAAGCGGGCCCGAGGGTGGACAAGAAGAGGACGCGTGCGCTTCCATTCCCTGTCCATCTGGACGCAAAACAGAAACAAGTTTGCTCCGAAAATGGGTTGAGCCAAACGCCAAACAGGCACAATTTGAAGTTGCGGTCGCGCGTAGGGGCGTCGCGGTTTGTTAGTTCAAGGCAAAACGGACACGCGCGGACCAAATGGGTTTAACATTAGAGTTGGCATAAGTGCTGGCGTCTACGATTTCATGGCTTTCAAGTTTGAACTGTCGGCGCGATTCATGTCTTAATTCAACCTCAATCAATCAAGGAATGATACTGCATCAACGGACGTGCTAGCGCGGACAGGCAGTGAGGTGCACTTGTTTATTGATGACTCTCAGCGGGAACAGTCCAACAGCGACGATACGGTTACATGTTGAAAATGGTACTAGATCATGATGGCGCGCGTTGCAGCGCCCGTCTATTTTGGCAATATATTATAAATTTGAGTAAAATATAGTGATGCAAAACATTAAAGTTAAATTTACACAAACCAACTCATATATTTGTAAGCTTTGAATGTGGGAAATTTAGTTGATTTGAAGTGAAGTACCATGGTATTAGGGATGACCTGGTGCTAATTGCCACACTTCCATCTTGATGATTGACACTAAAAGTACATGAGAACATGTGAATGGATTATAGTTCCCTAAAAGTTCATTATGATATTTGAGAGATAATGTGTCTGTAACACTCATAATAGGAGAAGGGAAAATCTTCAGTTTCATTATGATATTTTAAAGAAAATGTGTCTATCACACTCATAATAGGTATAGTACTTATAAGTTATAATATAATATCACATATCTGTATAGAACTGTCAATATTCATTTCCGAAATTCTTGAAGAATTTAGATGCTAGCAGACTATAGTAGAGAAACAGAAATTAACCATTCAATTTCAATGAAACCTAAAGGATAATACCAATCAACAGACATACATTATATAAGGTCATCATATATCTAAGGTAACTGGATTACCTCTAACATGAAAATAGTGGAAATCATATTGAACACATGTGTCACTCTGCAACTTTTCTGTTCTCTCTGTTTTGAGCGCTCGCCTTATACCCCAATTCTGATGAAATATGCCAATTTTGAACATCATTCACTGCAAGCAATCAGAACAACGTCATCAAAAGAACACCTTACTTTCACCTTCTGCAAGTGGCATACAGGTATAGTTGTATACATGTTGTATAGGTTCATGTATCCATCAGAATATGTTTCGTCCTACTTACTGAAGAAATCAATTGTTAATGTATAATCCCTTACAACTACCATTTTGCACCAGAAGATATATTAGATGTCGTGTGTTCTGTCAACTTCACCCAACAAATGGTAGACATTCTTGATCTGCCTAGAAAAACATCTTGGTGTCCATGGTACATCAACAATATTGCAAAGAATACGCTATTTATGAAATGACTAACACAGAGCATCAGATTTCACATCAGAACTTCAAAATGCATTATTTCCTAATTTGCATAGCTATACTAATGCACACGAAACTGAAAATTGTTCTCTGAATCCTTCATGAAATGGCAGGTTGTCTGCTTTGTGGTTGGGACGTTTGAGTACAAGCCTAGTGTTCTGACAATATAAGGAGTTGGGCACATGGTTCCTTACTATCAAGCCTGGAGGGTGCGAGCACTATTTTAATTTCATCATTTCTCAAGGAATGCATCATGTGCAATGATTGAATAAGCTACAAGGATTTGTGAATGCGGTGCCAAACTTCCCAATTGCTTCCAAAATACTACCGAAAATTGATAAGGCCATAAATATATACTTCCTGTGTTCCTAAATATAAGTCTTTTAAGAGATTCCACTATAGACTACATACGGAGCAAAATGAGTGAACCTATACTCTAAAAGGCGTCTATATACATCCGAATGTAGTCTCTATAGTGTAATTTGTAAAAAGACTTATATTTAGAAACGAAGGAAGTACATTATTTGTAGCTTGTATTTTTTTGGGGGGCAAAACGTATTTTTTCCATTACACCTTTGGTGGAAAACAAAGCTTTCCGTCCGACCCATAAGTCATGAAGTTTGTAGGAACCGCGACCAATGGGACCTTTAGTCGCGGTTCGAGGTGAACCGCGACCAAAGGCTGGGCCCAGGCGCTCGGTGGCCGGTGGTGCACGTGAGGGCTTTAGTCGCGGTTGGCGAGACCAACCGGGACTAAAGGTCTCAGTGGCGAAGGCCTTTAGATCATGATTGGTTGTGCCAACCGGGATTAAAGGTTAGACCTTTAGTCGGTTGAGTCAGCCAATCGCGACTAATGGCCCGAACCTTTAGTCGCTTGGCGGACCTTTAGTCCGGTTGGTCCGCCAACCGCGACTAAAGGGATTTGAGGCCTCATTTTCAAACTCTACCCCCGGATCGCCTTTTCAGCTTTTAGAAAAACAAAAGAAAATTATGGAAATGTCAAAAAATAAAATAAAATAAGTTTTCCATGTGATATGTGGTCTAGTTGTTGGGAAAATTAACAAATATGAATTTCGACTTTATTTGCAAAATCTCTCCGAAATTCTTAAAATTGGCATAACTTTTGCATACGAACTCGGATGAAAAAGTTTTTATATGAAAAATCATCTACTCGAAAAGTTACATCCGAATTTAACGGGGAACCCCGTTAAACATTTTAGAATCCCCAAAACCTAACAGAAAAAAAAGATACGGGCTTTTAAGTTCTAGAGAGGCAAAAAATTCAAAAATTTCAAATTGTGGTCAAACTGTGGTCAAACAATGGTCAAACTAATTATTTTAGAATATTAGTGTTACTAAATAATTATTTCAGTTTTTTAAATTTTGGTCAAATCTGGTCAAACTGTGGTCAAAAATGGTCAAACTAATTATTCCGAAATATTAGTGTTACTAAATAATTATTGTTTTTAAAACAATAGTTTCAAACTCAAACAGTGAAATGTGTCACTTCATGCTCAAGCTAAATACCGAGGGTTAATAGAATTGACATCCTACTATTGTCGGAAAACAACAAGTGCAGACTTGGAAACGAGGAGAATAGAACAGGAAGTTAAGCGTGCTCAGTGGGGAGTGGGAGGATGGGTGACCGTTCGGAAGTTAGATGATTTGGAATTATGAGGGTGATTAGAGATTAGAGGATAAATTGAGCGGTGATGAGGGTGGTGATTAGAGATTAGAGGTTAAAATAATTCAGAAATTTGAAAATAAAAAAAAAATGAAAAAATTCGCAAAAAAAATCCGTAAAAAAATTTAAACCTGCGGAGGAGGCTTTAGTCCCGGTTAGCCACGAGAACCGGGACTAAAGCCTTTAGTCGCGGTTCGTAAGAGGCGCGACTAAGGGGTCTTTAGTCAGCGACTAAAGAGGTTCTTGCACCGCGACTAATGGCGATTCTTGAACCGCGACCAAAGGCCTTTTTTCCACCAGTGTTAGCAAACTAAGGAAATTATGCAGTCTTGTTCCAAATTGAGTTCTTAGAAGTGTACCACAGAGCCAATTAGCTATCTTATATGTAGCTAACGCAAAATTGAAGAGATGGAACTGAATCCTGAAAACAAATGTGAACTCATTGTTCGTCTCTTGAAAATTAATACGTATATACAAAATTACTAAGAAATCATTAACTAATCCCTATCAGCTTGGGCTTGGAATTAATTTAATCAAGGGGTCCACTGATTGGTTGGTCAGCCAACATCATGGGCATCGTGGTATATCTATTTAATTACAAACAAACAGAGCATAAACAGGGTTCAGAGTTCACTCACAGGTACATCACGCGTGAACAAAAAAAAACCCTAGCACCACATCACATGGATAAATCATACGACTTTCAGATGACAACGCAGACATACCTAGAGTCCGCCTTTGGTCGCACGACTCGCACCTCAAGGACGGAGCTGGACATCGTAAATCGTCAGATCAATTACCCATCCAACAGAATCAGCATCCATCCGTTTGGAAAAGATGAGAAGAAGACAGTGTGAAGCATCCGCCTTGTTCCACTTGGACTCGCGCTGCTACTCCTCTCACCTTCGCCCGGCATAGACCAGTGGAATAGATCCGCACCTTCGCCCACGAGCGGGCCGATGGATGTGGGAGGCGGGATGGGGATGAGAAACAAACTGGCAAAGAATCGGCGGGATTGCGGCGTGCGCTTCGCCTGTGTCGTGAGAGAGAGACGAGAGGTCAGGGAGAGGGAGGCGAGTGACTTTTTTTGTTTAGTCGTCCTGATGAGATGCGTCGTTCCGGCCACGGGGTGGGCTAATCACGTGAAGGGGCAGCGGCCCATCCCAATTTAGTGGCAGACGCCCAAAATTGTTACCAGAGGAGCGGCCCAGCATGGCTAGCGTTTATTAATAGCGAACGAAGCGAGCCTGAGTGCGATTAGAGCTGATCAGACGGCTGAAATTGCCCAAAATTGATGATCGAACGGCTGGGATGCTGATGGCCTGAGAGTGCTGGAAAAGTGCTCAGTTTTAATGTATCTAAATTGCTAATGCACGAGGCTAAACTAGTGTGATTATCTGAGAGAAAACGACAGGTTTGGCTGCACTGCTAGCGCAAACTCGACGAGATCAACTCGGCTGGTCGACGCGGCGGGAGATGGTCCATGGTACTAATCCCACGTCGCCTTCGATCCCTTTCAGCGTAATTATTGACACACGCCACCAACAAATTTACCGCTCAGGACGCGTGTTCAATGGACTAATCAACTAGCCAAACCACAGTCATGGGCCAATCCCTCGGCCCCATGATATAACAGCATTTAGATTTAAAAGTGACAAAAAATGCTCTTACATTATTGAACGGAGGGAATAGATCAAAGGCTCATGTACGGTACAGGCCTGTATTCTACTAAATCTACCGGTCCTATTCTCTTTTCAGTTTTATTACAAACCACTAACTTAATCAGACGTGGGAAGTACAGGAGATATATTACTACTAATAATAGCACAATGGTATCATTCTTGAGTTAACCGTACTTAGCGTGTGTGATGGGACAGCTAACCATCATTTGACCCTAATTTAATCCACGATCTATGAGCAAAACATGTTGTTTATGCGCAAGGCGTCTTGCGGACATGCTCCCGCGTTGTCCCATTCATACACAGTGATGGTTACACAAACAATTATCTGTGTACACAGCGATGGTACTGCAGCAAAGATTACCTTATAAGTATGCTACTTTACAGTTCTGGATATACTAAAAAAAAGTCCATCCTCTCGTGTCATAGAGACACAAACAATGGTGGTGCCCATCTCACCAGCGTATTTGGACACGTTCCTATCGATCCTTCACGGCATATACATTGCCATCGTCACTTTGATCGAATCGGACGAGCGTGACGTGATGTCTAGTCGCACATACACATCGCGCGCCTTTGATTCCCTGGAAAATCATCATCAGTGGACAAACGGTGGTATAGCCCGACCAACAACGTAAACAGTTACGTGCATGTACGGGGTGAGACAATTTATCTGGTGCATGCTAATGGGGTGTTTGGTTCCAGGGACTTTTTTGTGTTGGGGCTAAAAAAAGTCCCTAGAAAACTAAACAGGGGAGGCTTTTTTGAAACTTTTTGCTAAAAGTCCTTAAAAGCACCTCGTTAAGAGTCTTTTTCAAAAAGTCCTAGGGACTAGAAAAGTCTTAGTACTAGAGAACCAAACACTACCTAAGACTTGCAACATCCGAAAAAAGAAGTAATAACTTCGGTCCAAAATCGAGATGTGTTACCCAAAACAATTTGACTAAATGCTTGGATGAGCGAGCATGCGTGTTACTAGTAGAAATGTGGCACGCGAGTCTGGCATTGTTAGGCTGCTCTGCTCCAAAATTTACTTGAATTTTCTCTCCTCCAGTTCGGGTTTGGCAGGAAAAGTCAAAACATCTCGACTCTGATGGATCACTGCCTCTCTGGCTGGCCGACGGACATGCGGGCCCGTCAACCAGCGCGGTGAAACCAATCACACCACTGCCTTCGCCGACGGCAGAAAGCAGTGGGACGGGCGCGGCACTGCGACGCGGTGACGACGAGAAGTACGTCCGTCGCGCCGGAACAAGGCCGTCGGCCGTCGCCATTAATATGATAAGCTACCGGCGATGCCGAAGTTGGACCAAGACAAATTCTTGCAGCCGTACGTTCTCTGCTGGAATGGATGTTGCAACAACCACTGTAGCTGTATCCACCCATCTCCATCCACGTTTAAGCCACGCACGGACCGTGACGGACGCATCGGCCGATCGATCGTTTCGTTGCGTCATCGTGCGTTAGAAGTTCCGTGTTGGTGCGCGATGATGGGCCGATGATCATGCCCGTCCTGGCTATCTGACCTATCCACGCCGATCTCATCTGATCCACCTCCATCCATCCGGCTCTACCTACGTGTGTGGATGGCCGTGTGTGTCGATCCCAAAAAGGGTAGCATGGCAGATGATGTGGTTACGAGACTGGGCGTACGTATTTCTCTTGAGAAGATGTGCATGGGGTATTCATTGCGGTTGCCGGTTCTGGGTGCAGATTGTTGGCAATGAATTTGGCGGCTAAGTTGTTGGAAACATCTGCGAAAGGCTCGGTTGGAGATGCCGTTATTGCCACGACTGGAATCAAGTATACTAGTACCAACTGATTTCCTCTTGTTCATGCGGGAGAAAAGATGGAGAAATTGTTTTGTTCGTCCAGCTTCTCCAATGAAACAACCCGGGTCGAGGTCAACTGGAAACTGACCCGGGGAGAATGAGCAGTTAATACACGGAGAAGCCCCAACAACATTCAGTACCTTTGTACTACTAGTACCAGTGCGTGTTGCTGGCTCTTGCAGGACCTGGCACTCACAGTCGCAGTAGCTGCAAGCATTTACGCTACAACTAGAGTACTCTTGCAGTGGCAGTGATTGACAATGCCGGTAGAGTAATCACTGTCCGAATGTTGCGTAAACTGTATTAGTAATGAAGAAGGAGATCAGGACAGAAACACGGCTCGTGCCACGGACGGGGACCCATGTCGGGTCCAATGGGCAGACACGGCAAGCTATTAGAGTGCGCGATCGAGCCTTCCTGTCACAGCCGATTCTGGGGCTTCCTTGTTCTACTGTTACGGTTGTCATAACTAAAGCACGCATGGTTCGGATCCCGAAGCCCGTACCGACACTTTACCCACACACATGGCGTGTGACAACCGACAAGGATACATGGAGCTTTGGCTGATTGAAGTGTGCCGGTGTGTGTCAACCAATTACGCCATGTGCTAGCTAGCACAGCAGTCAGGTCAGAGATCTACTTTCTGTCAAATTTTGCTAATTATTGGTATTATTATATCTCAAGTTGATCTATCACAGTCGGCAGATTCCAGGCCACCATCCTTGGCTTGTTTCCTTCCCCTGACACTTCATCACTCCGGTGGCCCAGTCACGTGCCTATTGTGTCGTACTTGCACATAACAATTGGAATATGCAGAAACAACCTTTTCTTTTCTTAAATGAATATGCATAAGGGCATCTCTAACGCTGATATGTAAATCGACTCCGGCATCCGTCCGCGGATAAGGGGATGCGGGAGCTGGCCATTAAATGTTGTTTTGTATATGTCCGCAAGTAAATGACAATTCGAAATTCAAATAAACTCCGATCCATAACGGTCGCCGGATCACACCACAGCCGGATCAAATGTCCGATCATCACAACCAAAAAAAGGCAAGTATGCCTAGATTTTACACGCCGGCTCAAAAAAGATATCAGTCTAGCAGCCCGTGCAGCAAATTAGATTTTCTGCCCAACCGGATCGGCAATCCGAGATTCCACACCCAAGGTGCCGCCGCCAGCACGCCCTCTGCTAGTGGTTAAATAGTTCTTGGCCTCTCATTGTAGCAATAACATCCAATGCTTCTAATGGCTAGTGGGATGAGTTGAGAAGATCCAGTCGCAATTTCAAGTTCACTCTTTTGGTATTTTTAATTCGCGTGTTATTTTGAAAAACAAAAAAAATCACTTCACATATGGGCCGGCCCGGTCGTGACCGCAGTCAACAATCCTGGAATTCAACTTGCCACGTCGACAATCTTGTTTAGGAAGGCTCTGAAGGTTTAAAATAGACTGGGATCAATTAGTTTGGTGTACTGATTTCCGAGACTGATAGTTCAGGGTTCGATATAGCTTTCCTCTACAAGTTTAAGGTTTGTTTTGTATCTTTTTCACTTCAATATATTAAAGGTGTATAGAAAATATGTTTCCGATGTATATTATAGTGTTGAATATGTAATGAAAAAGTTGACATGTGTGGAAATCGACAAAGAAACAAAAAAAAACAATGGAATCGATGAAAACTAAGAAATTAAAATGAAGAAAGAAACAAAAACACCAAAAGAAAAAAGAAAAAAAACGAAATAGAGAAGAAAAAAACAGAGAAACGCATTCAACACAATGGGCCAGCAGCTTTTTGGCACTCGATATTCGAGGACGAGCTCAGCCTTTTTTTTAAACAGCGTTGGGCTAAACCTGTTACGTACTCTTGGAATTTGTCTAGAAAAACTTACTTTGGACCCACAGCCGCCAAGTCGCTCCTCCTCCTCCAAGAAAGAAAGCTAGGGTTTCTGCCTCTCGCCGGCGCTGCCGCAGGTCCGCCTCGTCTCCGGTGGCCCTAGGGCCATGGGTATGATGGATCTGCCAAGGGCAGCGGAGGGCTCCGTTCGATCGTTTTTCTGTCTTGTTAGAGTTTGTGTCATGCTCAGGAAGGCGAGACGGTGGCGGCTCCCTGAAGATGGAATAAAGGTCTTCCCGCCTAGCCCCCGTTCCGGCGGTGCATCTAGCATCGTTGGTGGGCGTGTGGAGGTGTTTCTCCGGCGGATCTATCTTTGGTGGATTTGCTCGGATCTCGTCGTTGTTCGTCTACGTTTGTGTGTCCTCAGGTTGAATCCTTCCAACCTACGTTATTCTTCATCGGCGGCGGTTGCTGTTCTGGTGCGCTGGTCCTATGAGGCCTTAGCACGACGACTTCCCGACTGTCTACTACAACAAGTTGTGCCCGACTCCGGCGATGGAAGGGTGATGACGGCGGCGCGCCTTCGGCTCGCTTCAGTGTTTGTAGTCGTCGCTAGGTGGTCTACGGATCTGGATGTAATTTTTATTTCTGGTGTTCATTGTACTGCCATGATTGAAGATGAATAGATTGGAAGTTTTTCGCAAAAAAAACTTACTTTGGAATCCATAGGAAAAAAAATTGAACGAACAAAGAGTCGTAGTACGTCCTTGTTGCAAAAATAAGAAGATGTAACCAAAACCGTCGCACAGAGGACAAAGTCAAGTAGGCACCATGGTGCGAACCAATCTGTGTTTGGATGGTTAGAGGGACTATGGTATCCCCAGCCCACCAGGGTTCAAGTCCTGGTGCTCGCATTAATTCCTGAATTTATTTCAGAATTTCCGGCGATGTGCATTCAGTGGGAGGAGACGTTCCCGTCGACGATGAGGTGCCTACGGTGACTTCGTAAATTTCAAGATGATATATCGGCTTAGTCTTTCAGAGGTGCTCATAGGTATGCGTGTGTGTGTTCAGAAGGGTGAGTATATGCACGTGTATATGAGCGCTTGCGTCTGTGCTATGTTCAAAAATAAAAAGTAGCCACCATGCTAAGCAGGTTCAAAACAAAACTACTGGCTAGAAACCAGACGAAGAAAGTAGAGAGAGCCATAAAAAGGGAACACTCTCGCCAGGACCTATTACCTACCGCAAAGCTAAATCACAGACGTTGTGGCATCGTACGGGCACGGTCTTGTCGCGTGCACGACTAGGCTCGTCTAACAGAGGGACCCGGGCATCGGCGTGCGATTTCCTGCGTTCCGCTCGCACCGGCCGCAGACGTGCCGCGCACCAACAACAACACCAACACCACATGCGGCGCACCATACGTCCATACCGGCCGGCGGCTTTGCGGGTTGAACTCCGGTAAAATAAAACGAAGCGCGTTTGATCATTCCTCCAAGTATTCCCTACGTCTGTTGATATTGCTGTTGTTGTTTCTGCAGGTCAGGTCAACCAAGGGAGCTGCGTTAGTACAAAACAAAGACGGAAAGGAAGCCAAAGCACGTCTAAGCTGCACTGCGCCCTCGTGGTCTGCACGTTGACCAGCCGGCTGGCCGCATAATCTACTACAGAACAGCCTAACTTAACGTTCACCTAAGTTCATGTTCAAATGTGAGATGGGACTAGAGCCCATATAACAATTTCAGATTTGATCTCTAAGGGCCCATGTAGGTGGCATGGCAAGGTGGTGGGAAGTTTAGTCCCACCATGCTAGTGGAAGGAAATTTGGAATGGTTTATAAGGGTGGCTCTTCTACATGCTATTGGAGCTTGAGAAGAGAAGAGACCCTCGCGCGCTCCTCCTCCTCCTCCTCCCGCCTAGCCTAGCCTAGCCTAGCCTCAACAATCCAAAAACCTAGTCTTGTTCTTTATGGCTCACGGCTATGAACAGGAGAAGGCGTTCAGAGAGGCAACCACTGTGTTTCTCGGAGCAGTTCTTAGCGTGATCGGAGATAAACTGGTCGACGCATATTTAAAAGGACTTGTGGGAGGCACTCGAATCTAAGTTCGGGGCCGCCGATGCAGGATGTATATTATAGAACAGTTCCACGATTACAAGATGGTTGAGAACCGTCCTGTACTGGAGCAGGCTCATGAGATAATATGCATTGTTAAGGAGCTTGAGCTTCTAAAGTGAGAGTTACCGGGCAAGTTTGTCGTGGGCTGCATAATCGCTAAGCTCCCCAATTCCTGGAGGAAATTGGCCATCTGAGTGTTGAGCATTCAAGAAGAACAAGAAGGATGAGGGCTGCTTTACTTGTGGTTCGGTTGAACATTGGGCCAACAAGTGCCCAAACAAGTATAAGAAGCCAGGACAGGACTCCAAGTCTGTCAACATGATTGTGTGCAACAATGAGAATGGTGCATTTGGGTACGGTAGTTTATTTACTATTTTTTCAGTGTTTCAGCCTACCGATTGGTGGGTGGACACAGGTGCAAGTGTTCATGTGTGTGCTGACATTTCATTGTTCACTTCTTACCAGGTCACGGGTCCGTATTGATGGGGAATGGCGCGAGTACTTCTGTTCATGGTGTTGGCACGGTCGATCTGAAGTTTACTTCGGGAATGATCGTGCAGCTGAAGAACGTGCAGCATGTCCCCGCCATCAAGAAAAACCTCGTTAGTGGCTCCCTTCTATGTAGAGAAGGGTTTTAAGTTGGTTTTCGAGTCTAATAAATTAGTTGTTACGAAATATGGACTCTTTGTTGGAAAAGGTTATGAGAGCGGAGGGATGTTCCGCCTTTCCCTCGCAGATTTTTGTAATAAAGTCGTCAACCATATTCATTCGAATGTTAATGAATCTGAAGTTTGGCATTCACGTCTTTGTCACATTAGTTTCGATGTTATGACGCGGCTAGCCAAGTTGGATTTAATCCCGAGTTTCACTTTAGCCAAAGGTTCTAAGTGCCTATCATGTGTGCAAACTAAGCAATCTCGCAAGCCTCACAAGACCGCGGAGGAGAGGCACTTGGCACCATTAGAACTCATACATTCTGATCTTTGTGAGATGAATGGTGTGTTGACTAAAGGCGGAAAGAAATACTTCATGACATTGATAGATGATTCCACTAGATATTGCTCTGTATATCTGTTAAATACTAAAGATGAGGCTCTACACTACTTTAAAATCTATAAGGCAGAAGTTGAGAATCAACTTGAAAAGAAAATTAAACGAATCCGGTCAGATCGCGGTGGAGAGTACTTCTCGAGTGAGTTTGATTCCTTCTATGCGGAACACGGCATTATTCATGAGAGGACGCCTCCATATTCTCCCCAGTCAAACGGGGTTGCCGAGCGGAAAAGACGTACTCTAACTGATCTGGTTAACGTCATGTTAGATACATCGGGTTTATCCAAGGCATGGTGGGGGGAGGCTATATTGACGGCATGTCATGTCCTGAATAAAGTTCCGACAAAGGATAATGAGATCACTCCCTATGAGAAATGGGAAAAAAGAAGGACAACACTCTCGTACTTGCGTACTTGGGGCTGTTTGGCGAAAGTCAATGTGCCGATCCCTAAAAAGCGTAAGCTTGGACACAAGACTGTGGACTGCGTTAATTTGGGCTACACTAAGAACATCGTTGGCTATAGATTTCTAGTAGTGAAATCTGAGGTACCTGACCAGAAGGTCGGTACAATTATGGAGTCTAAGGATGCTACATTCTTTGAGGATATTTTTCCCATGAGAGATATGCAAAGCACTTCTAGACAGGAATCTGAGGAGACTCCTGAACCTGCCATTTCTATGGAATATTATGAACGAACACATGATGAAAATCCTGAGGAGGATGACGAGGAAACCCTTGGTAGGGGCAAGAGACAAAGGACTGCAAAGACCTTTGGTGATGATTTCTTCGTGTACCTCGTGGATGATACTCCCACTTCTATTTGAAGCGTATGCCTCTCCGTGTGACTCTTTGGAAGGATGCGGTCCGTGGCGAGATGGATTTCATCATGGCTAACGGGACATGGGAGATCCTTGGCGTCCCTATGGTTGCAAACCCTTTGGGTTGTAAGTGGATGTTCAAGAAAAAGCTTAGGCCCGATGGTACGATTGAAAAGTACAAGGCTAGGCTTGTGGCCAAGGGCTATGACCGAAAGAAGAGGAAGATTTCTTGATACTTATTCACTGTGGCTAGATCGACCACCATTCGAGTATTACTCTCGTTGGCGGCCTCACATGGTCTTCTCGTCCATCAAATGGATGTTAAGACGGCTTTTCTGAATGGAGAGCTAAATGAGGAAATCTACATGCAACAGCCAGATGGCTTTGTGATAGGTGGTCAGGAAAGAAAGGTGTGTAGGTTGCTGAAATCTTTATATGGCCTGAAGCAAGCACCTAAGCAATGACATGATAAGTTTAATACAACTCTGAAATCTGTTGGCTTCGTTGTTAATGAGGCTGACAAATGTGTATACTATCGCCATGGTGGGGGCGAAGGAGTTATACTGTGCTTGTATGTTTGTTAGAGTTGTGTCGAATATTGTGTACGAGGTAGGTTACAGTTGGACTTGTAGTTGTATTGTGTTTAGATAGGATTTGGAGTCGTGTCCTAGTAGGACACTTGTATCCTAAGCCTCTCATATATAGTAGGGGTAGACACACGATGTAACCTATGCCAACATAATAGCACGGGCACGCGGGGGAGCCGGCAGCGTGTGCCGGCACCCGGGCGGCCGGGGTGCGGTATTGTGACGGTGTCACGGGGAGGAGCGCCCGTAGTCATGCCCCGGGGATGTAGCCATATCGGTGAACCTCGTTAACAAATCTCGGTGTCGTGCCTCGTGTGATTGCTTGGTCCTCGGTAGATCAACAGAGTGCCTTAGATTATTCTAACAAGTGGTATCATGAGCAAGGTTCGAGGAGGCGGCAGATTGATCTAGAGGAGGAAGAACGTATCGACGGACTTGTGTGAAGGGATCGCAGCCGTGGAGCGGAGTTAGTCGGCGAGTTGCTGGCGAGTTGCAACCAGATGGGCAGCGATAACACAGTTGAGTTCTTCGAGAAGCAATCGGATCGTGGCAGCAACCTATAGCGTGGTCGGTCTCGGCGAGATCGGAAGGCGGCGGTGGACGGAACGCAGCGCTCGGGGCGAGATCGGTTCGGTGCAGGTATTCGTGAGGAGATTGCATCCAGATCGAATTAGCGGCGGCGTTAGGACAACAGCCAGCAGAGGCGCGTCGGGCGACGCGCGTGGCCGAATCTAGGCAAAGACCACGTCAAGGCCCATGCAGGCAGCAGCGTGGCCCAAGCTAGCTGGCGGATTGGCCTACGAACGGCTGGCCGAGCCAGCAGGGGATTTGGAGTTTTGGACTATGCCCAGGCACGTACGAGAGGCTGAACCAGAGGTGCGTGGAAGTTCTAGCCGTGACGTGAGGTTTGTTATTGAAAAAAAGAAGGATCTGTACCATGGTATATTCGTTGCATGGGATAGGTGACGTACAAGAGAAAAGGGCATGGGAAGTGGGGTACATGCTTGGTGCACCCAGGAAATCTACCCGGAAGCAAAGTTTCTTTTGGATATGTTGCTAAATGCAAACGTGGTTCTACCAGGAGGTTGACAGGTCGGTAACGTGCGCATAAGGCTCGGAGGAGTCTGGAGTGCGTCGTGGAAGGATCGTGCATACACAGGGTGTCAGGCAATGCTCCAAGATGTGTGGGGCGGATACGACGCATGGTGGAGCATGGTTGCAGTCGGTTAATTTAATTTGGGTTGGATGGGTGTCGGCGGATCGGCGGGGATGTCGGTCAAAGCAGAAGACGGCGGTGTTTTCAGTGACGACGACATAGGAGCGTGATGCTGATGGTGGCCGACTTCTGGGGCGTGGAAACACGTGGTGCAGGCCTGAGGGCTTGTGCGGCTTCGACAAGACTATGACACAGAGTTGACTCAAGGCAGTGTACACATGAGATCTTGAAGTCGACGAGGTGCGGGGGTAGCATAGCGCAGCTACATGGAGTCATGTTGAAGGTGGAGCTGGAGTCTGATGGATGACTATGCTCTGTGCTGATGGAGGGGCTACGGTGTAAGATATCGGAGAATCGAAGCCTATTTCAGCAGGATAGAGAGAAATACGTGGATCGGACTGGGTACCAGTGGTCTGATGGACGTGATACTCGGCATCGGTCGGTGATGATCGATGGTTCTCTGCAGTGGGGGTTGAGGCAGTGGGGGCTAGCTACCCGGGAGACTCGACCAGGACAGCAGAGGCTCGACGCGATGATAGCGGCGAGGCGCTGATAACCACGAGACACAACAGACCAAGGCATTGGTGGTCGGACATGTGGCGGACAAAGTGTGCAAGGGTCTTTGAAGCGGTGTTGGCAGTACCGGATTCAAGTTGGTGGTGGGTCTATCGGTGCTAGTTGATGGACAGGAGTTGACCGTGGAGAATCTGAGAAAGTGGCGGAAAGTCGAAATTGTCAAAAGTCGAGAGAGTACATGGCCGTATATTTTGTGGTGTTGGTGCACATGGCAAAGTGCGGATGACAAATCTGAAGGCGGAGTGCTATAGCTGTGGGACATGTCAGAGACTATCCAGGAAAAAGGATGAGACAACTGTGAATTTGACTCAGGGTGACACAGGGCGACGGTGAAATTCCTTCTAGTTTCAGACAAGCAGTCAAGAAAGAGCGGTGACGTTGAGTTCAGGTAACTCTTATATGTGGCGTCCAATATGTGAGTTGTTCATTTTCATGCAAACAATGGTCGGTGTGTGATGGCGTTAAACGGATTCTCTGGAAGTTGGAAGCACAAGGTAGAGTAATGAGAAACTTAATTTTGCTCGAGTGTTGATTGTGAAGAAGACAAGAAGGGACTACAGTTGCAGGTGGAGTCACATGGAGTCTGGGAGTAGCAGCGGTGCTCATGGGATAAGCTCAAGTCCAATGTACATGGAAGTTTGACGCATGGACAAATTCATGGTGGTGGATTATATTCGCCAAGGTGGAGTTTATTAGAGTTGTGTCGAATATTGTGTACGAGGTAGGTTACAGTTGGACTTGTAGTTGTATTGTGTTTAGATAGGATATGGAGTCGTGTCCTAGTAGGACACTTGTATCCTAAGCCTCTCATATATAGTAGGGGTAGACACACGATGTAACCTATGCCAACATAATAGCACGGGCACGCGGGGGAGCCGGCAGCGTGTGCCGGCACCCGGGCGGCCGGGGTGCGGTATTGTGACGGTGTCACGGGGAGGAGCGCCCGTAGTCATGCCCCGGGGATGTAGCCATATCGGTGAACCTCGTTAACAAATCTCGGTGTCGTGCCTCGTGTGATTGCTTGGTCCTCGGTAGATCGACAGAGTGCCTCAGATTATTCTAACAATGTTGATGACATACTGATATTCGGAACCAACCTCAAAGTCATTGAGGAGGTTAAGTCATTTCTGTCTCAGAACTTTGAGATGAAGGATCTTGGTGTGGCTGATGTTATCTTGAGCGTCAAGCTCGAGAGATAATGAGGTGGGATCACACTACGCAATCCCATTATGTTTAGAAGGTCTTGAGTCGTTTTGGATATTCGGACTGCACACCATCTCAAACACCATATGATGCTAGCGTGTTGATTCGAAAGTCCAATGGCATGGCTAAAGATCAATTGAGATATTCTCAAATCATTGGTTCAGCGATGTACCTAGCGAAAGCTTAACGAGGTTCGACATCGCGTTTTTGTGAGCAAACCGAGCGAGTTTGTTTCAAACCGGGTGATGTACATTGGCATGTTGTTGAAAGAGTTATCGCTATCTGAAAGGTACTATGAATTATGGACTTCACTATACCGGAGACCCGCGGTACTTGAAGGGTATAGTGATGCGAATTGGATCTCGATCTTGATGAGATGAAGGCCACAACCGGGTATTTGTTTACTCTTGGAGGTGGCGTTGTTTCTGAAAGTCTTGCAAGCAAGCGATCTTAACGAGATCGACAATGGAAGCGAAATTAACATCATTAGACACTTACGGTGTTGAAGCGGGATGGCTTGAGATCTTTTGATGGACTTGCCCTTTGGTTGATAAACCGGTTCGGCTATCCTTATGAACTGTGATAATCAGACTGTTATCACCTAGGTGAAGAGTTCAAAGGACAACATGAAGTCCAACAAACACATAAGAATGAGATTAAAAGCTGTCAGAAAATTAAGAAACTCCGGAGTGATAGCGTTGGACAATGTCCATACGGCTAAGAATCTGGCAGATCCCTTTACAAAAGGGCTATCGCGTGTAGTGATAGATAGTGCATCGAGGGAGATGGGTATGAGACCCACATAAGTTACCATGGTGGTAACCCGGCCCATGTGATCGGAGATCCCGTGAAGTAGGACATGGGAAAACAAGCCAGTGGTGAACTGAGGAGAGTAACTTTACTAACCCACTCCGTTGGAGATGCAATACTCTCGGAAACTGCATGGAAGGATGACTACTGTTTTAATGTGTTCCAAGGCTTATATGCATAAGCAAGATGCTATCCTACAGAGCGATCTTTGGAGGAACATACCTATATGAGCCCATTGCTAGTCACGATCTATGAGATTGGGGTGATCTCTAGTAAGCTAATGAATAGGCCAGAGTGTGACTTATATGCTCCACCGAGGGGTCGACCTTGACAGCCCAGTACTAGTAAGACATGTGGTTAAACTTCTTTACATAAACCGACAATCACTCTGAGAATCAGCTAATTTGCCGTCGTGGCTATCTTTGCCGTCCGTTTTTGGTCGAACTGACGGCAAAGACCAATTTTGCCGTCAACTGCAGACGGCAAAGAAATACAGACGGCAAACAGCTCACTTTGCCGTCTGCGAAAAATTTACTGACGGCAAAACAAACTTTGCCGTGTGTGAAAAAAATACAGACGGCAAAAAGCATACTTTGCCGTCTGTAAAAAAAACTGATGACGGCAAAGACATAGTTTGCCGTCTGTAAAAAAACTGCTGACGACAAAGACATAGTTTGCCGTCTGTGTTTTTTTGGCAGACGGCAAAGTGAGCTCTTTGCCGTCTGTATTTGATCTGCAGACGGCAAAGAAAAAGCACATCACGCGGATAGATCACCTGGATCGATGACATGGCAACATCCTAGACGCACATCCCACCAGCCATCGGACGCCGACGACGCCCCACCCACCCATCGACCCACGATGCACGCGCCCCCATGAACCTACCCGCCCCACCCACGGCTCCCTTATCCCCACGAACCCTCCCGTACGCATCTCTCTCTCTCACGAACTGCTGCTCGTGCTCCTGATCTGGACCACCACAGCGCCGGTGCCTGGACCTCGCTCCGGCCATCTGGCCGCCAGTTCGCCCCTGCCTCCTCCCGCTTTGGTCCTAGCGCCGCTGCAGGCCTCCTCGCCATGGGGCCCCCGCGTGCAGTCATCTGTGCCCCGGCGCCGCCGGCTCTCTTCGCCCCCTTTGCCTCGCGCGCCGGCCTCCTCGCCACGGATTCCCCGCGCGCCGGCGTCTGCGCCCCAATGTCTACGCCCCGCGGCCGGCCTCTGCGCCCGTGGCTCCTTCCACTACAGGAATCAGCTATTTTGCCGACATGAATCCTTTTTGTCGTCAGCTAATCGTCAACCTGACAGCAAATGATGACTGACGGCAAAGATTAGGATTGATTGGCGGCAAAGAATGACTAACGGCAAATACATATTTTGCCGTCTCTAAAAATAACTGATGACGGCAAAGACATATTTTGCCGTCTGTAAAAAAACTGATGACAGCAAAGATATTTTGCTGTCTATAAAAACAAACGCAGACGGCAAAACAAGAAACACACCTCACGGATCGATCTCTCGGATCGATGAGGTGGCAGGACCTTAAACGCACATCTCACCCCACCCACGCACTGACCCGCACGCCCCCACCCACGCACTCACGCGTACGCGTCCCGAGGACTGCACCCGCCCCCACCCACGACCGAACCAGCTGACCCCCACCCCACCTCGTCTTCTTTCTCCTTATCCCCTCGCGCGACCTCCCTCTCTCTCTCACGCATCCAGCCCCCCTGCATCTCCCTCTCTTTGCCCCATCTCGCGCCGCCTCCGGTCTTGGCGGTCCGCCCACAAGACCAAGCATCCCAGCATGCCTCGGCGGCCCGCCCTAACGCCTTCCACCCACCGGCGGCCGCCCACGTCCCTGCCACCATGGTGCCGCTGGTTCGGCCCTCCCCACCGCCCGAAAGCAACAAGACATGGCCGGCGCTGCCCGTCATCTGGTGTCGCTCATGGCCGGCCCTGCTCCCCAGCGCCACCAGCCCCGACCCCTTCCCCCTCTTCGCCTCAGCCCTCGTCGACCTGAGAAGCCACCAGCGTCCGCAGCACGACGCCCAGCTTCGCTCGCCGTCGACCACCAGCAGGCGCCCTTCCCGTGCCCCGGGATTCCGCCTCCTCTGTTCTCCCCTGCGGGTGGCGGGGCTTGGCATCGATGGAGTTGGCGGGGTCCAATGGATCGAGCGCCCAGACGAGGTTGGCGAGCTCCGGCGCGGTGGCGGACGGCTTGAGCTCCTCAGGCGTCGTTGGCGCGTCGGTGTACTCTGGATCGAACGATGTACCGTCGAGTGTAATCCGTTCATGTGAAATTTTCTCATCTTGTTAAACGCAGTAGTTTTGTGGATTAGCAAGTGACGATGATTAGTTATGGATATTGTGTATGGATATTGATTCTTGAAACAGCAGTGTGTATGGATATTGTGGTGTTCTTCGTCAGTTCGTTCCCCTCTGGACGGATTAGATATATTTTTTTTATTAAAAAATCTTTGCCGTCTATGATGTATGAGGTTGACAGCAAAGATGGATTCTGGCTGACGGCAAAGGCACTGACGCCGTCCGTCAGTCGGGCCGTTCTGTTAAACGCTCTTTTTGCCGTCTGGAAATTTTCGATGACGGCAAAATCGATTGACTGACAGCAAATTCTTTGCCGTCTGCCCGATAAAATGCTGACGGCAAAATCCCCCTTTGCCGACTTTGTCTTTGCCGACAAGGTTTGCCGTCATGGGCTGACGGCAAAATCTTTGCCGTCTGTAATCCTGCCTTTGCCTCCTGTAGGAGCCTGACGGCAAAATGCCTGATTCCCGTAGTGAATTCAAGGCATAGTCCATTGTTCATTGTGAAGGAGTGTAGCTACTTGCTCTAGGTGAAGCTCAACCTTAACAGGTCTTCACTGAAACACTAGTATATCAAAACAGCGTTTGGAACAAAGGACGAAGTGGGCCCCGAGATCGGTGGGGGATTGTTGAAATGTGAGATGGGCCTAGAGCCCATATGACAATTTCAGATTTGATCTCTAAGGGCCCATGTAGGTGGCATGACAAGGTGGTGGGAAGTTTAGTCCCACCATGCTAGTGAAAGGAAAGTTGGAGTGGTTTATAAGGGTGACTCTTGTACATGCTATTGGAGCTTGAGAAGAGAAGAGGCCTTCGCGCGCTCCTCCTCCGCCGCCCGCCTCGCCTCGCCTCGCCTCGCCTCGCCACGCCACGCCACGACGCGGGTTGCGGGTTGCGGGAATGAGCCGAGCCGAGCTCACACCTATGCGCTTATTTTTGCATCACTAACGGGCGGTTCGACAAAGAGGCCACGATAGTTTTGGGCAGCGATTACGCTGATCGCCGCTTCGATCGTCTACTTCCTCTACGTCCGCGTCGCCTTTATCATCACCATGTCCACCGACGCCGACCGTGCCGCCGCCGAGAAAGCTGAAGCCGACAAGAAGGCCGCCGAGGACGCCGCTGCTGCCACCAAAGCCGCGCCTCTGCGTGGCCCTCTTGGAGGGTATAACTCGTTTATCCGCTCGATTATTTTCATATTAGCGATACTAGCGGTATGTGTAGATTTGTCTACTGTTTGCTTAGTACGTGCATATTTAGATCAAAGTCAGTACGTCATTAACTTAGTCAATGCCATGCTAGTGATTTACTCGTGGATTAATTTAATCGAGAAATTGCCTATTTACTCAACAGTTCACATCCTCGGAATATATGATGCGCTGTAGCACGATTTCAGAAGAATGAATAAATCAATCGGCCTCGAAGAGGGAAGGAATATGGATCCAACCGAACCGACTGTCCATCATACCTCAACTCGCCGACGAATTCTGTTGGCTCATCATTCTTTTGTTGGAACTGCGCCATCAAAGAATGGACATGGACCGGCTAGCTATAGCAATAGCAGGGAGGAATGAATGAGAGTGTCTGTCCACGCGTCGTACACAACACACGCGCGCGGACGGCTGCCGCGTGGACGCACAGCTCCATCGACTCCGAGGTGCCACCGGCCCGACCCGTGACACGTCGATCGGCACACATTGATTGACTGAATGCCCAAAAAAATGCGGTTGCGTTTTCTCTCTAGGAGTAGTGCTTCGCGTAGCTAACCATAGCTAGCTTATCGATCCAACACATGTATCCAGTACACGCCCTCAACCTATATATCGAGTCTCAAGTTGGTTTCCAAGATAGGAGAAGGTTGGTTTATGTCAACGATTTGGAGATTTGCAGTAGTGCATCCATGTGTATGTGAGCGCTTTCACGAGAAGAAGAAGAAGAAGAAATTCAGTCGGTCATAGTAGCTGGGTAGCCAGGAGCACGACAAGGAAATTGGGCAGCGTTCGGCGCCACCTTTGTTTTGTGCTTATATGACCACTGCCCACTAGGTACGGCGGCACTTGTGTCACGCACCGGAGTGACCAGGGTAGGGCGAACGAGCCTGTCACGTCCACCAAAGACCCCACGTAACAATCATCAATCATAGTATGGCAAAAGAAAAGAAAAAACACGAGGCGTATTTGCCGTCAACTTCATACGGTTCACGCGGGCTCTGTTCACACACATGGCGGGCGACATGGATGGATGCATGTGAGCTTCAGCTGATTGAAACAGAGCTAGGCAGACCCCGCATGAGTGTGGTGGTGTCGACGATTTCATGGCTTTCAAGTTTGCTTCCGAGTTGCCTTCATCATGTAAATATTTACATGTTTGCTTCCGTAGTAGTAGGAGTACTCCTCGAACAGATCCCTCGCGATCAACTGGTCCACGCGGCAGGGCAGATGGTCCCACATTGCCTTCATCATGTAAATATTGACCACTCATGACTACTGACGACATTGACTAATATGTAGACTGGATTTAACAGGTGGTGTAAATCAAATGCCTATGTAAGGCAGTGGCTTGTGACTCAGAAGATCTATAACTAGAGCCCTCAAATCCATCCCCGGACGGCCACTCCGACCACTATACGGACACAAAATTGCAAACCAACCGGGCCTATAAGCCATCCTCGACGCATCCACGATTGCTGACTCGCCGCAGCTCCGAAGGCATCGGGCAATGCCGGCTCCGGGCATGCCCACACGCTGTTCGACGGGACACCCGACCAAGACTCGGTACATTCTTTGCCCCCATTCACACTTTCATTCGTAGATTCCTTTGTTGCACATACCATAGGATCAAACTTGTAAGATGATAGTTAACTCACGATGCATATTGTAGAAACAAATATAGCAAGATATCATAAATGATGATCCAGAATCTTTACAATTTACCATGGGGGCCTCAGTGTTTCAAGTTGGGCAAACATCACGCACTAAACAGAAGAAAGTTGGTGTGAAAGTAGTGAAGCCAAGAGGTCCGGCATTCACAAAATTCGAAGATATTTTGTTGTGCGATAAGTTGGTGTGATGCTAGCATGGATCCGATTTGTGAAATAAAGCAAAAAAGCGAGAAATATTGAGAAAAAAATTCACAAACTTTACCATGAGCACAAACACTGTGTGTAGCCACAACCAATCTCTACCAACCATGTCATGTGCTCTTTCCAACATAGATGCTCACTAATCCAAGAGGTCGTGAGAAAAATTGTTGGTTATCTCAAACAAGTCGTTCGCTGGAACCAAAGTGTTATCGAAGTTCAAACCCATTCCACTTTGGTGGAGGCTCTGTACCATCAAGTGGAGAAGAACTCATTCACTTTTTTCCATTGTTGGATGAATTTGAATGGGAAACCCAAGTGGCAAACCGTCCTTGAGGAGATTGAAAACGACATGAAGAAGATGAAGAAAAGCTATGGTCCTAGCTCCTCTCCATCCATTGGATTGGACAAGGAGGAGGAGGAACATGGTGGGGCGGACATGCAAGCAACCGTGTCTAAGAGAAACCGACAGATGATGGGGAACAAGTGGGAGAAGGAGAGGGTGACGCGTGAAGACGCGGCAAAAAAATTGTTCGCCACTTGTACGGACATTTTTTTTTCTCCGATGAGGTGAAGAAGGAGGAAAGGTACAAGATGTTCATCGATGTGCAAAGGGGGAAGATGGAGTTCGACTGGGAAAGGTTGACCTTGGAGAAGGACAAAACAGAATTGGAAAGGCAAGAGAAGGTTGCAAAATAGGAGCTTGAACAAACGGTGACAATGCAAAGGCCTGAGTTCAAAGAGGGAAGTTGAAGCTTCCGAGAGAGATGGAGGAGTCAAGGATCATGTTGCAGAACATCAACCTTTTGGATGATGAAGGGAAGAAATGGTTGGTCCGCATGGAGAGGATCAATAACCGCGACAACTGAGGTCATTGATTCATTCGTGTATCTCCTATCTATGTATGAATTGTTGAATTTTATTTTGTCATGTTATGAATTTATTCTCGCAACACTATATTTATATCGTTGAATTTATGATAAATTTGTGTTGTATGACCGACGCGCATGGATTTGCATGTATTTGGGTATTGAGATATGAGGAGTGTGGTTGTGGAGGGTGCAAGTAGGGACTTATTCGGCGATGTGACGTGCCCGGGCTTGTCCGCAGATGTATAGGGGCTCACATTTGCTAATTGTGATTTGTAGATGCTCGTAACCGGAAGTGGGGAAACTGTACATGGAAAATTCTCCATTGTCGGAGTCGGTTATTCGGCGCGGACTGTAAGACTACTATCGTTGTTGATCATGAACGGTGAGTTATCACGTCCAAAGTCTTGCTCGGTGAGTGCCGTGAACAAGAAACCAAAACCACCAAGAGAGTCGATGATCCAAGAACCTTCGGGTGGAGATACCCTCTCAGAGTATGGTCGGACATCAAGGGTTGGCTTGATGCGCCGGAGTTGGACATCGCGGGTTGGGGAGGTAATCGCATGGTTCATGCTTAGTGAGTGGCGACGGTTCTTGGGCATGGTCATGGAAAAAACACGACTTCATCGTTTCTCATGCTTGTCACCTGGGAGGTGTGGAACGAAAGAGATGTACGAGTTTTTAGCACCAAATCAACAATGACAAGTATCTTGATAGACAACATCAAAATGAAAGCTAGGAATTGGGTTCTCGCGGGGGAGAAACATTTGAGTTCTTTGTTGCCGCGGGAGTAGGCTTTTTTTGCATTTATTGAGGTGTAATTGACCTCGTCGAACTAAGTTTATTCTCCCCTCCTTTTTAACGAGATGACTCGAAGTTTTCATCTGTTTTTAAAAAATGATCCAAGATCCAAATCTCCAGTATTAGCGTCCTCCTATGTGTCAGAAACAATGGCCATGTTCTTCTTACCACGTTACTAGGCTACTAGCATATATGGACACGTTCTGATCGATGCTTCGCAGCATATACATTGCCATCATCGCTTTGATCGAATCGGACGATTGTGACGTGATGTCTGTAATCGCACAGACACATCGCCCGCCTTTAATTCCCTGTTAATCAGTCGACAAACGATCGTATTCCCTGACCACGACATAAACAATTACGTGCACGCACGGAGTGACATAATATACTGTAACAAATTGCTCAGGGACGATTTGACTAATTTCTGGCACGTATGACCGAACATGCGTGTGAGAAATGTGACATGCAAGTCTCGTATTGTTAGGCTGCTCCTAATTAAATTTGTTTGAATGTTCTCCCTCAAGTTTGGCTTGGCAGACAAGTCAAAACATCTCGACGCAGACATGCTGGCCCGTCAACCAGTGCAACCAGTACAGTGAAACCAATTACATTCGAACCATTGATTGCGTCGACAGCAGAAGGCGGTCCACCGGCGACGTGGTGACGACGAGAAGTACGTCGCGCCGGAACAAGGCCGGACGTCGCCATTAACTGTAGCTACTGTACCGGCGATGTACGTGATGCGCAAGTGCGACCAACAAAGACAAAATTCTTTCGATCAGTTTATGCTGGGACGGATGTTGCAACAACCACCACATCGATCGATCCATCGGTCTCCATCCGCATATACATATGCCACACACGGACGACGGACTCGTTGCATCATCGTTCGTCAGCTGTACACACCCACACCGGTCTCATCTGATCCGATCCGATTCGCTTTCATCCTACCGTCAGGCAGCGGTGTGTGGATGGCCGTGTCTGTCGATCCCAAAAACGGCAGCATATGTGGTTGGCAGCCAGCAGCGGCGGGGTGGCCGTGTATTTCTCTTCAGAAGATATGTGCATGCGGTATTCATTGCGGTTGCCGGTTCTTGGTGCGGATTGTTGGCGATGAATTTGACGGCAACTTGTTGGAAACATCTGCGAAAGGCTCTGTTGGAGTAGCTGCTTGCTGATGCGACTACGCGAGAGAAGAAAAGAATAAGAAGAATTTGATTTCTTCTTGCAACAGTATCTCCGTATGAGTCGATGCGGACACAAGGCAAAGGCAAGGGGTGCTCCCTCCTCTTGTATCGAGCGACCGCGGGGACGACGGAGTGAGGCTGGTTGGCAAGCTTTTCCGTTTCCAAGCTGCTAAATCAGCCCGGAGTGAGGCCCATGTGGAGGAAACTCAATAAGCACCCAATTAAGGCGGAATGATGGTAGTACCCTGGAACTGATCTCCTTGCCGCCTAATGAAAGAAAGAAGCCGCCGGGGTCGATGGCGAGCACGAAGAAAGACCAGACAATGAACGGAGAAGCCCCAACAAAATTCATTGCCTTTGTACCACCGTCCACAGCAGCTGCAAGCAAGCATTTTACGCCAGTCCTACAGTAGTAGTCTTGCAGTGGTTGTCATTGATGATGCTACTTCCAGAGTAATCACTGTCTGAATGTTGCGTGAACTGTACTGAAGGCGGAGTTTAAGACGCAAACATGGCCCCTGTCTGTGGCTCTGGCCGCGCGGTGCACGGATCGGACGGACGGGGACCCATGTTCGTCGGAATCCGCGGTCCAACCGAGCCGAGCGCGAAGCCCGGGAGTTTGTCTGAGTCCCTCTTCATTTGGCCTGGAATGACATTTTACTACGAGTACTACCCAAATAGTATTAAAAATTGTACTACTTGTGTATGTTGTTCAAACTTCCAAGCCGCGTAGCTTTGAGAAGACAAGGAAAAGAAGCAAAAAAACGGTTCTTCTGACGACAAGTTGACGCGGGCAGAGTATGGCAGGCAGGGACAGGGAGCACGGCGGAAGAAAATCGGGCGGAGTTTGGCTTTGGAACGTCGTGCCCTGCTTGTGTTGTGGCTACTACGGGCAGCAGTTGCCCGGTGCAAGGGAGTGATCGGATCGAGGCGATGGAGCTTCATCCTCATGTCACGCCCGGTGATTGGGCTTGGTCGTTCGGCTCGTTCCTGTTACGGTCGCCGTAACCAAACATGCATGGTTCGCTCTTCGGATCCTTAGTCGCGCTTCCCGGCCGCCCGGAACCCAGAACCCGTACCGACACTTTTACACACACACACATCACATGGCCGGCGTGTGACATGGATGCATGGAGGAGCTTTGGCTGATTGATCAAGTGTGCCCAATGTGAGTCAGCCAATTACGCCATGTGCTAGCACAGCAGTCAGGTCAGCGATCAACTTTCTGTCAAACTTTGCTACCAATTATTACCATTATTATATCTCACTGCATCTATCACACTCGGCAGATTCCAGGCCGCCTCCTGCTGCACTTGTGTTCCTTCCCCTGCCACCTCGCCACTCACTCGCTGCGGTGATCCCGTCACGTGCCTCTTGAATCCTACTTGCATATAGTACAATACTTCAGAGTACGTAACAACTGCAATATGCAAAAGAACAACTCTTTTTCTTAATGAATAGGCAAACCAAGTTGGACAATTTTTTTTGCGGGGTACCAAGTTGGACAATGCATAGCAGGGATTTTTCTTTCCAGTGTGGCGGCCAAGACTACTTTGTCACCACTACCGGTCACCGTTACAGGCTAGTACAGTATGCTGGATCACGCGGCACACGAGCACGCAGCGCAGACAGACGGCGACTGATACTAGAGGTAGGATACAGTTAACCCTAGTAATACTTGGCGTGTGTGATGGGGGCGGCTAACCATCATTTGACGATAATTTAATCCACGATCTTTGAGGGAAAAAAACAGATTGTTTATGCGCTGTCAGGAGCATTGACGGGGGCAGATGCTCTGGGCCGAAACGTGCACACGTCGTCCCACACACACACACTGATGGTCCTGCTCCTGCACAGTTCTCCAAACAAAAAAAAGAAAGGGATGGTGCAGATTTGTCGGCACGGACTTGTGATGCTTCCGATGTGCATTAGGGCATCTTCAACAGGTTGTATGTTAGTCTTGTTGGTAAAATGTCCACGTATCAATGACCAATGTTTATCATACAACTTCTCCGATGGGTTGTATGTAAGCTATCCAATAGATGGTGGGACAATAAATGTGGTTGCTCTCTATTTCACCTTGGAGCTTGTGCAAAGGTTGTTGGTTAATCTACATACAACTTTGCTCTCTCTCCACCTTTAATACATGCCACATCATCACTATGTCCTAGGTGGCAAATTTACCAACACCTATCTTACAACTGTTGGAGATGCCCTTAGGCTATCTTATTTTATTTATGCCAGTATTTTATTTACTAAGCATGCTCCTTTTTTGATAGAGCAAAATACTCATATTTTGAACATTTTATCTAAACTTGGAGTGGCATCTTCTCTGGTACACGCCACAGTTGACCACGGAAAAGGAGGACGTGCTGTCGTATCGCTAGCCTGTAGACGTGGTAACGGATCCTGTGCCGATTTAATGTGAGCTTCCCATATCACCCATAATCAGATATATGACCCCGCCAAAAAAACTAATACGATAGTATATGATTCATTATGCTTGATTATTTGAAAAGATTATTTGAAAAGAAATAATTCCTGAATATATATCATGTTGAAAAAGTAATCAACATGATTAATTCCCGAATATATATCATGGTGAGCGCAACGCATTACCAAATGAAATGAACAGCAAGTAAACAACATCATGTAAGTAAGAGCATCTACGGCCGGACTTGGCAAATACGATCCCTCAAATGCCCGCGGACGCTTCAACGGACACTGACCGGCCAAGCCTTAAATTTCCAATCTCATAACCGGACATCTCAATTAGCATATCTCAAATCCATACAAACACATGTAACTATGTAAACGATGCTACATCGTCTGGCTACTACAACATTGCCATCGGACTATCAAAATTTGGTATGTTTGGCTATGGTTGAGAAGAAGATCCACGGTTGCCCTTATCCTTCCTGGCGGCCTTGTCGTCCTTCTCGCGAAAGTACCGATTGAAGACGCAATAGAGATCGAGTCAGATCTGCTCGTCGTCGGAGCCGTTCTCAACGTCTTTGTCCTCCTTCTCCTTCTTTGGTGGCAGTCCGGCCATGGCACACCCCACCCGATTCTGCTCTCGGGGCGAGTCACTGCTAGGAAAGGTCTAGGGTTTACATGTTGGATGCGATCTGGGTGCCGCTGCCCCTAGTTTTGGGCGTCAAGAAGGTCTTTTGATCTCCTAGGGTTTGCATCACGCCGTGGGTCTGTTGGGTCCCCTTGTAGTTGGCGAGGCCAGGCTCCTCAGCGCTAGCCACCCCGGTACAGGACCCGGTCAGCAAGGGTGAGCGTGTCTCTCTGCTGCCGCTTCTTCATAATGCTGGCATGGATGGCTTCCTCCTCTGCGGCTTCTCACGCCGCCGCATCAACCGCTCTCGTCGTCGTCATGTCGGCAGCAGGACGGGCCTTGGTGGCCCTTATGCTCTCCTTTCCACGGCGGGCACACCAGTCTCAGAGGGACTCATAGTCCGCCCGACCGATAATGGAAAAGGAGAGATTTCCCAGTTGTTGGGACCGCGATGATCCCGCCCCAGGAGTCGCACTGGACAGATACTGCCGTCAGTAGGATGCTATCCTCCCGGGAGCGGCGGAGTGCAATGCGGACGGCCATTGCGTCCTCTAACCCGCACGAGATGACAACCCAGTCGACGGATCCACACTAGTTGGAGGCAGATCTGCTGCCCGACATGATTGATTATTTGAACAAAAAAAGTTCCTACTATTGAAAATTAATCAACATGATTAATTCCGGAATACATATCATGACCAACTTAGCGCATGTAGTGACCACGATTAAATAGTACTTCCTCTGTTTTTCTAAATATAAGTCTTCTTAGAAACTCCAATATGAACTACATAATGTATATAGACATATTTTCAGAGTGTAGATTCACTCATTTTGCTTTATATTGAAATATCTAAAAAGACTTATATTTTGAAATGAATGTAATAGATCATATCCAGTTTGTAGATGGAGTCGTAGTGCCGACACAATGTTGTTGACGACAATGTCGAAATGAAGGCGGTGTAAGGCATCACTTGACTTGGAAGGATGGCGACCAATGGTGAAGAACGCACTCAATTTCCCGAAGCGCTTCTCAAAAACATACCCCGCCCTTCTCTGATGCTGGCTATGAAGAGCGAGAGATTTTGGAGAACCATTCTCGTAATCATGGGTGGACAGACAAAGCAACGACGAGAAAAAGCAAAAGACCAAGCTCCATTTGATGCATCTTTGGTGGTGGGTCATATATATAGGAGAACTGAATGTTTTCGTGTCGTGGTCACGTTGAAATCAACTAAGTTTCTAGCTAAAAATCTTAATTACAAGAAACAAGAAATAAACATTAAAAAGAAACCGTGCGCTTGCAAGGTCACAGTCTGTATTTCAACAGACCATTCACGCGCATGTAACCGACTGTGCCCTTCTCCTCAATAAGAAGGTGGTGGGGGAACCCCCTTATTGTTGTGATGAGTGGCGGATCTCAAGCCTAGCGCGGCGTCCCCGGATCTCATCGTGGTGGTAGCGGCGACTATTGTGGTGGCAAGGGCGGAGGTCGGTCTGGCTTGGAGGGCCATGCTTTGCTGCTTTCAACGCTCGTCGGTGAGCCCTCCATGGCGCATTGTGTCTTGTTGATAGGCAGAGCCCCTTTGTCTTCTTTGTCGAGACTTGGATGCAATAGAAAGGCAGATGCCACACTCAACGGTATGAACAAATACGCACACCCTATTGTTATGAGCGCCTTTGAGATTCTAAGTTGGCACAAAAAAAAAGCTTGACAAAGTCATTGCATGCGTATTCATAGCCGACGGAAACGTCTTCTCTCGGCGAATGAACAGCTCCCACCGATGCCAAATTTGGGACTTGAATCCTCCTTTTCAACCCTGTTTGTCTGGTTTCACCATAAGGAAGCTAACAATCCCAGCTACGCTCCTTCACACCGTCGTCACACTTCCGGGTAGGGCCCGACGGCTTAATGAATTCCCTTGTACTCCCTGTCCCTAGCCGTGACGTAAACCCAAGAATTAGGTACCACACACTAGTAGAAAAAGGCCCATTTGTCCCGGTTCATAAGGCCCATTTGTCTCGGTTCCAGAACCAGGACTAAATGGTCCGTACTAAAGCCCCCCCCCCTTTGGGTAACACCAACCGGGACTAAAGGAATTTTTTTGAAAAATAATTTGAATTTTTTTCTCGATTTTCAATTTTTTTGAATTATTTATATTTAATCTCTAATCACCTCTCATCATTGCTCAATTTAATCTCTAATCACCCCTCTTCATTCCAAATCGAGCACGCTTAACTTTCGAGTTCTATTCCCCCTTATTTCCAAGTCTGCACTTGTTGTTTTCCTGGCAATACTAAGCCGTCAATCGTATTAACCCTTAGGAGTTGAAGTTGAGCATGAAGTCACACGTTACACCGTTTGAGTTTGAAACTATTATTCTTAAAACCAATAATTATTTAATAACACTAATATTTCTTGAATAAGTAGTTTGACTAGATTTGACTAAATTTTTTTAAAAAATTATATAGTAACACTAATATTTTTGAATCATTATTTAGTAACACTAATATTTCTTGAATAACTAGTTTGACCATAGTTTGACCAAAATTCAAAAAAAACTAAAATTTGAGCATATCTTTTTTCCTTTTAGAATTTAAGGATTCTAAAAATTTGCAAACAGGCCTACGGCGGTCAAAATCGGATGCGGAATTTCATTATGATTTTTTTGATATATTATGCGGGTTTTTTTTTACATCGTATGCAAAACATATGGCCATTTTACTTTTCATAACACTTTTTTGCAAAACATGTCCAAATTTAAGTATTTTAATTTTTGTAACTACCAGATGTAGTAACATAACTACATCTGCAAGGATTTTAATTCTTGAAGTTTTTATCATTTTTTTTTATTTTTTACAAAACTGAAAAAGGCGATACACCTGGGGGGGGGGGGGTAGAGTTTGAATCTTTAGTCCCGGTTTGAGATACGAACCGGGACTAAAGAGCATCGCACCACCTTTAGTCTCGGTTTGAGACACCGACCGGGACAGGGCATCGCACCCTTTAGTCCCGGTTCATGTCTCAAACCGTGACTAAAGGTCACATTTGAACCGGGATTAATGCTTACATTAGTCCCGGTTCGTGATGCAACCGAAACTAATGTGTCCATTGAGCTGTGATCAAAACCCTGTTTTCTACTAGTGACATGGGAGCAACATAACTGCAAGTGCACATGCTTGTCACGAAGATTGACTTGCGTCCAAAATCAAAATGTTTCGTCGTTTATAGGTGCAAGAACAAATGGATTAATTTGTTGGGACGGCCGAACACGCGAGAAATGTGGTGTGCAAGTTAGGCATCGTTGGGCTCCTCCTACCAAATTCATTCCCAGTTGGGCAGCCAAGCCGGTCACCGCCTCTCCGGCCGACATGCGAGTCAACAAGTGCAGTGCCAATCACAGGATCGCGCCGACAGTAGAAAAACACAGCCCATCGCGACGTGGAGACGACGGAACATGGACGGCCGTCGCCATTAACAGCGGCGTTGCGAGGCGATGCGCAAGTGCGACCAAGACAGGATTCCTTGGGCAATCTTCTTCTGGAATGGATGTCGCAACAACCACCGCATCGATCGATCGATCCAGCCTTCCCATCTCCATCCACATATACCTACGCCACAGACGGGCGCATCGATACGTATCGACCGTGCCATTGCACCATCGTTGGTTACCGGTAGTAAGTACTCTATTCTGGACTTTTGGACCATCTTCTTGTCCGTCCTGGCTATCTGTACTGTACGTACACACGCCGATCTCGTCTGATCCGATCTGATTCTCCTCCAGCAAGGAGTGTGCACGTATCTGTCCATCCAAATTTGGCATGGAAAATGCGGGTAGCGTGCAGGAGCGAGCGGTGGAGTATTTATCTTGAGATGTGCATGCAGCTGGCCACACAACTCAGTGACTCGCAAGGAGAAGAAATTTCTTTGATTTGTCTCTGCTGCTAAATTAGTCCAGGAGCCCTTGTTCGTCGGAATTACTACTGGAGTAGGTGCTTGTCACGGAAGACGCACAATAGAATGTAATTAAGGCAGAATGATGATGGCATTTAAGCAGCAGGATTAGGGAGGAAGCCTCTTTGGTGCTGGAAGGAACTGAGCAGTTGGCCGAATGAATGAAGGAATCGGTCGATGGCGACTGCTATCTGCCCGCTATTAGTTAATGCCCCAGCATTACTATAGTTCAATCCAGTAGAGTGGTAGCAGTAGCACTAAGTGTCATCCTGTTCGCGGTAGTAGATGGAGAGCATTTACACTGCTGATCTCGGCAGCGGCAGTGATTAACTAACGCTCCCGATTAATCACTCACTCAGTGAAGGCATGGGCGTTGCGTAAACTTGACTGATGGTGTAAACAAGGCCCGTGATTCGTGGCGTGCGATGCACGGACGGGGACCCATGCCATGTCGGTCGGAATTTGCGGTCCAACAAGGGACGGACAGGCACGGGAAGCAGGGCGCGGAAAGAGGCATCCGAGTTTGTCTGAACCCGTTCATCTGGGCTCGCTCACTCCCTTTTACCGGTGGTAACGCAGATCCCACGTTCACACTAGTAGTAGTAGACAAATCGAGCAAATATATTCATCAGTGCTCAACTGCTGATCAAATGCATCGCACCCTCCCATGGGGACATCAACGCGGCTCTCGTGGACGAAGCCTGGCTCGCCGGAGCCATCAGGAATGGAATGCAGGACGGGATGGGTTGGGTTGGGTCGGGTCGGGTCAGTCACGGGATAAACGCTGCGGCCTACGACGGCGGGCCTCATCTCAGCGCAATGCACGGCGGCACCGGATGGCGAGGGATCTGAGGCGAGGCGAGGCGACCGTGCGTGCGTGCGTGCGTGGAATCGTGAAGGCTCGTCGCTGCACCTCCGGGTCGGATCAGTCATCATCCATGATGCAAGCAGTCGGAGGATCCAGCCAGCCAGCAGGAGAGCAGGCAGCGTCGGTGCTCCTCCCTCCCTCCCTCCGGAACGGAATATCCAGCACAGCCCCGCCCGGTGATCCAATCCAATCATGGAGCACGTTCGCAGCAGTAGCAGTCGCAGCCAGGAACGGGACGGAACGGATGGACTCGCTCCCCACTCCGCCCGTCCGTCACTTGGTCACCCATCTCTCCACTCTTTACGGGAACAAAGTACCAGTACTACAGCTCGGAACGGGGAGAAAGCCGCGGTCTTTTTTGTTTTGTTTTTGTTTTTCCTTTCTGGCAAACAAGGCAGCCACGAGTTACGGAGGGATTACTGGAGAAAGAAAACCGGCACCCGTTTTTTCTCCATCTGCGCTGTCTCTTCTTCTCGCTTTCACACGCTCACCTTGCTCCAATTTACTGAATCTGCTGCCATTTTTTGCTCCGTGTAGTAGTGAACACCGCGTCGCTCGCCCCACACACCCATTCCAGGGAGTGCCGCTGTTTGCTCCGGCGCTGTCTGTAGGCACGTGAGCTCAGCCTCTCTCTCTCTCTCTCTCTCTCTATTAGGGAGTAGCTCAGAGATATATACGCGCTTCGCCTCTGCTCCGCTCACCCTCGACCTCGACACGACTCTCTCTCGGCACCAGAGTCAGACAGAACAGAGCAGAGCTTAGCAAAGCAAGAGGGGAGGAGAGGAACAGAGGCAGAGCGGCGCCCGGCGGCCATGGAGGGCGGCAAGGCGGTCCACCACCACGACACCGCCAGGCTGCTCAAGGCCTTCACCCGCACCGTCGAGCCCCGCAACTTCGGCATCGGCCTCGTCGCCGGATTCCTCCTCGTCACCTGCGCTTACTTCTCCACCGCCAGGTTCGACGCCATCCACATCGCACCCCTCGGTAAGCCACGCAACCACCATCCCTCCCCTCTCCTCCCCTCCGCGCATCTGCATTCGCTGCCCGCTTCCTCCCTAGACCTTGTCGACCGCAGCTCTGACGGACCAATCTCGATGTGTGTGTTTGTGCGTGCAGTCAGCCCCTCGGAGACCCGGCTTGCCTCGCCGGCGACCGCCGCCGCCGCCGGCTCCAAGAGCCAATTAGGTGCTTAACCCACCCCCCGCGCCAACATTTCGGCCGAATCTGTCTTGCCAATCGACGAGTTTGACTCACTGACTGACGACGCCGTGTTCGTTCCCCCTCTTGTCTTCAGATTTGGGCGTGCCGGAGCAGACATTATCCAGGGAGGGGAGCAAGGCCGAGGTGCTGGACACGGACGGCGACGACAACAAAGGTAAGCTAAACCCAGCAGCTTCGTATGCGCCCGGCCCGGCCATGGCGGTGGCTCCAGCTCTTGTGGCCTCGCTGCTTCTACTGGTTCACACGCAATCCGGTTGCGGTGACAAAGACTGGTGTATTTTTTTTAATCTCCGCTTCCTTTTCGCTTTAGATTTGGTCCACGATGCGTCGCTGGCGGACACGAAGAAAGATGACACCTTTGCCAGGGACGGCGATGCTGCGGCCGTGGAGGCCGCCAAGGACGATGACGACGCCGGAACCAACGGCGGCGCCGGCGCTCTTCTCCCTCCCCTGTCGGCCAACGGCACGCAGGAAGAACAAGGTGAGGCAGAATCCAATCGACCAACCGCTTAGTAGATAAGATGCGGCTTGGCATAATCTTTTTGTTCTTGGGGGGGAAAAGGGAGTGAGTTGTTGGATTTGACAAGCTGAGCTTTGCGGGTGTTTGGTGGTCAGGTGTTCTTGAGGACCAGGAGCTGCTTGTGCAGGATGCCATTGCTGCTGCTAATTCTCCAAACAAGAGCTCCGGCAATGGCAGCTCACAACCCGTGGTTCAGTCCGACCCGGCGACGCTTCCTGCTCCTGTCCAGCAGACTCCTCCTGCCATTCAAGTTCCAGAGGCTCCCAAGCAGATTCCCCTCATCCCAGAGCCTGTCAAGCAGCAGCCAGGTACTCATCTCATCTCATCTCATCTAGTACAGCAGTAATTCTTCTTCCATTTCCATGGCATGGTAAAAAAGGAACACCTCAAGCACTGGAATTTGTTCTACCAGTTTGAGCAATCAATCACTCGTCCTGCACCAAAATGTAGTCACATTTTTGTGGAGCTCCATTTTCCCTATCCCAAAGAAACAATGTCCTTGCTACACTGGTCCACTCCTCTGCTTTCACCCATTGCGTCCTCTTCCCCAGCTTTCTTATGAGGAGAGCAATGTGGGCAATGCCTCATCCCACCCCACCCCACCCCCCTATCTGACGACGCGAAAGCCCCATTTCTAGACCCCTCCTTTGCTTTGATCATTTCATTTCGTGGACTAGTGTAAGTAGTAGTGCTTGGTCCTACACGAATAATGTTCTTGTCTGCTAAGCTCTCGCAAGAAAAGATTTTCTTTGGCCGCTGCTTCACTTTTCCGTGCCAATCATTTTTCCGATCATTCATGTCCGACTACTAGCTGAAGATCAACGTGTTTTTGATGCGTGGAATTGTTATTCAGGTTCGGAGGAGGCGGCGACGGCGCCCAGGCGGGAGTTGAAGCCGCTGTGCGACATGACGTCCAACCGGCGCATCGACTGGTGCGAGCTGGACGGCGACGTGCGCGTCCACGGCGCCAAGGCCACGGTCACCCTGGTCGGCGCGGCGCGAGCCGAGGAGTGGCGCATCAGGCCGTACCCTCGCAAGGTCGACCCCAACGCCATGCGCCACGTGACCAACATCACCGTGCGCTCCACGCTCCCCGGCGCCGGCAGCGGCGAGGACGAGTGCGCGATCAAGCACTCGGTGCCGGCGCTGCTCTTCTCGGACCGCGGGTACACGGGCAACTACTTCCACGCCTACACCGACGTCATCCTGCCGCTCTTCCTCACGGCGAAGCAGTACGGCGGGGAGGTGCAGTTCCTCGTCTCCGACATGCAGATGTGGTGGATCGGCAAGTTCCTCCCCGTCTTCAAGAGCCTCTCCAACTACGACCTCGTCGACCTCGCCGCCGGCAACCGCACCCGCTGCTTCCGCCACGTCCAGGTGGGCCTCACCTGCCACGCCGACTTCAGCATCGACCCGCACCGCGCCCCCAACGGCTACTCCATGGTCGACTTCACAAAACACATGCGCGGCGTCTACGGCCTCCCCCGCGGCCTCGCCGTGCCCGCCGCGGGGGCCAGGCCACGGCTTCTCCTCATCGCGCGCGCCAGCACGCGGCGGTTCGTGAACGCCGACGAGATCGTGCGGGCGGCGCAGAAGGTCGGGTTCGAGGTGGTGGTCTCCGAGGGCACGCACGAGGTGGCGCCGTTCGCGGAGCTGGCCAACACCTGCGACGTCATGCTGGGCGTGCACGGCGCCGGGCTCACCAACATGGTGTTCCTGCCCACGGGCGGGGTGGTGATCCAGGTGGTGCCGCTGGGCGGGCTGGAGTTCGTCGCCGGCTACTTCCGCACGCCGTCCAGGGACATGGGCCTGAAGTACCTCGAGTACCGGATCGCGCCGGCGGAGAGCACGCTGACGGAGCAGTACCCGCCGGACCACCCGATCTTCACCGACCCCGACGGCGTGAAGAGCAAGGGGTGGGACTCGCTCAAGCAGGTGTACCTCGACAAGCAGGACGTCCGGCTCGACCTCAAGAGGTTCCGGCCGCTGCTCAAGAAGGCCATCGCGCACATCAGAGCGAACAAGCTCCAGTGAATCCATCCATCACTTGGATCGCTTCTTCTTTGACATTTTTTCTTCTTCTTCTTCTAGTTATGATGATATACTAGTAGCAGTATGTATCTAAATATATATGCCAGTGTATGTAGCAGCAGTCTAGCAGATGAGATGAGATGAGACGAGATCGGCCGACAAAAAGAAATTGTATGATATGGCAGGCATGGCGATCAGGTGTTGTAGATGAGATGATCAAGAGTAGCAGAAAACTGTGCTACAAAGATGTTAGATGATGGATGGTTTTTTCAGAGGCATTCAGTAACAGTTTCAGATAAAAACGGTCGTATACGTTTTGACAGTGGGAGCAACAGAAAATTTTCTTTTTGGCGTAGAGATGCCACGATCCGAGGCCGCTTCTACTACACGCTTGCGACAGGACACCACGTCTTCTTGATTGGTCAACTGTGGCGTGTTCTACAGAAGATGCCAAACTTGGACAGTTTTTTTTGTTGTTTTCTTTCTTGGGAGGAAAAATAGGTCAATCGGGGACGAATCTCTTTCTCTCACTCTCTGGGATAGAGCTCTTTAATTCTTTTTAGCCAAGGGAGTGTGACTTTGGAGTATCTTACCAAGATTTTTTTTATACATACAGGTAAAAAAACAGATGAGTAAAGCCTACTGTACTGTACTAGTAGCTCGGAGGCATCGGCAGTCCGTGCCGACAAATCTGCACACTCACAGTTTTATTTTATGTTCAACAGTCTGCAGGAACCATCACAGTGTATGCAATGGACGACGTGAGAGCATGGCTCGTCGGTTCGATGATCGTGGATTAAACTAGCAGCGTCAACTGATGGTTAGCCGCCCCATCACGAGCGCTATGTACGGCTAACTGAAGAATAGTGTTGAAATTCTGCCATTATTAGCATAATATACTCTCATGCAGGAGTACTTAGTACTTCCGTTCCCTCTCCTCCTCGATGACCCCTACCAGTTTCACATCTATTTATTTTTTCTTGTGATTTTGATGCCTAGCAGGAGTGGGGAGCGAGTGTGTAGCTCCTCCGTGCTGTGCTGCGGACGTGTGCATGGCTCCATGATTGATTCATCGAGCTGTGCGTGTTGGATCCGGAGGAGCACCGCCGCAGCGACGATGCCGGGGATCTCTCCATGTGCACCCATGCCTCGTGCCGTCTCAGCTTGAAGATCCATCTGTGATTTTTAGTCACTGGACTGCATCGTGGATGACTGGCCGAGCACACGCTCACCTCCTTCCATCCCTCCCTGCACCGCACCGCACGGCGCGAGCCAAGGGCCGTGTTTCCACCTTGATTGCAGCGTACGCAACGCACATGCGGTCAGTGATTACGCTACTGGTAGCACTACTCGGGAGAACTAATCACTGCCGCTGCAACTATTATCTGCGGTGTAAAAATGCTCTGCGTCTACTGCCAACGACAAATGCCAAAAAAACACGTCGTGCACCGCCTATTAGTTTTGTTTGAAGTATAATATACAACTCTTCAAAGTTTGATCGATTTATATAATAAATATTAGCATTCACTATACGGCATTAATAGCATTAGATTCATCCTCAAATATAATCTAGATATATTTATCGGCTATTGCAGATATTGATGTTTTTCATAAAAATCTGATCAAGCTTTGTGGAGTTTGATTTTATACAAACATACTAATACTTGCAAAGTACATTCACAAAAAGAAGTATTAATACGCAAAGTAAGAAAGAAACAGGCTAAGAGCATCTTCAGCTGGGCTTGGCAAATCCGGTCACCTATACATCCGCGGACCGGCTGTTAGCCAGGGCGTTCGAGGCGTCTGTCTGGGTTGGTTTTTCTATGTCCGGACACTGGCTGCACCGTCAGTCTGTACGTTTGAGACCAGTTTGAGGTGCCCGCCTGGGTCATCTTTTTGGGACCAGTCAATGACCAAGCTGTCCGCCCGGGCATTTGAGACGGGTTTGGGGAGCCGACTGTAGATGTTCTAAGTACGGGATTGAAATGGCTTCCCCATGCATGCATTAACTGGTGTTTCTCAGCGGTCAGTTTGCAGTCGCTATCGACCTTGGGCCTGTTTGGTTTGCTTCCTGTGAAAGTTGCCTGACTCACGCACAAATCTCAGGCGTTGGATTTCTCAAGCCTAAGGCTGAGATTGCTGCCTGGGCAAGGAGCTGGCCTCCATCCAAACAGGCCGCTATGCCTTCATTACTTTGGCCAAGTGGTCAGTTCCTAATCCTGCTTATTAAATGCTCTCATCATTCTGCCTTAACTATTGTGCGTTTGTGACAAGTACTCCCTCCGTTTTTATTTAGTCCGCGTATTAGCTTTAGTCAAAGCCAAACTTTGTAAACTTTGACAAAAATTTATAAACAAAAACATTAACATATATAATAACAAATCAATATTATTAGATTTATTATTGAATGTACTTTCACATCACATATATTTGTTATAGTAAAAGTTTATACTTTTTCTATAAACTTGATCAAACTTTTCGAATTTTGACTTCAGGCAACTCTAATATGCAGAGTAAATAAAAACGAAGGGAGTAATTCCTAATACTGGCCGTCGTCGGAAACAGAAACCCTATGCCCGCATCCGATTCGTCGCGAGATACTGTAGCAAAAACTTCTTCTTATTATTATTTTCTTCTCGCAAGAACCAGATGAAACTAGAGAATTAATTCGGTCGTACATACTACTGTAACAAACAGCTTTTCCAACTAAACCTTTCGGCAGATGTTTTCAGCAACTTGCCGGAAATGCAACCAATGAATACTGCATGCATATATGAAGAACAGTACGTACAGTAGACGGCCACTCCACTGCTCCTGGCCGGCTGCTAACTGCATTTTCCCCATACCATTTTTGGGATGGGCAGACACGGCCATACGCGCAGGTAAAGGTAGAGCCGGCCGGACGTTGCCGGGTGTATGTATGGACGGAGGGAGATGAGAATCAGATGAGATCGGTGTGGGTAGGGCAGGTGATCATCGGCCAAAATGCTATTCGTAACGAACGATGATGCAATCAGGGAATGTAGATGTGGATGGAGATGGATGGATCGATCGACGTGGTGGTTGTTGCAACATCCATTCCAGCAGAAAATGACCCAAAGAATCCTGTTTTGGTCGCACTTGGGCATCGCGTCGCAACACCGCTGCTAATGGCGACGGCCGTCCTTGTGTCCGGCGCGACGTACGCCTCCTCCTCTCCGCGTCGGGGTAGCCACCGCCGCGCCGGTGGACTATATTTTTTGTACCGTCGGCGCGACCGTGTGAATCATGTGATTGGCACTGCACTGCACTGGTTGACCGGCATGTCGGCAAGAGAGAGAGAGAGAGAGACGGTGATCGTCTTTGGCTGCCAAACTAGAGGGGGAATATTCAAAAAAAAAAAAAGAAAGAAAGAAGGACGCATGCAGTGATCAACACGAAATGCATTTGTTAAGAGCGGCCCAACAATGACGGACTTGCATGCCACGTTTTTCGCATGTTCGGCCGCCCCAAGAGATTAATCGATTCTCCCTGAATCCTAATGGAGTTTTCTTCCTTCTCATTTGAAGGAGACGATAACCTTTCACATACAGTTGTACTCTTGTACTGGCTGCAAATCTCGGGGGAAAAAAAATTCAGCTAAAACGACCTCGGAAACCAACAGGGAAAGATGAGAACGTGGGTTGGATCGATAACCTGGCTGCTATAGCTATCTAGCCGAATGCTACAAATAAAACGGAACCGCATTCAATCAATCCACCTATGTGTTGATCGACGTGTCACCGGTTGGGCTGGAGCTACAAGTTTTTCCTTCTTCTCACTGTTTGATCATGGTTTGTTGTTTTCACGACGTTGTCTTGCATGTTCAATTTATCTAGTGCGATACATATTTACTTCCTCCGTTTGGAATTACTTATCACAAGAATGAATAAAAAATAAATGTATCAACAACTAAAATACATCTAGATACATTCATTTCTTGGACTAGGAATTCCGAACGGAGGGAGTACATGCTAGTGTTTGCGTTTGCCATGATTATATATTCTGCAATTAATCGGATAATTGCTTGATTTTCAAAAGGTAGTAAATTATTTCCCTTTTTCCTTCTCAAATAATCAATCGTACAGAAGGTCACCTTGATATCTGCTTAGTTTGCAGCAAGCTCACGTTAATTTGGCACGGGCTGCAAGAGGAGACGTCATGGCATCCGTTGCCGCGTCTACACTCTTGCGACAGGACTGCACGATTTTCTATATCTGTGGTCAACTGTGGCGTGTAGTAGTACTTCCACGGAAGATGCCAAACCTTATTTTCTTGGAAGAGGAAAAGGGCAATCCGAGACGGATCTGTCTCTCTTTAGCCAAGGAAGGCTTGTTGTTTGCATTTTACCAACATTTTACAGGTAAAAAGGCAGATAAAGCCGCCCTAGTGTACCTCGGATGCATCACGAGCCCGTGCCGACAAATCTGCACCGTCAGTTTTTTAAAACCTTGGGGGAAGTCTGCACTCTGCAGGACCATCACCGTGTTAGTAAGGGCATCCCCTCGTTTGGGCATAAACAATTTGTTTTGCTCAGAGACCGTGGACTAGACTAGCGTCAAATCATGGTTAGCTGCCCCATCACACAGTCCAAGTACGGTAAACTGCAGAATAATACAGTATTATTGTGTTATTATTACTCCTTGTTGGTACGTACGTACGTCTGGTTATTAAAAAATAATGAATGGATAGAACTGACGGGGAAAGCTGCAGGGTCTGAAGGTTAGCTGCAGCCATGGTGTTGTACATGAGCCATTGATCTAATCCCTCTGTTCTGAATTACTTGTCGCACGTATGGATGTATCTAGATGTATTTTAGTTCTAGATACATCCATTTCAGCGACGAGTAATTTGAAACGGAGGGAGTACATCACTTGCTAATCCTTCTGACTGGTCCATGAGTATAGCTTGGCTGCACGTTGATGAATCCGGCCAACACCCCTGCTGACGGGTCAATTTGTTGGTGGTATCAATGATGGCATGGAAAGGGGTGGAATGTCATGGAAGTAGTTGATCGCCAAGGGAGGACCAGACCCGTCGTTTTCGCTCAGATAATCACACTTGTTTAGCCTCATGCATTAGCAGTTGTACCATTTGCACGCTGTTGGACTGCAGAGCTAGCTAAACAAGTGCTAGCAGTAGACGTCGCCGTCTGTCTACTTACTCGCATCGGTAGTGTACGCTGGGATGGTAGCCGGAAAGAAAAATACCCTTGTCATGAAGTTTTTTTTTTTTTTGCGGAACTTTTGGAATTGGTAGCATGGGGGCGTGCAATAGTTGGCATCACCTAATATTTCCCTGTCGGTGTTGTTAGATGCCGAGTGAGTGTGTTGGCAGAGGCCCATGTGTCGGTATCGGTAAAAGTATGCAAATGCTCCCATCAGGAATCCTATCCCCCGCGGTAAGCGGGGATAACGAGGAAGCATGCACTTCTGGGCGCAACGATGTTGTATGGGACAACCCATTCCACAAGATCGACAATATTTTTCTATCATCGGTTTTGGGAAGTACTTCTGGGTATCTTTGATTTTTTTTACTTTATTTTTATTTTTTCAATTCGTAGACATTTTTTGAATTCATGAAAAAATATGTGAACATATTTTATGAAATTTCAATCATTTTTAAATACAGTAAAAATTATGAATTCATGAGTATTTTATGAAATCCATGGAAATATTTCAAATTCTGAATATTATTTGAAATTCAAAATATTTTTCAAGTCCGTGATTTTTTTCTAAAAGAATTAGGAACATTTTTTGAAATTCAAGAATATATTTTATATGTCTTTTAAATCAGGGAATATTTTTAGTTTCATGATTTTTTTGTATTTGCGAGCATTTATTCAAATTATTCATAATTTTTTGAATTTCATTAAAAAAAGAAAGGGGCAAAGGATTAAAACAGAAGAAAAGGAAAATAAAAAGGAACAAGAAAAATAAGGGCCCCATGCCCTGATTTGGTGGCCCAACCTATATGGGGGTGCGCGTTTGTGGGCACATCACCGCCTTATGCGCCAAATAGAAGCACTTTGCTTCCATAGAACCAGTTACAAAAATAATCAAATAATCTCTACTTCTAAAAAGGGGAGTTAGTAGGCCGACATCCATGGCTTTTTTTGGCTTCACCACTCGCCACCCCCTCCTAAGCTTGGTTTTTTCTCGCCTAACCTCCTCCCACCTCGCACACGGAAATAAAATGTCCTTCCTCGCACCCGACCCCATGTTCCCCCACTTCCTAAATAAACTAGCTAAAAAAACCGTCTGCGACCTAATTGCAACCACTCGTCTGCCCAGCTACCTGCCCGTAAGGGTTTCCATCGTTTTGGTCGTATCGTTAGCCCCATCGAACCAACAACGTTCCCACCCCATTGATACCCAAACTTCACCAATTCTTTTCCTCTATAAAAGCCCCTACCCCTGACTCGATCTCCCACACTGTTTTTATCCCTGAAAACCCATTGCCTCTTCCTAGATCTTCCCCTTTGCTCCTCTACCCAAATAGGGTTTCAAGTCCATCGTCGCTCCCTGCTATGGTGCATCCACCGGGACGGGGAGAGGGTGGGTCCGATGGCAAGCATCGTGGGCGCGAGGTCCAGCCGCCGCACGTTTGAGAGGACAAAGAAAGGAAAAAAGGGAAGTGGTTGGGTGGCTACAAATGCGGGCTAGGTGGGTTGGGTGGGATTGAACTGACGTGGAGAGGTGCCCGGGTGTATGGGCAATCCTCATACTCAACCCATATATACGTTGGGTTTAGGGAGTGTCGGTCAGTCCGGTCATACAGGAGGAAAGTGGGGAGGCTGGTTGGGTGGACACTTTCTCTGTTTTTTCTGTATGGGTTGTCCGTCCGAACCTATAGGGATAGTGTGGGGGGCATGGTTGTAGATTCTCTTACAATGCCAGACATGCGTGCAATATTTTCCATATGTTCGTTCGTCCAATAGACTTAGGGCAAGTTCTTCTGAGGTTTATAACAGTAAAAAAAGCTGAAAGCCTAAAATAATTCATTTTGATGATAGAGCTTAATTTCAATTTTTGAACATCTTATCTGAAAGTTGGAACATTTTTAAATATAGGAACACATTTTAAATTTACGAATATTTTCTGAAATCCAGGAACATTTTTCTTATTGGTGAATATTTTTTGCTATTCAGAACATTTTTCAAGTCCGTGACATTTTTTTTGAAATTCGGGAAAAAAATTTAAATTGGGATTTTTTTCAAATTCGTGAATATTTTTGTATTTGCGAACATTTATTCGAATTATTGAGCATTTTTTGTATTTTATTAAAAGAACAAAAAGTAAGGGGCAGAGGATAAAACAAAAAAAGAAAAAGAAACGAAAGAAAAATGGCAACACAAAAATGCTTTGGGCCAACCCAAACTGTATGGGAGTGCACGTTTTTGCGCGCCCATAGGAGCACTCTGCTCCCATACAAACAGTTAACAAAAATCTAATAATCTCTGGGGGGGGCAGGGAGGGCAAGATATGTTCACACGTTTCTTTTTTTTTTTGCAAGAAAACTTCCAACCTGTTCATCTTCAATCATGACAGTACAACGAACACCAGAAATAAAAATTACATCGAGATCTGTAGACCACCTAGTGACGATTATAAGCACTGAAGCGAGTCGAAAGCGCGCCGCCGTCATCATCCCTTCATCGCCGGAGTCGGACACAACTTGTTGTAGTAGATAGTCGGGAAGTCGTCGTGCTAAGGCCCAATAGGACTAGCACCCCAGGAACCGCCGCCGATGAAAAATAACGTAGATTGGAAGGACCCATACCGAAGACACACGAACATAGACGAATAACGATGAATCCGAGCAAATCCACCAAAGATAGATCTGCCGAAGACGCACCTCCACACTCCCACCAACGATGCTAGACGCACCGCCGGAACGGGGTATGTTCACACGTTTCGTTATAAAAAAATTGTATACAACATAAAATTTGTTTCCTGCCATTGAAAAAAATGTTCTGCGTGTATTTTTAATTGTTTAGCATGCATTTGTAAAAAACCCATCATGTATTTGAAAAATGTTCAACGTGTATCAAAAAATGTTGCACATGTACACTAAAAATGTACAACGTGTATTGGAAAAGGTAAACAATTTTTCAAACATGAAGGAAAGGCCCATAAATGGATTGTAAAGATTTAGAGCAACGTAAGCTTGGCTCGAATAAGCAGTCGTATCGAATTGTATGGTCCACCCAATGACCCAAACCAAACAGTAATCATTGAGGTTTGGGCTAACTACCACAGACTCCCTCTTTTCAGGTTCGTATGCCAACTATCCCCAAAACCTCGCCCCATAGGAAAAAGGAAGAAGAAGCAATAATCGGTGGTAACAAGAGTGGCATCATCCTAGATGGGAATTGCGGCCCTCGTCTAGGTGTGGCTTGTTTCTTGCGGCTGGCTGTGCTCCTCAGCTAGGCAGCGGCATCATGTCGTGTGGGCTCCAGTTCTGACGAGTGGGATCGGTCCGGGATGGTGTCCCTGGCGTAAATGTGTGACACTCCTGGTGAAAGCTCTGGCCTACTTTTTTTTAGTGTTGGTGAACGATCGGGTGCCGTTGTTCCTCCATGGAGGCGTCATCGAGCAGATTTGGCGCTTCTTCCAATCTCGATGTCTCTTCTCTTTGTGAAAATTGAGATTCGACTTACCAAATCGAAGATGTCGATGACCTCCATGGGACAGGGAAGGTCATTCCTTTCTCTAAGGCGTTGTTTCGGAGACGAGACTGGCTGGAATGCCTTGGTTGTGGGAGATCGATGTCGATGGATAGATGACATTGGATGACTCGCATTTGATGGCCCTTCGGCAAATAAGAGGCTTTCCGACTTTCTAATCGGTGTAGCGAGGATCATCAGACTTGATCCGGACGGCTAAGAGCATCTTCAGGCGCCCCAAGTGCCCCCATAGGACCACTTTCTTTGCGCCGGCACTATAAAAAGGGCAAAAAAAGGCCCATCCATGCCCCCGAGCCCCCCCAAGACCTCATAATAGCGCCGGCAAACCCAACCCGAACCCACCACGCTGGGGGCTCTTGGGGGCGCCGGCGGAAGCAACGGCCAATCCTACTCCCCCACGCGTTCTTTTTTTTGGTCCACCCAATCACTTTTTGCCCCCCGATTCTTCTGAGGACACCAACGACTAGGAAAACGGGTTAGCGTTTTGCCCCCCAGGACGTGCTAGTTTTGATCCGGCGATTGTCCTGGGGCTCCAACGGCTTGAGATGCCCTAAGCTTGCGGTGCAGCATATGAAGTTTGCTCTCCCCGACGACACCTTCACGGTGATGAAACAAGAGTCGTCGGGCGATGGATGATGACACCGGAGGCGCGGTTTGGGTCACGAGAGCCACGACGCAGCTACTGACAAGGAAATGGGCAGCAAAGTTGACCACGTTTGCAGGAGAAGCCAGATGGCGATCCAAAACGCCAATTGTCACGTATTCACGTGACGGCGACACGCACATAGTACAAACTAAAACTGGTGCCGTCAGATGAGATTCGCACCATCATCATAAATAATCTTAGCGATTATTCTGCTCTCCGCCGCCGTCCCATCTGATCCCGATGTGTCCACCCATCTGATCCCACGCTGAAGAAGAAGAAAAGGAAAGAAGTGGCAGCCAGCTCCCCTGAGCTTTGTTGCTGTGCCGTCTCTTCTCTTCTCCCTCGTCGACGGCGACGGCGGCGGCGATGGAGACGGAGGAGCCCGGCTCCCCCAGCCCCGACGACGCGGTGCTCTTCTTCGGGGTGGCCCTCGTGCTGGGCATCGCCTCCCGCCACCTCCTCCGCGGCACCCGCGTCCCCTACACCGTCGCCCTCCTCGTCCTCGGCGTCGCCCTCGGCGGCCTCGGTCCGTCCCCCTCTCCCTTCCCGCTCCTGTCCACCACCCCCGCCCCACCTCTGCTCAACTCATCCGTCAGATGCCAGTTCGCAATTTATTCATTTTATCCCCTCTCTTTGATGCTGCTCAGAGTACGGGACCAAGCATGGCCTCGGCAAGCTCGGAGCCGGCATCCGTATCTGTAAGCTCACTTCACCCTGAATCATGGATATTATCTACAGTAGTATTTTCGGAATCAATTCGGTAGTAGTAGTAGTTGACTAACCTCAATCCCCTGCTATTGCTAACTGTCATTCCAATGTTGCAGGGGCTGCCATAAATCCTGATCTCCTTCTGGCTGTCTTCCTCCCCGCCCTCCTCTTCGAGAGCTCCTTCTCCATGGAAGTGCACCAGATCAAGGTATCTATCTGTCTCCACAGGCCTGTCTATCTGTCTGTCTGCTATCAGATTTCAGTTACATCACTGAATAAGTCTGATTTACAGTGAAGAAGAGACTTTTATTTACCTCTTATTAGGCTCTTGCTGTCATTATGGACCGATTTGCCATCGATCCGGTTAGTGTCATAGGCTGATGCAGATAATCCGTGATAATCATAATAATCCACTAATACAAATTTGTGGCCGGCAACCCCTCTTGTCTGCTAAATAAAATAGCTCTGCACACATCACATTTGGCTTCTCCAAGTTTTCTTACAGGATGTAGAATATTCGTGCTTCCGGTAGTGCTATATATCCAAATTTTCTCTGCCAGCTTCCAGTTATGAGCTGTTATGTAGCACCACAGTTACATACTCCCTCCGTCCCAAATTAAGTGACTCGACTTTGTACTAATTTTAGTACAAAGTTAGTACAAAGTTGAGTCACTTATTTTGGGACGGAGGGAGTATATGTTTGTTTAGTGCATACTGAAGTGTTTGCTTTGCAGAAATGCATGGCGCAGATGGTGTTACTTGCTGTCCCAGGCGTGGTGATCTCAACAGTTTTGCTTGGCGCTGCTGTAAAGGTATGTATCTATGTGCTTGGACTGATAACAGACGTAGGCCATTCATTCTAATGTTCTGATGCTGGCTAGTTAATTTGCCACAGCTCACTTTTCCGTACGATTGGAACTGGAAAACATCATTCTTGTTCAGTGGACTGCTTAGTGCAACCGACCCTGTTGCCGTGGTTGCTCTTCTAAAAGACCTAGGAGCAAGCAAAAAGCTCAGTACAATAATTGAAGGAGAGTCCTTGATGAATGATGGGTATGCTGCCGTGACTCCCAAATTGTTCATCTTTTGATTCTTAGAATGCATGCTTTTTTTGCCGTCTGCTTGTCTGTTCCTTTGTATTTTATTAGGAGCAAGTCAATTCGTGAGAACAAAAATAGAATGATTGACTCAATATATCGATTACAAGTTTTTGTGTTATGTTTGTCGTGTCTAGAAATTACCCGGGAAAGTGCTTTATAATGTGCTCTTCACACTTAAATTTGAAGTATTCACTACTACAGTTGTTTTTGTGTTTTCAGTTCGTTCTTTTATTTTGAAATCGCACCATCTAGGAAGAAGACACCGGAAGGGGTGGGTGTGTGTGAGGAAGAAACCCGCTCGGCATGTTCATAAGAAAAAACAATGAAAAGCTCATGTTTAGTTGATACTGGAAGTAACTGACAGTGATAATTCTGCCCTCAGAGAACTTTGAACCATAGCTAGCGCACCCACCAGTGGGTTATTGCATTGTTACCAAATAGCGCCATGTACAATTATAAGATTATTTTGGACTGTATTTGTACTTAATGACCTTGTATTCTACAGGACTGCTATTGTTGTCTATCAGCTATTCTATCGAATGGTGCTTGGAAAAACTTTCGATGCAGGGTCCATCATAAAGTTCTTGTCACAAGTTTCACTTGGAGCGTATGTGAATGGTTTATAAGTCCGAACTAGATGATACAAAACCATGCTACTGATGCTAATCAATATCTTCTCTGACCAGTGTTGCTCTGGGCCTTGCGTTTGGAATTGCGTCAGTACTATGGCTGGGCTTTATTTTCAATGATACAATCATAGAGATTTCACTTACCCTTGCTGTCAGCTATATTGCTTTCTTCACTGTAAGATAATCCGATCAAGAACATACCGAAGCTCTCATATTTCTGTTTATTTTAACTTTTTGCCGAGAAGGACATGATTTTCTCAGCGCTTTGAAATAGTTCACTGCCTGGCATATTTATAACACTAGTCATAGAATGATTGTCAAGCAGCCCTTTTTGCAACACTAGGATGCTGTTTTACTGGTAAGCTGAAATGGCTTCCAAGTCTCCTAGATACGCACGTAGCAAAGTCCTTGTGTGATTGTAGCGGAACTGGACAGAGCTTCATGATTTTCCACAGATATAATTATCTGGTTTGAACAAATATTTCGGTTTCAAGGGTATATTAGAGGATTCATGTTGGAATCAAGATTCCTGATTCTAACTTCAACTAACTTGGGGGATGTTTGGTGAGCTAACTGAATGTATGTCATGGGAAAGAACATTGGCTTTCCTAAGAACAGCATTCTAGATTTTTAATATACCAAGAACTGGTTCAATTGCCATTTTTTACCTAGTACCATAATTTACTTTCTTTCAAGCTTTTGAACCTATTTACTGTGTACCATTAAACTGAAGTTAATCCGTATGAGCTGTCAATTTTGTTCAGGATAATAAATATCAGTGTTCATTGGTTAGAGGTTGCCATTGCTTGTGCATGAATTATTATTTTTCTCTCATGTCTGCTGCAAGACAATGATCAGTCTTTTAGTTTTCTGGGGCTATTTTCTATTACTAATATTGTTTGTATCAGGCGCAAGATGCATTGGAGGTCTCTGGTGTTTTGGCCGTCATGACCTTGGGGATGTTAGTGAAACTTGTCGTCACATTCTGATTTGCATATCCTTTGCTATCTTCCCTCCAATATTAACTTCGTCATGTCGGCAGGTTCTATGCTGCTTTTGCAAAAACTGCTTTTAAGGGTGACAGCCAGCAAAGTTTACATCATTTCTGGTATGTTCAAGCAATATATGTCACTTTCTATTGTCAGCAAAGATCAAAATTCTCAGCATATGATCAACCGTAGTAATTTTAGTCAAATATATCATTTTTTCTCTGTTCCTCATGTATCCCGTGAGTTCCATGAAGCTGTTTATGCTGGATTTCTGCGAGCATTGTCTGGAATTCAGTAGATTTACTTTAAACTTGTGCCCTCTTGTAAATGTAAGTTAACAAGTTTGTAACAGTCAGTTATTTGTCTACCTGTTAAACTCTAGATTTGTATAATTTTTAATGACATGCAATTTCATCATCAATGCCCTGAAATGTCATTCACAGCTTATATCGGAGTTTCTAAACACCAAAATAATTTGCATGAGAAAATGATGCCCAAAAGCATCAACAACAAATTTATCATTTAGTGCAAGATGCTGGTATCATCATACAGGTGTCATTGCATTCTTGTCCCTTTCTTTTCCTGGGAAATTGGATTATAGAATGTACGTTGTGATCCTTCAGTTCACGGTACATTAGGCATTACTATGAATTCTCATTTAAGCCATCATATAATGGCTTATTGATTCTTTTGTAGTGTCTTTGGTGTTAACTTGTGTGAGGGCCTAAGTGCAAACCTCTTGTAAAAGGATATGTGCTCTCCATGTTGGAGACACACATGATTTCTCCAGTTCACGCTAGATTTTCTTACGTTTTATGTGATGTGTGCACTTCATGTCTGATTACTGTTTTTACTTGTATTCAGGGAAATGGTTGCTTACATTGCAAACACACTTATTTTCATACTGAGGTATCAACAGCTTTGAACTTTTCTACATGTTGCAAAGATAATTTCTGATACTTCTGTTTTTGCCTGGCTAAACTAGACCATGCTTGCTTTTGTTTGGTATGATTAATGCTTCAAATATGGGTACTGTTATCACAATGTTTCATACATCTGAACTCCCTTCAGTGGGGTTGTTATTGCAGATGGTGTACTACAAGATAATATTCATTTTGAGAGGCATGGTATGAATCTTCATGTATCTCTATCCACTCTTCAATGTTTATTTTGTATCAATAGGGACATTTTTCAGATTTCGATATTTTCATTCTTTTTTTGGGAGGGTGAGAACACAGTAGCACCTGAGTGGGTGCACCTGATATGTTCTTCCGTTCTATATTATGAGCTTGGTTCTAACCCATCTTTACATCGTGGGTATAATTCTCTTATCTCTTGCTATTTTAGGCACATCATGGGGGTTCCTTCTTCTGCTCTATGTTTTTGTGCAAATATCGCGTGCTGTAGTTGTCGGTGTTTTGTATCCACTGTTGCGTCACTTTGGATATGGTATGGACATCAAAGAAGCCACAGTTCTTGTTTGGTCAGGACTGCGAGGAGCTGTTGCTCTATCACTTTCTCTGTCTGTTAAAGTAAGATTCTTGCACCAGTGCCTTTGATCCTCACTTATCTGTTGTTACCATTATGTGCATATTTGTAGGCATCTTTTTAGAAATTGATCCACCATTTTTTTGAGATATTAACTGAAATTATTTTGACTAGCGTGCTAGTGATTCAGTTCAAACTTATCTGAAACCAGAAGTTGGAACAATGGTATGTTCTTTCCCTTTTCCTGAAAAGTATGATTTTTTTATTTGAGCTTTGCTGATCTTATAAATCTTTTGCAGTTTGTGTTCTTCACAGGTGGCATCGTGTTTCTGACATTGATTTTGAATGGTTCTACCACACAATTTTTGTTGCACCTACTTGGTCTGGGAAAATTGTCAGCAACGAAGGTTAGCTTAACAAATTATTATCTATAGTTTCTTCTGATCTTGGGATTAAAGATTTTGCTTAACTGTACATTTGCATGTTTTACTAACCCTTTGAGCTCTAACTCATAAGATTAATAAGTGAACTGGCCCAGCTAAGGTGTTAAGTTATGCAAATATTTTGTCCCAATCTATGAGCTCAAGGATAGTGATGAATCGATTCGTCGTACACAAATAATGAGGCCGAGAGTACTCACACGCCCGACACATTATTAAGAAGGCAACATGATACCCAGGTTTATTCGCCCAACGAAATAGATCAACAAGATTTGATCTGCCCCACAGGGGTCAAACCCATGTTGGCACAAAGACGCCACTCTTCTCAGGATATTGGTTATTGACCTGAAGATTATTCTGAATGTGTAGGCTCCATTTATGAACTTTACATGTTAAATTATCAAAAAAGTAGTCTCTCTTTTGGTCAAACCCTCTTGATTCCTTGTAGCTTCAAAAGTTGTTTATAGAGCCTTTCATTACTATTATTATCATTAGGCTCTCATTAGGCTCTTCTTTTATCTACTCATGGGTGCATATGTTTGCTGTGATTGTTATCTGCAATCAGAAACAACAGTAATTTGGTTTCACATCACATGTGATCGATGAATGTGAAGTAGCATACTTATGTTCTCTTCATGCTCCAGTTTCTAATCTGATTTCCTGCAAGTGTAGCTTCGTGTATTGAAGTATACACAATATGAAATGCTAAACAAGGCATTGGAGGCTTTTGGTGATCTCAGGGATGATGAGGAACTTGGGCCTGTTGATTGGGTTAATGTGAAGAAATATATCACATGTTTGAATAACTTGGAAGATGAACAAGCACATCCCCACGATGTTCCTGACAAGGATGATCACGTACATACCATGAATTTGAAGGATACTCGAGTGCGGCTTTTGAATGGTATACCATATAATCTAATCTCTACATGAATTGGAATTTGCACTTTATTGGGGCCATCACATCACTCTTTTTTGTGAGGAACATCTTTCATTTGTTATGTTAGGCACTTATGGTTTCTATGAGTTCTGTGTATCTTATTAATGTTTTGCATCCTTTTATTTTCTTTGTTGTCTTTGCTCTCGAGCTGTTACTTAATGTCACATTTATGGTTCTACCTTCTCTTGAAATAGGTATGAGAATATGCGGTCTATACTACTACTTCTGTTTTACTGCATCTGTCTATGGCCTACCAAAGAAGCACCAAGTCTGAAATGGAGGGAGTAAACATGATTAGTTTAAAAAAAGATTATTGACTACAGATTTTTGTCAGGTGTGCAAGCTGCTTACTGGGGAATGCTTGAAGAGGGACGAATAACTCAATCTACAGCAAATATTTTAATGAGATCAGTTGATGAAGCTATGGATCTTGTCTCTAGCCAATCATTATGTGATTGGAAGGGTTTGCGGTCCAATGTTCATTTCCCAAATTACTATAGGTTCCTTCAGATGAGCAGGTTGCCACGAAGGCTTGTCACATACTTCACAGTAGAAAGATTGGAGTTAGGATGTTACATCTGCGCGGCATTTCTCCGTGCTCACAGAATTGCGAGGAGACAACTACATGATTTCCTTGGTAATATCCTTGGCAGTCTTTAAATGTTATACTGTCCTAGTTTTATACCATTTGTTTGGCCTATAAAGTGGAGAAAAATGTAGAGAAGAAATGTCTTGTCTCAATAGTTGGTGCCTACATGAGAAATGCTATGTGTGAGAGTGTTCGAACATATTCCTGGTGTAGGTGTCCATTGTTGTAGTTCATAAGTGGAAAAATCAAGTGGTACTTACCTTAAGCTTGGTTTGCTTTCCTGTAGAACCAGCCAGTTATGGTATTTAGTGCTCAAACTGGCGATGTCTTGATGGTGTGATATATCCTTCATTGCAAACTTACTTGGTATAGCAAGATCTGAAGGTCCAAATGATTTGAGCTTGTAAAGGCTGAACCTTACCTTATTTTGCAATTACCATGAATGCCTTTGCGAAGTCACCATTTCACACTGTTTAGTAGATACTGGGGATTAGAGATCCTAATCCTCTTCACCGGTTTTCATTATTTTTATAATTTTGCTTGTTCTTCAGGTGATAGTGAGATTGCAAGAATTGTCATCGATGAAAGTACTGCTGCTGGGGAGGAAGCTAAAAAGTTTCTGGAAGATGTTCGTGTTACGTTCCCTCAGGTTGTGGATACAATGTGCTTATACTCCTATCATTTAACTCAATTTTTTGTGGATTCATTAGCTTCATGGAATCTTGATAAATTCGTTTGGTCAGCAGTTTATCTGCAAAACTTGAGGATGAAAGCACATTGTCTGAACTAAAATGGGACTAGTTCAGTTTCATGCACATTTGGATTATTTTATTCTTTTTTTGCGGGGCATTGTTATCTAGATTCTGAAGCTGTTTCAACACTGTTTAGGTGCTTCGTGTATTGAAGACTCGACAAGTAACATATGCGGTATTGACACACTTGAGTGAGTATATTCAAGACCTTGGGAAGACTGGGTTGCTCGAGGAAAAGGAAATAGTCCATCTCGATGATGCTTTGCAGGTAGTTGAAAAATATGATTCCATTTCTTGTTGCGAAGTGAAAGTAACTTCATCTCTCTGGTTTCAGTTCAAAATCAGAACATACTAACTCTGGTATGTTGATTCACTTGGCAGACAGACTTGAAGAAGCTTAAGAGGAATCCACCACTGGTGAAAATGCCAAGAGTTCACGAACTTCTAAATACCCATCCTTTAGTTGGTGCACTGCCTGCTGCTCTTCGTGATCCATTGTTAAGTAATACAAAGGAAACAATAAAAGGGCATGGAACAGTTCTTTACACAGAAGGCTCAAGACCGACTGGTGTATGGCTTGTTTCGAGTGGAATAGTAAAGGTATGTTTCTTCTTCGAGGCCACTTTATTGCATTTTGCTTGAAGTATATATTTTCCCATTATCTGGTTCAATAATGAATATATACCTCCCCTGGCCTTTTTTTGACAGTGGACAAGTCAGAGACTATGCACGAGGCATTCATTGGATCCAATTTTGTCACATGGAAGCACTTTGGGTCTATATGAGGCACTAATTGGAAAGCCTTATATTTGTGACATTATTACAGAGTCGGTGGTGCATTGTTTCTTCATTGAGGCTGAAAAAATAGAGCAATTGCGCCAGTCTGATCCTTCTATTGAGGATTTTATGTGGCAGGTATCCTCTCATAATGCTGCCTACACATGCGCTCGTTGACATTTTTGATTCTTAGATATTTCCTGCAATGCACAATCCTTTTATGTTCTGTTGTTTCCTTCTTGATTCTGTGAGTAGGAGTGAAGTAGATCTTTTTGTGTCGTTCTCAATAGGGTTAAAGTTCCTGCTGGTTACTGATAGAGAATCCTGTAAAAAACCTGTAATGGGAGAGTGGATGGGTTGCAGCATTTATTCTACCAAGTTTTTTTGCTTAGAAGTGCTTTTAGTTCCAGCACTAACATCGAGTATGAAAGATTATAAAAAATGAGAAGTCTGACGACTCAAATTGCCACATGTGTACTGCACTAGTACAAGGTCATCACATCCGTACACAAATAGTTATACAGAGACTCACATTGTACTAAGTAATTACAAATTGACCATTATGGTTGAAGTCTTCCAAACCGGGCCTTACAGGATTAACACATTGAATTTCTGTCGCAGAAACATAGCGTTAAAATGACCGAGCCCATAGTGGTGTGCCCATGAAAATGAAAAATTCTTTTAAATACCAGGTTTTAAAATTTGTCAAGAGAGGGCGGGGTCGACCGAATTTGACATGGGAGGAGTCCGTTAAGAGAGACTTGAAGGATTGGAGTATCGACAAAGAGCTAGCTATGGACAGGGGTGCGTGGAAGCTTGCTATCCATGTGCCAGAGCCATGAATTGGTTGCGAGATCTTATGGGTTTCACCTCTAGCCTACCCCAACTTGTTTGGGACTAAAGGCTTTGTTGTTGTTGTTGTACCAGGTTTTAAAATTTACTGCCCAAATTGCCACCAAGTATTATTACTGACATTGAACTTCCAATGTGGGACGAACCCATCACTACTACTCTGGTGCAGCATTGCTACCCTTTTCACATAATTTATATCTGATAGCCATTAATCATCCATGCGCCGAAATTACAGGAGAGTGCTCTAGTTATTGCAAGGATTTTGCTCCCTCAGATATTTGAGAAAATGGCAATGCGTGAGATGAGGGTTCTCATTTCAGAAAGATCTACTACGAACGTCTACATTAAGGGGGAAGAAATTGAACTCGGGCATAATTACATAGGCATCTTATTGGAGGGATTTCTGAAGACAGAGAACCGAACTTTGATCACACCTCCAGCTGTGCTGCTGCCGTCAAACACTGATTTGAACTTATTTGGCCTGCAGTCTTCAGGTTCTCTATATTTTCATCAATCAAGCAGTGGCTGTTTTTTGAAGCAAAAGCAGTGATTTATTTTCTTTTAAAAGCAATTGAATGCTGAAGTGCTCTCTTGTTTACAGCCATAAGCCATATAGACTACTCCTATGCCGCATCCAGTTATCAGGTGGAAGCCAGAGCAAGGGCCATCTTATTTGAAATAGGGAGGCCAGATATAGAAGCCGATGTGCAAAGAAGTGCGTCGTTGCTGTCTCCAACCCTTGGACCACCACGAACACAGAGCAAAGAGCATGTCGGTTTGCTCAGGTGGCCGGAGAGTTTCCGGAGATCCAGAGGGCCTGGAAGTACAAGCTTAGCTGAAATCAGAAGCCAGCCTGGTAGCTTCTCTGCTAGAGCCTTGCAAGTCAGCATGTATGGCAGCATGGTACGTATGAGTCTTTTGTTTTTCTTTTGTTGATATCATAGCTAGTTATGGTTTGTGACCAACTCAGACTGAAAAACTGGATCAACTCATTCGTAGATGGATGGCATGCGCCCTGCTCGGCGGCAACCGAGGTTTGATCATGTGGAAGCAAACCAGAAGCACAGCGCGTCGTATCCAAAGGTGCCTTCAAGGGCAGCCGACACACGGCCTCTGCTGTCGGTGAGGTCAGAGGGCTCCAATGCGATGAGCAGAAAATCTGCTCCTGCTCCAGCTATAGCTCCTCCACTCGCTCCCTTTCTGCCACCCCTAGCAGCAGGACGGCAACGCCGAGCGGTAGGAGAAGACGACGACTCAAGCGATGAGTCCGTGGGGGAAGAAGTCATCGTCAGAGTGGACTCTCCCAGCATGCTGTCTTTCAATCCACCCTCCGGCCCACCGTGAGGCAGCTGACGGTTGCAGCTTGTACCGATATTTTCTTGTTCTATAATAGTTTTTGTGACCAATGGTACCATGGTGTATGTATATCAGTATATGTGTAAAATGCACGATCTGTTGTATAATAAATGGCAGAAAAAGGCTGTGGAAACTTCGACTTGTAATGTGGTGGAACTGGAAGCCTGGGATACCCCAGTAGATGACCCTACTTGCCTTTTTTTTTTGAGGGGGACTTGCCTTTTTTGCTGTGAGATTGAATGCAGCGCTCACTTGTTTTTCAAGTGTGCTGTGGCCCAACAGTTGTGGTCTATGAAACTACTCAGGTCATGAAATATCTTCTGTTCTGCTGTCTTATGAAGCTTATGGTGGACTTTTTGTAACAAACTCTGTTTTCAGGGAGGACGATAAACTCTGTTTTCAGAAGGACGCTGGAGCAATGTAAAGGGAGGTGTGGTGTGCGCTCTAGAGCCGCACTCTGGACGGATGGAAGGTCGTCTGCAAAACCTCTCAATCAGCCCTCCTGGACAGAAATCTAGTGCTCCTCGACAAGCTCATGGTCGAATCACCTTGGATCGCTTGGTGAATGCGAGTTTTCTGATCAAGCTCGTCGCCTGTTCCTGTGGAAGAACACTAGCTGGTTCAATGTTTTAGTTTCCTAGTAGATTGTTGTGTTTCCCTCTCCTGTGAACTGTAATGAACTTTTATCTACTGATGAGGAAGCTCTCAGCTTTCTGCCGTGCACGTTGTACTGCTACAATGTTGCTTCGTTGTGCTTAATGGAGCAGGGAGGTGACCCCTTTTGATGTAAAACACAAGCCTGTGATGGTTTAGGTCACAGCTGCTTGTGTGAGTTTTCATGGGGAGCAATAGTTATCTGCCTCTTGGGCTTGGGTAGCATGCATTTCAACCATGATGATGAGAACTGAGGTGAATTAGACAGCAAAATCATGGCATTTCAGATCCAAGATTGCTGCGTATGTTGAAAGTAATGTAACCTAGCCAAATATAGAGGTGAGCTGGGTTAGTAGTTTCTCTGGAACATCAGGAATGATTTGATTTTTGAACAAGAAAATGCCAAAACACCCCGTTAATGCCATATTCTGTGTGCTCTTATTCCTGCTACAATGGAGAATTCTTTGGCCAATTAAATCACAAGTCTATCTTTGAGGAAGTTATTCGTGTAGGAAACAAAGGAGACCGCATGCACCCATGCTGCTTTTATCAGTACAAATAAGCCACAGGTACCCAACAAGATAACCAGTTTAACATCCACCGTGCAATGCTAACATAATGCCTCAACGCCGTTCAACATTACTACAAACATGTTACCTGCAGATACTGCATCAAGTCTACGGTCTCAACATAAACCCACAAAGGGGGACCAATACCAACAGTTCCAACGCTCACTTTACTCCGCAAACTACAAACCAATCTAATCCACGAAAACCTTGGCGAATTCATCTGCTTCAAATGAACCCAGCCTTTCCCTGCTAGCACGACTTGTCCAAAGCAACAGCTTCTATGTTACCCTGCAGGCCCGCACAAACAAAATCGCCATAAGAACCGATGGCAGAGCTGAAGGAAACAGTTATGCTTGAATAACGTCACGCGATAGTATCAATCCTAGTGACCCGGTCCTTGTCAAATACCTAGACATGAGTACTGCTTAGCTTGATGTGCAGAAGAGTATGTGTAATATCTGTATTCACCAACACAGAACATATCTTAAGCGACTGACGGTGTCATAATCTACGTTCTAAATTACAATCCATCAACTCAGCCGTGGCATAGACACATACCCGATTTATGTTCTAAATAATGAGAAAATTCAGTGAGGGGGGGGGGGGTACTTCCTGGATAACATGAAACTACTATACAAGAATAAGAGCATTTGTACAGCTCTGCCCTAATGCATACAGAACAGAAGCAATAGAAATAGTGCATCAATTCAGTCTACCAATTAATGTTAAAAGCTCCTTAAAAGGCTACCAATTATAAGAAAAAACACATAGCTATGAGATATAGAAGTATTTACCTCTCCTGGTTACTGGGGGCGCGGAAACAACACACCAGAACTGTAGATCCCTTCAAAAACCTCTAGGTGGAACAGCAGAGTGCCGGCAAAGGTCTGAATTAAGCGGCACATATTAGCTGCCTCACACAGTGAACGTTCTGCATCAGCATGTGCTGTTGGGTCCAAGAGCGAGTAGTTGCTCACAACATGGTCAAATTCCAAAACACTGGATCCCAATGGTAAAAGTGAACGGTTCATAACTTGAACTGCAAGCTTGGCTTGGGACAGGTTGTTCTTCATCTCTACTTCCTGCTCAGTCCCCATCATATCTCCAAACTGAGACTCATACACCATTAACAGCCCTGTAACAAATGCAAGGACGGGCACAAGAACTCGATGGGCCCCCTCAATCTCAGCCATCCAGTGCCCAGCACCCATGATTTGGCCAGCGTTGTGCTCGCCGATAGCACAGCGTCGAAACCCGACTTGGGCCAAAACCTCTGCTATTAAATCAATGAGCTCATGGACCTGATGACGTGCTGCGGTAACTTTTGGGGCGAGCACAGCAGGTAAGACTTCGTTTGATGTTGGCATTGTGCTTACTGACCTGCAGCAATAATGACACCGATCAATTTAAAACGGATGAAAGCCATTAGCTATAAACTGAATTTCAATTTTCATAAGCCACAACCTATACCAAGTGACCAATTTAACATACGGTGAAATAATAAGCATTAAAACGAATCTTAGCACCCTTTGGAAGGAACAAAAGTTGAAGCTGATTAATTTAATATATTTCTAGCGGTGTAATCCGGCGAACTCGTTTATTTCTGGGCTGGCACACGGTAACAGGCTTGCTGCCAGCATGACATGAACAGGGCTCACAGCCAACACACACCACCAGCAATGTACAAAGCAAGTTACAAACAACGGCAATGTCTCTTTGGATGAGGGGCAAAGATTACTCGCAAACTGTGTCACCATTGGCACCCTTGAGCAACACTTGCTTGAGTTCAGGTAGATTATTCAGGGCGGCAAGTTGATATGATGCGCTGGAAACTCAAGATTTCTTCATCGACTTTGATTCCAAGGTTACGTGGAACTCATGCACCATACCGCATCAGAAGCTCGAGCGGATCCAAGAAATCTAGCCGGTTACAAGAACCCTAGAATTGGGAGCTGGGAGAGGAAGGGGGAGGAGGAACTTACCGTCCGGATTCGCCTCCCACAGCCGCGGACAGAGAGGTGGGAGAGGGGAGCACGCACCCGCCGTCCGGTAGGTTATGCAGCGACCGTCACCGCCGCCCGCCGTTGCCGCCGCCGCCGCCGCCTGTCGCCTCGAATCGTACTGGAGACTGGAGAGAGGGGGATGGGACGCACGCGAGTGAGCGAGGCCGAAAAAAAAAGACAGGACCCTTGGTGTCACGGCCCACAACCTTTGCTGTGTTAGGCGGCCCAGTAAGGAATTTGCATTTTCTTTTCTAATTTCTTATTATTTCCAATTAACTTTCGGTAAATATGCTTTTATTTATTTAAAATTTAAATACTTATTGTATACCTATTAGTATTGTTTATTTTTTATTTTATATATTGTTTTCCTTTTGCGTCATATGCATGAATATTTATTTAATAACCATGAACATTTTCCAAATACACAAGCATATCATTGATATATGTCAATTTCTTTTTATAATTCACCCGCAAAAAAAATTCATTTTATAATCGTGTATATTTTGTTTCAAATGTATGAACATTTTTAATAGACCTCAATATAAAAGTAGTTTTTATATATGCAACTAATTAGGTCGGACATTCTTATTTAATGTCCAGTGAATGAAATAAATCTCAACGAATGTATGAGCATATTTAAACTGAGCAAGCATGGTCCTCATCTAACCCAAACCCTAAGGTCATGAGTGCCTACACAAAATAGTCTGTGTGGCCCCTAAACGGCGTAATACGTCCTAAATGTTTTTTTGGGTAGTTTCATGTTATAGTGTTATTAAATATGCAATGATTTATCATTTACTTTTTGTCTAACATATTAATAATGTGGAAAAATGTAGTTGATGTTTATTATTTTGTTTTTTGGTACAGGAAATACATGTATTTTTCACGCTTTGGTACAGGAAATAAATGTAGCTTATGTGGAAAAATGTAGTTGATGCTTGGTTATGGTTAATGGAGCAGGTGGCAAAGCCCTTTTCTAAAAGAGAAGCCTAGGATAGTTTAGGTCAAAGATGCTTGTGTGGGTTTTCATGGCGAGCAAGAGATATCTGCATTTTAGGCCAGGGCAGCATGCATGCATGCACCATGTTGGAAGTAATCTGAACTTGCCAAAATCAATGGGGTGCACTGGGTTAGTTCACATACTAAGTTAGATGCAATTGGAACAATAAAATATGAGGTGCACGTGTCCTAGCTGGCTCTGATGATGCCCAAATTGAGTCAAGTGTAGAATTTGAAAGCGTTGCCTATTCCATGTTGTGCTAGGATTAGGAAGTATAGTTTATCGCAGCCTCTACGGTCGACTATGAGGCGTATGCGTTGACTTCGACAATCTCAAAGTGCTCATAAGGATAGGATGCACGTGTATGCCTGTACGTGTGTGTTTGTGAGCAATGGCGGAGACAGGGGGATTGACAGGAGCCTTGTGTTCCCCATGACCCCATACACGTATGTGTGTGTGCGCGCGCGCATGCTTATTTTATGCTTTTAAACTTTCAGATTTAACAAAATGCATGCATTATTATGATTTGGTCCCTATTTTCAAAAGATAGGCTTGTTTAGTCTGGGAATCCCGGCCCACCACTCTCCATGCGTACTTGCGTTTGTACTATGTTTCAAAACGGAGCATGGCACGGGATCCACGGTCCTGAGCAACATCTAGCCACCGACACATCAACTGATGTACAGCAGTGGCGGAGCTAGACAAAAACCCTTGGGAGGACGTAAATGATAAAAATCTGGGGGCAGCAAAAGGCTAATTTTCCCCACATCTAGGTCATTCAAAAAGAATTTTCTTCAGTTTCTCCAAAGCTCGTGGTCGGGAGTATGGAATGATTGATATGCCAAGGAATATAATACAATCTATTATACACCGTAACTATCTCCTCTCGTGAAATAAAGGAGACTAGCTTTTCCTCGTACCTCTAGCCACCGCCATTGGTTCCCCTTGTCTCCAAGCTCCGGTGTCTGCAAGGTGGCGAGAACCCCGGTCTGAGGATTGGACGTGGAGTTTGGGTCTCCCTAGCATTGGTTAGGGTCTAGTCTCGGTGTCTGAGCTGACGGTGGCGAGAACCATAGTCCGAGGATTAGCTGTGGATTTTGGGTCTCCCTAGCCCTGGCTAGGGTTTAGTCTCAGTGTTTGGCCGATAGTGGCGAGGTGATGGCGTCGTTGATGGCGTGGAATAAGGTTACCTTGTCTTCTCCTCGTTCGGGCGATGATGATTAGCATCGGCGAAGAGCATGTGGAGCTTCGGTCAGGGCAAGACCCAAGGGCCCTCTTTTATCTAAGTTTCATGTAGGTGGTTCTCGGCAGTGAAGTGGATGGCTATGATATTGGTCTTCTGACTTCTTCTCCAATCGTTAAAGCACAACTAACTTCAACTTGGTCGAGAAGCTTGTGAGGTAAGGACTCCTGGTTCTATCTGGCCGGACCTGGGATGATTGCTCTGCCATCCTCGTCACTTTCTTCTCCGGGATAAAATATTTTACTTTGTCGCCGATTTCTTCTAGCTCTGAGCAACAACTTGGCCGCCGCGTCAAAAACGTTACTCTTATCCTAGGCTCCGAGTGACCGGGTGTGTTCTGAAGATCTAGAGGCGGCATTGAGTTTTTTACTCACAACGAAGAGTGCAACAGGAAGACAGGGTTTGATATACGCAAGTAGGGCTGCAAGAAAAGCTCGAGGCTCGTGAGCCGCTCGAGATCGACTCGTATTTTAGCTCGACTCGAGATCGAGTCATAAAGAAATGAGCTGAGTATGAACACTTTATGTAGCTCGATTAAGAAACGAGGCGATCTTGAGCCAACATTGGCTCGCTCGATTTTAGCTCGATAGCTCGATATGATATAAGTATATTAAATAACCCTCATATCTATTGCCAAGAATTAGAATCATTCATTTTCGTATATGTTCTGTACGATTTTTATCTTCACTTTACCTACTAGCAAACATGGAAATTAAGCATGGAGAAAATTTATTCTCATCACGTTGACAACCGTGTGTTCAATATTTTGTTATTTTGACAATGTTTGAGAGCTGGCACACCTTCATCGCCTTCTATCCATGATTTCTTGTAATTAAATACTAGTCTTCACTTGAGAAAGAATAAATTGAATTTATAGAGATTTTTTTGTTGTGTTGTGGCCTATCTTGCTTTAAAATTTTCCTTAAAATAATTTTAAAAATCATCTTATTTAGCTCGAAACTAGCTCGAGATCGACTCGAGATCGTTACAAGCTGAGCACGAGCCACTTTCTGCAGCTTGACCTTGAGCTTTGCACATTTTAAGCTCGCTCGAATTTTAGTATGAGTTGAGCTGAGCCTAGGCCAACTCGCTCGAACTCGACTCGTTTGCAGCCCTATACGCAAGGACCTGTGTGTTATTTTGTGTTTTGTACGGCTGGTCATCTAAAGGTTGGAAAATTTTAATATATACTGTATATGGTTGGCATTTCCCTGTGATTAGTATAGGAGCCATATCGCTGTTTCCTCTCGTCCCTGGCGCCTGGAACCCAAGCTGCCGCCAGGAGAGGCCGATCTTCAATGCCATCCACCGGTGGCTCCCCTCCGCCGACGACCTCGGTCGCTGGTGGTGAGGGGGATCGCCGGATTCACGCATGTGGATCGTTTTACTCCCTTCTAGTCTAGGTTTTTAGGTTGTACATCGTCTTTGCTTCGGCGGCGACGATGATGACATTGAAGAAAGATTGTTTGGATCCTTCGTTGACGAGGCCATCGGTCCTATAGTCGGAGATGGATTTGAAAACCAGTCTATTCAAGCAAGGATGATGTGGCGGCGGTGACATCCTCGTGGTGGACCTGTTTTCTCGGGCTCCGCCGTTCCGACTACGTTTGCTCCAGCGTCGGCGTGGAGCTTGGTTGGTAGTCCATGAGCGGATGCAGATCGTGGTCTGTATCGACGACATCTGGAAGACGGAACATGTGTTGGGCTCGTGGTTCGTGGATGGCCGGTATGGTTTCCTCCTTCGGCGTCTTAGTCGTGGTGGGGTGCCAGATCTGGAGTTTGATGGCGTGTCCGGGGTGTTGCCCCGGTCTGATTCTTTCAACGGCAAGGGCTTCACTTTTGGCGAGCAACCTTGAAGGTCCGCAAAGCTGCATATCAGTGACGGAGTCGCATCGAGCTCGGGTGAGAAGGTGATTCGTCATTCTTTTCTTCGGTGGCTGCTGTGTGGTCCTGGATCAAGTGACGGGCGTTGGTGCCAAGTTTCAGTTATGTCATATCGATCTTTATGTGACTTGTACTTTATTCTTTGTGATATGAATGCGACGCGTATTATCATGAAAAAAAAGTATATTGCTGGCCTTCTTGAACAAGGAAAAAAATCCCCGCAAAAAAAAAGAAAGGAAAAAAAATACAGAGGGTGTTTGTTTCCAGGGACTTATTGGTTCAGGGACTTAAAAAAGTCCCTATAAGTCCCATCTAAACCAAACAGGAGGGACTTATAGGGACTTAAAGTGGACATTTGGGACTTATGAAATAAGACTCTCAAGGAGAGTCTTATAGGGACTTATAGTTGTAATATGGTCTTATAAAGACTTATAAGTCACAGGAACCAGACAAGTAGGAACTTTTTAGAGACTTGAGACTTATAAGTTGGGACTAAAAAAAGTCCTATGACTTATGAACCAAACAGGGTCACAGTCTACCTACATACGACCGCGTGGCATACGACCCCCTCCGTTCTGTCACGCGCGTCGCCGTTGCCGGCCGCTCTTCCTCGTCGATCTCCGGACGGAATCGCGTCCCCACCGTCTCCACCCCGCCCTCCACGATCTCCGGGCATTGGAGTTTCATTCAGGTATGAAGATCGATCCGCCCCTGGGCCGCAGGCTAGCAGTATTTTTTGGAAACCCTAGACATGGGAGTGGCTAGCTAGGTCGTGATGAAGACTGGCTTGATCCAGGGGCCATCGCCTTCCTTGCTCGTTCTCAATCATGAATGTCACTCTGATCATCATCATCCTTGTAATAAGATTAGCATGTAATCCACATCCATAAAACAGCGTCTCTTCTGCACCAGTGTTGATGGATCCAAGCAAGACGGGGAGGAGGATGACGCCTCCTTTCCACAAAGGGCGCCCTCCTCCTAGAGCAGAACGCTCCCCAGATCGACGCTACTCGCCTCACCCTCCTCCGTCCAAGGATGATTACTCTGGAAAGGTGAGAAAATCCCCCCACACTTCTTAATCTGAATACCTTAAATCCTTCTTAATCCATGGATACAAATGTTAAATTTTCTCTTCCCTTCTAACTGGCGTTCAGCAATATGGATCGATCACTTGCACCTGGATCGGTCTACCTACTTTTGTTCTTAGCTTTTCATGCAACATGTAGTACCTGATAAGACTAGGATGGTATCAAGTTCTATCTTAATGATAAAAAGTTGTGATGTTCTCATTGTGCGCAGTATGCATGCATCTTTCGGATGCAGAGGCTGGAGGATGACCTTTTTTTTTAAAAAAAAGTAAAAATAAAAAAATGTTGGTTCTCGGTCCCTTCCCCCGGTTTACCATCGGCTTCCATTTCACGGCCTTTCTGTAAATTGGATCACTAAAGACGGGGTTGTAGACAAGGAGCAATACATCACAGAGCTATGTGCAGCGATGGAAAAAGTGAGCATTGCATAGTACTTCCTCCGTGGCATAATGTAGTGCGGCCGCACTTCCCGAGATCCAAGTTTGACTGTAAATTTAACCAACGAGACCGATTGCGGCAGGGGCAAAAACTATATCACTAAATTCATATCAAAAATACGAATTCAGTGGTATAATTTTTTGCTCCCGCCGCAGTCGGTCTCGTTGGTTAAATTTACGGTCAAAATTGAATCTTGGGAAGCGTGGGCGCACTACATTGTTGAGTGGAGGGAGTATAGTATTCCATGCAAATATCTCTCTCCCTTTATAAATTCTGTTGTTTTTAGATATTACAAAAGAATACCCCCGCACATGCCTCCGCATCCAAAGATCGATGTGTCCAATTGTTTAATTTTTAGTACAAAGTAGTTATTGATCATAGGCAAAATTAATGGAGTATAAAAGAGCAACAATGTTCATGCTTAAAACTGAACACCTCTGGATTACATAGCCTATATAAGGCTATTTCAAATTAAAATATGTTTCCTTCTTGTACTCTTGCTGCCAAGAAATATATGTTAATTTTAGACAAATGTTTTTGAATTAAGGTTATGTGACAGAGCTGTTTTTGTTGACTTTGCAGCATAGTGTTTGGTCGGTGCACACTAGCACACGCCCACAGTTTGGAGCAAACACCAGCGCTGAGTATGAACTTGATCCCGTGTTTAAGGATATTGGCCTTGACATGTCAGTTTATGGCTACCTGCTTCCCTTACTCGGCCATAAAGTAGCTCCTACAGCTGGTGCTCCCAACTCATCCACGCAGGCAAGACTTGTACTCAAACTCCTGACATTTTTTTATGCCAAGCATGCTGCTACAATTATTGATTTTTTTAAAAGTTGAACATTATTAAATTATTACTTTTTAAAGGCGTGAATAGACTAACATATTTTCGAGTATGTTTATACTGGCCTGATTTTTTTAAATGTGTGAACATTTTTTAAAAATTGCATGTTTTTGGAAGAATGAACACTTTTTAAAATGTCATGATCATTTAAAACAAGTACGTGGATAATTTTCTTTAGTTACCTGAAACAGTTATTGTTGATTTGACTTTTACATAATTTTAGAAATAGAAGAGAGAAAAAAAATTACCTTTGTGAATGGGCTGCATTGACAGATGCCCATTTAAGCGTCGCTCGGGCGACCACATGCTTCCCGCTCGCTCTATAGCAGTGCCCTTCCAAAAGTTTAATTGCGAAGACAAACACAAGTAGAAAGATATTACTCGATCTGAAATTGAAACTTAAGTCGCAAAAAGGGTATTCAAACATAACGATAGGTACAGATACGGATTGAAAGGATGTTCAGAACAACATAAGTTTAAATCGAAATCGCTGGCGCATGCATATCATTAGCCTCCATGGCCGGTTCAGGTTGCCGTCTTCCAAATCCTCGTCCTTGACAATGGCATCACTGTCAAAGAACTGGTGTGTGTTAATCTGAAGAAATCATTAGATTTCTTTCATGCGCACTAAATCTACCCGAATTGATTTTTTTAACAGAACCTGAACTGGTGGGTCTGCTGCAATCACTTGTGCATTGGACTGAATCATCAATCATGTACAAATGTTAGACTGTCTGGTTACTTGAGAAGAATGTTGGAAATCCTATTCGGTGCTCCCGGTGTGAGTTGCATAATTCAGGAACTAGACTTATTGATCATGCCTGCATATGTAACTGGGTTCAGATTGTCTGGTCATCGAGCATGCATAAAACATGCGCCAGCAGGATTGAGTGGATCTGGATCGAGGACGCCACCGCCGAGCAAGCATTCTTCTCCATCAGAAAAGATTTGAGGGGGGAAAGTATACTTATATTAAATTATTAAGAAAAAAAGGGCTGTGGTTTCTTTTCTTTTTCTGAGAGAGAAAAGGGGCTGTGGTGTGCCCGCACGCGGGCCTGGCCTACCAGCCCAAGGTGTGTCGTGTGCCGGGCCGGCAACGCGGCCCGCGGCCCACTTGGTCAGTTTGTTCCCACCCGACAACCCGAGTCCCGATCTACCAGCCCGACACCGATCATGGAACCACCCCGTGCCCTACACAACTCCTCCTCGGTCTCTGCCGCACGGCTCCTCCATCGCCGTCCCTGGGGTTAGATTTGTTAAAATTCCCCTGGCCTTCGCGGTTTAGCTAGATCCGCCAGGTAATCTTGGTTGGGTCGACCAGCTTGATTTAGGGAACAGTTAGCGCCTTTCTTGATCTCGATGTACCCACTTTTTCATGCTATGGTGCCTCTTCTAGTACAGAATAGCCATGTGCTGCTGCATCTTTGTTTGATAAAAGGGCTTAGACAATTTCTGTTGCTGCAACCTGCACTATAACAAAACCCGACATTCTCTCTCTTCTGCACCAGTGCTACTGTTTGTTTCTTCAGCCACAACTTGGGTTTACCCGCTTCTATTTATTGCATTGTTTCGTCGTGCTCTTGGATGCTACAGTCTACAGGCGAGATGGAGGTGAAGAAGGTGCCTCTGCCAGCGCCTGCTTTCGACAAAGAGTACACTCTTCCTAGAGCACAACAATACCTTGATCGACACTATTCACACCGCCCTCCTCTCTCCAAGGATGATTACTCCAAAAAGGTGAGACAAGCCCTGCATATTTCTTAACCTGAATCCATGGATACAAATGTTACCCTTTCTGTTTGAACTGGCACTTGGCAATATATTATGGATCAATCACTTGCATCTGGATGGGTCTAGTTTGCATCTGAACAATATATTCCTTGGTTCTCAAGACCCTTTTGTTGCTAATAGAGGTCTATGTATCTTCTCATTTTAATTTGTCTAGCTAGGTGTAACCAACTACAACGTAACTGGGTTGGTCAACTGTTCCTGAAAATAGTGTTCTTGGAACTAAACACATGCTGTAGGGTTTCAGATGGTCCATTGCATTGCTGTTTTTTAAGCTGCAACATATATTATGGACTCCTCTGGACTGTATCATGGCTAAATCGTGATGATACAAGCAAGGCTTATTGCTGCATATCATTAGGCATGCAGCACAGGGAGTAAAGAAGCAGCACACACGTACGTAATGCATATTTGTAAACCAAAATCCACTTCCGTAGTTCGGCGAGCAGTAGCATTTTTTCGTGGGTTTTTTGGTTTTAACTTCTCTGTGTTTACTTTGTGATGCAAATAGCATCAAGTACTACTAGTACAGCATTGCCATGTGCTGCTGCATTTTTGTTTACTGATATAAACAGGCTTGCCAATTTCTTTTGCTGCAACCTGTACTTTGATAAAAAAAATTGCCTCTTCTGCAGCAGTGCTATGGATAATTACATAATGTCTGTTTCTGTAGCCGATACCTACTTTTAACCCGCTTTCATCACTTTGCTTTTGTCTGTGCTCTAGGATCCTACAAGCGAGATGGAGATGAAGAAGGCGCCTCTGCCAGCGCCTGCTTTCCACAAAGAGTACACTCTTCCTAGAGCACGACACTACCTTGATCAACACTATTCACTCCGCCCTCCTCTCTCCAAGGATGATTACTCCAAAAAGGTGAGACAAGCCCTGCATATTTCTTAACCTGAATCCATGGATACAAATGTTACCCTTTCTGTTTGAACTGGCATGCACTCGGCAATATATTATGGATCAATCACTTGCATGGTCTAGTTAATTTGCATCTGAACAATATGTTCCTTGGTTCTCAAGACCCTTTTGTTGCTAATAGAGGTCTACGTATCTTCTCATTTTAATTTGTCTAGCTAGGTGTAACCAACTACAACGTAACTGGGTTGGTCAACTGTTCCTGAAAATAGTATTCTTGGAACTAAACACATGCTCTAGGGTTTCAGATGGTCCATTGCATTGCTGTTTTTTAGGCTGCAACATATATTATGGACTCCTCTGGACTGTATCATGGCTAAATCGTGATGATACAAGCAGGGCTTATCTTATTGCTGCATATCATTAGGCATGCAGCACAGGGAGTAAAGAAGCAGCACACACGTAGTTCGGCGAGCAGTAGCATTTTTTCGTGGGTTTTTTGGTTTTAACTTCTCTGTGTTTACTTTGTGATGCAAATAGCATCAAGTACTACTAGTACAGCATTGCCATGTGCTGCTGCATTTTTGTTTACTGATATAAACATGCTTGCCAATTTCTTTTGCTGCAACCTGTACTTTGATAAAAAATTGCCTCTTCTGCAGCAGTGCTATGGCTAATTACATACTGTCTGTTTCTGTAGCCGATACCTACCTTTAACCCGCTTTCATCACTTTGTTTTTGTCTGTGCTCTAGGATCCTACAAGCGAGATGGAGAAGAAGAAGAAGGCGCCGCTGCCAACACCTCATTTCCACAAAGAGCGGCCTCTTCCTAGAGCAGAGCGGTCCCCCGATCGACGCTACTCGCCTTACCCTCCTCCGTCCATGGATGGTTGCTCTGGAAAGGTGAGACAACCCCCACACACTTTTTAATGCGAGCACCTTAAATCCTTAATCCATGGATACAAATGTTACATTTTCCCTTTTTAATGTGAACACCCTAAATCCTTAAATCCTTGATCCATGGATAAAAATTGTAATATTCTCATTGCAGAATGCTGGATCTTGGCCTCTTCCCCCGATTTACTATGGGCCTCCATCTGAAGCCTTTCATGTCGACTGGCGCAATAAAGACGGGGTTGTGGACATGGAGCATTACAGCACAGAGCTGTTTGCAGCGATGGACAAAGTGAGCATTGCGTAATACTCCCTCTGTAAACTAATATAAGAGCGTTTAGATTATCTAAACGCTCTTATATTAGTTTACAGAGGGAGTATAATATTCCATGCGAAATACCTCTCTCCCTTTATAAATCCCGTTCATTTTAGATATTAGAGAACCCCCCAACCCCCCCCCTCCCCCTCCCTCTGCCCGCTCATGCATCCAAATATCGATGCGGTCAATTGTTTAATTAGTACAGAGTAATTTATTGATCATAGTCAAAATAAATGGAGTATAAAAGAGCAACAAGGTACATGCATAAAACTGAAAAGTAGATCTCGATTACATAGCCTATATATAGGGTAAAATATGATTCTTTCTTGTAATCTCGCTGCCAAAGAAATCCTTGTTATTTCAAACACTGTTGAATTAAGGTAATGTGACAGAACTGTTTTGTTCGGTTTGCAGCATAGTTTTTGGTCGGGGCACACTTGTACACGCCCACAGTTTGGACCAAACGTCAGCGCTGAGTATGTGCTTGATCCTATATTTGAGGATACGTTCCTTGCCAATCCCCGTTTTAGCTACCTGCTTCCCTTGATCGGCCACAAAGTATCTTCTGCAGCTGAGGCTCCCAATTCAACCACGCAGGCAAGACTTCTACTCAAACTCCTGTCATTTTAATGCCAAGCTAGCTGCTACGGTTATCGATTTCTAGGCCTCTTTGGATTGTAGGAACTAGAAAATATAAGGTTATGTACAAACAAGAGGCGTGCATGCTTTTAAGTGCAACATGATTGCAATTTTGTGAAAATCCCAAAGGAAACAAAGGGACACCACTTGGCGGCTTCAACCGACAGAGTGGAAAGAACACATATAGTATCAAATCATTACTACTTACCTTTTTGACTGGCAATCAAATGGTTACTTTGACCACATATGTCTTCTAGTGTTGCTGGTACTGTACCAGCAAACTGATTGCTATGCATGGAGATTATTTTGATTATGTTAATTTACTGTCTTGTTATTGATGCATATTTCTTTCTATGCCACCGATTGTATCTCTCACATCCATCGTTCCATGTAATGACCGATGTCCAATTTTCATCACATTGTTCCATTTAAATAGACCTACGTTACCAAATGTTCAGTACAAACTAAATGTTCTGAAGTCAAGTTTATGAACTGCCATCTCGGATGTGACTGTATTGATCATCTCTTGTTTGTTGTTGGCAACATTATCTCTCTTTTACCTTGGCAGGTTGGCACAACTACTGGATACTGGCAGTGTGATGGTTCTATAGAAGTCCCTGTCCGCGAAGGTGTGTGCCCATGTATCCATATTTCGGGACAACTAATTTTTGGAGCATTTGTTCAGTATATATATATATATACCCAATATCTTTTCAAGAAGAACTATATCAATTGACGTAAACACAGTAAAACAGTATCAAAGCTAAGATAGTTTTTTTACTCGTTGATTAATTCAGATATCATTGATTGGTAATTTAACATGGCATGTTGGTTATGTTTGTTACATAATCATGGCTTCCTTCTCTGTTTGTTAGTGAGAAATTTTACCTTAATCTTTGGCCTCTAGTTTGACAACCGGTGTGATGCAAAAAGAGCAAATGAAGAAGTTTCAATGTTGCTCATACTTTTTTCCTTTTACTTCTGTTGCTGACACTCTGTTTTGCTTGTATGATGACAGTTGCTGCTTTGAAGATTTCTGACAACTAGCCACGTATGTGTCCAACCAAGTTGCTCCCAGAAGATGAAAATCAAGATTTTCATGGAGGACCTATTGAGATTACGAACCCGTTAGCAGTAACTATATGTATTAGCTACATCTACCCTATGTGTGGGCCGCATCTTCAAGATCAATGCGTGCAGGATATATTAATTTTAACTTGGTGTCTGCGCTGCGCCTCATCTATCTATCTATCTATCTATATAGTGCAAGATATTTATAAGCTTGGTTCAGGTTGTGTCTGAGAAAGAGTGGCAATCTGTCACAGATGATGCCATTCGTCTTATATATGCATATGAACTGGAAAACTTTATCTGCGGTGGTGACTATTTCACAATGCTTCTTCGATCATCTGTGGAATTTAGCTCTTTTGGGGTCCTGGTCTTCTAACCCTGCATGCACGGTGCACGTTACTGTCTGAAATAGATCTAAGAGCTTGATGATTGCCTGTAGGCAGGGATCAGAGTGTACATATGAGGGTCGTTTCCATTTGTGTCCTGTTCCATTTATTGTTTTTTCGATGTAAAGCCATTGACAAATTGTCCTCTCCTTTCTTGGGAGATATACTGGCTGCAGCCCACCCAAAGTGACTTTGCATTTTGTTCCTTTCTTTCTTCTAATAACTTGGGGTTTCAAGCAGCCTGACAAGAGACGCAGAGGATGCGCAAAGTGATGACGACGAAAAGCTAGTTTATTTGTTTGGGCACTGACATTTATTTTCAAACTAGCACGGTGTCCCGTCTAACCATCTGTAATCTTCAATGGTTCTTGGAGCTTGTGGTCAGATAACCACAATGTGCTCGCATAGTCACATTCCACTAACATATACAATGTCGCATAGTCGCATTCTTCTATTTTTTTGGAACACGTACTAAAATAAAAATGTCCGGGTTAATGTACTTTGCCCAAAAAAACAAAAAAACAAAAAAAGGAGGGGCTAATGCTCGCCTATACCACTGATGAAACGGCTGGTACATACGTACTACTCGATCAACCTGCAACTTTTGCTCATTGTGAAGAGTAATTAACACACACTAGGAGATATTGTAATCAAGGACGGTGAAACGCTGGGATCGCTTCCGCTAGCAGGCTGCTAAGCACATGCATTAGCATCTTTTCCTTGAAGATTAGGTCGCATCCTGGCCAACGCATAACCTTTGCTGCTTCAAGCGAGCGGCAACTTACATCCCGGCTAAGATAGATAGATAGGCCGGCGCCGTTGACAAGCACCACGTACAGAGCTACATAGGTATCCATGCTATCGATCAATGGCCTATAAATTCCATGGGAACCATGCATACAAACGCACCCATCTCAGATAATCAACAGAACGAAAGACACTACCAAGACCATACTATAATCTAGGGGCAACACCGTGAGGGCTTTCGCAATGGCGAGGCGCCTGGGAGTCGTGCTGGTTGTGGCGGCGGTCATTCTTCTCCTTGTCACCGCCACCGCCGCCCGCTCCGACAAGCTGAAGGCGCCCAAGGAAGACAAGCCGAAGGGTCCTGCTGAGAGGCCGCCCAAGACCCAAGGGCCCAAGCTGAAGGAGCCCAAGGAAGACAAGCTGAAGGGGCCTGCTGAGAGGCCGCCCAAGGAAGACAAGCTGAAGGGGCCTGCTGAGAGGCCGCCCAAGGCCCAGGGGCCCAAGCTGAAGGAGCCCAAGGAAGACAAGCCGAAGGGGCCGGCTGAGAGGCCGCCCAAGGCCCAAGGGCCAAAGTCAAAGACGAAGCCGATGCACGTTTAGTGCAGCGAGAACTGCAAGAAGGACCTCAAAATCACCAGTTAATGCTTATCTTTGCAAAAGTCACATCCCACCAGCGCACTACATGTGCGCCACTTGTCGCAACCTTGGAGTTTTTTTCAATAAGGTTCATCTCTTGAACCGTGTATCCAAATTCTGAACCATTTTAATCATTTGATTTTCCGCGTTGAGATCTTCGAAATTAGATCACATGTTAATAGGTTTCAACAGCTTTTTTCATAAAAAAATCGAAAGAAAAACCAAGAACAAAAATCTGAAACCGTAAAGAAAACTAAAAAACAAAAAAAAATACGAAAAAGTGAAATCCGGGAAAAAGAAAACTGAAAGAAGAAAAAATCGGAGGCCAGAAGCACAACTGCGTTTTCAGTTTTCTTGGAAACACATGCTGTGCTTTTCCTTTTTTCTTTAGGGAAGCACGTGATGTGCTTCTCGCATAAGAAAAGTTGTGCTTCTTGCGGAAGGACATTTTTCCTTTTTCGGTAGAAGGGTAGATGTGCTTTCAAGAAGAATTGCACGTCTCGTGAAAACAAATGTTGTGCTTCACGTGGAAGCAAAACCGTACTTCCTGCGGAAATATATTTGTGCTTCTCACAAAAGCACATGTTGTGTTTTTTCTGTGCTTCCTGTGGAAGCAAGGATGTGATATGTTTATCAATGCCATGTTGGTTATGTTTGTTACATCTATCTGTAATTGAGAATTTTTACCTTGATTTTTCGCCTCGAGTTTGATAACCTGTTTTACAAAAAGAACAAATGAGGAAGTTCCAATGTTGCTCATACTTTTTCTCTTTTACTTCTGTTGCTGGCACTCTGTAATGTACTTGTATGATGACAGTTGCTGCTTTGAAGATTTCTGAGAACTAGCCACGTACTCCCTCCGTCCGGAAATACTTGTCATCAAAATGGACAAAAAGGGTTGTATGTAGAACTAAAATACATCTAGATACATCCCCTTTTATTCATTTTGATGACAAGTATTTCCGGACGGAGGGAGTATGTGCCAACCAAGTTGCTCCCAGAAGATGAAAATCAAGATGCTATGGAGAATCCTCAATTTCATTTGAGATTACGAACCCGTTACAAGTAACTATGTATTAGCTACATCTACCGCTATGTGTGCGCTGCATCTTCAAGATCCACGCAGGATATATTAAGAGCGCTGCTATACATACGATCAAACTTCATACGATTTTGCGTACGAGCAGACTGTTCTGGTGTAGTGGGCCCAAACGTTGGGAACGGGCATGTGTCTTGTCGTACAAAATCGTATGGGGAAAATATCGTAGGCAAGGCAGTTTCGATATATTAATGTTAACTTGTTTGGGCGTTGCGCTGCATCTGTATCTACATAATGCACGATGTTTGTAAGCTTGGTTGTGCCGCGCGGCGGGGGGCGTTATTTTGCAATGTTGCTTCGATCAACGTGGAATTTATCTCCTTATGGGTCTTGGTCTGACGTCTGACCATGCATGCACGTTACTGTCTGAATAAGTAGGTATCAGTGTATGAGGGTCGTTTCCATTTGTGTTTTGTTTCATTTATTGTTTTATCGATGTAAAGCCCGTGAAAAATTATCCTGGGAAAAGGAACCTACATCCTACTCTTTCCTTTCTTGGAAGATCAGAAGGATTTGCAGTTGCAAGCTGACAGTTTTGACCCTCTGAACAACAGGGCATGCGCTTTGACCAGTGGGTTCTGCAGCTAGTACATAGAGGAGGAGGTTCCTTTTAACCCGCAGGACGACTAGTTTGCTGCTGTTGCACGGTGGCCATCCTCGACGACGACGACACGGTGGGAATCTTGTAGTTGAGGTTATGGAGTCCCAACTCGATGCTTGATGTAATGAAAATGTTGATATACTCTTATTTGTTTTTGGAGTATAAAAGCCATGAAACATTTTATGGGAACTTGTACTTACTTAAATGAATATGTCTGGATATAACTTTTATGGCGGTACGTACTACTGACAATTTATTGGTTAATTTTTTTTATAAAACTTAGTCAAAATTTAAAGGGGACTTATAAATCAAGACGGGGGAAGTACTGCTCGATCATCTGCAACTGCAACTGACTTTTGCTCGCGTGCAAAGCGTTGCATGTTTGCATTGACCTTGATCAGAATTAATGATAGAACGAAATGTAAGACAGAGAAATGGGTAAACATGCTAGTAGGAGATATTGTAACCAAGGATGGTGAAACGCTGGCAATGGCATCGCTTGCTCCAGCAGGCAAGTTAAGCACACGCATTAGCATCTTTTCACTTAAGATTATGTCGCATCCTGGCAATAATCTTGCCCCTCCTAGAATTAATATTACAATGTGCGTTATTATACTTGCATATGCATGCATGGGAGCTAAGCAAACATCAGCTAGTGGCTAGCATAAAGCACCATGTAATCGTTCGGGTGAAGATATGCCGGCGTTGACAAGCTAGCGCCGCCCTAGGAAGCGGGCTAGGTGGATCTTGTTAAAGTATGTAATGTAGGATGTATACGGTGTACATATAAACCGTATACATGTGGGCGTGTGCGTGTTGTATGTATAGGTGGTTAGGATATGTTTAGGTTGATCTCTATCCTTTGTATAGATAATTACTTGGAGATCAATCCTACAACAACCTAACTACCTAAACCCTGTAATCTTCTGTGCCTATAAGTAACACGCAACGCGTCCCTGCCAAAGCATACGCTTAACGCATCTTTACATGGTATTCAGAGCCTCTCCTCTACGCACATCTCCTGCGCCGCCAAAACCCTTGCGCCACCATGTCTTCCTCAAGCTCCGCCGCAGCCGCCCCATCTGTGCTCATCCCCATCGCTGAAAAACTCCACCGCTCCAACTTCAACGTCTGGCGCGCGCAGGCTATGGCCACGATCCGTGGCGCCACCGGTAACCTACCTCGATCCGAGAGGGAGGTGCCGCGTAAGCTGTCGGACAAAGACGGCAAGGTCACCGATGTGCCGAACCCGGCATACGAGATCGACAAGGCTCGAGACTCTCAGGTTTTGAGTTTTCTTTTCAATTCCATCTCACCACCGTGATGGTTCAGATCGCAACATGCACCACGGCGTCGGAAGATGGATCGCAATCACGGAGATCTTCATCTCCCGACGCAGCGCCATCGCCAACACGAGGATCGCCCTCTCCACCACCAAGAAGGGGAACTTCACCATCGCTGAGTATCTTGGCCGCATGAAGGCCCTCGGTGATGAGATGGCTGCCATCGGCAAGCCGCTCACGGACGATGATATGGTGTCGTATATCCTTGCTGGCTTGGATTTCGACTACATGTCCTTCGTGTCCTCCATCTGCGCCAGGACCGTCCCCATCAAGCCCAACGAGCTCTACGCGCAACTCATCAGCTTCGAGAGCCGCCTCGCCATGTTCGAGGGCGGCAACTCGTCGTCCCACTCTTCTGCGAACGCTGCCTCTTGTGGCGGTCGCGGCTTCGCTCGCGGTGGAGGCCGCGGCAGGAACGGCGGCGGCCGTGGTCACGGTGGTGGCCGTGGCAATGGAGGCAACGGCGGCCGTGGAAACGGTCACGGTGGGCGTGGCCAAGGAGGTGGGGGACGAGATGAGCTTCCTGAGGTGTCCTGCCAGATCTGCAAGAAGCCAAACCACACTGCCATAGAGTGCTACAGGCGCTTCGACATCGCATTCACCAAGGAGAAAAGTGCGAGCGCCGTGTCCAACTCCTCCTACGGCGTCGACACCAACTGGTACGTTGACACAGGTGCCACAGATCACATCACCGGAGAGCTCGACAAGCTCACCATGAGGGAGAGATACAACGGCCATGATCAAGTGAACATGCCAAACGGAGCAGGTATGAAAATTACCCATATTGGTCAAGCTTATGTTCGTACTCCTACTCGTAATCTTCATCTAAAAGATGTCCTTTATTCACCCAAAGCCACAAAGAATCTTGTTTCTGCTCATCGTCTATCTCAAGACAATAATGTGTTTCTTGAAACTCACCCTCGTTTCTTCTTCATTAAGGACAAGGCAACGAGGAGCACCCTCCTCCACGGCAGGTGTAGAGCCGGCCTCTACCCCCTATCATCAGCTTCCTTAGGCCCGGGCAGGCATGCTTTTGGTGCCACCAAGATTTCTCCGTCAAGGTGGCACGATCGACTAGGTCATCCGTCTTTGAAAATCGTTCAGCACGTTCTTAGCAAGAACAAAATTCCTTTTTCAGTTCATGAGTTGAATAAAGAGGGGGTGTGTGATGCATGCCAACAAGGCAAAAGTCACCAACTTCCATACCCGCATTCCAGTAGTTCTTCGAAAGCTCCTTTAGAGCTCATTTATTCTGATGTATGGGGACCTGCCCGTGATTCAATCAATAAAAAGAATTATTATGTGAGTTTTATTGATGATTTCAGTAAATTTACATGGATATTCCTTCTTAAGCATAGATCTGAGGTCTTCAAAGTGTTTCATGAATTCCAAGCACTTGTAGAAAGAGTCTTTGATCGCAAAATTATCACCATGCAAACCGACTGGGGTGGTGAGTATGAAAGGCTAAATTCCTTTTTTCGCCAAGTTGGCATCACACACCATGTTTCCTGCCCGCATGCTCATCAACAAAACGGCTCTGCCGAAAGAAAACATCGTCATATTGTTGAGGTTGGCCTCTCACTCTTAGCTCATGCGTCCATGCCCCTCAAATTTTGGGATGAGGCATTCATAGCTGCCACATACTTGATCAATCGCACCCCAAGCAAGGTGATCAATCTTGAAACTCCACTAGAAAAATTATTCCATGAAACACCCAACTATCATGCCCTTCGTACTTTTGGGTGTGCATGCTACCCCAACCTTCGCCCTTTCAATGCTCGCAAGCTTGAATTTCGCTCAAAACAATGTGTTTTCCTTGGCTATAGTAATCTTCACAAAGGTTTTAAGTGTCTAGATATAACTGCTGGAAGAGTTTACATCTCTCGGGACGTTGTCTTTGATGAAACGGTGTTTCCCTTCGCCAAGTTAAACCCTAATGCCGGCGTGCCTATCCGATCTGAAGTCCTTCTCCTCTCTGAAAATTCCTCCTCCTTACCTCCTGATCATGGGGACGAACATATAGCTGATCACTCGGGTAATTCTCATGAAAATTCTGCTATCAATTTTGGAGGAAATTCGGTTTTGCACTATGATTTTATGCAGCAGCAAAGGACAAGCGCGGAGCACGAGGCGGATTCAGGTGCTGCGGCAGCAGCTGACAGCGGCGATCCCGGTGCGGATCCGCCCTCGCCTGCCGCGCCAGGAAGTGGCGGCGCATCCACCTCGGAGTCAGCGGGCCACCAGCGACGACCACGCGTCTTCGCGGTCCCGCTGGCGAGACAACGACAACGCAAGGCGGGCCCAGCAGAGCGGTGGGCCAACCGCACCCACGCGCCGCCAACCGCACCCACGCGCGCCAGCGCGCTTTCCGAGCCGGCTGGTGGGGCTCGCCAAGTGGCCCAACGAGCGACGGGCGTCGGCTCCGAGGGGATCAACCTCGGATCTGCGGCCGCTGGATCGTCTGCGGCGCCCGATCCCGATGCTGCTGGATTGTCTGCTGCGCCAGATCTCGCTGGATCTTCTGTGGAGCGGGCCTCTGCAGCTGATCCTGTGCCGGTGAGAACTAGATCACAGCATGGAGTTTTGAAGCCCAAGGTTTGGACGGATGGCACGGTCAGGTATGGTAAGACACGTTTTGGTGGTCTAGCTGTCACAGGTGAGCCAAGTAATTTAGTTGAGGCTTTTGAGGATAAAAACTGGAAAAATGCTATGGATGAAGAGTATAATGCTCTCATTAGAAACAAAACTTGGCACTTGGTTCCTCCAGCAAGAGGCAGAAATATAATTGATTGTAAGTGGGTTTACAGAGTTAAAAGAAAGTCCAGTGGAGAAATAGACAGATACAAGGCTAGGCTAGTAGCAAAGGGTTTTAAACAGCGATATGGCATTGATTATGAGGACACATTTAGTCCAGTTGTCAAAGCAGCTACTATCAGACTTGTTCTCTCTGTTGCAGTATCAAATGGTTGGAGCTTTCGTCAACTAGATGTGCAGAATGCGTTTCTTCATGGCGTTCTAGAGGAGGAAGTCTACATGAAGCAGCCACCTGGGTATGAGGTAAAAGGCAAATGTAATTATGTGTGCAAACTTGACAAGGCATTATATGGTTTGAAGCAAGCACCTAGAGCATGGTATTCTAGGTTAAGTGATAAACTTCAAAGGCTTGGTTTTCAGCCTTCAAAGGCTGATACGTCACTTTTCTTTTATAAGAAGGGAAAAATAACTATCTTTATGTTGGTATATGTTGATGATATTATTGTGGCTAGTTCATCACAAGAGGCAGTTGGTGCATTGTTGGAAGATCTCAAGAGAGACTTTGCACTTAAAGATCTTGGTGACTTGCACTACTTCTTGGGAATAGAAGTGAAAAAGGTAACAAATGGAATAGTCTTAAGTCAGGAAAAATATGTGTCAGATGTGTTAAAAAGATCAGGTATGATGAATTGTAAAATTTCAAACATGCCGCTTTCAACCATCGAAAAGCTTTCCAAGGAAGAAGGGAGCCCTTGGGAGCCAAGCCGCAACCAACTACTGAAGTGTGGTAGGGGCTTACAAGATGCTTGACACTTACAAGGCCCGACATATGTTTTCCTGTCAACAAGGTGTGCCAATTCTTGCATGCTCCTACTCTTGACCTTTGGACTGCAGTGAAAAGGATTTTGAGATATCTCAGAGGTACTATGAGTACAGGACTGAAATTCACAAGGTCAAACTCAAGTATGGTAAGTGCCTTTTCAGATGCAGATTGGGCAGGTTGTCCTGATGATAGAAGGTCAACTGGTGGTTTTGCTGTTTTCTTTGGACCAAATCTTATATCTTGGAGTGCACGAAAACAAGCAAGCGTGTCTAGATCTAGCTGAAGCTGAGTATAAAGCTCTAGCAAATGCCACAGCTGAGTTGATATGGGTTCAAACACTGCTTGCTGAACTAGGTATAAATCATTCTTCGATTGCACGATTATGGTGTGACAATATTGGTGCTACTTATTTGTCAGCAAATCCAGTATTCCATGCAAGAACAAAGCACATTGAAGTGGACTATCATTTTGTTCGTGAAAGAGTAGCCAAGAAGCTATTGGACATTCGTTTCATTCCCACTAATGATCAAGTTGCAGATGGCTTCACTAAAGCCTTGTCATGGCGCAAACTGGAAGGATTCAAGAACAATCTCAACTTGATAAAGTTGTGATTGAGGGGGCGTGTTAAAGTATGTAATGTAGGATGTATACGGTGTACATATAAACCGTATACATGTGGGCGTGTGCGTGTTGTATGTATAGGTGGTTAGGATATGTTTAGGTTGATCTCTATCCTTTGTATAGATAATTACTTGGAGATCAATCCTACAACAACCTAACTACCTAAACCCTGTAATCTTCTGTGCCTATAAGTAACACGCAACGCGTCCCTGCCAAAGCATACGCTTAACGCATCTTTACAGATCTATCTCTAGGTGTCAACTCCATGGGTCGATCGCCTATAAATTACCCAGGAACCATGCATGCAAATGTACCCATCTACAAAGATCACCAGCACCAAAGACACCATCAAAACTACACTCTAAGCTGGGAGTAACAGCGTGAGGGCCTTGGCAATGGCGAGGCGCCTCGGAGTCGTGCTCGCTTTGGCGGCTGCCGTCCTCCTGCTCGCCACCGCCGCCGCCGCACAGTCCGGGCCACGGCCCCAGCCCAAGGAAGACAAGCCCAAGGGCCATCCCGAGAGACAACCCAAGACCCAGGTCCCTCCGATGATACAGGGGCCACCTGAGAGCCCACCTCAGAGCCCTGCTAAGGCCCAGGGCCCGCCTGAGACCCCGCCCAAGGCACAGGGGTCACCTAAGAGCTCGCCTCAGAGCCCTCCTAAGGCCCAGGGGCCACCTGAGAGATCAGAGCCCTCCTAAGGCCCAGGGTCCGCCTGAGACCTCACCTAACACACAAGCCCCTCCCAAGAGCCTGCCTCACGGCCCACCCAAGGCTCAGGGTCCGCCCGAGAGCCCACCCAAGGCAAGTGGACGTCCAGCCGCGTCCCGGAGCTGTCAGTCACGCGCACCAAGGCAGCCAACGGTGTGCTTGTCGCCCTCGACGGGAAGTTCAGCGTCAGGGCCAACACTGTGCCCATCACCACGGAGGACTCGATGGTGCACAGCTACGGTGTCACCGCCAACGACTGCCTCGCGCACATCAAGCTGGCCTTCAAGTTCGACGCCCTCACCGACGACGTCTACGCGCGTGGTCGGGCAGACCTACCGCTCCGACTACACGTGAACCGGTTCGACATGAGGGCCTCCATGCCCACAATGGGAGGAGATGCTTCGCCACCTCCAGCCTGTTCGCGGCAGACTGCCGTGTGGCGCGCTACGGAGTTGCCCGTGGACACGATGACGGCGCCACCATGATATCGGAGCTCACTGCTGTCACCCGCGCCAGTGGCATGGACGGTCAGGGTGGGGTGGGCAAGAAGTAAAACCCTTCATACATATGAATATGGGTGATATATACTGTATATGTACTTGCCGTGCATGTCTGCATATTTGACTGTTTTAAAATGAAAAATGTGTATGTTTGAGTAAGTTTATATAGTACTACCAGTAATAATTTAATGATAATGATTTTGTATTATGGGTGCTGAATCTAATGATATAAAATACTAAATAAAACTAAATAAATAAGATATTTAAATTCACTGCATGATGAATCTAATGATCATAATTTTGTATTAACAGCGCCCACGGTGGCCTTTTGCCGGCCTCCTCCGATGACCGGTTTTTTATCTCTAGCCGAATGTCGACTTTGTTCTTTTCCTCTTGGCCAAGATGCCACATAGGAGGCAGAGTCCATGGGGTGGTGCCATGGAGGTCTCACCGGGCCAAGTGGTTTCGTCCCCGGCGCCGGTAAGGTTGGTTGTGTCCAGGATCAGTTTTGGAACCGATTGCGGTTCTTGCATCCTGCTTGGGGCCCTCTTTGCAAGAACCAGGGACTGCTCTGTACTTTTAAGTTTTCTTTGGGTCCTGCTGTCAAGCACTCAAGCTTATATCCAGTAAATGGATGTGGGTCTTCGGGGCATGTGTTTTCCGTGCAGGCAGCATCACATGCAGGCATGTGAGGCGCACGCGGACACATCGTAAGCTAGCCAGTAGCTACAGCGCAGGTTCGGTGAACTAGCCTGGGAGTTGCTGCTGCTGCTCGTGCCTCCCTCCCTGTTTCAGCTAAGCTAAACAACACGGAGTCTTATATTAGTGGAGTATTTTGCTCCAACCTAACCTACTTGGTACTTGGTAGGTACTGTACATCTTATCCATTACGTAACGCTGCACTCTCTCTCATTGGAGTCCACGCAGTTTACTAGTGTAGTATACTGGATGAGCCAACGGTCATGCACAAGAAAGAAAACGTTGGCGCAACCCAAAAAGCGCTAGCTAGCTAGCGGAAGAGAAGCAAGCGCGAACAAGCCCGGCCGGCCAGCAATGACGCGTGTAACTTTTTTCTTTCCGGATGAATAACGCGTGTGCTGCTATGCTATTAGCTAGCGACTCTACGTGCTTAACCAACCTTATAAGAGCCTTCTTTCAAGTAGCACGTCGTACCGCCACCCTACGTGCTCTCCTCGATCTCACCATGCGTATCATCATGGCTTCCCCTGTAGCAGCAATACCTGCTAGCGTAACGTCAACGAGCGTCTTCCACCAGCTCCTCTTCCTCCTGCTCCTCGTCGGCCACGATGATCGCCGTGCCGCTGCTGCCGCGGCGGTGGCAACGGGAACAGCACCCCGGTAGTGACGACGGTTTCATTGGACGTCGGGGTGATACTGGACCTGGCGACTGGGCTGGGGAAGAAGAGCCTCCTCAGCATGGAGATGGCAGTGCACGACTTCTATGCCGCGCACCCCGGATACACCACCAGGGTGAAGCTCCACGTCAGGGACTCCAACCGCAGCGTCGTCACCGCCGCATCCGCAGGTACTATATATATACCCCTCTTTAAATTACTCCCTCTGTCTCATAATATAAGACCATTAGACCACTGCTCTATAAACTAATAATATATGATCGTGTAGACCACTAAAATAGTGATCTAAATTGAAATATCCTATATTAGTTTATAGATGGAGTACTAGCTAAATTCATACGATAGGTTTATCAATTACGATCCACCTGATTTGGGCCAATAGTTAACTTTTTTGACAAGTACTACTAGGTTGGTTATCATGCCGCTACTAGGTTGCTACATTGTCAGCTTGGGGAACAAAAATAGAACTTAAAGTGAGACATAAATGTTGGGGTGACTGGCACGTGCGCCCCACAACTAGCCGCCCCACATGTCAGCTACACAAGGTTGGGTGACCTGTGTTAGAGAATTTGTCTCCCCCGTCCCCTCCTAGATCCACCACTCTGTTGAACCTTTATTTCGTGCAACGTTTTCTCCACCATCAAAACTACATCATCTTGGAAAAAAAAACTACATCACCTTGAACAAACAAAACTAACCACCTCGACATCTTTCTGGATCAATATTAGTGATTTTAAATCATGAAAAACAACAAATTGGTAGAGATAGTATATCAACAGACAATCTATGATAGAGCATGTTTTGGATTATCTAGGTGACATATGATGCATATGAAAAATACCGGCTTATCTACTATTGTGCTGCTCTTAGGCCTCCAGTTGAGTTGGACCGTTGTGTTGAACTTTGGAATTGAAAATGGGGACGAAGGCATTAGTATTTTAAAATCATATGTTAAGCAACATATAGTTTGAATACAAGAAAGAAACAAATTGGCAAAAAATATAGTTAGAAAATTAGTATTTAGACTAGATAATGGCCTGTGAGTGGTAACAGGAGAATTAATAATTTGTTGGCAATCATTGTAATCTACCAATTATTTATTATTAATGTGATTACATACTACCAAAAATGTTGATTAAATAATAGTACTATTGATCACATCTTCATCAATACCCCCATCCTTCTGCAACATTGACCCCAAATACCGACACCTGGCCATCAAGGCTAACCTCCTCCTCCTCACACCTAGTAGTACTGAAACCGCACATCATGTACTCGGTTTTGGTTCTACTAAGCCTAAACCCTTTCGATTCCAAGGTTTGTCTCCATAACTCTAACTTCCTATTTACCCCCGTCCGACTATCGTCAACTAGCACCACATCATCCGCAAAGAGCATACACCATGGGACAACAAAACCTCATGTATTTTTTAAATGGGAGAGAATATACCGCTTGAAACTACATTTCAATTCAAATTAAATGCTAGTTTTTCATGACATATATCATAATTTTTGTTGTCCAATGATGGTCAAAGGTGAATGTCAAAATAAGTGAGTCATGTAAACTCAGAAAGGGCAATTTAGTCAGTACTTATTAACTTATAGAGGTGAGTCATTTGAGACGGTTCTTAAGGAAAACCAGCGGTTTTTTTTTTGGCAAAACTAAAAATGCTAGAAATGGGGTGGGTGGGGAGAGAGAGGTCTGACCATGGATATCGCTCCTACCAAAAAAAAAATACAAATATTTTATCAATTTATTTCACAGGTTTTCTTTAGAAACCGCCACAACTACCACATATTTTGTTGGCTAACCAAATAAAATCATGTTTTCTTGGCAACTAAATAAGTACCGATTCCATTGACAGCTATGATTGACTTTTGTATGATTACCTCAATTATAATAAAATATAAGGCAAATCTATCACTCTGTAAACAAATGTGAGATTGTTTTCACAGTACAAACGCAGACGCTCATATATACGCGCATACACTCGTCTTTATGAACGTACATGCAAACCTATCTTTATGAGCATTCATGAGAGACCGAGCCGACATATCATCTTGATATTCAAAAAGTCATCACAGGTGCCTGGCAGTTGACGAGAGCATCTCCTTTCACTGAATGTGCATCGCCGGAAATCCTAAAATAAATACAAAAATAATACGAGCATCAGGATTTGAACCCTGGCGGGCTGGGATACAACTGTTCTCCTAACTTTCTATCGCAATGTAAGAAGTTATTTATGCCTCGTTACAACACACAAACAATTATCAATAGGAATCATAAAAAAATATCAATAGGAGAGATTACATTTTAGTATAAGAGAAATATCGGTTTTGCAAAAGCATCCCACACCGGTTTGGGTGTGTTTGGTAGGGTGTATGAAGGGTGCATGAGCCCAAGAGTTCCATTCTTGATCCACTTTTGGGTGTTTGGTAGAGTGTATGAAGGGTGCATGAGTCCACACTAGTTTAACACAAATACACTAAAAGTATGCATAAAGAAAGCATGCATGAAGAGGGATGTTGAGTTGAGCATGCATGAAGAGGGAACAACTATGCTATGCTGCAACCAAACCCACCCAATGGACGGACGCGCCCAGCCCCCATCCTCATGGCCGCCTCCGCTCGGACAGGCGGGGCGTTCCTGAGACCTCCCTCCGACTGCCAGGTCCGCTCTGCTCGCTTGCCGTACTCGGCTGCTCCGCCGCGCGCACGTAGTACCCTAACGCTGCTCGCTTGCCGTGCTCGGCCACCGACCCGGGGCGAGCCGCGCCACTATGCCGGGCGGTGCGGCAGCTCCCCGCCGCTGGAGGCCACCTGTGCCGGCCTCTTCCCCTCGCGCCACCGCAGCAGCAGAATCCAAGCGGCAGGAATAGGCGATAAGGCGTGTCAGGGGCGGCCGGTCACGATGAGGGCGGAGGCGGCGGAGCGGCTGCGCGAGCGCGGCCACGTCGGGAAAGCCCAGCGTCTGCCTCCTCAACGACCTCCGGCTCCGCTTCCTCGCTGCCAGGTGCCTCGTCATAAGCTTTCTCAGGTTAGGTTCCACATTTCGTCGAACATGTTCCGTGCGTCCCGGCAAGCAGTCTCCCCTGTTTGTTCCTCTTTGCGTGGCCGCACGCTCAGCCCAGGCAGGCGCATTACATACAGGCAAACGACCAGACTATACAAAAAATTATCCATGACGAACCAGTTTAATAGCAGTTCTTAGTATGGTATTATAAATTTAAGGGGATATCCTTTGATCTTTGATGGCATTTTGCTTAATTGCACTTCTTCTAAGGGAATGCTTCAGAACCAATTTCCGCTAACTGAAAATACGAATACTAAAGCTGGATGGAAAATTATACGGGTCTATGTTCTTAATTTCTACCGTACGAGAAGCCAAGTAGAATCAAACCTGTAGAAAACACATGGTGTTTCTGACTCTTAATTTCGCATGTTTTTTTAAGTGTATGTTTTCACTTTATTTTTACCAAACAAGCCAGATGTGATGAATGCTTTTCTGAAATGAGTTGATCATCATTTTATCTTTGCAGCAATAGATCTCATCAATAACAAAAAGGTTGGAGTGGTCATCGGTCCGCAGAATACTTTACAAGCAGAATTCCTGGCCTACCTAGCAAATACTACCAAGGTTCCCGTCATCACCTCCTCCGCAACAGGTGATACAGTTACTCAATATCATGTCCCATACTTCCTTCGTGCTTGTGTCAAGGGCTCCTTCCAAGCAGCTCCAATTGCTGCCTTTGTTAAGTCCTACGGCTGGAAAAACGTTGTTCTTGTCTATGAGGACAACAACTATGGTGTTGGCATTCTCCCTTCCATTACCGACGCCCTTGCAGCCGTTGATGTCCATGTCACTAACCGTTCTGCCATCCCCACTTCTTGCCCCGGTGACCGCATTGATGCGGAACTATACAAGCTCATGACCATGCAGACACGTGTCTTCATCGTCCATATGTTGCCAGCCGACGCTGCCCGCCTGTTTGCTCGGGCTTCAGCAATTGGTATGCTGACTGAAGGGTATGTCTGGATGGTCACGGATGACATTGGCATTGCCCTTGATGTGCTTCCCCAACATACCACTGAAACCATGCTGGGTATTGTTGGTTTCCGACCATATGTAGCAAAGTCTACAAGGATTACTGGTTTCAAGGATCGGTTTGTCACTCGATACAGAGCCAAATACCATCAAGATCCTGATGTTAGGGTGGCAAAACCGACCATGTTCCAGTATTGGGCATATGATGTGGTATGGGCAATTGCATCTGCAACAGAGAAATCCAAGAGGTCCAGATCCTTAAATCTAGGATCTACCACAGGTTATATGGGCAAGTTAGTAGATGATCTGCAACCATCTCCTGCTGGCCCAGAACTCCTAGCTTCCATAATGGGTGGGGAGTTTTATGGATTGGCTGGGAGATTCAGGTTTGTTGATAGGCATTTGCCAGTTCCACCATATGAGATCATCAATGTGATTGAAGAGAAGATTAGACGCATTGGGTTTTGGAGCCCTGGTTATGGACTCTCAGCTTTTCTCAACTCTAGCACTAGACCAGGCCAAGCTAGACGTAGGACAAAAGCTGGTCAAGTCCTGAGAGCTGTCATTTGGCCAGGTGATTCAATAACAGTGCCTAGAGGTTGGGGCTTCCCAGTAAATGGCAAGATACTGCAGATTGCTGTGCCCGTGAGACGGGATTTTAAGGTTTTTGTGAAGGTTGAGAATCCTAACTCTAGTATGCAAAGTGTCACTGGCTACTGCATTGATGTCTTTGAGGCTGCTGTGAAGAAACTACCATATGCACTACCCTTCAAGTACATGCCCTACGACTGTGCAAATTCATATGATAAACTGGTATCACAGGTTTACTTCAAGGTTAGCGCTAATTATTTTATAACTAATTTCCTTGCCATTGAGTCCAACCATTATTTATGTTATTCACTATTTTATCTTGTTTTCATTGTTTGGTGGTAGACATATGATGGAGGAGTGGGTGATGTGACAATTATTGCCAATCGAACTAGGTATGTAGACTTCACAGTGCCATACACAGAGTCCGGTGTGTCGATGCTTGTCCTAGCAAGGAAAGATGAGGATGAATCAACGATGTGGATCTTCTTAAAGCCACTGACGACTGACCTTTGGATTGTTATGGTAGTGTTTATTGTATCCACTGGCCTAGTTGTATGCACGATTGAAAAGCCTTCTCCACAGGGACTTCTACGCATTTTTACTTTGCATTCTCCACAGGGACTTCTACGCATGGTATGTCCTTACAGTCAACCTTATTCTATGCAAATCATGAACTCTGCATAGATTTGTACTATACTTCACTGACAACATCATTTCTTTCACTGTAATTGATAATTCCATGACAGATCAAAAGTTCAAAAGCCTTCAGTCAAAAGTTATTGTGGTGTCCTGGTGCTTTGTACTGCTAGTTATAGTGCAGAGCTACACGGCAAGCTTGTCGTCAATGTTAACTGCAAAGAGGCTCCAACCTTTGGTGACTGACCCAATGCAACTTTTGCACAATGGTGACTATGTTGGATACCAGAACGGATCATTTGTGCACTCGATGCTGAGGAGGCTCCAGTTTAAGGATCACAAGATAAAGTCTTTTAGCACTCAGGAGGAATATGCAGACGCATTGAGGAAGGGGGGATCTAAGGAAGGAGGGGTATCTGCCATCTTTGATGAGACACCATACATAAATTCTTTCCTCTTGCTGCATGGAAAAGAGTTCCAGAAGGTTGGCCCTATTGACAGGACAGTTGGTTTTGGTTTTGTAAGTTCCTTGAAACTTATGCTCAAGTTTTGCAGCATCCTAACTCGGCTTCACCTAATAATATGTTGTACTCTTTGGTCAGGCTTTTCCTAAAGGCTCTCCGTTGGTGGAGGATCTTTCCAAGGCCATGCTCAATTTAATAGAAGGGTCTGAAGGTTCTGATATTGAGAGGAAATGGTTTGGGGATCGGATTCTGTCACTGGATTATGGCAGTCCAGACACTAGCTTCTCACGACTCAGTTTACGGAGCTTCGAAGGTCTATTCATCATCAATGGATGCATTTTAGGTTTGATGTTTCTCATAAACTGCTTGAGGTGCGTGCATGCAAAATTCACTGCCAAAAGAAACGCTGCTGCTGCTAGTGATGGCGAGCCACAACCTTCGACGAATGGTAACGACATACCTGCTATCTAGCTAGTCCCCCTAGAGCATTGGAGTGTTGCCGATTATGAGTTTTCAAGAAATAAAAGTTATTTATGGGTTTCGTTAAGCTGCCTTTTGCTGTCCACCAGCTGTGTGCCATAATGTTGTAATACTATGCTATTATTGTGGTGGGATGCCACTTGTATTTGTACTTATATAAATCGTGGATTTGATGATATTTGTAGCACTTCTGTTCGTCTATTGTACGGGCGACTGAAAACACAAATAGATTCCAGTCACCTCTGATCTGTGTGTTGGATTTTGATCATGTGCCTGTGTTCATTTCTTTCTATTTTATGTTATTCCTGACAGAAGTCACTGAAACTTATGGAAGTTCCAGTCATATGGATATCGCTGATGGAAGCCCAACGCATGTTTGGATTTTTTAGGAGTGGTTGTTTGGATCTGTTAATCGGGTGTAAGATCTGATGAGTGTTCTTTCTCCTTCTAGCGTTGAGCCGGTGGTGGAAAAACTTGGTGTTGGCATCACCCTCTTTAAGGTTGGCGAGACACGCACACTGCTTTTCTCTGGCTCTCTCAAGGACTGCGAAGCCAATGACCCTCCTTTTAAGTCTAGCTCGAAGGTCCAACTCCGTAGGAGAGAAGGAACGCGCCTCCTGGCCCATGTCAAGATGGAGGATAACAAGCAGGGCGGCATGATGATAGAGTTTGGCTTTAGAGAACAAGCCTCTACTCCCAAGAGGAGAGCCGAATGCCGGCTTTCTTCAGCTTATAGTGCAAGACTTGGAATGGTTCAACATGGCCAGTGTGATGCCAAGCCTTGGAGACAACTTCGGTGAATCCAGGCAGGGAGACCTAAAAAAAATTCGAAACTGAAGCTCCTAAGCCTCCGCGGCCCTTGTCATCGGCGAGCAGGAGGGGACAGTGGTCGGAGAGCAACGGCGAAAGTGCAAGCATGATCATAAAGAGGGCATCATCCATGACCACTTCTCTGCGGTCATGGGGCGAGGCAACAACAGAACAGTGGACTTCAACTGCGAGGAGCTTGGACTTGAGACCAATAACTTGGCTTGCCTTGCGGAGCCCATTTCTTTGGAGGAAGTGGGAGACGCCATAAACCAAATGCCAGGCAACAAGGCTCCCGGGCCGGACGGGTTGAAATTTCTAACACACAACATACTGACTGATTTATGGAGGGTCGTGGTTGGATGCAAGCAAGTAATAGCAATGGTGGAAATCGATTACCTGTGAAGATTGTACTTGTGTGTAAAAGACTTCATATATAGAAAGTTGTTCTTGAGACTTAATTGATGCAAATTATTACTGTCAAGCCTTTCAAGGGTCCAAGAATACAAGGCTAAGAACAAGTAATCTCATGTGCAATACCTATATATTTGGTTGAAATGTACATTTGCATGCCTACTTCTAGTGTTGCGAACACAAAATTTGAAGCAAGTAAAATAACATCAATTGGAGTGTTGCCGATTATGAGTTTAAACTTGTATTTGTACTTATATAAATCGTGTTGAAACTCGGATTTGATGATATTTGTAGCACTTCTGTTCGTCTATTGTACGGGCGACTGAAAACACAAATAGATTCCAGTCACTTCTGATCTGTGTGTCGGATTTTGATCATGTGCCTGTGTTCATTTCTTTCTATTTTATGTTATTCCTGACAGAAGTCACTGAAACTTATGGAAGTTCCAGTCATGTGGATATCACTGATGGAAGCCCAACACCTGTTTGGATTTTTTAGGAGTGGTTGTTTGGATCTGTTAATCGGGTGTAAGACTTGTGAGCAAAAGACTTCATATATAGAAAGTTGTTTTTGATACTTAAATTGATGCAAATTATTACTGTCAAGCCTTTCAAGGGTCCAAGAATACAAGGCTAAGAAACAACTAGAATTTCATGTAATACCTATATACTTGGTTGAAACGTACATTTGCATGCCTACTTCTAGTGTTGCGAACACAAAATGTCAAGCAACTAAAATAACACAGTTGGCAGGAATAAGACCCCAAAATGTTCCCTTTTTTTATGCCGGGATGGAGTGCTGCCTATTTGTTAAACCTCCAAAACGGCAATAGAAAATTACATGTTCACAGAAGAAGTGCATTGTGCCTGAACATCTTCACAAGCAAAATGGTGCAATAATGCATCCTCCAAACAGCACCACCACCCCCTGCTCTGTTAGTCCAAACATCTCACTGAACAAGTAGTAATATTTGTTGGGAGATCTTTTAGGAGTCAACAACAGGAGAGGAAACTAAGGCCTACTCCCTCCATTCCTAAATATAAGTCTTTTTAGAGATTCCAATGCGGACTACATACGAAGCAAAACAAATGAATCTACTCTCTAAAATATGTCTATATACATCCGTACGTAGTTCTATTGAAATATCTAAAAAGGCTTATATTTACGAACTGGGGGAGTATAATATATGCATGTCAGTGTAAAGTTGGATGAGCAAACACCACCAACCAGGGAGGGAAAGTAACAAAAATAGCAAGGTGTCTGGCTCACCTTTTGGGTTGGTACGAACTAGAGGTAGCACTATTGTGCCTTTGCAGTTGAAAGTCCCCAAGTTTGTTATGGTATAAAGTGAAGTGACAGAATTCCATTATTTACAGTTAAAAGCAAAAGCAACCTGGTTATATATGTTGAGGCGTATCCTTGGACAAAATTAGCAGAGAAATCTTTCTAATCGAATTATGGCTTACACTCCTTTTTTTCACAACTCATAACAATTGCACATGCCAACATAAAGTCTATAGCAGAAAACAAAGCATGATGCGCAGAAAAAATAAATCAAAACAACACGATAGTAAAATATGAAGAGTTACCTTACGGAATTGCTATTCTCAGTTGAGTGAGAGCTTAGCCACTGGATTAGCCTCAGATTTTTACCGTGCGATAGAGATCCAACAGCCCACTTATCGTGTTGGGAGATCTCGTAGGAGTCAACAACAGGATAATAAACTAAGGCCTAGAATAGATTATGCATCTCAGTGTAAAATTAGATGAGCAAACACAACCAGGGAAAGTAACAAATGAAGTAAATCATGTGCCTCACCCACCTTCTGGGTTGGTAGGAACTATGAGTAGCATTATTGTGCGTTTGCGGTTGAAAGTCTCCCGGTTTGTTACAGTATTAAAAAGTGAAGTACGGCGTACCAGAAATCTTAAATGATCCATTATTTACAGTGAAAAGCGAAAACAGCATGATTACATATTGAAGTGTATCCTCTGACAGAAACAGCAGAGAAATCTTTCTAACCGAATTACGCTTTACACACCTTTTTCACAGCTCATAACAACTGCCCATGCCAAGATAAAATTCTATGCAGAGAACAGAGCATGGTCCACAAAAAATTTCAAATCGACACGATAGTAAAATCTGAAGAGATACCCGATTCAACATTGATTGTTCCAAGTTGAGTGAGAGAGTTTAGTCACTAGATTAGCCTTCCAATTTGTCTTGTGACCGTGTGACATCGATCCAACAGCTCACACATGATTTAGCCAGACCCTTTATTTTACTGCAGTAGTAAAACACTTGACTAATTATCTTGTAAACAATCTACGCCCTGTGGAGTGTCTTCTAACGGTGAAGAAGCTCCAGAGCACGGGACAAGGCGCCACTGAACCGAGCGACATCGAGCGTGACGTTCTGGCCGACCAGGTACTCCGACCGGAGCGCCAGGTCCCTCAGCACACGGCGGTCACGTGGGTACAGCTCCGCCAGCGTGCTCTCCCCGACGGCGATGCCGTACTGCACGTAACCGAGCCCCATGTCACCAGCCGGCTCCCCGAAGTCATCCCTCGCCATGGCCTCCAGCCCACCCAGCGGCACCACCTGTACCACCACAGCACCTGGCGGGAGGAACACCAGGTTGGTGAGCCCAGCGCCGTGAACGCCCACCAGCACGTCGCACGAGTTCACCAGCCGCGCAAAGGCGGGCAGGTCCGAGTGCTGCTCCGCCTCACCGACAATCACCTCGTAGCCAAGCATGGCTGCCGCCTGTGCAACAGCGCCCATGTTGGTGAACGTCCTGGTTGTCTTCCGGGAAATGATGAGCAGCCTGGGGCGCCGCGGGCTCTTGATATTGTCACCGCCATGTAGCAGCCGGATGGCAGTATCTCTCTCGAGGCCATAGGATCTCCGGGCAAGGCGGGCAAAGTCTGCCATGGAGTACTGCCCACCGACAGTCTTCGCGGTGTCGATACTCATCTCCTTGTGGAAGCTGAGGCCGACGACCACATGAGGGTAGCAGAGGACTTCTGCACTTTGCCTGTCCATGTCAATGACAGCATGGCGGGAGAGCCCCTGGAGCAGCGGTCGGTACTTGTCAAGCCACCACGGTGGGGCGTCGCTGACAAGGAGGTGCACGTCGCTGCGGAACCGGCTGGCGGTGATGAAGAGCGGGATGAGTACATCGGTGAAGTCATGGAACATGTTGCCTGCGTAGCCGCCGACCGAGAAGACCACAGCGGGGGCGGCACTCTCGGCCATGCATCCCGGAACATGAGGTGATGAAGGGGTGACTGACACCAACACCTCTGTGACATTGACGAGCGCATGGCCATCGTTCTTCCTCGCGTGCGGGTTCATCCTCCATGACCGGCGCCTCACAGAGACAGAGGGGTGGAGGAGGGCAATGATGGTGATGTTTGAGAGGATTACCCGGACATCGCCCTTCAGCTCGCATACATCTGATCTTAGGCTCGACATGTCGCACTCACACAGAAACGCTCCTTTGTTTGCAGAGTACATCTTTACTTCTTCCCAAGCCACCGAAGATGCTGAACCAGCTGAAAACAGCAACCTCACTGCAAACACAAAATAGAGTAAATGAACATAAAACTGGCAGAAACAAGACCCCAATATGTGCTTTTCCTAGAGCAACCGGCAGGAGCACCCTCTATTCATCGACACGCCAAAATGTCAAAGCAACCATAACTTACATGTCTGCAGAGGAACTGCGTGCCTGAACAGCACCATGAGCGAAACCGGCGCAAGAATGCATACTGCAAACAGCACCAATCCAACCTTGACAGTAAGACTGATTATTTTCTTCTCAGTCGCCATCTTGCAATGCTGAGATCCTCACTGGACTAGCAATGATACTCCCCGAGTTGCTTCTATGCTTATATTCTAACCTGCTGCTCTGTTAGTTCAAACATCTCATTAAACAGGTAATGTTCGTTGGGAAGATCTCTTAGGGATCACCAACAGAATAAGCAGCTACACCCTAGAATAAATTGGGTTGTTGTGTAAAGTGTATCCCAAGACAAAAAGTAGTAGACAAATATTGCAAAGGAGATGACTCAATCATGGAGAACATGCCTTTTCAGAACTCATAACAGTTTGACGCACCCAAAGAAAATCTAGTATAGAAAACAGAGCATGATGAACAAAAAAATCAGAAGAACATAACAGTGAAACCTAAAGAGATACCTGCTTGAAGCTTAGTTGCATCAATCCATTTGGTGTTGGTGGACACTGATACCCCAGGTGAGGGTAAAGGTCTACATCAGTGCAACAGTTGATATGTTAGGTGTTAGACTCAAGAAAATACTGTTTCATTAGTTGGCCCAGCCCCTTTTTGGTAGAGTAACGACAAGGAGGATTCTGCTCATGGTCAAATCCTCTTTGCCAACATGTGAAGCAACAACAGAAATTCAGAAAGTTGGAAAAATAATTAGGCAAACATATTGAGCTTGGTTCAGTGGTACTTTTAGTAGCCCACAAGAGAAATCTTGCGTTTCACTTCTTCAAAAAGCTTCAGCAGATCTTAATGAAAAATATATTCAAAGGGAGAGGCCATCATAAAATTATATTGTTTAACATAGGAGTATCACAAAAAATGCATGCCAATAGCAGAAGATGTTACTACAAAAGAATGGAAATTTACAGATCTGTTGCGTCTCAATAGTCCCTAGACTCTTATCAACTACTCTGACAGGACCCCGGGAAAGATCGGTGAAAAAACCAGAGCAATAATCACGTCCTTGCCTTTTGTTGATCTAGTATAACATTCAAGATCCTTCCAGGTACATAAATTCTCTTCCTGATGGCCTTCCCATCCAAATATTTGGAGAGTCTCTCGTCTGAGGCTGCTATTTGGAACACATCATTCTCGGAGCACTCCTTGTCAACAAGGATTGTACCCCTGGTCTTCCCATTGATTTGCACGGGGAGCACAATCTCTGATTCCTTCAAATACTCATTCTTTGCCTGGACAGAACAGAAAGAGTTCAAAATACTTTATGCCACAAAAACAAAGTCCATTCACATGTGAAATTTCAAAACATAGGCATATACCAGACTAGTGATCCAAAAGATGCCCTTATTTGTTAGTAACTGCTCTCTAACATTTATGAGATCTTGTTTATTTAAATTTACAGTTATCATTCCTCAAACAAAAGTATAATTATCCCACCTAACTAGCAAATCAAAGCAGTAAAATCTTCTTTCTAAAAATCATCATCTTAAATCCATCAGCAATGCATGCTCGCTTGGTACCAAAGCAAAGCAGGACAGGCTTGAGTTTACCTCTGGAAACTGTTCATGGGCCAATGATTGTGCGTGTCCAAGACGAAACCAAAGCTCCTCAGCCAAGTGTGGTGCAAAAGGTGCTAGCAACAGAACAAAGGAGTCTATAACAGATTTCGGTTGAGTGTCCCACTGCAAATAAAGTGAACATCACATCAGATTCTTCTAGAAATTCTGTGGTTGTACGACCAGATAAGCTAAAAAGCATGTTTACTAGAAGCTACACGTTTGGGTGTTAAACCAAGCAACCTTTAGTTACTTTTGCGCTAAAATTGAATATTCTGACATAAAAAAAACTATGGAAAATACTAATGCCAGCTTTACAAGAGATTCTGTGCCTACCAATACTTTACCAAAGTTTGACCTGAATGCATGAACGAAGAAATACTGCATGAATTAAAGTGAATGTGCACTTGTGCACAGTTGCTCGTTACAGCAATCTGCATAAAAAGCTTGCACAGATTTGAATAACTTGGTGTTTTGCACATAACTGACGCAACAGAAAAACTCTGTTCTGCCATCTTTGGGACTAGAAAAAATGATGTCTAATATGAACGCTGGCAACTTAATCCTTCAAGGAGGCATGCACAGCATGTCTGGATTTACCTTGTATGCTGCATTCACAAACTCCATCATTGCGGAAATTGCAGTGTTAAACCTTGTTTCCTGAATCTCCTCTGAAACCTACAAACAGAATAATAGACGTTATCCAGGAGTGAAGAAGTAATCATCACAACAACACAACTTGAGGGAAAAGATCAATGTGCAATTAAGGTAGTAAGGTTTCATCTCATTCGGCCGCCTCCATACTGCAATCATCATGAGTTTTGAAATATTTCAAACAGAAGACAGTATGGCTTGTGAAATGAGTTTATAAATTCTTTCTCCGCACCAAACCAAACACCTCTGTTATCTTTTACTTGTTAGCTGAAACATGGTAGAAAGTTTCCCAACCAGACAGGCAACTCTAATAAACCAAACAAGTGGCATGGTTTTCATTACAGAGAGCATAAGTGCAAAGTGATATTTCACCCTTGTGACAACTGTGACTGTGTGACCTACCCTTGCAATGCATTTGTGAAGAACACGGAGCTGCTCAAAGGTTGGCTCGACATCAGTGGCCATAGTTCCATCTTTATATGATCCATCCGGTAATGGTGCGCCAATCACGAGTCTCCAAGTCCTACCTAGAAACCGATGCACACCTTCAATTCCACCAGTGCTCCATGTTTTTGAATCTCTGTATGTATCAAATTTTCTGTTAACTTACTGAAAATGGTTCTGTTTCATCTGTAAAATTTAATGCAGCTTCCTTTAGTAAAAGAGAAATGATGTACCTCAACGGTCCCATGAACATCTCATATAAGCGGAGAGAATCGGCACCATATTCTGAAACCACGTCATCGGGGTTGATGACATTTCCTCGACTTTTACTCATTTTGTATGCGCGGGCATTTAGACGTATGTTTGGATCATCCTTCAGCACATAATGATCTCCAACTTTTGTGATCTTAAGAACATAGAAGCAAGCAAGTGTCAATCTCCAAATTTCTATCACCCAAATGAATACACAGGATCAGAACACACCTTATCTGCTGGTACTTTTTCTTGGATGCAATCACTCAGACTTGAATCTGAGTCTGCAGAAACCCATTTGCCTTCGTTATCTCTATATGCAGTATACTCAACCTGTTACGACACCCATTACTTAGGAACAGAAAAATTCATGACAAAGATGTAGAATGTCTTAAAGAAAGTAGCTCCACCTACTTCTCCTAGTATTAATCCTTGGTTTATCAAGCACTTGAAGGGCTCTTTAGTGGAGACCACGCCAATATCATACAGAACCTAGAGAAGTAGAAAGATCATTGATTAAAGAAACATGCGGCCAAAAGATATTACTAGATTTGTGTACTACAGGCCTAAATGATATACAAGCAGGTAGAAAAAGCATAGTGAACCAGAAAGAGTAAACATTGGTCCCTGAGTATCCTAAGAGCTGAATCCGGCTAACAAAAGCTGAAATTCCACTGTGCAATGTTATTATGTTAGTCGGGCACATACCGATTCAGGCCTCTCAGGTTGTTTTTAGATTTCATGTACAAAAAACCAAACACACCTTTAAGAAAATCTCATACAATACGCAGGTGACAAGCTGATAACAATGGCATTAACCAATTCAGATATGTTTCCCACAGTATACATCACATAAGATAGGCCAGGAACTTCCACATAGCCTTCAATTGGTTTATAGAAGGGGAGATTTTTTTATTGAATAAGAATCAGACCTTATGCCAAAATCTTGCATACAGCAAATGCAAGACAGAATGTTCAGCACCACCGACATAGATGTCTACTGGACCCCAATAACTGCATGATATAGAAAAGAAGTTATACACACATCTCTTACTGAAGATCAAATGTGAAAGAAGGATGCACCTTTCTTTAGCCTTGTCAACCAATGTGCTCGAATTTTTTGGATCCATGAATCTCAAATAGTACCTGCATAACCATTTAAATATAGGAAAATGTAAGGGTTTAGAAGTCACTGGCAAACACAGAAAGGACTCGCCTAACAGCAAGGGCACAGAGGTCCATCAATGAACAATGATGAGCGATTGCAATATTAAGACAAACATATCGTTTCAGAGCAAATTACAAATTGTGTACACCACAAAAAGGTTCCTAACATAAAACAGAACTTCTACAAGTATTTATGGAGTATAAAATTCGTGTAAATTGCTGAAATTAAAACGTCAGAAAATTTACCAGCATGAACCAGCCCATTGTGGCATGGTGCTTGTTTCCCTTCTTGCAGGCTTCCCAGTTAAAAGATCGGTGGTTCTAACCTGAAAAGGGAGCAAAGCACTTTAATACTATGTATAGGCAAAACTAAATGAAACTCAATACATATTTTCATGCCAATTTACTAACGAGCAGTAGTTTACATTAGATCTTATGACCCTCAAGTTGCAATGGTATTCTACGAAACAAAAAAAATCAAGCAAATAATGCTTACATTATCCAGTTCTTTCCAGTTTGCTCATTCAAAAACACATGTACAAATGATGCAGAGCAGTCCAACTAAAGGAGGTGACATGCAACTTTCAGAAACTGTGTTCTTCTGTGTCATCTTTGCGGTTTATATATTTCCTCATGTATGATTTTAACTTCACAAAATATAGAAGTGGGATCAACTCTTTCGCCTCTGCAGTTTTCCCTTTTTTCCAACCTTCACAACTACTCCCTCCGTTCCGATTTACTCGTCGTGGTTTTAGTTCAAATTTGAACTAAAACCACGACGAGTAAATCGGAACGGAGGGAGTATGTTTCTTCTCTTTGTTCCACTCCACTTCTTTTAACCGAAACTCTTTGTTCCAATATGAATATATGATTGATAGACATGCAACAATTAGAGAAGATTTTTCAGGGAGGGGGGAGGGGGGGGGGGTGTTCTTAGCATTACAGAAAGATATAAGAAACTCTCTGCACAAGAAATTGTTGAGAACACATACCCAATCTGCCGCTTTGGTCAAAGGGGGCTCCCCAGTACCAGTAGGAGTGAAGTCATCCAATTCAGGAAGAGTTAGAGGCAACTGGTTTTCTGTAAGAGGCACCATTTCATTCGTATCATCAAGGTAAATAACAGGGAAAGGTTCGCCCCAATAACGTTGTCTAGCAAAAAGCCAATCTCGAAGCTTGTAGTTTACCTGGTAATTAGATGTGCTAAATTAGTCCATCAGAAAAATCGTGTGCAGAACATTGCTATACGATGAAGTGGGGGAAAGAATGCACCTTTTTCTTTCCAAATCCATTACTCTCTACCCAAGCAGTAACTTCTAAAGCAGCATCTTGTGAAAGCATACCATTGATATTTAACCCAGATGAAGAACTGGATGAGTTTATCATGATACCATAGTCTGCATAAGCCTCCTCGGGATCACAATTGCCATTGGGTGGGCTTACAACCTTAATGATTGGAAGTTCATATTTCAAGGCAAATTCATGGTCACGGGTATCATGTGCAGGCACCGCCATGATAGCCCCAGTGCCGTAGCTGCAATGCAGTTAAGATTAGCTTTGGAAGAGGAAAGGTAGATACAGGTGTAGAACTAGGTTTAATTTTTCTCATTATTAGTAAAATATGTAGAGATAACAACCCAAACTTCATTGGCCAATTTACTGAATATATTCTACCATGCCCCTTTACGTATATCTGAATAAAGAAACTCTGAAATGAGGAAAAGGTGGATAATGATGAGAATAAGGAAACTGAAGTAGACAAATTGGAGAGGGGAGGCCTGGTGCAGTGGTGAAGTCCTCCCCACTTGTGCCAAGAGGTCCTGGGTTCGAACCAGCCTCTCTGCATTGCACTGTAGCAGGGGTAAGACTAGGTTCCTATAATCCCTGCCCAGACCCCACCTTGTGTGGGAGCTTCTATGCACTGGGTCTGTCCTTTTAAGTAGACAAATTGGAAACCGCAGCTGAACTCTAGCGAATGTATGTAGTTCTGTACTATAATGAAGTCTAGACTTCGTAGCATTTGAGTTTTACTTAAGAGGATGAACGTGACGGCAACAATGATGATGCAAAACACAACATTAAAAGACACGGAAGACAAAAGATAAGTTCACAAACCTTGCTAAGACATAATCTGCCACCCAAATTGGAATTATCTCCCCGGTTGCTGGGTTCTTAGCATAAGAACCACTAAAAACTCCAGTTTTTTCCTTCTGGAGTTCAGTTCTCTCGAGTTCGCTCTTTCTTGCTGCAACTTCTGTGTATTCCTCTACCTGCTTTTCCAATTAGTCCATATTGACGTTGAACGATGCTAAAGTTGTCAAAACGACAAAAAGGAACATACATGTGCACGTTGTTCCTCAGATGTTAGAGACGGCAACAAAACATGCTCAGGTGCTACAACAAGATATCTGCAGCAGAAAACAAAAGGCAGTTCAATATTGTCCATCTGGATCTAGAAACTGTACTAGCTGATAAAGATTAAAAAATAAGGCAAAGTACTCACGTTGCACCAAAAATGGTGTCAGGCCTTGTTGTATAAACTGTCAATTTGGCACCTAAATCATGTCCTTCCTGGTCAACTGCACAAAATTCAAGCTCAGCACCTTCCGATCTCCCTATCCAATTTCTTTGCATTTCTTTTATGCTCTCAGGCCAATCAAGATCATCCAAATCTTCAAGAAGTCGATCAGCATAAGATGTTATCCTCAGCATCCACTGGCGCATTGGCTACACAGCAAAAGATAAAGTGGATAATCTAATATGCCTTGTTGCAGATAGGTGCTGAGAAACAGGTTCATTGACATGGCAGAACATAGATAAAAGAAAAGATAAGCTAAACCGGTAGCAGAAAGAGTTACACAGTTCTACAGCTTACCTTTCTTATAACAGGATAACCACCACGTTCACTGACACCATCAATTACTTCCTCATTCGCCAAAACAGTCCCAAGAGCAGGGCACCAATTGACCGGTACCTCAGCCTGATTGTAAGATAGCAATGCCAGCCTAAAAATCAATGAAAACCACAGATACAACACTAAGCACATAAAAACAGAATCCTAAAAATGGATGGTGCAAAGCAAATGATCACTTGAAACAGAGTAAATACATAAAATATCAAATCAAATGATAGATTTTGAAACTCGAACGATGCAGCAAGAAAGCACACTAGTAGCTCTGACCTGGTAAGCCAATCCTCTTTTCAGTAGTTGAAGAAAAATCCACTGCGTCCATTTATAGTAGGCTGGTTCTGTTGTGGAGATTTCACGATCCCAGTCATATGAAAAACCTAATGATTTAAGCTGCAACACAAGAAAGCATCGCCCTAATGAACCACTGATAATCAAAGTACTGCACAGAACATTTTCAGTTTCGTTTCCGCAAAAACAGCCACGTTTTCATATCAACATTCTATCCATGGTTTGTGGTAATTACAAATGAAGGAGTAAGTTCGTTGTAAACTGGACTTATAGAAAGCAGGTATTGCTTCAATGGTACATGAAAAAGTTTCAGGCTACAAGTCATGGAACATGCATGGCAAGGGTACAACTACTACCAATGATTTCGCACTGACCAATCAAAACAAGCACCCTACAAAGCATCGCATGGGAAGTCTCATCTGTGATAACTTGTACCAGTTGTTTCATAAGTTATAACACTTGGGCCCATGGTTAGACCATGATCAAGATCTTGTTTGGCTAAAAGATATTGCTATATTGGCAATATAGCTCAATTAATGAACCTTACTTAGTGGCAGAACTAATGGAGCCAGCAAGAAGTGATATGTTTTGTGTATGCAACCTACTGGAAATGCAAGTGCAAAGCACATCTAATTGGCAGCCCGAAAATGAAGCGTGAGAGCACACTTGACTTGCTACTGTAAATATGTAATATCTACTACACCTTAGAAGCAAAAGATGCAACATAGCATGAAGCCATGAAGTATATAAACAAAGTAAAGGCATTACCTGTGTGCGGAAGCGGTCAATGTTGCGCGCAGTTGTAGTCTTTGGGTGGGTTCCCGTCTGCGCACAAAGTTACATTTTACAGCATTCATTCAGAAACACAGCAAGACAGCAAACTTACTCAAAAAAAAATTTAACAATCCCGATTTAAAGAGACCCCAGAGGAGGAGGTTTCAAATGACCTGGATAGCGTACTGCTCGGCAGGAAGGCCAAACGCGTCCCATCCCATGGGATGCAGGACATTGAAGCCTTTCATACGCTTGAATCTTGACAGAATATCAGTAGCCGTGTACCCAAGGGGGTGTCCAACATGCAACCCAGCCCCACTGCATGGCAATTTGCCAAAATCATGTGAAGTACGAACATGTATCTACTTGCAGGGTAGGAGGAATGGGATTCAATTCAAGACGACTTTATGCATCCGGGAAGAATACATTTCAGCATTGACGCCTTCCTGCATAATATTTGGCTCTATGCAGTCGCATAACAGAGGATACTTCCATAGTAGTAGTATTCTAGAGAAAACTAAACTAGAGGCTCGTATCCTACTGCACGACTCAGGGAAAGCACAGACCAATTACACCACTGCGTGCAATTGCAAGGCCAATACAGTACAGTACAGCACTAAGAGAAATTCATGATAAACTCTGACAATTGGAGCACTGGTGGAGAAACTCCTGAAATTGCAGAACCATTATTTCTACATACACAATTCAAGCACAAATTCGCGGTGGAGTAGCGACATATTCACGGTAAACTCGACAATTTGATTGCGAACTAGAGACGGAGTGGGAAGTACCTGGGGTAGGGGAACATGTCGAGGATGTAGCACTTTGGCCTGGAGGTGTCGAGGCCGTCGCCGATGTCCGGGGTGCGGAACGTGCGGCGCTCCTCCCAGTGCGCCTGCCACCTCGGCTCGATCTCGTCGTACGGGTATGCCCGCCTCGCCTGCGCCTTCCCCGCATCGGCGTCGGCGGCAGCGCAGCAGCGGCAGGAGCGGGCCAGGCGCGGCGGGAGGTGCGCGCGGCGCCGGTGGGCGGCGGCGACGGCGGGAGGGCGCGCGTGGAGCTGGAGCGGCGGGTGCGTCGTGAGAGCCATCGGGTTGGGGTGGGAGTGGAGGGGGAGCGGGGTGTGGAGAAATATGAAGGGGAGGGAGCGGGAGGTGGCTGTAGGAAGAAGACGACGAGCTTTGGGATAAGGTTTTGGAATTTACTATAAAATAATCCCACAAATAAATATAAAATGAGAAATAAAATTCCCCATGGATGTGAAATTATGAACATATTGATCCTGTAGTGCATATGTTTTTTTTAACCTTGGTAAAAATTTAAAACAAATATATATATATACAAATTTGACTTAGAACGAAACTAATACATGATACGATATATTTTGATTTGAAGTCTCACCGGATTCTCATGAGGCAAACACCAGCGCAACCCCGGAGGACGGTTGTGTCGAGATTACTCTTGCAGCCGGCACAAGACTCTGAGATGGAGGGTTGTGACGAGCAAATGGCACGCTTTCACAGTGGTGATGGCGGACCGCGGACATTTTGAGCCAACGATGGTGGCAACGATATGCTCTGGCAAGCGATAGTGCTGGTGGATTTCAAGATTTTCCATCATTGGTAGTCGAGGTGTCAAGGAGCCGGAGGAAAACAAGACACTACAACAATAGCCCTATCCGCTAGCAAGTTTTTCTTGTATTGTTTCGCGAAGGCTTGCTTTTCCAGCAGCACTGTGAGCTAATGGAAATCATGGAACAACAATGAAACTGGAATTAAGTTTTAGGGCATGTTTGCTTGGCATTCTAAGGGTTTTGTTTCTCCTGATGCTTTGTTTGTATGTCCTTATTGGAAAGCTCCGCATTGAATTGGACTAGAATTTCAATTCATTGAAAAAACTAAAATAGCACGAATACGAATTCGCCTGCTTGGTTGTTCACTGAATTGACCATCGAAATGGCTATGAGGTCAACACCAAATATTGTTTGGATGACAACTTTGGAATTGCAGAGCTACTATACCATGAAGATTATGCCTTGTTTTACATGACCGAAAAAGGAAATCTGCTCGCATGCGACTATAATTGAATGAATATGTAGCAGTAAAAATAACAAATATTCTAGAAATGAATCGTAGCAACACAAAATGGTCACACAACAATATTTCAGCCTCAAACATTCATAGGTACAACAAATATGATAGTCTCACTCAACACATGTATCTATGATACTCCCTCTTGTGTCAAAAAATGTCTTATATTTTGATACAGAGGAAGTAGTTCATACGTATTTCAAACAATTCTGTTGCCGGGGTTGATATTCCAAACGTGGGAGGAAGATTTATTGCTGTTGTTGCTGGTTCGTACGTACGTGCGGCCAACGGTGACCCACGCACCCACGCAAAGAGAGAGCAAGGTAAAGTGCCGTCATGGCATCTATACTACCATCAACAGTAAGTACTCCCTCCGTCTAGGTGTGTAAGTCATCTTACGTTGCGCACTGTGACCAAGGTGGAGGGGAAAACGAGAGAACTTAATGTGTTTTTGCTAATTAATAACAATGCATGCAACGAACTGACCAATGCATGTCGTGTTTGGTAGTCTCAAATCATTTAAAGCATGCATGACCCACATCTCTTATTGGTTGATATGTCACGAAACAAGAAACGAGATGAGAGTTAATGTACCGCGCCTAAGTGTTTTGGGATTATTTGGTTTTCGTAAGATGACTTATACACCTAGACGGAGGGAGTATGCATATTAACCGGCGGATCGATGCATAATGGTAATTAATTAAGGGGATCCCTTAATTAAGCAGGTGCTAGTTTGTGTGCGGTAATCTTCTTCATGCTGGCTCCGGCTCCGGCTCTCGGTACGACGAGTCCGCACGCCCGCGAACTTGATTAAAGCACGTAGGGCCACACGCACGTGTTGTTTGAAATGGTCAAAGGCTAGTCGTTGTTGCTTCATTCTACTGACGAGCGAGAGCAACTTTTCACCATACATAAAAGGTGGAATAGCGATTTTCGAATCATTTCCAACTCCGGTCGGCCCACGCAGAATCTAGCTACGGTCGTGGCACTTGAGGCGAGAAGAGGCTCCTGGCCGGCTCAAGTGAATCATAGGTACTAGTGATCTAAACACTCTTATATATATATATATTTTTTCTTTACGGAGGGAGTACATGTTACCGGATATAACCAAATTAAACGGTCATATCTTCAGTAAATATATGGCGACTGTCTTATCCAGCGTTTGAGGACTTAAACTTGGAGGCTAGATCATAAATTTTTTTACTCATAGAGGCACATACTCGTGGGTTTCGACCGGCGGCAGCCTCCTCCAGCGACGGTTAGGGAGAGGGCTAGCTGTAGAAGTGCATGCTCTAGCCAATACAACCAAAAACAGGATCTGATGAAAGAGACTAGGTAACACATTATACGTCAGCACTAGCGGTGGACGTAATCCGCAGATGGTTAGTGTCGTAGGTGTTCCTAGTCCTAGCTCCAACAAAAGCTTGATGGAAAAAAAAAGAGACTTGCTCATTCCTAGTTGCATGCTTGTGAAACTTGGAATCTCCCGCCCATCCATACGTGCAAGCTATCTGCCGCCGTCACCGCCGCCATGCACGCATCCCGAATCTCCCGTGCATACTTGGTACAGTTGTGATCACCTCAGAAGGAGAGAGGAGCTCGGGTCGCTTTGCTTGCGCCATTGGAAGACCCGCCTCTTTGCTTGCTTTGCTCCTCCCAGCTGGTCTTCTCCATCCAAACGAAACCCTACGCCGCCGTCCAAACCAAGCAACAGATATTCTCCTCCGGCCGGCCCCCTCGTCCATGGACAATTTGCCAAATCCTATATATACAAATCACTGTCACAAACCCACAAATTAATAAGGAAGCTCACGACGCAAGAGATCGTTCGCTCGCCAAGAAACCAACCACGAGCAAAGCCAGCCAAGAAGAAGAAACCACCATACGTACGTAGCTAATTACTAATGGCGACGGAGGCCGCCAAGGAGGAGATGGTGTTCTTCGACGTGGAGACGGCGGCGGCGCCGTCCCCCTCCGACTCGTCCGCCCAGTGGTGGCTGCTGGAGTTCGGCGCCATCCTCGTCTGCCCGCGCCGCCTCGTCGAGCTGTCCAGCTACTCCACCCTCATCCGCCCGGGCGACCCCTCCGCCGTCTCCAGGCGCTTCTCGGGCGACCCCGCCCTCTCCGCCGCGTTCCGCGCCGCGCCGCCCTTCGCCGACGTGGCCGACGACATCTTCGCGCTCCTCGACGGCCGCGTCTGGGCGGGCCACAACATCCGGCGCTTCGACTGCCACCGCGTCCGCGAGGCCTTCGCGGCGGCCGGCCGCGCCGCGCCGGAGCCCGTCGCCGTCGTCGACTCGCTCAGCGTGCTCGCCCATGGGTTCGGCCGACGCGCCGGGGACCTCAAGATGGCCACCCTGGCCGCCTACTTCGGGATCGGGAAGCAGACGCACCGCAGCCTCGACGACGTGCGCATGAACCTCGAGGTGCTCAAGCACTGCGCCGCCGTGCTCATGCTCGAGTCCAACCTCCCCGCCGGCGTGCTCCCCGGCGCCGACGACGGCGTCGTCACCAGGCGCAGGGCCGCCACGTCTTCCACCACGACGGCGCCCGCGACTCCTCCTCGTCCTCCTCCTGCCGCCGCGGTTCTGAAGGTGAACGGGAGGTCGTCGTGCAAGAGGGACAGCACGGGGAAGGTGGTGACGGCGGCGAAGGCGACCTCTACGGGTGGCCGGAGAGTGCGCCGGCCCATGACGACGACGCCGTTCAGCATGATCCTCCGGCACTCGAGGGCCATCGTCAGATGATCCATGGAATGGGTCGATCGACTAATTGCTTCCATACAAATTTGTACATACTGATTGCATTCATTCATTTGTACATGGAAATGGAAATGTACAAATAACCATGCTAGCTAGCTAGCTAGGTAGCCCTGTCCATATTTAACCAAGGCTTAATTAGGTACTTGTTGTAAATTATCTTCATGTTGTTGTAGAAACGCAACACACATTTCATTCATTTGTAAATGCTCTGTAAGTATCAGCTTCAGAAATAACCATTTGTAATCACTTCATTGTAAATCTGTGCAAGAATAATAACAATTCATTCATTCATGGGTTCACTCTTCTGCGCAATCGGTTAGGTTAATCGGAGCGATACTTCTATTTCTCAATGACATTGTTGTGGTACCATTGCAACTAGGTGAAACAGGGTCTAATTACGATTGTTAGACTCATTTTAATCCTCAAACTATCCTCAAGGGTAAATGCTTACCTGGAACTAGAAACTATTCCCACAACCTAGATGGATTGGCATTCGAGACTCAGGAGCTGTGACAAACTGTAGGATAGCTAACACAATTCTTAACAGTCCACTAAAGCAAATACCTAATGGTATGCAATATTTCATACATATAAAAAATATCAAGAGTTGTGACATATATATCTCAACAGATAAAGGGAGGGCAGGATAGCCTTAGCAGGTGAACATCTGCTGCAAATCAGCCTTTCCGACGATCTACCGCAGCACAAGAGGAGACAACATACATCAGCATATATTTATAGATCTACTAGTACCTTTTCAAATAGTATATGTAATCATCTATGTTATCCTCTACACATTTAGTGTCGTCACACAACCAAATTTATGAAAAACGATGATGCCAGCCTTCTGATTCTCTAGATAATTATCCTCCCACTTCTCTGACAAATTCTACTAGTTTTGGGAGTTGCGCAGAAGAAAATTACGGGCTGATGCTGTAGGAGACCTTAGTCACGCCTTTCTTGACCCGTATATTTGTGACCTGATAGAATAGCAGATGAGATCAGCCTTCATTATAGAAAGGGAATAATCTGGCAATCATCTACTGGAAAGTATCAAAACATGCCTAGGACCCTTCTGTTGCTTTAGTAAAGTATATATGTATTTGAGCTGCTGTACCGTACTACGTACTAATTTACTATTCATTTCAGCCAATGCTCCTTGTATGTGTCTATGACCTGGATTTTAACAAAATTATCAGAGTTGAACTTCATAGTTTGCTCATGTGGTGCACACTGTCATACTGGCCTTGAAATCTCCCAAGAAAGCCAACACGGCCTATCGACATGTTACAAACAACTTGTTGGAAACACGAGTAGAAGCATGTTGCACAAAACAATGTGGACAGCAGCTAAACAGAGATAAAGGTCAATAGTACATGTACTAGCAGGTAGCAGGGCATCAATGCGATGACTAAACTTTTCCAAATGTCCAATTTTCATGAATATTGCTCAAAACTATCATCTGTGTAATCCCAGCGATCAGCAGCAAGACTATGTGTTAAGTTTTAATATAAAATCATTTTCAATTTCACAGAAGCCACTAAACTCCATGCTGGGTAGTTTTTCATGACTTGTGGTTAAATTTTCTGGAAATCTGGACAGGCCTGAGAATCTACCTTTACGTTGCCAATGTCTGCAATATCGGCTACATGAGTGCCTCCACAAGGACAACCAGGATAGTTACCAAATTTCACAATGCGGGGACTGCTATCCTGTGGTAGAAACATCATACAGTCATTTCATTCATGGAAGAGTTGGAATGAGAGAAACACACAACTGTAAGGTGGCATTTACTAATCAACTATATTAATAAAGTAGGATCGATGTTTTAAAAACAGCATAAAACTCAGAACAAATATTACAAATTTGAATTATTCCGGAAAAGAGCTATTTTCTTGATTCTTGATCTGTTTCATAATTCAAGATGAGCTCACAACAAAATTATAACACCCTGCATATGTTATATGCAGTCACACATGCTTTCGCATTGAATTTTTTTCCTGGTATCAAACAGATCAATCCAGAGATACGATATACTCCCTCTGCTGGTTTGCACATAAGGAAAGTAAAACAGTAAGAACTTCAACAACCAACATTATTTAAAATATTTGAACTGGACAATTGAAAATCATATGTGCGAATTTGTTAAGGGTGGTTTCACAACATATACTTTTGTGAGATTTCATAAATACTGCCTCCGTTCCAAAATATAAGACATTTTTGCAGTCCAAATTAAACTGAAAAAACGTCCTATATTTAGGAGCTGAGGAAGTATGTTCCAGTAGAGACCATGCTGATGTCCAAAACAACAAGTAGTTTGGAACCGAGGGAGTATGTCTGTAATTTTTGAAGGGGAATTAAAATGGAATATTATATATGAGAAGTCATCCAAACATACAAGAAGTATCCATGATGTTCGTTGAGGGTGCATTTAATACAAGGAAGACGAATTCATCTAGAGGGAATACAGAACTAACTTGCGAAATGTAGCTAGGCAGAGCACCTCCACATAACTTAGCCGCCTCCTCATAGGGAAAAACAGAGACCAAAACCTGCATCGATGGTGAATAACTAAACATACCAAGTCATGAAACCCTGTATGTTAAGGTTTCTATTGGGTTATACCTTGCCTCCTTTCAAAATCAATTCATTCGCCTCCTTTTCCAACTGGATTTTCTTATCCTGTAACTGATCTGCTGGAACAACTCCCTTGTACTCAACGGAAGGCCTGTGGTGAACAAAAGCCAAAATGTACTCAATAATCCAAGTCCAACCAAAACAGTGGAAACTAACATGAGCTGGAGCATCTATCTATACCAAGCAAATAAAGAAAACCTACATACATAAAAGCTGGATACAGAGTCAATCGATTAGCGGTGCAGAGAACAACAGACGGAAGAACCGAAAAACAAAGTAGCCATGCCATGTATGTATGTATACTCATACCCATCAGGAAAATGATATCCTTTCCCAGGTTCCAGATGAAGGCCAAGGTTGGTCATGCAACTGTCCAGCAAATGCCCCGCAGAGTGAAGCCTGAAGCATCGCAGGTTTAGCACAATTGACACTCACAAAATAAGCAGAGCAAGACAAAGCACATAACGAAATGGTGCTGAATTTGATTCAGCGACTGCCATAACATCCCTCCATGCCGGATTTGCTAGCACTGAACATCATGAACATCTCCATACCTGGAGTTGAGTTTGCGCCGTTCCGCGTCAATTTCCAAGCTGACACTCTGCCCTTGGCTCAGTTCCTCTCCAGCAGCATCTTCGAATCTGCCGTAGTGGAAGACCTAGGCAGCAGCAGAGCATAGGTAAAGCCTCAAATCAGATGACGAGATATTCAGCACTCTTATACTAAATCTTAATTACAGATTCGTGGAGATCTGGGCGCTCACCACCCCGTCCTTGACCCGCACGTCCTCCACGAGGAACCTGGCGCCGGCGCCGGACGCGGAGACGATGACGCCCGTGTCGGCCGGCTGGCCGCCGCCCTGCGGGTGGAAGACGGTGGCGTCCAGCACCACCGCTCGCCGGCCGCCCTCCTCCTGCGGGCACCCAGAGCCTAGTCAGGGCCTAGGGTTCTGAACTTCTGAAACCCAGAGCGGGCGTGCCTCCTCCGAGGAGAGGAGAAAGCGGGGAGAAGAGAGAACCTGGTGGATGGAGAGGACGGTGGCGGGGGCGCGGAGGGCCCACATGTCATCGAAGTAGGCCAGCCTCGTGGGGCCCGCCGGAGCCGCCATCCCCACGCGCGGAGAAGTTGGCCGTCGCCGGCGGCGGGCGTGGTGGCAAGTTTTTTTACAGCGGTGTTGCCGGGCTGCGGTGTACGTAAAAAAGAAAGGAAAGAAAAACTGGGTCTGAAGTAGAGCAGCCAGCAAGCAAAGCCAATTCAATTCAATTCTGCTCTGCCGCAGGGTCCAAGTAAAAAGGAGTAGTAGCAAATTTCCAGGAGAATTTGGGACTGACCACTAGTGATAGACGGCGAAAGCTTTGAAGATTTGAGGGACGGATGGTGGTAAGAAGAAACGGAACTGAAATTTCCAGGAAGCGTCCGTCATGCCTCCGGTCATGTGTCTCAACTCTCAAGTCTGATGCACCACAGCTCCCCCGCCATGTAACACTGCTCTGAATCTAAACTTGACCGGCTGCAAACATGCAGACATTCTACTACAAAGTTAGTATAAAGTTGGGTCATTTATTTTAAAACGAAGGGACTACCACTGTGCCGAAATACTTGTAGCTAGGGGAAACTTCTAGTTCCCCCGACTGCAAGTATTTCAAAAGTTCCCCAGCTGCAACTATTTCGGAAGTTGGAATACTACTGACTGGCTTCTCCTCCGGGGCGGACACGTCGGTGACGCACGCCGGGCTTCTCCTCCGATGGAGGGAGGACCCCAGCCGCGGTGACTTAATAAACTTAGAACTTCAAACATTTTTGGAATGAAATGAGTACATTTGTGAAGGATGACTTCAACACTTATGCAGAGCCATGGCGTGAATGGTCTTAATCTCTTAACCTACTATGCTCCTTAGGAATGGAGCCCCCTGCTGCATCCAGGTATATTTTACATTCGTGGCCCCACACGTCAGAGAGTGAATTGATTGTGCGTCGTGATTGGCGCTCCATCGATAAACAAAATTTTAAATCCGCAGACACCTTTTTAATTTGTGAATGTTAAATTCTTTCACATTTTTTAAATTTGGGAAACTTTTTTTGAAATCCGGGAATATTTTCTAAATTCTTGAATATTTTTAATTTAGCAAACACTTTTTGAATTTAGGGAGCATTTTTTGAAAATTCAAGAGCATTTTATAATTTCTTGGGCATTTTTTTTCAAATACATAAACATTTTTATTTTCAATTTTTTAAAAAAAATTGCAAACATTTTGTGTTGAAAGACTTTAAATATTCTCTATACTCCTTTTGGATTTTCTTTCTTTTTTGTTTTTTCTTCTTCACTTCCTTGGATGGGTTGAGGCCGAATAAGTCGACTGGCCAGCCAACCGAATCGAGCTCCTTGGGGCGTGCATGGTTTGGTCATCCGTTGACGGTTTCACGCTGAATAGAATCTCTCCGGCATGTGATTTATTTCGCTGTCGTGGGAGGGGCGCACAATGATTATTTGCATTGTGTGTTCGTGAGGGGGTGGCGCTACACTGAGCGGTCGTGTCACCGATTTCTCCTTGTTCCCGGTCCGTCTCTTCAGGCAGCGGGTTCGCGGTGGAAGACCGGCATCATGCTAACGTTGGGGGAGAGCTAGAACACCATGTGTTAGAGATCCAAGACGAGATGTGCCCCTCTTGGAGAGCCGTTGTAGCTGGGCTCTGTAGTAGTAGATCTAACCTCAAGGTTGGGAGATAATTAGGTTGAGCGATTGGAGTCCCTTTAATTAGGGACAAACACCAGAGTAAATTGGGTTGCAGGGGGAGGGTGCATCGTGAATTTGCCTAAGGCCATGCCTACACGCACCAGCAATGTAGGTAACTTAATTAGTATGGTCCATTGATCAATTCGATTCATGGAGGATGAAAATCGATGATACACCTCCAACACAAACACAACTAGCTTGAAAACACCTAACCAAACACCATAAGCCGAATAAACCAGGAATATTGATCAACTCAGTTCAGTTCATTTCTTCGAGTTTCGTTGTAAAAGTGCTCACCTCTAAGTGTAGGCACTTTTACAACCAGTTTGATGTGCAAACCAAAATAGTTTAGCGCGGCACCCTCTAGTTTGATATACATACTGCCTGTTATCCGTATACAAAACCAGAACGAAAAGCTATGCAAGTAGCGTAGTCGTCACATCCCATCCGTGTACATGATCGTATATGTATACAGCAAGGCGATGAGCCGATGAACACCAAAATTAGCTACAGACAGACTAGACAGAGAGATGGACGCCATGCTGATCTATCTAAATTATGTTGAAACCGAAGTACCAGAAGGCCGGACGCCGCCCCTGCCCGTCGACGCGCTTGCAGCGGCACCAGAATGCGGTGCCGCCGCCCTTGCCCTGCGCCACGGCGACCTCCTCGTCCACGTAGAACCACAGGAAGAAGGGGTCCTTGGTGCTCGGCTCCCTGCTCATGTCGCCGCCGCCGAGAGGGATCTCGAGGGGCCCCAGCGGGCCGAGCTTGAGGCGCACCCGCTCGAAGACAAAGGCCAGGATCTTCTTCTTCCACGACAGCCGCCCCTCGAAGCTCAGGCTCCCCGCCCGCCCCAGGTACACCCCGTTCTCGATCCTCTGCCCCTGCTCACAACCAAAAATGGCTTTCTTCAGAGTTTCAGTTGCAGAGATAAACTATCTGTCTGTCATGGCTGCTCATCTGTTGGTCAGGACTCTGATGCCATGGCTGGAATGCGAGAGGAGCTCACTCACCGCCGCGTCGAACCGCTGGACGGCCGTCACCGGGAAGTAGCTGCCTTTGCCGAGCTTACTACCCTGCGTGCGAGACATTCAGACAGACCTATTGATTAGTTAACCTGACCACCAAATGCAAACCGCAACTCTGACCGAGTTGCTCTAATTTGGTTGAGATGAAATTCAGGTGTGTGTTGCTGGGTAGGTTTGCTCACCTGGGCAGTGAAGATGAGCTTCCATGTCCTGCCGGGGGACTCCGTCCCGCCGAGCGTCTCGAAGAAGGCGGAGGTGTCGAGCTTGGCCTTCTTGATCTTGGCCAGCGCCGCCAGCACCTCGTCGGCCGGCACCTTCCTCGTCTTGGCGGCCTCCTTGAGCACCTTCACGCTCTCCGCCACGGCCTGCGCTAAACCAGAGCCAAGAAACCATTTTATTATTCTTGTCAGAGTATGTGTAAAGAAAATTTGCAGCAAAAATTGGGGGCGTGCCGATGCTTGCAGCTCACCGATAGGGCCGAGGTTTCGTCCGGCGTCGGGGTGGACGACGAGGAGGGCTCCTTCTCCACCTCCGGCGACGCGGCGGATGACGAGGCGGCGAGTGAGACCGAGACGCCGTGGTGACGGCGGCTGTAGCGGAGGTCGAGCTGTGACGGCGGGTGCCCGCGTCGGGGCGCAGGCGGCGAGAAGGCTGGGGCGAGCGTGGAAGGGTGGAGCAAGGAAGCAGACGGGGCCATCTTCTTCCTCTCGCTCGGGCGGTCAGGTTGCTCTGTTCTCCGACGAGGTGCCGAGATGGTAACCACGAGTTTGGAGTCTCTTGGCTCTGTGGCTGTGGAGGAACGAAACGAGGGCTGTGAGTGTGACCGTGTGACGTGTGAGCGAGGAGTGGACACTTGTGGCGCACACGGCGACGGTAGACAAGCACGAGCTTAAGAGCATCTCCAACATGCGCCCAACGCGCCGCGCGCTAAAAGCTGTTTTGTGGAACGCCCATCGTCAGGTTTGGGTTGGCGGCAAGACAAGATTTCTAAGAAATGCGCGCTTAAAATACTGACGTCACAGATTTCCGTGATAAGGCTTAAAAATGCAGCGTGTGATGACGATCGCAAGATCCACTTTTGTTGCATTTCATAACACATTCACAAAACAAAGACATGATATATAATTTTTAATTCACTAACACCATTCAACCAAATTTAAATGAATAGTTAATTTTATTACAACTCATCAAACAAATAGTATTTTAAGAAATACAACAAATAGTTCAACAATACAACATCAAACGCACAAATCATGATGCTCTTCGGCGGCCATTCCAAGCCCAACACTCCTCAATGAGATCCTTCTTGAGTTCATTATGCGCTACCGGACGTCGAATGGCATGATAGGAGGCAACAAAACGGGCCACCCTTTTAGCCATCAGCCACACTCGCACGGGATGTCCCAAGAGCTCATAGTGAGAGTAGTCTACATCTTGGCCACGCTCATTCTCGATGATCATGTTGTGCATGATCACACAAACATGCATTATGTAGCAAAGCATCTTCTGATCCCAAAATCTAGCCGGTCCTCATACGTACCTTGCGGGCCTTTTGTCGAACACCTTGCGGCGCCAAAGTGGCGGTGAACGGTCGGGCGCTGTTCGTCGGAGACTGCCGCGCGCGATGGGCGGCACTGACTAGAGAGAGGGGGAGGAAGCCGCGGCCGCGCGAGAAGAGACCGGGTAAGCGTCGGAAAGGTCGCCAGAAAAATGGGATGGCGCGGGCGGCGCGGCTGGATGGGTAGGTGGAGTTGCGCACGAGCGCTCAAGAGTCCAGTGCGCGGGAGCGGGCGCAGCAAATAAGCGGCGCGCGAGGGCGTTTCCGCCTGCGCGCTGAATTACATATGCCGCGCGCGCGATTTTTGCGCGTCCGCTGGAGCGCCGAGAACGGTAGCGCGCGCTAAAACCACTACTTTTTTCGCGCGGCGCGTTTATAGCGCGGCTATTGGAGATGCTCTAAGGCCACCGTAATTCCTCGACTTTAACTCTTTTTTTCCAAAAGAAGCCTAAATTGCATATAAAAATCATGAACCTTAAAACACACATGCACAGAAGGGTAAAATTATAATCAAAGCCTTCGAGTTGTTGAAGTCTTCTTCCTTCTGCATCCGTCCGTCGATGACGTGCCGCGAGCAAAACTTGATGCCGCCTTCTAAGCCTCCGCCTTGGCGGAGCAAACTTTTTTATACATGGAAGCTTGTAGAAGTAGCGGCCGGAAAGTCGCTGATCTAGTCCAAGAGACACTGGCAACCACGATTGAAATAATTCTCTCGTATTCATCGTGATGTGGGAACCCTACCTATACTAGCTAAAGGCCCGTGCATTACCACATAATCATGATTTTTTGTTACCGAAAAAGGCTTTCGCCTCGCTTTATATATAAATCAACAACCAACTTACATCGAGTGATACAACACCACACACACTCAAGGCAAGATACAAAAGATGCTAAGAAGCAGCTAACACTCCCACAACAAGTCCAAGTAAACAATAGATAGACACTAAGCCTCACTAGGAAGTTGAGGGAGCACTCAACCGGGAACAAGCTACCGAGAAGAGACCAAGCTACACGATGTCGATCTATGAGCCCCAAGGCGATGCGTTCAAGAAGGATACGCCACCGGAGTGTAGCCACCACCCGATCTGGAGGATCACGATTTTCATCCGGCACCTTGGAGGATATGGAGTAACCTCGACGGAGCATTCAAGAAGATCGATGACGACGTTCACGAACGACACCTCCGTCGGCCTTAGAATGCCGGGTATTCACCTAGGTAAACACACTCCAACTTCGAACAGGTTATGGCCGGTCCAGGGGACAGATGCCGCATCGCAGCCACCAATCGACAAGCACCAGCTGCCATGCCGCCCACATGGCCATGGAGACTAGCCCGCACCTGAGCCGCGAACTCCGCCCATGAGCACGCCGCTCCCGCCACCAAGGCCGCCGCCCTACATCCCGACGCTCCAGATGCCAACAAAGGGAAGAACTTGGGACCGACTGGGAAACCCCAGCATAGTAGAGCCACCGGTGACCGGACTGCCCCAAACAACGATCTGGAGCTTGGAAGCGCTAGGTAGGGGAAATGGGGAGAAGAGGAGCGGAGCATGTCCGGACCAGCGCCCCTGCGCTTGTGACGGGTAGAGAAACCACTCATCCCTCCTGCAACCTCCCGACACATCACCCCTGATGCCCCACCACGGCCTCCCGCAGCTCCATGCAGGGCAACGACAGCCATGTTAGAGAACGTAGTAATTTCAAAAATTTCCTACGCACACGCAAGATCATGGTGATGGCATAGCAACGAGAGGGGAGAGTATTGTCCACGTACCCTCGTAGACCGTAAGCGGAAGCGTTATGACAACGCGGTTGATGTGGTCGTACGTCTTCACGATCCGACCGATCCAAGTACCGAACGTACGGCACCTCCGAGTTCAGCACACGTTCAGCTCGATGACGATCCCCGGGCTCCGATCCAGCAAAGCGTCGGGGATGAGTTCCGTCAGCACGATGGTGTGGTGACGATGATGATGTTCTACCGGCGCAGGGCTTCGCCTAAACTCCACGACGATATGACCGAGGTGGAATATGGTGGAGGGGGCACCGCACACGGCTAAGGAACGATCCGTAGATCAACTTGTGTGTCTATGGGGTGCCCCCTGCCCCCGTATATAAAGGAGTGGAGGAGGGGGGCGGCCCTCTCTATGCGCGCCTAGGGGAGTCCTACTCCCACGGGAGTAGGATTCCCTTTCCTAGTAGAACTAGGAACCCTTCCATGTAGTAGGAGTAGGAGAGAAGGAAGGGAAGAGAGAAGGAGAAGGAAGGAAGGGCGCCTCCCTAGTCCAATTCGGACTAGTCCAAGGGAGGTGCGCCACCCTTTGGCCTTTCTCTCCTTCCCCGCATGGCCCATTGAGGCCCAATACGAATTCCCGTAACTCTCCGGTACTCCGAAAAATACCCGAATCACTCAGAACCTTTCCGAACTCCGAATATAGTCGTCCAATATATCGATCTTTACGTCTCGACCATTTCGAGACTCCTCGTCATGTCCCCGATCTCATCCAGGACTCCGAACTCCTTCGGCACATCAAAACTCATAAACTCATAATAAAACTGTCATCGAAACCTTAAGCGTGCGGACCCTACGGGTTCGAGAACTATGTAGACATGACCGAAACACGTTTCCGGTCAATAACCAATAGCGGGACCTGGATGCCCATATTGGCTCCCACATATTCTACGAAGATCTTTATCGGTCAAACCGCATAACAACATACGTTGTTCCCTTTGTCATCGGTATGTTACTTGCCCGAGATTCGATCGTCGGTATCTCAATACCTAGTTCAATCTCGTTACCGGCAAGTCTCTTTACTCGTTCCGTAATACATCATCCCGCAACTAACTCATTAGTTACAATGCTTGCAAGGCTTAAGTGATGTGCATTACCGAGAGGGCCCAGAGATACCTCTCCGACAATCGGAGTGACAAAACCTAATCTCGAAATATGCCAACCCAACATGTACCTTTGGAGACACCTGTAGTACTCCTTTATAATCACCCAATTACGTTGTGACGTTTGGTAGCACCCAAAGTGTTCCTCCTGGATAACAACAAACATGTTGTTGCTTATTTGAATGTTGTGGAGGAGCTGAGATCGCTCTCGGCCGTTGAAACCGCGCTACGGATGTTTGCCACTGCCAAGGCCGAGTAAATTATACTCTGGCAAACTGCGGCTTGGTGTCGCAGAGCCAAGGTTCGTTGGTGTGTTTTAGGGGATGAAAGCAATCAGTTCTTCCATGCTGCAGCTAACTGTCAGGCTCGTCATAACAAAATCAAGGTGCTTGTTCAGAATGGTGTGGAACATTTTCACACCAGTCAGAAACTGCGGCTGGCCACAGATTACTTCAAGGCTATCTTGGGGCAGCCTATGCCCTCGATGGACATTGTTGATCTTCCCTCTCTTTACACTCCGCTTGACATGAACGAACTCACAACAGCTTTCTCCTGGGCAGAAGTGGTGCAAGCCATCAACTGCTCGCCAAGCAACATAAGCCCGGGCCCTGATGGTTTCACAAACGAGTTTTACAAGACTTTCAAACTTCTTATAAAAGATGATCTGCTCAGGTTTTTTGAGGCTTTCCATAAGAATGAAGTGGATCTTTCGGGCATCAACTCTGCTTTTATTACCTTGCTCCCTAAGAAGGATACACCTCTGGAAATGCGAGATTTTAGGCCTATTTCTCTCGTGCACAGTGTGCTCAAGCTGGCTTCTAAGGTCCTAGCTAATCGGCTAAAAGTATGGATTCCACAGTTGATCCATTCGCTACAGTCTGGGTTCCTGAAGGGACGATCGATTGTCGAGAATTTTGTCTTGGCTTCTGAAATGATTCAGTACGCTCACAAAAGGAAGATGCCTGTCATTGCTCTGAAGTTGGACTTTCAGAAGGCCTTTGACAGTGTCAGTTGGACTTGCTTGGGCAAGATTTTTGATGCAAGAGGGTTTCCGGCACTGTGGGCAAGTTGGATACACAATCTCTTGTCTTCTGGCAGTTCTAGAATCCTTCTGAATGGTGAGGTAGGGGACCCCTTTAGGGCTAAAAAGGGTTTCCGGCAAGGGGATTCCTTATCTACGTACTTATTCATTCTCGTTGCTGATGTGCTTCAAAGGATGATCTGTCGGTTATTTCAAAACGGCTCGTTGTTGCATCCTCTTGGCTCGGACTGCTTTTTCCCGGTCCTACAATATGCCGACGACACTCTGATTCTCTTCCATGGAAGCACACAGCAAGCAGAGGTCATCAAGTCTGCTCTCATGGCTTTCTCTGCGTTCTCAGGGCTCAATATTAATTTTCATAAAAGCACTCTTGTGCCAGTTTCAGTGGATGAAGCTTCAGCTTCTGCTATTGCTCAGATCCTTGGATGCCCGGTTGCCACCTTCCCATGTACATATTTGGGTCTACCTCTCTCCTTGCACAAGATAACACATGGTATGCTGCTGCCTGTCATCCATAAGGTTGATCGTCGCCTCTCCGGCTGGTTAGCCACCTTCTTGTCCTTGGGGGGCGCCTGACTCTAATTAACTCGGTGCTCGCGGGGATTCCGAGCTATTTCATGTCCTGCTTTGCTTGGCCTATGGAATCCCTTGGGAAGTTGGAATGTCCGCTGCGTGCTTTTCTATGGCAAGGCAAGAACAAGGTTAAGGGAGGCCAATGCTTAGTTGCTTGGGACACGGTCTCCCTACCTCGCCCCAATGGTGGCCTGGGTGTTCGCCAGCTACAAGCCCACAATCAAGCTCTCATGTGCAAGTTTGTGTCCAAGATCTTGCAAAGTTCAGACATACCATGCTATGAATGGTTCGCGAATCATTAATGCCAAGCTGCTGTTCCTCATAACTCTCGCAGTCGGGACACGGCTATTTGGAAAGGTTTTAAGGAGCAGGTCCCTCTGGTTATCAATTCTTCGAGATGTGTTATAGGCTCTGGCACTTTGGTGTCTTTCTAGAATGATCACTGGCTGGATGAGGGTCGACTCTGCCTGCTATATCCCACTTTGTTCTCCTTCGCGTCCAACCCAGATTGCTCAGTGTTCTCCCAGTATACCAACGGCTCATGGGCTCTTCAGCTACATCCTAACCTCTCTCACACAGCTTCGGTTCAGCTGCTAGCCTTGCAGGAACAGTTATCATCCGTTTCACCAAACCTACTCCATGAGGACGCGCGGCTACCTTCCTTGGGTCCTGGCAAGCTCTCTACACGGTATTTCTACGGCCTTCTCACCTTCAGGGGTGTGCTCGCCTCCTTCGAGCCCTGGGTCTGGGTATCTTTGGTACCTCTAAAACACAGGATTTTTCTTTGGCTCGCGTTCAAAGGACGACTCAACACCAGAGATAACATGGTTAAAAAAGGATGGTCTGCGGTGGCACCGTTTGCTCATTGTGATGCCTGTCCTGCGGTGGAGTCCGCTAATCACCTGCTGCTCCGATGCGGCTCAGCATCATTTCTTTGGAGTAAGCTGGCTCTGAATACTTTGGCTACTTCGGCACCTGGCATCCTAGATTTTGTTCAGCAAGCACAACATCAACTCAGCTTCAAACGCCAATGGAATGCTGCTTTCGCTGCCTGTGCTGTCACTTTATGGCACGCCAGAAACGACAGGGTTTTCAACCACAAGGCTTGGTCTGCGAGTTACACTCGTCTATATGCTGCAAACCTGCTACGTCTCTGGAGTAACAGAGCCTCTAACCAGCTTGCAAAGGATGACATTCAGTTATGGTGCCAGAAGCTCACTACTTAGTGTTGTGGGTTTTCTTTTGATGTTTGTTTGATGGTTTTTCCTAACTCTCCAACCCCCCCATCTTCTCCTATGCTTGTGCCTTGCACTTGGGTGCAATGACCAAGTTGTGTTTTGTATTGGCTACTTCATCACGCTTTGCTTGTTTTGAAATATAAGGTCGGCAGCCAGCCACCTTTCTTTTTCAAAAAAAAGTTCTTGTGAAATGTCAATGTATATTCTACAAAAGCTATCAATATAGCTTTGATTTTTTTTCTTTTCAAAATAGCTTACGAGTAAGTAGTATCATCTCATAGTTCGAATATTTGGTCATCCGTCTACATAGTTGTGCACAGTAAGCTGAAGAACATCAAAACAATGGCTACAGCCTACAGAAAGAGAAGAGAAGCAGCCTTGGTCGTCATGCTGGGACGCGCTTGCAGCGGCACCAGAAGGCGGTGCCGCCGCCCTTGCCCTGCGCCACGGCGATCTCCTCGTCCACGTAGAACCACAGGAAGAATGGGTCCTTGGTGCTCGGCTCCCTGCTCGTCTCGCCGCCGCCGAAGGGGATCTCCAGGGAGGGCAGCGGACCGACCTTGACGCGGATCCGCTCGAAGACGAAGGCCAGGATCTTCTTCTTCCAAGACAGCCTCCCCTCGAAGCTCAGGCTCCCCGCCGGGCCCAGGTACACGCCGTTCTCGATCCTCTGCCCCTGGGGAAGAAGATGGCTTCAGAGTTTCAGTTTCAGTTACTGAAGTAGCTGCGACAGAAGCACGAGGAGCTCACTCACCGCGGCGTCGAAGCGCTGGACGGCGGTCACCGGGAAGTAGCTGCCTTTCTCGAGCTTACTACCCTGCGAGACAGTTCCTCGAACCTATCAATCAGCCACCATTTCGACCTGAAGTGTCCATTGTTTCTTGAAATTCAGGCGTTTCCTCACCTGGGCGGTGAAGATGAGCATCCATGTCCTGCCGGGCGACTCGGTCCCGCCGAGCGTCTCGAAGAAGGTGGAGGTGTCGAGCTTGGCCTTCTTGATCTTGGCCAGCGCCGCCAGCACCTCCGCGGCCGGCACCTTCCTCGTCTTGGCCGCGTCCTTGAGCACCTTCACGCTCTCCGCCACGGCCTGCGCTGAACCAGAACCAAGAAACCATCTTAAATGGCAGCCAGATTGGGGGCAGGTTTTGTCAGTGAGATGGAGACGGTCGGGCCATGGCGATGCTCGCTGCTCACCGATAGGTCGGAGGATTCTTCCGGCGGCGGAGGGGGCGACGAGGAGGGCGCCTTCTCGACGTCCGGCGACGCGGCGGCGGCGACGGTCAGCGAGACGCCGCGGGGACGGCGGGGGCTGGAGCGGAGGCCGAGCAGCGCCGGGGCGGGCACTCGTCGAGGCAAGCGCGGGGAGGAGGCTGGAGCGAGCGTGGGAGGGTGGAGCAAGGAGGCGGAGGAGGCCATCTTCTTCCTCTTGCTCGGGCAGTCAGGTTGCTCTGTTCTCCGACGAGGTGCCTAGATGGTAACCACGAGTTCGGAGTGTGTGGCTTTGTGGCTGTGGAGGAACGAGGGGACTGAGATCCAGTGACACTTGGTGAAGTTACGTTGCAACTTTAGGCTCTTCATCTCCATCCAAAACAGATCCAATGGTCCATATCACACAAAGGCAAAAGCCCTCAGCACTTGGTCAGTTTTGCAGCCCAGCAGCGACAGAAGACTCATCGTAGGATTCAGTTAAAACAGATTACATGCCAACTATCTAATCTTCATTTCTGAATATATAAACTATAGGTCTATAGCCGTTTCAACATACATGAAGCAAGGTTATCATTTGGCTGTACCTTCCACTTAGCTGAACTAAAATGATCATACATGCACATACATATTTTTGACTGACAATACTCATGAAACAGATTATAGAGTGGCATTTGACATTGAAAGGCTGCATCATAGAACATCCAAATGCTACAGCAAGAAATGCCAATGTCGAGTAATCATTCAAGTACACAAAAGCAGGCCATTTCACTTGTACACTTAGGCCAAAAAAGACTGGTTAATCCCCAAAATACTGTAGTTAACCCTGTCCAAAATACTACCTAGCAACTTTGAAGATACTAGATCAGATCATCATGAAGATATCATCGTCAATTCGTGAAGTTGTCAAAAGCTTGGTAAAGCTGTCGATTGCATCGTATTCTTGACCCTTCTCACTTTCTCCTATGGAACTCCCTCCTTTGTTTGTGCCATCATTCTCCACTTGCACTTGAGGCTGCACACTGTCTTTTTTCTTTTGTTGTTGTTGCTGCCAATGTAAATGAAAAATCATTTTGTTAGTTTAGGAATGAATAAGAACAGATAGTACATACATACTGCAGCTGACCTTTGCTTCCTTTTTTGTTGTTGCCGCTGATTTAGGTTGCTTTCGCCCCTTGCGTAACTTATCAAACCAAGTTTGCTTTCTCCTTAATTTTTTAGATGAAACCTCCTTTTTCTTCAGTTTTGCAGAACTAAGAAAGTCATTGGCTTGCTGCACATTTGGATCAACATTTTCTTGGTCAATGGAACATCCATTCGTAGCACTAGTAGCTGATGCATTGAGTTTATCCTCTAGTTGTGGCCAAAGAGAATCAAGTGCATTTTCTAGCAACAAACGACATTCAGGAGAGTTGGCTATTTTATATGCCATATCATGAAATTTATGAGACGTATCTTTGTACCAAAGTTGAGCTTCCAATTTTGGATTTTCTACCACTTTCCTTCCTTGCCTATCTTGTATACTTCCATTGCGTGCTTCTCTGGTCCATCTCTTTAGGACATAATGTGTTGGCAGTAGTCAGCTCGGTTACTTCATAATTTCCGGCCTCTCGATCCAATTGAAAAGACATACGAGCTTGGCAATTGGTTCTTGTTTCAGCTCTAAAACGCTTTGGTGCATGATCAGTTTGCCCTTTTCTTCGATGACCCTCGTTGGAACAAACAAATCTACATGAACCAACCTGACCATCAAGTCTGCTTTTGTTTGCATATCTCCTTCTCACATCAAAGCCTGTGTGACCCCCATATGCAACCCAAAATGCCCAAGCCTCATCCACATTTCTGAATCTCATACCAACTTGAGGTATTCCCTTACCAATTTCTGCCATCTCACAATAGTCAATTGTGAAGCACAACACTGAATTCTGTCAAATAGCACAATAGAGAGCACTCAATTTCAGAAATTCCAAATGAAAGTCTAAAATCAAAGGACAAAATTCATCACGAGTGTACGTGCAAACTATTCCAAGCAATTTGTATTGTACATGCATCATGAGTAACCAAGCTGACTACCATTCTGCACCGAAGCAACTCAAACTGAAGCTGTACAAGAACTGCTCTGTACATACCTAACACTTACTGTATCTGTATGAATCAGGGACACATTACCTCGACTGGATGCGGGATGGCAGAGGTCCGACGGCGACGGCGGCACGCGTGGCCTTCCCACTCCTCCGGCGGCAGCCCGCCCCTCCCTCTCCCCCAGCGACGGTGCGGCCGCGCGGCTCCTTTTCCTCTTCAATGCGGCGGCCGGCGCGGCCGCGCGGCTCCTCTCCGATGCGGCGGCCGGCGCGAGTCCCTTGCTCTCTCTCCCAGATGTTGCGGTGTAGTGCGATTCCCCTTCCTCTCCGATGAGGCGGAGCAGCACCGTCTCCCTGTCCGAGACGCCGGCGCGGCGCGGGAGAGCGGAGCAGATTCCCGCGAACTCTTTTCTTCAGCCTGCACTAGTCTAAAATTGCTAAGTGCTGAGGGCTTTTGCCTTTGTGTGATATGGACCATTGGATCTGTTTTGGATGGAGATAAAGAGCCTAAAGTTGCAACGTGACTTCACCAAGTGAAGTCACTGGATCTCAGTCCGGAACGAGGGCCGTGTGAGTGGAGTGGACACTTGGAGGCGCACACGTCGACGAGGCCACCGTAATTCCACGGCTTCAGAGTGCACAAACATTCCACGCCCTAAAATAGTTTTAGCGCGCCACTGTAGCACTTTTAGTGCGCCGGACCCAACATCACTTTAGCAGAAGCACAAAAGCGCGCGCACAAAAAAAACGCAATATAAATTGTGAAGCGCGCCCAATCCGGAACCCAAAATATGTTGCGCGCGATAGCGTTTTTCAGCGCGCGCCCAAAAACTTTTAGCGCTACAGCTTCTGCTGGAGCTGTTCGGTATCAAAAAACGATTTTTTAGTGCGCGGAGCTCTTTTTGAGCGCCTGTTGGAGATGCTCTTAGAACTTATTTTTCCAAATGAATATATATTTGAATTTCCTATGGACTGTCTGAATTCCTCCCACTTTGATATCTCTACTCCTAAAGAGAGAGTCTGTGATTATGATGGTGCGTTGGTACTGTCACACCCTGATTTTCATGGCACAACACTTAAGATGATAAATCATGATAAAGTGTGGTTTGACAAAAACTTTTGCATTATTTGACTTTTTATTTGAGTTGGTTTTCTCTCTGTGTTTTCAAGTGCTCTTAAAAGTCAACATAGCCTCACCTCCTATACTTCATCTCCTTGATCCAAAACCTTTTCCCAATGATCATGCCATGTGTATATAGCAATATAGTATTTTCTTACAAAAGTAATTTGGCCAAAAAGTATTTTCAAAAATTAGTTTTCCAAAAACCCTTGAATTGAGGTTTGCACTGCAAGTACTTAATTAAGGGCAGTAAAAATCTTTCCAAAAATATATTTGACTCCTATTAGATATAGGATACCCAGAAACCACAAAAATATAATTTTAAAAGTTATTATCCCATTTTATTTAAAAGCTTTTTCTTAAGTCCAGAAATGGTCTTTAATAGGGAAAAAATTATTTTATTGCTTCAAAAATATTTGACAAAATTTAGGGAAACTCATAGGACATATATTGTCCATATATAAGAGTTTCAACATATGGTCATGTTCAAAATATTGGTCAAATACCTCAAAAACCCTTTCTGGATATTTCAAGCTTTTGAAATATTTACAAAGGAAATATTCTCCAGAAATTCCAAGAAAATTCTATCATGTCACATATGACATGTTTGATGATCTTGACAAGTATCATGTCATGGAGAATAGTATAACTCCATGAAATCCCCTCAAAACCATTTCTGTCCATTTTGAAGTTTGAGCAACTTTACATTGCCAAACATGTCCAAATGTTCTCAAACCATGTGAACATGCTCAAATGGTCTAATAATTCATCTAGACTAAATGGCACAAGTTGGAGAACAAGTTAACTTGATCAAAGTGCCCCAAAAACCCTTCCTGTCCAGAACCAAATTTGAACAACTCTACATTGGCAACTTTCTCCTTTTGATCTCAACTTTTGTGGGCATGTTCAAAACTTCAAATGATGACACTACACCAAGTGGTGCATCAAGGAGAATTGATTTTCATGACTAAATCTTGGTAAAGCCATTTCGGCTAATTTCTAGGGTTTACCAAAGTTGCATTGGCTACTTTGCCCAAATGAGCTCGAACTTCGTGGAACAACCTACTTCCATGTGCCATTCCATCCTGTTAATTCTCATGGCAAGTGGAATTAATTTTCTTGCCCAAACCAACAACAAACACCTTCTGCCATTTTTCCAAAATCATCATTTTGACCACTTCCACTCTTCTCCATGACCTCAACTTTTTACCACAGCTCCTCCTAGTCCCCTTTCACCTCCAGTATCAATGGAAAATCCACAGCTCACTTATTGGAGGGGTAAAAATCTCTCTCTCCCACTCTGGACAGCCACTTTCTCTCTCTCCCTCACCCTTCCTCCTCTCCTACTGGCTCTCCAGGGCATCCAATGTCCCTTCCCTCTTCTTTACTCCCTCCTAGAGCTTCCAGACATCAGGGGCCGCGCCCACAAGGCATATAATATGCCATGGCATGCCAAATGCACGCTCCAAAGCGCGCTACAGTGCGGCTAGGCACTTTAGCCGCTCTGTGCCCAACGACTCCGACGACCTCGGGCCTCCCCCGCGCGCCTGCCGATGCGCCTAGGCGTCCGCAGCACGCTACATGGTCGGCCCCCTTCTCTCTCCTCCTTCCCGCGCCTCCGCGCTAGCGAACAGAGGCTGCCCGAGCGCGCCAATGGAGCGGCTCGCACGCGCGCGCCCCTGACCTCTCCCCACTTCCTCTCTCTATCTCACCTGACGTGGTGGCCGTCCAGGAACACCCCAGACACCACGCCTGCTTCCCCCGAGCCCTGCAGCGACGAGCGTGAGCTCGCCGGCGCACGGGTCTACTGGACCTCGCCGTTTGCCTATTTAAAGGCCCCCCAAGCCCTTATCTCCTCACCAGTCGCTCTCTGCACCACCAAACCCTCCCCCTGCACCCCCAGTTCCTCTCCAGAGCCGCCTGAGCTCGAGATCGAGCTCGAGCTCCGCCGTTTCGGCTCGCCGGAGTTCACGAGGTATAGGCCTCCCCCGCTCCTCCTCTGACTCGATCTGGAATCCCTGCATTCCCCTGACCCTTTCCCCCTTGTTTCCCCTCTCTGTAGCTGCTGGAAACGGCCGGAGCCACCGCCTCGCGAAGCTCCTCTGCCGCAGCTCCTCGTCGTCGGCGAACCAGGCACCCCCGCCGGCCAAGCCCACCACCCACCGACGTGCGGCAGTCTCCTGAAGCCATCCCCGCACTCGCCGGAGCTCGCCATGGCCTGCATCATCGCCGGTGAGCACCGCGACCCTCCTGTCCACGGGTTAGTGATGACAAGTGGGTCCCGCCTGTCATCCTCTCCCTCGTTCCCGCGCCCCTCTCTCTCTGACCCGCGGGCCCCGGCCGTCAGGTTTGAAATGGGTGGGCGGGCGCGCGCGCTGTGCGCTGGCTCGGCTGGGCCGGCCCGCTGGCTGGGCCTGCTGCCCCGCAACTGTTCTGGCCAGGCAGGAACAGGGCCCTTTTTCTTTTTCTTTTCTGTCACTTTTTCCAAAAATTCCACAGGACAAAACATATGTCCAAATAAATTAATTCCAAATCCTAAATTTCTAGAATATTTCAGCCTATTTAATGGTGCAACTTTCATTCAAATCCAGCAACCTTTTCTTCACTGTAAATATTTAAATGTGATTTTAAGCATTTAAATATGCCCTTGTAAATCCATTTCTCCTATTCTGCCACACCAAATCCAAAACTAGGAATTTTCCCCTTCTTAGTTTTCAACCTAGTATTTTACAAAAATGAGTCGACATTTTTCTGAGCACTTTGGTTTTTCTGTTTTATTATTGCCTTATTTTTTCTCGTTATTATTCTGCGACGATAGATTGCGTTGCTGACGAAGGAGTTGGACCAGAAGACTTTGAAGACCCAGAAGACTTTGTTGAGCCAGGCAAGCAGCCCTTTGACCATGTCTATGAAACCTTTTTATGCATGTCATATAGCACCATATTGTTGTTGCGACGGAATCATGATGAGGTGGTATCCACTTTGATGGTTGCCACCGTACTTCCTCGTTGATACTTGCATTGTGCATGACCCTACCTTATTATGAGGGTTATGCCGGTGGGAGTAGATAGGATGCTAAAGTAGTACTACGCTAAAAGGGACGGGGATATGCATGGTGACGGAGACAAAGTATTTTCAAAGGACTTTTCGAAAATCCCGTCGGGTGCCACTTATGCCCGAGGGAGATGATGAGATGGGTAACCACTTGATGATGAAGTGGAGTACCGAGGAAAGTGTGTGTTGTTTTCGAAAACGGATTAGATTTAAGATTTGTCGACTGTCCCAACCTTACATGCGCAACCACTCTACCCTTATATGGGAAAGGGCATTATTGATTACCTAGACCGATACTAGCTTGGAGCCGGCATTACTAGTAACGGGAGAGTTGTTGGTGCGCTCTCTCGGGACGGGGTCGTGCCAGGTAGGGCGGCCATGACTGTTTTTACAGGGCACCGAATACACCGTTGTGTCCCCTCTCGGATGTTACGATCTCGAGTGAGTCTCGTATGATGTACATCGTGAGGATACGGAACAACGAGTGGACTCCTTGTTAGTGTCGTCTAGGGAAAGGTAGTGATCGGGTGCTTACCCCGGGTACTTGAGGTATCGCGGGTCGTGGATGACACGGAAGTTCCCCGGATCTTGTGGGTACAGTGTGCAACCTCTGCAGAGTGTAAAACTATTCGAATAGCCGTGTCCACGGTCAAGGACAGTTGGGCGGTGCTGCTTAAACTATGTCCAGAGTTTACAAACCAGTGTGTGTGTTTGGATAACTACTTGGGTCAAGTCAAAGGACTTGACGTGATTGAGATGGGTTGGTGCCCACTCTATTTATGTTGATACCTGTAACCTGTCCACATGGTTACTTGAATTCTCTTGATGCATGTCTTACAAGTTGCTGAACATGTCATTGCACTCAAAACTAGCTTTCTGCAAAAAAATTTACCTATATCATGCATTGTTGTATCTTGAACCAAAACATGGGTTGCTTGCGAGTACATTCAAAGTACTCATTGGCTTGCCACTGGTTATTTTATTGGCCAGGCATGAAAGAACAGGATGTGATGAAGAACACTTCGATGACGAACATGCGAGCTAGGACGTTTCCCAGTCAGAATGCCTGTAGGGTTAAGGCAGATGTTATGGGTCCAAGTTATCGATGAAGATTTCCGCTGCGACGTTATACTCAATACTCGACCATAATAGTCTTACTTGTGTAATACGGTATGTATGGATGTAAGACTCTTGTCATTCAGCTTCTGTGTGTTCAGTAAGCATTGATCTCTGGGATCACTGTACACGTGCATTCGGTGATCACGACTTATGAGTCGGGGTCCCCACAGAGCTGGTATCAGAGCCATCATGACGGTAGGAAGACTTAGTTAGCATGGTCGTTAGTTAGGGTAAAACTATTTCCAAAACCAGTACTGGTTTTCAAAACTATCTATACTTCTCTTCCCTCCTTAGTTTTTCGAAAACTAAGGTATACTTTCCTTATTAATCTCTTGTAAGAACATGCGGTGCCCCCATGTTTGGTTTTGGTAATTGATGACAATCTCTATGGACTAATGGTTGCCTTGAGTTATATTTGAAGGTTTTGTCCATAGGCTTTTCTTGGAGTACATGTGTTGGTTTCAAGGAGAGTTTGTGTCGACCAAGGTGCTATTCAAGGAATTATCCAAAGATTGGTCATTTGAGAGTTGAGCTTATTGCAAGCATGTCTTGAAGAAGAAGACTGTTTGATCATTCATGTTCACCTTCAAGACATCATCCAAATGAAGAGAGTTGGAAAGAATCAAGGTTGATCAAGATTAAGTCAAGAGTGAATCAAGTTGATCAACACACAAAGCGTACAAGATGTACAGAGGGATCAAGTGATCCCATGGTATGGTAAGCATTGTCCATTACGCTTTGTGTACTAACCCATGGTCTTCGTGAGAGTTCTTGTGGGGTTAGGTTGCGGTGTGCAAGTTCAAGTGAACCATCACGAAGAGATCAAATGCTTGAAGCTTGCCGTCCATTGTGGTGACAATGGACTTGTGAAGATGTGGAAGAGTGGCTCACCCATAGTGGAGTATGGGGAGCAATCAACTAGTCTTCACCGAGCCAACATAATCAAGAAAGGTAGTCCAACTTGAGGAGTCAAGATCGTCATCATCTAGCTCAAGTGGACCATGTGCAAGGCAAAGGTTTGCCCTTGATAGGTTTTCTATTTTACCGGTCTCATGATGGTAGTTGGGAGACCGGGTTATAGAATCGATTGCCGTACTATCAAGGGGCTCTCGATGAGTAGCTTGATCGTATCATTCGTAGAGAGCTCAAACCTTTGCATCGTTGCATCATATTTCTTGGTTCTTGTTTGGTTTTCTTTGTGAGTTTTGGAGCTTATGGTCATCTTGTTGACAAGCTCGAGTTCATCAGCGGAGTTCACATTCATCTTCTATGATGTTTTCGATGTTGGAGGTTATGCGGTTCTTCTCTGTTGGAGGTTTCACTCCTCTATATGTTTGGCATACCTCCCGTGCCTCTTCTTACTATAACCAGTCGCTGTTTTGATGCTACTCGTTGTCTTGTTTCCAACAAGCTTGAGTTTGCTCAATTCGGAGCTCATATGCAGAAGTTATGGCAGTTCTGGTTTTATTGATTCCGTCTGTTGTCTTTAGCTGCGTTTTGTAGGTATCCTTTGTGCTTCTTCCTGGGTTTGCGGTAGTACTGCTCCACGGGCGGTAGTACCGCAGGCGCCTCTGATAATACCGTGGCTTGCCGCGGTAGTACCGCAGGGTCCTGATAGTACCGCTCCGCCTGGGCGGTAGTACCGCGTATCCTGGCCGCAACCCGCTGGTATGCGGCTGTTGGGCGGATGTAATTTTTACATCCGTGCCCTCGCGGTAATATACCGCGCCCTGGCACAGTAGTACCGCGCCCTGGCACTGATAGTACCGCGCCCTGGCGCGGTAGTACCGTGTCGGTTTTTGCACCGTTTTCTGGTCGCGGTAGTAGGCACGGATGTAGTCTTTTAGGGTGTTTCTGCCTTGCGGTAGTACCGCATGTTTGGGGCAGTAGTACCGCGCGTGCGATAATACTGCCCTGCCAGGCCTGCCCTAGCTACTTCTGTTGTCGCGGTAGTACCGTGGTCCTCCACGGTAGTACCGCGCGGCCTTGCGGTAGTACCGCGTCTCAGGCGCGGTAGTACCGCTCCGTGCAGGCTGAGAGGGTAACGGTTGGATTTTCCCCTCATATAAAGGGGTCTTCTTCCCCATTGGATCTAATCTTTTCGAGCTCGTGTTCTTCCCCATTGTTGACCTTCTTCGAGCTTGCTAACTCTCAATCCCTCCATGGATTCTTGCTAGTTTTGAGGAAAGAGAGAGATCTAGATCCACGTTCCACCAATCACTTTCTCCTCTAAGTGAGGGAACCCTTGGATCTAGATCTTGGAGTTCTTCGTGTTCTTCTTTCGTTCTTCCTCTCATTTTCCTCCCTAGCATTAGTTGCTTTGGTGGGATTTGGGAGAAGGACTTGGGCACTCCGTGTGCCCTTGCCATTACATTTGGTGCATCGGTTTGAGTTCTCCACGGTGATACGTGGAAGTGAAGTTGAGAAGCTTATTACTCTTGGGTGTTTGGGCACCCTAGAGCTTGTTCCTCTTAGGTGCCTTGGCGCCCTAGGCGGTTGGTGGTGTTCGGAGCTCAATCATTGTGGTGTAAAGCTCCGGGCAAGCTTCGAGGTCTCAATTAGGTTGTGGAGATCGCCCGAGCAATTTGATGGTACGGTGACCGCCCCAAGGGTTGCCAAAGTGTCGGGTTCGGTAACCGCCCCAAGGGTTGCCATTTGTGCGGGTTCGGTGACCGCCCTCAAGGGTCCCTTAGTGGAATCACGGCATCTTGCATTGTGCGAGGCGTGAGGAGATTCTGGTGGCCCTAGTGGCTTCTTGGGAGCATTGTGCCTCCACACCGCTCCAAGCGGAGATTAGCATCCAAGGTGTGAACTTCGGGATACATCGTCGTCTCCGCGTGCCTCGGTTATCTCTTACCGAGCCCTTTACTTATGCACTTTACTTTGTGATAGCCATATTGTTTCTTGTCATATATCTTGCTATCACCTAGTTGTTTATCTTGCTTAGTATAAGTTGTTGGTGCACATAGGTGAGCCTAGTTGTTGTAGGTTTTGTGTTTGACAAATTAACCGCTAGGTTTATTCCGCATTTGTTCAAGCCTAAACCGTAATTATTTTAAAGCGCCTATTCACCCCCCCCCTCTAGGCGACATCCACGATCTTTCAATTGGTATCGAGCCTCGTCTCTCTGTGTTAGGCTTAACCGCCTAGAGAGTAAAGATGTCGACTAGGGATTAGGATTCTCGACACTCTTAGTTTTGATGGCACAAATTTTGATGTTTGGGTAATTGCATGCTTAATCTCTTTAGGGTCATGGACCCAAACTTAGAGCGAATTGTAGATATGGGTTTTCTCTCCAAAGGATCCTCAACGATTATCTTTAGAGGATGAGAAAAACTCTTATCTCAATGCTCAAGCTTCTAATGTGCTTTTTGATGCTTTGAGCAATGTAGTTATATTTCAACTCATGCCGTTCCGGGATGCTCATGAGTTGTGGACGAAGCTTCAAGATAAATATGGTGTGTCCAAGATTTGTGGGGATGATTGTTCTCCCTCCACCTCCGGTCGTATAGTCTTCTCAACTTCTTCTACTCCACCTCTATGTGGTTTGCCACAAGGTAATGATATGGTGAGTAGTGTTGGTCATTGCAATGATGATAGTATGCTTATTGTGGATGATCCTTCATCACTATCTTATTGCAATGCTCCCTCTTTAGGCTTTAACACTTGAGCACTCCAAATGTTTCACATGCTTGTGTTGATAGTCCTTGCATATCATGTAGAAATTGCTTGACTAAATCTCATGATGATATGCTTGCTATATCTTGTTGCCATGATAAAATGCATGTATTTCCTCGAGTTGTTGTGCTAACAATGTAGAGAAACCCAACACCCGTGGAACAAGATGTGGTCTTGAATGGTGCTTCAAGGGATCCTACATCATCATCTATTGCGTTTTGCCTTATGGCTAAGGCTTCAAAGGTATCTCCTACTTTGAAACCCAATATGTCTCTTGATGATGATGTTGATGCTAATGATGATGAGGATAATGATGAAGAGAATGACAATGTTGCCTCCTTAAAATTAAGGGGAAATGGTTTTAAAGCTCTTCATAAAAATAAAATTGCTCGTTCAACTTCATGGAAATCATGTCCATTGCCATTGAGGGCAAGAAATATATTGATGAGTTGGAATCTCGTCTTGAGGAGCATGAGGTCACCATTGATAAAATGGAAAGTCATGAGCGTGATTACGCTAATGAGATTGCGGACCTCTCTCAAGCTCTTGAACTTGAACAAACCACCAAGGAATCTCTTGAGGAGACTTTTGCTCTAGAATTATCTAGAGTGAGGGAATCTCGTGATAGAGCTCTTGAGGTGGCAAATGATTTTGAATCTAAAAATGAGGAGCTTGAAGTTGCATGCTAAACTCCTTGAGGACTTTGAGCACCTCGAAAATGGCTCAAGGGTCATTAGAGTGAGCTCATCAAACTCACCGAGTCTCATGCTCAACTTAAAGCTTCATATTCAAAAGAGCTTGCTAAGTTGTCTTCTCCTCTTGTTGCTAATGATGATGCTTGTGCTACTAACTCTATCTCTTGTGAAGCATCCATTTTGAAGGAGAATGTTGAGCTAAGGGCTCAACTTGAGTTGCTATCTAGCAATTATGGGAAATTGGAAGAAAGTCATGTAAAGCTCACAAGCTCTCATGATGATCTTCTAGTATCCCATAATGTGCTAAAGATAGCTCATGAGGCTATGAGTATCAAGGTAACATCTAGTGAGCCTCATGTGGATACTAGCACTACTTTTGTCAAAATGCTATATTGCCTTGTGCTAGTCCTCGTGATTCATCCATGCATAACATTGGTACATCTTGTGATGAATTGCTTTCCTTGCCTTGTTGCTCTAACAATGAAGCTTATACTTCCTCTAGTACTTGTGTTGATACTAACCATGTAGAGGAAATCAAAGAGCTCAAGGCCCAAGTCACTTCTTTGAAGAAAGACTTAGAAAAGTGTCATGAAGGGAAATCCACACTCAACAATATCTTGAGTGTGCAAAAATCCCCCATTGACAAAGGTGGACTTGGATTCAACTCAAATAAGAAGAAGAAGTCCAAGAGCAACAAGAAGAAGGGCCAAGAACAACTCAAGAATTCGGCCAAGATTATTTGCTTCAAGTGCAAAATTGAAGGGCATCATGTTAGATCTTGCCCATTGAAGAAGAAGTCCGTTAATGACAAGCAACAAGGAAGAGGCCACAAGTTCAATCTCATGCTCAACCACAAGTTGAAGAAAGGCCACTTCCCAAGAAGACTCAAGTTCATGCTTCTCTTGTTGAGAAATCAAGTGAGAAGAAAATGAAGAGTAGACGTTGCTACTTATGTCGTGAGAAAGGTCACGTCGCTTCTTCATGCACTAGTGGTAACTTATCCAACCCAATTATTATTGATGATATCTATTCTCTTGGGAAGGATAAGGTTGGCAATGTGTTTGCCAAGTTTGTTGGTACTCAAAGTGGTTTGAAGCAAAGAACCATTTGGGTAGCCAAGCCTATTGTGACTAACCTCTTAGGACCCAACTTGGTTGGGGACCAACAAGCTCAAACTTGATCAATAGGTGATGGTGGAGGTCATTGGAGACTTGGCTACATTATGAAGAATTAAGGGGATTTCATCATTCTTATTGTCTCAAGCCAAGTCATTCGGATTATCTAGTTTCTATCTTATATCCAATGTTCCTCCTTGCGGTAACTCGTGCTTAAATTGTTTACATTGAAAGTTACTTGGCCCTTATCATGTTGTGGTTTTGTACCTTGCATGTGTTTGTATATGATGTGGCTCCAAATTGCCTTGTGTGTGTTGGTTTGCACATCATGTACATGTGTGTCATTCGTTGAGCCTTTTTTGCATCTTGTCTATTTCTTAGTTGGCTCTTGTGAGAGATTAATGGAATATCCCATTATGGGGGAGTGATGTGCTTTGTGCACCTCACAATCCTATAAATGTGTGTACATGAGGAATACCATCTAGTATTGATATTACAAGATTATCTAGTCGCTATGTGGTATGTCTTCTCATGAGAAATTCAAATTCTAAATAGTCCATTAATTATCTCTTGTTGGATCTTTTAATTGCCTCTTGTCTATCTTTAATTGGTATCACATTATGGGGGAGTAATATGCTATGTGTATATTACTAGCCTAGAAAATGTGTACATTTGAGATATTGTCACCTAGAATTGATATTGTAAATTATCTTGTTCCTAGGTGGCATGTTAGCTCTAAGTTGAATTTGCGTTTTGTTTGGTGTGAAGATGATGTCGGATATCCTTGTTATCTACCACCGGGAATTCTTTCCAAATACTTCTTGTCTTTTGACAATTGGTACTCACTTATATGTGGTAGAAATTATTGATCATCTTCACGTTGGCATTTGTTTTTTATTTGCCTTATCTCTTGCCAAGTTTGTGTCAACTCCCATTGCCTTCCTTGCCACTTGAGGATCTTGGTGTTTTTCTTGACCTTGTCTAGTGTTTTCTAGATATAGTGAAAGTGGTGATCCCATCTTGTGCATTTTGTATTCAAATGCAAATTCTCTATAATGCACTAGTCTTGGGAAGCTATCCTATTTTCTATTAAACACTCATCTTGCGATCCTTTTCAAGTGTGTGTTTGTGGAAGGCAAGCCGTTTTGTTTTGGTACTTTGTGCCATCATGAAACTTTGTAGAGGGCTTGGTTTGTTTGGAACCATTCTCTCGTTTGGGAGTTTGACATCTTTCTTTTTGAGTGTATCAATGGATATATCATTCCTTGATGTATCTTTTATGGATATCCTCAAGTGATGATTTATTCATTTGGTATCTTTTCTTCGCTTGGTATTTCTTTGTCTTTTGGTCTCGGTTCTTGAAAGTCTTGAGCATGCATATTTACTTCTTGTAGTTTCTTTGTCATGCTTTCTTTCTTTGACCCAATATATAGGGGGAACACCACCAAGTATCAAATTGGATGACATGTGCATGAATATCATTTTCATATCTATATGCACATATTTATGTGGAGTTTGTCATATGTATTGTTGGTTTTCTAACTCTTTGGTCCCAATGAGTTTGGGTACCATTTTGTTTGTGTTGTTGTTCTAGGAACAAGTGGAGATGCATTGGATGCTTGACTCACTCACAAGGAAGGTGTTGTCACCATGTGCTTATTGGAGTCAAGCTAGGATGATCAATGAACTACTTTGTACCTTCAATTGGTTTCTACTACATCCTTCCAATGTTATCTCGGTAACAAGTATCTTCATATACTTCATGCACACATTTCCTACATCAACCTTGTGTAGGTTGTATCATGGCATGTTATCCATTCTTTCTTGTGATACTTGTTTCCTGTCTCAAAGCATCCCAACAATGATGTCTTGTTGCTAGTTGTGATGTCTTTGATGTTCGTGTGGTTGGAATTCATTTATATACAATAAGACCATATCTAGCCATGTGCTATGCTCTCAAGCAAATATCTTATTGGTATATGTATGACTTCCTTTTGGATATCTTGTTCCTTCTTGTTGTAATTATTTCGGGTGAACATCCTTCTTTGTAGATATATATCATCATGATTTTGTCTACCTAGAACCTTATCGCCTGAGAGAAATTACATCTCTAGATGATATCCTTTCTTTCTCGTCCACCTTGTCTCTCTTTTGTTATTTCTTTGGTGGCTCCGTGAAAGCTTTTGCCTTGAGTGCGTGTTTTATATCGTTGCATCTTGATGCACTCTTGGGTGGTGAAGATTTTTTTCCTCATGCTTATCTTCTGAGCCTTTGCCATCTTAATTGGTATCCCTCGTCTTGATGAGGCTTTCTTCTTCTATCTTCACCACGGGCTGTCACAAGCATTGGTTCTCTATATGCTTATTAGTAAGCTTGTGAACCCATTTGCTAGTTGTGTGTGGGAATGATAGGCCTTGCACCGTGTGCCTCATTCTTTGAAGACTTTATTGATGCTTAATGCTCTTCTGCACATTAGTCTTCTCAAGTGCATTGCCTTGACTCACACACATCATTTTGGTTGAGCCCATTCTTAAGTTGTCTCTTTCACTTGTTGCTCAACCTTGTGTTTGTTACATGTACTAGGCTTAGTTTCCTATATGCTCACTTGCACTTGTTGTAAGTTTCTATTGATTTTGGGGGAGCTATGATCCTATTTTGTGCACTTTGTATCCAATTACAAAATTCTTATGTGTGCACAAATCATGGGAGCTTCTCTAGTTTCTTTAGAACGCTCCTATGCTCATTTGTGGCTCATAGGATCTTTGGTCTAGTTGGTTCAATTGATATCCGTTGATTGCTTGCTTCAATTGGTATCTTTTGATTTCTTGATTGCTTGTGTCTCTCTTTGTTATGTCCTTGTGGCATATCATTCCTTTAGCAATCTTGGAGCCTCAATATAGTTGGTCTTCCTCCAAGTTTTACCGTTGGATATGTGTATTGCATTGGTAGAAATACACAATTTAAGGAGGAACACCTTTTATATTGGCCTTCTAAGCTTTTAGCCCATTTTGGCAATCGATGCCAATGGGGAGAAGTTTCAGAGAGAGTTTTGTGGAGAAGTTTTAGAGTTTTCTCCTTGCTTTGGTTTTGTTCCTTAGCATTTGCATCTCATACGCATGCATTATTGGTTGTTGCATTGCATGGTGGTGCATAATTCCTTGCATAAACTCTCTTGAAAGTGATTGTCATCAATTACCAAAATGGGGAGATTGTAAGAACATGCGGTGCCCCATGTTTGGTTTTGTAATTGATGACAATCTCTATGGACTAATGGTTGCCTTGAGTTATATTTGAAGGTTTTGTCCATAGGCTTTTCTTGGAGTACATGTGTTGGTTTCAAGGAGAGTTTGTGTCGACCAAGGTGCTATTCAAGGAATTATCCAAAGATTGGTCATTTGAGAGTTGAGCTTATTGCAAGCATGTCTTGAAGAAGAAGACTGTTTGATCATTCATGTTCACCTTCAAGACATCATCCAAATGAAGAGAGTTGGAAAGAATCAAGGTTGATCAAGATTAAGTCAAGAGTGAATCAAGTTGATCAACACACAAAGCGTACAAGATGTACAGAGGATCAAGTGATCCCATGGTATGGTAAGCATTGTCCATTACGCTTTGTGTACTAACCCATGGTCTTCGTGAGAGTTCTTGTGGGGTTAGGTTGCGGTGTGCAAGTTCAAGTGAACCATCACGAAGAGATCAAATGCTTGAAGCTTGCCGTCCATTGTGGTGACAATGGACTTGTGAAGATGTGCGGAAGAGTGGCTCACCCATAGTGGAGTATGGGGGAGCAATCAACTAGTCTTCACCGAGCCAGCATAATCAAGAAAGGTAGTCCAACTTGAGGGAGTCAAGATCGTCATCATCTAGCTCAAGTGGACCATGTGCAAGGCAAGGTTTGCCCTTGATAGGTTTTCTATTTTACGGTCTCATGATGGTAGTTGGGAGACCGGGTTATAGAATCGATTGCCGTACTATCAAGGGGGCTCTCGATGAGTAGCTTGATCGTATCATTCGTAGAGAGCTCAAACCTTTGCATCGTTGCATCATATTTCTTGGTTCTTGTTTGGTTTTCTTTGTGAGTTTTGGAGCTTATGGTCATCTTGTTGACAAGCTCGAGTTCATCAACGGAGTTCACATTCATCTTCTATGATGTTTTCGATGTTGGAGGTTATGCCGGTTCTTCTCTGTTGGAGGTTTCACTCCTCTATATGTTTGGCATACCTCCCGTGCCTCTTCTTACTATAACCAGTCGCTGTTTTGATGCTACTCGTTGTCTTGTTTCCAACAAGCTTGAGTTTGCTCAATTCGGAGCTCATATGCAGAAGTTATGGCAGTTCTGGTTTTATTGATTCCGTCTGTTGTCTTTAGCTGCGTTTTGTAGGTATCCTTTGTGCTTCTTCCTGGGTTTGCGGTAGTACTGCTCCACGGAGCGGTAGTACCGCAGGCGCTCTGATAATACCGTGGCTTGCCGCGGTAGTACCGCAGGGTCCACGGTAGTACCGCTCCGCCTGGGCGGTAGTACCGCGTATCCTGGCCGCAACCCGCTGGTATGCGGCTGTTGGGGCGGATGTAATTTTTACATCCGTGCCCTCGCGGTAATACCGCGCCCTGGCACAGTAGTACCGCGCCCTGGCACGGTAGTACCGCGCCCTGGCGCGGTAGTACCGTGTCGGGTTTTGCACCGTTTTTCTGGTCGCGGTAGTAGGCACGGATGTAGTCTTTTTAGGGTGTTTCTGCCTTGCGGTAGTACCGCATGTTTGGGGCGGTAGTACCGCGCGTGCGATAGTACTGCCCCTGCCAGGCCTGCCCTAGCTACTTCTGTTGTCGCGGTAGTACCGTGGTCCTCCACGGTAGTACCGCGCGGCCTTCTGATAGTACCGCGTCTCAGGCGCGGTAGTACCGCTCCGTGCGGGCTGAGAGGGTAACGGTTGGATTTTCCCCTCATATAAAGGGGTCTTCTTCCCATTGGATCTAATCTTTTCGAGCTCGTGTTCTTCCCCATTGTTGACCTTCTTCGAGCTTGCTAACTCTCAATCCTCCATGGATTCTTGCTAGTTTTGAGGGAAAAGAGAGGAGATCTAGATCCACGTTTCCACCAATCACTTTCTCCTCTAAGTGAGGGAACCCCTTGATCTAGATCTTGGAGTTCTTCGTGTTCTTCTTTCGTTCTTCCTCTCATTTTCCTCCCTAGCATTAGTTGCTTTGGTGGGATTTGGGAGAGAAGGACTTGGGCACTCCGTGTGCCCTTGCCATTACATTTGGTGCATCGGTTTGAGTTCTCCACGGTGATACGTGGAAGTGAAGTTTGAGAAGCTTATTACTCTTGGGTGTTTGGGCACCCTAGAGCTTGTTCCTCTTGGGTGCCTTGGCGCCTAGGCGAGTTAGTGGTGTTCGAGCTCAATCATTGTGGTGTAAAGCTCGGGCAAGCTTCAGGTCTCCAATTAGGTTGTGGAGATCGCCCGAGCAATTTGACGGTACCGTGACCGCCCCAAGGGTTGCCAAAGTGTACGGGTTGATAACCGCCCCAAGGGTTGCCATTTATGCGGGTTCGGTGACCGCCCTCAAGGGTCCCTTAGTGGAATCACGGCATCTTGCATTGTCTTGGCGTGAGGAGATTACAGTGGCCCTAGTGGCTTCTTGGGGAGCATTGTGCCTCCACACCGCTCCAAGCGGAGATTAGCATCCATAAGGTGTGAACCGGGATACATCGTCGTCTCGCGTGCCTCGGTTATCTCTTACCGAGCCTTTACTTATGCACTTTACTTTGTGATAGCCATATTGTTTCTTGTCATATATCTTGCTATCACCTAGTTGTTTATCTTGCTTAGTATAAGTTGTTGGTGCACATAGGTGAGCCTAGTTGTTGTAGGTTTTGTGTTTGACAAATTAACCGCTAGGTTTATTCCGCATTTGTTCAAGCCTAAACCGTAATTATTTTAAAGCGCCTATTCACCCCCCCCCTCTAGGCGACATCCACGATCTTTCATCTCTTCCCCTTCAAAACCTTTGGTCGCTAGAACCCTTATGCCCCTGACCACTGGATTCCTTGTAATCCTCGTGGATAATCTAGAAGGAAGATGCCTTGCCAGACGTTCACCCACATCTCCTGAACACAATATTGGCGACATCACAACAAGACGATACCAACAAAAGATACATCCAGGAGATGGTGACACCCTTGACACTGCCCCAAGATGATGCAACCTTAGCCTACGATGATCAGGGCATAGGATATCCAAGATCATGATATACATCGCTAATTGAGTAACCCTGTCACTACCTTTGTTGTATCGGCAACCACCGGTGGATGAGAACCTAGCCATTTGGTCCGCCTCACTATAGTGAGCAGGAAAACGGTTCTCTTCATCCCCCGCTCTCGGTGACGATATTGTCAACAATGTGTCCGACAGATTGGGCCTCTATTATGCCTTGTTAATGTCATTGCATAAAGGAGTGCCACCTGGAACCGCCAACACCTTAAAAAGGCAAAAGTGATCGTCATGATTAAGAAGACAAGAGAAGATCAAGTCAATGCCAGCCACGAGGAGCCACCTTCACCCCATCACCTCATCAGGAGAGAAGTTGTTGAAGATTCTTCAGGCTCAACCCGGATTGTTTCATCGAACAACTACAAGAGACGTAGCAACACCTGAGGAAAACTCAGAAGACTGCATGAGGCACAAGGCACGACTACTGAGTCCGAGAACCCCTAGGGTAGGATGAGTCGTGTACCCCCTATGCGCAGTCGAGTCCGTATGATGGTTCGAATAGAACCATGATTGTGTGTTGCTTGTTTTTATTTGTTTGTGTTTTGATATAAGTCGCACTTTTGCCCTAGGCAACAAGTACGTGACTATATCACCTTCCTTATCTTAATGCTTGTGTTTGGCCCTTTCGGCACTTGTTGTTTGCACTTGCACTATAGGACCCCCTTTAGGCATCCCCATCTATACTGCTTTTTCCTCTCATCCCTCTATCCTCAACTGAAGACCGGCGAGACAAGGTACACCAAGGATTCTACTTTGGCAACCAACCAGCACTGAAGACTTTTGCTACAACCTCCTCGACCAAATGCAACCCCGTAGAATTATGTTTAACCCTCAAGATTAGAAACCCATTCCTAGACCCTTCGAGGCTTCACGAGATACCCCAGCTCAAAACCTTAACCCTGAGCTTAACCTACGGAATCACAAGAGAACAAGTTAAGCTACAGTAAGCCTTGCTTATCACTGGGTTCATTATGGAACTAGTGGACGTAGTGAATGAGCACATTACCATCCTAAGGTAGCACCAAAACTGATGATGCCATAGGAAAGACCAATTTGGGGATATAGGAACAGAGGACAAATGACTTGATGAGTTTATATCAATGACTTGAGGAATTATATGAGACTATTTGGTGGATTATGAGGCTTTGATGCTGGTAGATGAACTTGGTGGGATCATGAGTATAGATTAGCATAGCTTTCATTACCCCTCAGTAAATTGGATTTAGTAGGATAATCGTGTTCGCAAGCTAGAATTCTTGGAAGTTTTTGGATTTAACTTAGCCATGGGATATTGATAGGAGACAGTTGATATTACGTAAATGACTTGGGGGAAACATGTAGGGATTCTCGTTGGACACAAGATTTGGATTTAAGTAGCTGATTCTAGTTGAATATAGATGCTGAGTATGTCTACATGGTTCGGAGTAAATTGGATTTAGACTGATGATCTCGATCATGATACCATGTTTCTCGATGGACGATAAGCTAGGAGATTGGACTAATTGTCGGAGTTTATTTAGGCATCTTTTTGAGCTTGACCTTGGAGTATTACTAGATCATAATAATGGAAATTGGTGGACCGACTATTGTAAGGCTAGACCTTTTCAAGGATTTAATAATTATAGGATATTAGAAGATTTTGTGGAACACCATAGAGATTGGATTTGTAGAACTACCGGATCATGTAGTGATTGGTGTAGTTAATGGGTTGTTGGAGTTGATTCATAGGAAGGAAACAAGATCTTGGAGTGGCATACGACGTGTTTCCTTAGGATAGAGATGCACTACCTTGGACCTTGGAAGAAGGGGCTGAGCACTTGGATTGTCATGTTTAATTCAAGCTTAGCATCTTGTATGCTCTACCCCTGGATTTTTACATAGGGATAGCCATACATATGATTTTTGGGGATAGTAGGCTTGTATAATTTTGTTAGACCTCCTCTTAGGAGTCATGAGGATATGAATAGCATGAGTGATGATTGGAGTTGACCTATACGAGATGATTCTTTTGGTAATATGAGGTGAAGACTAGGTAGAACAATTGGCATCTCAGGAGTTGTGCTCAATGATAAACATTCACTCGCACACTAGAATCCTTGAAACCCTTAAGCCCTACCAAGCCACAACATGGTTGGATCATGACCATGGGCTTTGGACCTAGGACGAGAAGAATTTGGCCAATACTCAACTGTGACCACCACCAATGCCTCGGCCCACTTTACGTACCCCATAGACTTCATGGAGTGCTTGGACAAGTTGGTTGTCATCTTTCTTTGGTGACCTACTTGTCCACCCGAAGACGGAAGAAGAATCACTGAGCTGGTCAAGGGAACATCTGAAGATCGCCATGTCCAGGAGGAAGGACTACACCAACCACCATCGTCAAGAAGTAAACCTCCGCGTTGAAGACCGTGCGTATCTACAAACCACTCCTCTCTAAGGAACCAAGCATTTCCATGACAAGGAGACCCACACCAAGACTCATCGACCCCCTTCAAGATCACTCCAAGATTTAACAACCGTGAAAGGACATGCGGTGCCCCCATGTGTGGTTTTGGTAATTGATGACATTCTCTATGGACTAATGGTTGCATCGAGTTATATTTGAAGGATGTTTCCATAGGCATTTCTTGAAGTCCATGTGTTGGTTTCAAGGAGTTTATGGGTTGACCAATGTGCTATTAAGGAATTATCCAAAGATTGGTCATGTGAGTGTTGAGCTTATTGAAAGCATGTCTTGAAGAACAAGATTGTGTGATCATTCATATTTACCTTCAAGACATCATCCAAATGAAGAGAGTTGGAAAGATTCAAGGTTGATCAAGACTAAGTCAAGAGTGAATCAAGTTGATCACAAAGCATAGAAGATGTACCGAGTGGGACCAAGTGTTCCCATGGTATGGTAAGCATTGTCCATTACGCTTTGTGTACTAACCCATGGTCTACGTGAGAGTTCTTTGTGGGGTTAGGTATGTTTCCATGGTCTTGCGTCAAGAGGAAGATCCCATACAACCCATGGAGGATGACATCAAGTGGTGATCGTCATCAAGTTTGCAGTGTGCAAGTTCAAGTGGAGCAACACAAAGAGTGGCTCACCCATAATGGAGTATGGGGGAGCAATCAAGTTTGAATCTTGCCATCCATTTTGGTGTCAATGGACTTGTGAATATGTGCCGAAGAGTCGCTCACCCATAGTGGACTATGGGGGAGCAATCATCTAGTCTTCATCGAGCCAATGCAATCAAGAAAGGTGGTCCAACTTGAGGGAGTCAAGATCGTCATCATCTAGCTCAAGTGGACCATGTGCAAGGCAAAGGTTTGCCCTTGATAGGTTTTCTATTTTACCGGTCTCATGGTGGTAGTTGGGAGACCGGGTTATAGGATCGATAGCCGTACTATCAAGGGGGGCTCTCAAGTGAGTAGCTTGATCGTATCGTTCGTCGAGATCTCAAACCATTGCATCCTTGCATCATGTTTCTTGGTTCTTGTTTGATTCTCTTTGTGAGTCTTAGAGCTTATGGTCATCTTTATGACAAGCTTGAGTTCATCGAAAACGGAGTTTGCATGCGTCTTCTATGATGTTTTCGGTGTTGGAGGTTTTACCGGTCTTCTCCGAGGAAGGGTTCTCACCATTTTCTTTTGGGCCTTTTCTCATTTGATTTTTATTGGTATTTCTTTCAAGATTGTGTTAGCCCTTGTCGCTAGCTTTCCAACAAACTTGGTTTCATCGAATTCGGAGTCCGTTTGCAAAAGTTGTGGCTGTTTTGGTGAAGGCTGCAGCGGTACTACCGCGACTAGAGCGGATGTAATTTTTTACTACCGCTCTAGAGCGGTACTACCGTGGCTCCTGAGCGGTACTACCGCTCCAGAGCAGTACTACCGTGGCTCCTAAGCGGTAGTACCGCCCCGGACCAAAAACTCGTGTTTTCTCTCTCGTTTGGGCTGTTTTGAGCGTGCTAAGCGGTAGTACCGCTCCTCCAAGCGGTAGTACCGCTTGTGCACGACCTGAGCACATAACGGTTGGATTCGGAGGTCCTATAAAAGGGGGTCTTCTTCCCCATTGAACCTTATCTTTTGAGCTCGTGTTCTTCCCCCATTGTTGACCTTCTTCGAGCTTGCTAACTCTCAATCCCTCCATGGATTCTTGCTAGTTTTTGAGGAAAAAGAGAGACGAGATCTAGATCCACATTTCCACCAATCACTTTCTCCTCTAAGTGAGGGGAATCCCTTGGATCTAGATCCTGGAGTTCTTCGTGTTCTTCCTTCGTTCTTCCTCTCATTTTCCTCCCTAGCATTAGTTGCTTTGGTGGGATTTGGGAGAGAAGGACTTGGGCACTCCGTGTGCCCTTGCCATTGCATTTGGTGCATCGGTTTGAGTTCTCCACGTGATACTTGGAAGTTACAAGTTGAGAAGCTTATTACTCTTGGGTGCTTGGTGCCCTTGAGCTTGTTTATCTTGGGTGCTTGGGCCCCCTAGTCGGTTGGAGGTGTTCGGAGCTCAATCATTGTGGTGTAAATCTCCGGGCAAGCGTCGGGGTCTCCAATTAGGTTGTGGAGATCACCCCGAGCATTTTGACGGGTACCGGTGACCGCCCCCAAGGGTTGCCAAAGTGTACGGGTTCGGTGACCGCCCCCAAGGGTCGCCATTTGTACGGGTTCGGTGACCACCCTCAAGGGTCCCTTAGTGGAATCACGGCATCTTGCATTGTGCGAGGGCGTGAGGAGATTCTGATGGCCCTAGTGGCTTCTTGGGAGCATTGTGCCTCCACACCGCTCCAAACGGAGATTAGCATCCGCAAGGGTGTGAACTTCGGGATACATCGTCATCTCCGCGTGCCTTGGTTATCTCTTACCCGAGCCCCTTTACTTATGCACTTTACTTTGTGATAGCCATATTGTTCTTTGTCGTATATCTTGCTATCACATAGTTGCTTATCTTGCTTAGCATAAGTTGTTGGTGCACATAGGTGAGCCTAGTTGTTTTTAGGTTTTGTGCTTGACAAATTAACCGTTAGGTTCATTCCGCATTTGTTCAAGCCTAAACCGTAATTATTTTAAAGCGCCTATTCACCGCCCCCCCTCTAGGCGACATCCTCGATCTTTCAAACCCCCTCCGAGATCACTTCAAGACGAAGAGTAGACGACTACCAGCTAGAGTTACCACCTGAGTTACCCATTGTGCACAATGTTTTCCATGCATCACAATCCGGAAGTGTTTCCAACTTCCCAACTAGCCCGATCTCTACGAGGGCATTGACCATCAAGCCATCGACCCCTAGCCCAATCTAACCTACCGCGAGCTACCCATTAGCAACTTGGATCAAGAAGAGCGTCATACACGAAGCTACACCAGCAAGTACTTCAAGCTCAATGGAGCACTACACGGAAGCAGAAGCAACATGAGGACTTGAAGACTACCCCAAATCCAAGTTTCCATATTCCTTTCCGCGCCTAGTCTGGGAATCTCGGGGACGAGATTCTTGTAAGGGGGGTAGGTCTGTCACACCCTGATTTTCATGGCACAACACTTAAGATGATAAATCATGATAAAGTGTGGTTTGACAAAAACTTTTGCATTATTTGCCTTTTTATTTGAGTTGGTTTTCTCTCTGTGTTTTCAAGTGCTCTTAAAAGTCAACATAGCCTCACCTCCTATACTTCATCTCCTTGATCCAAAACCTTTTCCCAATGATCATGCCATGTGTATACAGCAATATAGTATTTTCTTACAAAAGTAATTTGGCCAAAAAGTATTTTCAAAAATTAGTTTTCCAAAAACCCCTAAATTGAGGTTTGCACTACAAGTACTTAATTAAGGGAAGTAAAAATCTTTTAAAAAATATATTTGACTCCTATTAGATATAGGATACCCAGAAACCACAAAAATATAATTTTAAAAGTTATTTTCCTATTTTATTTAAAAGCTTTTTCTTAAGGCCAGAAATGGCCTTTAATAGGGAAAAAAATATTTTATTGCTTCAAAAATATTTGACAAAATTTAGGGAAACTCATAGGACATATATTGTCCATATATAAGAGTTTCAACACATGGTCATGTTCAAAATATTGGTCAAATACCTAAAAAACCCTTTCTAGATATTTCAAGCTTTTGAAATATTTACAAAGGAAATATTCTCCAGAAATTCCAAGAAAATTCTATCATGTCAAATATGACATGTTTGATGATCTTGACAAGTATCATGTCATGGAGAATAGTATAACTCCATGAAATCACCTCAAAACCATTTCTGTCCATTTTGAAGTTTGAGCAACTTTACATTGCCAAACATGTCCAAATGTTCTCAAACCTTGTGAACATGCTCAAATGGTCTAATAATTCATCTAGACTAAATGGCACAAGTTGGAGAACAAGTTAACTTGATCAAAGTGCCCCAAAACCCTTCCTGTCCAGAACCAAATTTGAACAACTCTACATTGGCAACTTTCTCATTTTGATCTAAACTTTTGTGGGCATGTTCAAAACCACAAATGATGACACTACACCAAGTGGTGCATCAAGGAGAATTGATTTTCATGACTAAATCTTGGTAAAGCCATTTCTGCTAATTTCTAGGGTTTACCAAAGTTGCATCGGCTACTTTGCCCAAATGAGCTCGAACTTCGTGGAACAACCTACTTCCATGTGCCATTCCATACTGTTAATTCTCATGGCAAGTGGAATTAATTTTCTTGCCCAAACCAACAACAAACACCTTCTGCCATTTTTCCAAAATCATCATTTTGACCACTTCCACTCTTCTCCATGACCTCAACTTTTTACCACAGCTCCTCCTTGTCCCCTTTCACCTCCAGTAACAATGGCAAATCCACAGCTCACTTATTGGAGGGGTAAAAAATCTCTCTCTCCCACTCTGGACAGCCACTTTCTCTCTCTCCCTCACCATCCCTCCTCTCCTACTGGCTCTCCAGGGCATCCAATGTCCCTCCCCTCTTCTTTACTCCCTCCTAGAGCTTCCAGACATCAGCGGCCGCGCCCACAAGGCATATAATATGCCATGGCATGCCAAATGCACGCTCCAGAGCGCGCTACAGTGCGGCTAGGCACTATAGCCGCTCTCTGCCCAACGACTCCGACGACCTCAGGCCTCCCCCGCGCGCCTGCCGATGCGCCTAGGCGTCCGTAGCACGCTACACGGTCGGCCCCCTTCTCTCTCCTCCTTCCCGCGCCTCCGCGCTAGCGAATAGAGGCCGACCGAGCGCGCCAATGGAGCGGCTTCGCCTGCTGTGCCCCGACCTCTCCCACTTCCTCTCTCTATCTCACCTGACGTGGTCGACGTCCAGGAACACCCCAGACACCACGCCTGCTTCCCCCGAGCCCTGCAGCGACGAGCGTGAGCTCGCCGGCGCACGGGTCTACTGGACCTCTCCGTTTGCCTATTTAAAGGCCTCCCCGAGCCCTTATCTCCTCACCACTCGCTCTCTGCACCACCAAACCCTCCCCCTGCACCCCCAGTTCCTCTCCAGAGCCGCCAGAGCTCGAGATCGAGCTCGAGCTCCGCCGTTTCGGCTCGCCGGAGTTCGCGAGGTATATGCCTCCCCCGCTCCTCCTCTGTCTCGATCTGGAATCCCTGCATTCCCCTGACCCTTTCCCCCTTGTTTCCCCTCTCTGTAGCTGCTGGAAACGGCCGGAGCCACCGCCTCCCGAAGCTCCTCCACCGCAGCTCCTCGTCGCCGGCGAACCAGGCACCCCTGCCGGCCAAGCCCACCACCCACCGACGTGCGGCAGTCTCTTGAAGCCATCCCCGCACTCGCCGGAGCTCGCCGTGGCCTGCATCGTCGCCGGTGAGCACCGCGACCCCCCTGTCCACGGGTTAGTGATGACAAGTGGGTCCCGCCTGTCATCCTCTCCCTCGTTCCCGCGCCCCTCTCTCTCTCTGACCTGCGGGCCCCGGCCATCAGGTTTGAAATGGGTGGGCGGGCGCGCGCGCTGTGCGCTGGCTCGGCTGGACGGCCCGCTGGCTGGGCCTGCTGCCCCGCAGATGTTCTGGCCCGGCAGGAACAGGGCCCTTTTTCTTTTACTTTTCTGTCACTTTTTCCAAAAATTCCACAGGACAAAACATATGTCAAAATAAATTAATTCCAAATCCTAAATTTCTAAAATATTTCAACCTATTTAGTGGTGCAACTTTCATTCAAATCCAGCAACCTTTTCTTCACTATAAATATTTAAATGCGATTTTAAGCATTTAAATATGCCCTTGTAAATCCATTTCTCCTATTCTGCTACACCAACTCGAAAACTAGGAATTTTCCCCTTCTTAGTTTTCAACCTAGTATTTTACAAAAATGAGTTGACATTTTTCTAAGCACTTTGGTTTTTCTGTTTTATTATTGCCTTATTTTTTCTCGTTATTATTTTGCGACGATAGATTGCGTTGCTGACGAAGGAGTTGGACCAGAAGACTTTGAAGACCCAGAAGACTTTGTTGAGCCAGGCAAGCAGCCCTTTGACCATGTCTATGAAACCCTTTTTATGCATGTCATATAGCACCATATTGTTGTTGCGACGGAATCATGATGAGGTGGTATCCACTTTGATGGTTGCCACCGTACTTCCTTGTTGATACTTGCATTGTGCATGACCCTACCTTATTATGAGGGTTATGCCGGTGGGAGTAGATAGGATGCTAAAGTAGTGCTACGCTAAAAGGGACGGGGATATGCATGGTGACGGAGACAAAGTATTTTCAAAGGACTTTTCGAAAACCCCGTCGGGTGCCACTTATGCCCGAGGGAGATGATGAGATGGATAACCACTTGATGACGAAGTGGTGTACCGAGGAAAGTGTGTGTTGTTTTCGAAAACGGATTAGATTTAAGATTTGTCGACTGTCCCAACCTTACATGCGCAACCACTCTACCCTTATATGGGAAAGGGCATTATTGATTACCTAGACCGATACTAGCTTGGAGCCCGCATTACTAGTAATGGGAGAGTTGTTGGTGCGCTCTCTCGGGACGGGGTCGTGCCAGGTAGGGCGGCCATGACTGTTTTTACAGGGCACCGAATACACCGTTGTGTCCCCTCTCGGATGTTACGATCTCGAGTGAGTCTCGTATGATGTACATCGTGAGGATACAGAACAACGAGTGGACTCCTTGTTAGTGTCGTCTAGGGAAAGGTAGTGATCGGGTGCTTACCCCGGGTACTTGAGGTATCGCGGGTCGTGGATGACACGGAAGTTCCCCGGATCTTGTGGGTACAGTGTGCAACCTCTGCAGAGTGTAAAACTATTTGAATAGCCGTGTCCACGGTCAAGGACAGTTGGGCCGTGCTGCTTAAACTATGTCCAGAGTTAACAAACCAGTGTGTGTGTTTGGATAACTACTTGGGTCAAGTCAAAGGACTTGATGTGATTGAGATGGGTTGGTGCCCACTCTATTTATGTTGATACCTGTAACCTGTCCTCATGGTTACTTGAATTCTCTTGATGCATGTCTTACAAGTTGTTGAACATGTCATTGCACTCAAAACTAGCTTTCTGCAAAAAAAAATTACCTATATCATGCATTGTTGTATCTTGAACCAAAACATGGGTTGCTTGCGAGTACATTCAAAGTACTCATTGGCTTGCCACTGGTTATTTTATTGGCCAGGCATGAAAGAACAGGATGTGATGAAGAACACTTCGGTGACGAACATGCGAGCTAGGACGTTTCCCAGTCAGAATGCCTGTAGGGTTAAGGCAGATGGCATGGGTCCAAGTTATCGACGAAGATTTCCGCTGCGATGTTATACTCAAGACTCGACCATAATGGTCTTACTTGTGTAATACGGTATGTATGGATGTAACTCTTGTCATTCAGCTTCTCTGTGCTCAGTGAGCATTGATCTCTGGGATCACTGTACACGTGCATTCGGTGATCACGACTTATGAGTCGGGGTCCCCACAGGTACGTTGTTCGTTCGCCTGTCCTACAATCTCCCTTCGACTCCACCGATTTTCCCCAAAAATATCCCACCTCCCGACTGGTTTTTCCCTCCTAGAAGAAAACCGACAGAGAAGAAAACCTAAAGGGAGAGTTTGCGGTTGTGATGGTGCGTTGGTACGTTGTTCGTTCGTTTCGTTCGCCTCCCCCACCTATCCTACAATCTCCTTTTGACTCCACCGTTTTTTACCGAAAAGATCCCACCTCCCGACTGGTTTTCCCCTCCTAGCAAAAAACCTGCAGAGAAGAAAACCTAAAGGGGAGTCTGCGGTTGTGATGGTGCGTTGGTACGTTGTTCATTCACTTCGTTCGCCTGTCCTACAATCTCCCTTCGACTCCGATTTCCCCCAAAAAAATCCCACCTCCCGTCTGGTTTTTCCAGATACATGTTAATTCATGTATTCACAAGATGCTCCATCAAGGTCGGCGTCGGCATCCTGAGGCCTGACTGACACGCCCCTGGCGCCGCCTATCATGGACACATCCCCGCCGGCGGGTTCGGCTGCCACATCTAGAGCAAGGCCGACTTCGTAACCTAAAACGAGGACGTGCCAACTGGTCGCCATGTCGAATGGGTCTTCTACACCGGTAATTATCAATCGATGAACCCTCCGCATCTGTTGCTTGTCGTGATGAAGGCCATGGATGGTGAAATTAGCAAGTGATTTGTGATTCCATTGAGGATCTAGGACATGTTGCAATTGCAACAAGGAAAATTGGGGATATATTCGGTCTTTTTCTTTAGTCAAATAGAGAGATAAGAACAATGTGGTAATGATGAGATTAGTTTGTATAGAATCGTAAAGAACTTATGACATCTCGCTAAGGCACACATATAGACAGTTGGTGCAACTTGTTTTGTACAAAGGAACATCTTCTAGTCTAAGTGAAGCTCATACCACACTAGTAACTAATACTATGAATTAAATCTAGCACAGTACATACAATAGATCTTGAGCAAGCAGGAGGTAAGATTACTTGCAGACATGTTTAATTTGGTCGTAAACTGGAACCGGGACCAGCAAGACATTTGGCTTTGCCTCTATCGGTTGATAGGACCAAAGCTACAGATTCATGAATGATCACTAAAGATATGATATGGCAGATAAAATGTACACAAGGCTCTGTCATACTGGTAGTAAACAATCTATTTGCAATATCAGGGGCACACTTGGTCTTTTTTAATCTCCTTTGTGGTTAGGGGGTCTTATAGAATCCAGCAATGTGTATAGGATCATAAATTCCAGTGATTTGGGAGTGCTTCTTCTATTTTTCAGAGTCACACTTAGTACAGGTCAAACATAAAGGATAATAAGCACCAATTTGTACAGAATCACAAAACAAGGTCCAGCAGATTGTGGTGGTGCCACGCGGACACAGTTGGTGCAACTTTCCTTGTTTCGTTTTTGATGTTTCTTTTCCTGATTCATAAGGTAAACTTATCTTTCAGCAGCAAGCAACTGAAGTTTCGGAATCAATTTGCAGGACTTGGTTTTTTGTTTTTTGACTTAGGTTTTGAGAGCATGAACTACTGTAAACTTGGCTGTGGTATCTGGTTTCATTAATGATATGTAACGCAAGGAGGAGGGGCTTCAGTCTTCATCTAAAAAACACATACATGACTTTTTTGCTGATGTCTCAAAAATAATTCTAAATTTGGAGGATCTCACTGACATTGTATGTTGCCCCGCAGGGTGGATTGCACATGTGATTAGCTTCATGCCAGAAGTGGTGCTGGAGGACCCGGAATGGCAGGTGCGTGCCTATTGTTTCACCAAGGACGATGACAGAACGGCCATGAACACATACATCTCTGAAGCTGATGGGGCATGTCACAACAACGAGAGCTTTATCTCCAAGATCAGAATGCAGGTCAGAGGCTAGCCTATCACGTGGAATCATGACCTTCGTTCGTGAGTGTGTTCATCTTGGTGTCTCTCGGCGCTGGATGCGTGAGTGCGTGTGTAACAACAGGAGTGTGTTGTTGGTAAGTGTCTGTATGGTTATGTCCTCTGTCATTAGCAATTCGCGTGGAGTTCGGTCTGTATACATTGTATGTCAATGATGTAAAGAGATAGTCAAACAGTACTGACAACGGACGGGTTAGTAGTCTATTGTTGGTATATATAAAAAAAGAAATTTTGAACAAAAATCCTGGTGCTAATGTATAGCACGTGTCAACCCAAGGATGCAATTGCGCTATTTTCTTGCGATCGTGCCCTCATAGGGGATCTTATCACTGCATTTGTTTTGGTCCGTGCGCACTTATCGATGCTGGGTCATGGCTGGGCTCGGAGGCCATCTTTTCGTCCGTGTGCACTTTTTGGTGCTGGGTCACAAATTGGGCTCGGCGGCCTCTTTTATTTGTGCGCTTTGGCATCTTTCGCAGCTGACAGTTGTGCATCGTCCCCATGTTGACGATGCAGTAGGCAGAGTCCGAAATCACTAATTAAGGAGTACTTCTTGCGGAGATCACTCCAACTTCCCCAGGTTGCGACAAGTGGCGCGCTGTATGTGCGCCACTTATCGCAACCTGGGAGCTTTTCATTTTTTCATAGATCCGTTTATTCAAAACGTTTTATCTCTTAAACCGTGCGTCCAAATCTCCAACCTCTTTCGTCGTTGGATTCCTCATGTCGAGATCTTCAAAACTAGATCCCATGTTGATAGGTTTTGACGAACTTTCTTTTCACGAAAAAACCGACGAAAAAACCGAACCGGGAACACGGTTTTTTTCCTTTCCGAAAGAGGCACCCGTGCCTCTGACGAAATCACAACTGTGCCTCTCGCAGAAGCAAAATCGTGCCTCTCGCGAAAGAAAAAAAAAACAAAAAACACATTTTTTTCCCCTTTCCGAAAGAGGCACGTACGTGCCTCTCGCCAAAGCACAACCGTGTCTCTCGCAGAAGCAAAACTGTGCCTATCGCGAAAGAAAAAAAAACAGAAAACGCGTTTTTTCCCTTACCGAAAAAGGCACGACCGTGCCTCTCAGGAAAGAAAAAAAAACAGAAAACGCGTTTTTTTCCTTTTCGAAAAAGGCACGACCGTGACTCTCACGAAAGAAGAAAAACAGAAAACACGTTTTTTTTCCTTTCTGAAAGAGACACGACCGTGCCTCTCGCGAAAGCACAACCGTACCTCTCGCGGAAGCAAAAAAACAGAAAACACGTTTTTTTTTTCTTTCCGAAAAAGGCATGACCGTGCATCTCACGAAAGAAAAAAAAAATAAAAAACGCATTTTTTTCCTTTCCGAGATGCACGGAACCACAGCTCCTTAGTATTCAACGACAAATCCATGTGGCGTGCGTTCTTTTTCCAATGTTGAATGTTCAAATCCGTGTTAGTGCATTGCAATTATCGAAACATTATCGGTCCACTGCCGTTGGCTTTCATATGTTCAATTCAATGCAAGAAGAAAACAAATATTTGCTTTCAATTTTGAGGAACATTTTCCCTCTTGACTTGGAGAGGAAAAATATAAAATGTGCATGTGCGTATACACAACGCCACCTGCCTCGCGGGAGGCAAGCAAGATCCGGCAGCTTTCCCCCTCCTCCCCGCATCGGCTGACTGCCCCGGTGCTCCTCCAATGGCCGCATATCATCCTATTCTGTGTCCTCTTTGTAATACAATGTTCCACTGCTTGTAGAAAATTGAATAGATCAAACTGGGATGTGAACCGACCACAGTTACAACACCAGGAAATTAATGCCGGCATATGTTACAATTACATGTCCTTCCCACAGTGGATGACATACTTGTTTTCAGGTTTAGATCTCATCTTTCTCTGACCTAAGGCGCGACCAAACCGTATCACTGAGACCTGCAGAAAAAGCCACGGCCAAATCGTATCAGTGCAACCCGTAGAAAAAGGAAGAATACAACAGCGTGAACCAAATATAAATCACGAGATGCAAGATGACTTTTCTGGCAGTCGCCCTTACTAGGGGTCAGGCTTGTGTATCCGGATGCCGCTCAAGATATAACCACCAAACGCATTCATCTGCATGTGAGGATGGGTCCGTGATGGAAGGACCTATATCCAGAGATAAGAGAGGGAGATTGTAAAAAAAAAAGAAGGAATCACAACTTTTCACAAACAAAAGTTGTAAGAACTAATCACAGATCCTTTGTTATATTTCAAGCCTAGTAGGCCCAGGTGATAACTGATCGACCTTGTGTGTCAAACCAACATGTGATAAAAATCTGTCCATTCGATTATTAGTATTGACTATTGAGCATGTTCACCACATCATAAATCTCATCAGTTTATTACCCCATCCGTCCCATAATATAAGATGTTATTACAACCAATATATGAGTACATTGGTTCTAATAACATCTTATATTAGGACGGAGGGAGTAGTATTTAAGCAGCACAGCAACCAAAATTGCAGTGTAAACAGAAATATTTTCAAAGTTTAGGCATCAGATAGATTCCTATATTCCTTACTGGCATGACGCATTAATCAGGCTTACAAAAGACAAGCAAAGTGAAAACTCAAACAAAACTCTGAAGTATAACTATTTCTGGTGTAACATCATCATTGCTAATGTACTGACCTGATACTCTCGGAGCCAGGGTTCAGTAATCTGTAACGCAATTGCCATTTTTGATACCTGCAAACTATGCATGCATGTCGCAAGAGGCTGCATATAGGTACCAGAAAAAAAAAAGATAAGTAACAGCAAAACCACACTTTACAGAAGGATGAAACAAAAACCAAGTCAATTCAGCACATAAGCTAATGATTTTAGGAAAGTGACAGGATAATAATTTTTGAAATAAAATTCTACCTAGAAAGGTAAGCTCTCTGCAGAAGCGCCGTAAACCAAACATTTAGTAAGAACTGCCATGCTTCGGTGTCAATTGTAAAGAATAATATTTACCTGAAGATATTGGTGATAGATAGCAAATGGGGCCGAATAAGACAGGAGTGGAAGCAAATCGGCAACCACACTTTCTACCTCATGGTCAGGAGCAGCAACAATCAAACTGTGTTGACATAAAACCAGTATATTAATAAAAATATTTAGACTCATACTGCAGTTGTCTTCTACTGATGGAGTATACTTCGCATTACCTGCTAAACCCATGTTCTCCCCAATATTTCATCCTCTCTGGTGAGGGTGCCTTTCCTGCTCTCGGCGCTTTGGGAGCTATTGAATTACCATTACTTCCTTTGCAATCTACAGATCAACGTAGCAGCAACAGTTGGAATATTGCGTTTTTGTGGAAAGTTAGTGTTAGTTTGATCACTAGTTACCCGACATAGAAATGTCACCTTGATTAAGGTGATCATCCGTTGCAGGCTCAGGGACCTCCATATTAATTGGCTGCGCTGTCATTGACTGCGCATTCCCATCTGATACTGCTGTATTAATAGGTTTTGCAGGGGATGACTGAAGACTCTCATCTGGTACAGCAGCAGGTTCAACTACATCACATTGAATGCTGCCACTGAGAACAGAAGGAGCATCGCCAACACTTTGCAAGGAGCAGAGGTCACCAAGTGGTGCCTGGAAAATCCTGAATCGAGTGTTTATGATAATTACAATTTCAACTCTTGAGCATTACATAAATTATATATTGAAGTATTCGACACTTGCTACTTCAATTATAATTTCAACTGCTTCATACAGCTCCATTTACATAGTGATAATAGATGACAATTCAGATAAAATAGAAAATGATAGAATGGTACTGCATATATTATCTGAAATCATAGATAATGTATTTACCAACATTCTTTGTATGCTCTTGTAGCCAGTTTAAGGGTACACTATAGATTAATGTAAATTTATACTCCTGCTTGTATTCCGAAGGTTCTCTAACTAATTATATCCTTAAATGAGAATCCTCTGTAAATGAGAAGCCATATAGTGCTAAAAAGTGGATTTACCTGCCGGTCATGTCGCTGCTCAAATTATACATTCTTATTATATCTATGGAGCTGGGCGCTGATCCAAGATATGTGCTACAAACATATCCTGTACCTACAATAGAAATAACAGAGACAATCAATAATGATTGTAACTGACATATGCATTAAAATGGCAATGGGCTACACACAAGAATCAGGTTTACTTTACACATTTACAAATATTAACAAACACCTCGAGCTGGCAGTGGCAGGTGAGCCTATAGCTTTCATGTTCGTAAGTGTATATTGCAGTTTGGTGGAACAAGCGTGACTTGTGAGAATTAGTTATTACATGCCACAACATTTTCTATTGCACACATACCAAGTAAAAGATTAATACGTAACAGCTTCACACTGAAATCAGGGTGATTTTTCAACAAACAGCTAGGTTAAAATAGTGTCTTTTGACAAAACAAATTAAAGAGCACGATCTACAGTTAAAAAAAATGGAGCACAATCTCCATAAAACTAAATTCCATTCGATTGGTTAACACCAAATAATGTTCAGTACCACAAAAGAAAGCATAATTTACCTCCTAAGCGTTCAGCTACAGCTCCAACAACTAAACCCCCCACCATATCAACAGAGAGCACATCTGAATATGCACCAACGTTTGCCATAGACAACAAGAGGGAGAGCGCATCAACTCGCATAAACCTGGGGAGCACATAAAAGACAGCATTAAGTAGCTAAGTGCTATAGCTGTCCACTTCTGTTGTTTCTAGGCAACAAGATCAAGAAATTGACTACGATGACAAGGAAAAAAAAAGATTGGCCCTAACAAATAATGAAAGGGAAATAATAATTACCCTATTCGAGCTGGGTACTTCTTGAAATATGTCTCACAAATGCTGTAGCATAAAAGGGAACAACAATATTAGATAATTTTGCACACCATCCAGTAGTATATGTTAAGTCTAATGAGGAAAATTAAAAAAAGGCAATTATCTTTTGAAGTGCCAAGCACTTTGCTAATACGAGTTACAACAGCATTATTTCAAAGTAACGCCAACTTTCCAGATAACGAAGTTAATCGAGTTCAGTTGGTAATCTTCCAAACCAAAAGCTGGGAAACCGACATGTTCTATTGAGAGAGAATTAAAACTCACCCAGCCCACCCAGCCAACCTAAAAAATTAATTTGCACCGCGAATTTTATAAAGCAAAAAGTTATTTCTTGTTCTGAACACCCTATAACACCACTTTCTAACTAAATAGAGGATACATGAAAATTCAGAAGAACAGCAGCGGGACTCAAATTTCATAGGCTGTAAGTTCAAAAACATTTCATTTCAGTCTTCTTCTTATTTTCCCTCTCTACCCACTTTATCTCTCGATTCAATATGTTCCATGTTGATTTCAGATTAAGAAGCACAAATTTGGTTGTATTGATGAATGATGATAGCACATTTAATCATTCTGTTCCTGCATCTCTCGCAGAAACACAGAGGAAACGTGTATTCAAATGCCTTCAAATTGTACGTTGCAACAGTGCAACACACTACCTGGTAGAAGTTGGTGTGACCTAAGCTTAGCTGGGCCATGTAAGTTAAGGCACAACAGACTAGACTGCCACCATTGAGACATGGCGTTGATGTGGAAATAGAAAGCAACAGCGCATATGCTAGATGACTTATCATCAATTGTTTGTAGTGAAATTACAAATAAAGCAAGGAATTCTTTCTTACTAGTCCTACGTCATTCACACTCTACAACAATCTTCAAACTTCAGTTAAGAAGAAACTTCAAAGATATTGGTTCACTACTTTGGACAAGACATCCACTACACAGAGCTAATCAGAAGATGTATCTTGTATTCAAATAAACACTACATATGGTCACATATGTGATTGTCATACTCATACATCACCACAAGTTTGACAAAATATTCGCTTTCAAAAGATACGTGATATTTTTCCTGCTGCAAAAAGGGAAGCACAGGATACCTTCTCGAAGAGGGGCGTCGCAAAAGCACTTTAGGTGCATATTTCTTTTGTTTCTTCAGTTTGTATTTCTCCTGCAACCGAACAGGTTGAACTAAATCAGTCCTCATCACCGTCCTCCAGAACAGCAACGAATCAAACTAGACAGTAACTGATACTAACCTGTGAGAACACGGTCTTATTTCCAAATGTGGAGCTATTCGCTATCAAAGCCTCCACAATCGCATCGCCGCTCGCACCCTCTCTATTAAAACCACGTGACGTCAAAATCTTGTTAAAACAGAGATCAGAGAAACAAATATCCTACTCAAGCAGGGCACAGTTGAAAACGGTCGAATCCTCACCGCTTCATCGCCTCTATGTCCTCGCTCGACAGCGTCTGCGCTGTATTATTATCAACCAGGGACCTATTGTCCCTGGTCTCGTCCTGTGCCTGGCCACCGGCGCCGCAGCCTCGCGGCTTATCATCTGAACCAATCCCAGCCATTGTTATTACTAAGATAACATAGCAGAATTTGTTTTACAAAGTACATCAATGGACTGGAAGAAAAAACATTGTCATGCTTGCCTTGAGACGACGCGTCGGTGGCGGCGCAGGGGACGAGGCCGGAGGGCCCGACGCGGAAGAGGGAGCCGAAGGGGCGGCCGAGCAGCGGCTGCAGCGAGCAGCTCTTGTCCCCTATCTTCACCGTCCTGCGCCACCACACAACAGGGAAACGTTAGCCCGACCGCACCAGCTAGGGTTTCGGAGCAGGAAGCTAAAGAGGGGAGGGGAGGGGAGGGGAGGGGAGGGGAAGGGAGGGTACGGACGCGCCGGGGGTGAGGCGGAAGAAGGCGAGGCGGTCGCCGTCGTTGATGTCGAGGAGCACGCTGCAGCCCTCCCACGCCTCCCGCGGAATCACCGGCGTCGGCGGCGGCGCCATTGGAGTCGCCGAGTTTGGGAGGGAGACAGAAGCAGAGGAGGGTTTAACAGACCTGGCCAACGGGCCGGTACGGCTCACCCTTAAACGGGCCGGGCATGGCACGGCACGCCGAGGCCCGTACATAAGCGCGCCCTGCTGGGCCTGCACGTGGGCCCAGGCATAGCAAATAAAAAGTTCTAGTAAAAGAAGGCATGGCAAATAAAAAAGTCAGAAAAAATGGGGCCATGTCGGGCCTTGCCTCGAGGCCCAGGCATGGCCCCAGACGTGTCGCAGGCCTGTCACGACCTGTTTAGCCGCGTGCATGGCACACATGCTTCTGGGCCGGCCTGCGAAGCACGGCCCGTTTGGTCAGCTATAGATTTAACACACGGAACTTCATGTTGCCTACACATGATGTGTGAAAACACGCAGATCAAAGTACTTGGCGCTGATATTCGTCCGGACGCCGGCTCCTCCACAGATGAACAGTTGCCTGTTGGTCTTGATAGTTTGTGCTTTCAAGTAAGAGGTCTGCTTCCACAACCCACGATAGGATTGGGTCCCCCATAAAAATTTTACACATGGTGATGAAACACGTGATGTGCAGGACGTCATTTGGGAGTAAGTTGATGGAGGTACAAACCGTAGAAGAAGAGGAGCCCTCGCACGAAGTGATTCAAGGGTAGCAGTAGCTCCACTTGATGAACAGGGTGTGCAGCACTCGCTCATCCCTAACTGGGGTTGGCACCAACTTGTTGACCCCCCCTTCCCTAGTTCTTTAGATCTCTAGCTCGGATCAGGTCCACGCGGGAGTAGTTCTTCAGCAGCTCATTGCCTACCACCGATGTCGACCAATTCCCCTTTTTCCAGCCACCTGGAGGGGGGGGGGGCAACGGTGACTTCGGTCCCGAACTTCTTCTTGGTGTGATACATCCCCGACGAAGAAAAGCTCGAAAGAACACGTAGCGGTGAGAGAAATGGAGCACAATGGAGTTTTTGCGGGCTACACTAATGAGCACGAGGAAGAGCAAGAAGAAGAAGTGGGTGATGCCCCCCCCCACACACAATGCCTCGTTTTATAGGGAACGAAGGAAAACCACTTGACCTATCTGCGCACCACGCATGGGATCTAACTACTGTATCATCGCGTGCAACCTATATGGGAACCGAGGCGCCATCACCGCACGACATCCCAGTACGTCCCATCCATTCGACTTCAACTATAAGATTCGCCTCGTGCATGTATCGCGCGGGGATTGAGGCGCCAACACTGCGGTGCGGCGGCCCAACCGTCCCAGCCCATCGACCCATGCATTATCAACACACTCTGACTCCCCAAGTGTTACGGACCACTCGGTAACACGCAAACTAAGGACGAACTCGGCATCCCCTGTGGCACAAGTTGGCAAAGCCAAATGCCTAAGTTTATGGATGTGGAGACTCCGATGTGTAAGGCCGAAGCAATCAATTGTACATGCAACAATAATCCACATGATTAGTGCATCACTACATACAACAAACTGAGAACAAGAGCTTACATCCATTACATATGCCAGACCACAATGGTCAATTCTTATACATAAATAAAAGCATTAAAGGTGAAACTCCAGATGAACACTTGCAGTGGAACACATAATGGATAACTTGGACCCATGCCATATGCCTTAACTCTATAGGCAACAAACTGGGAAGTGTCCTAGTTCGCGTGAACATCGTTGAAGAATTCCTCTTAAAACTACTAATCTTCCATGCCTGGCTAGCGAGGAACAAGCCAAAGAGTACTTTAAATGTACCCGCAAGTAGCCCACGAAATGATAATAGAGTATGTATGCATGGCTCAGTACAAAGGAAGGCTCCTATACTACGTTTAAGCCTTTGCAAAAAGCTAGTTTTCTTGCATGTGCATGACCTGTTGTTTTGAAAATCAAGTTAATCTCCAATCTACGACGTCATAATGTTACAAACATCAACATAAACATCTTATGATCAAATCCAATATTTATCATCTCATTTCTCATACTTCATCTCCTTTAGTACCACCATTTCTCTTCCCATTCACAATCCAACTGTTCTTGACCTTGAACACATGCACTAGTAGAAAACAGGGCTTTCGTTCGGCCAGAAAAGAGCATTAATCCCGGTTGTCGGTGTCAAAACCGGCGGATCTCGGGTAGGGGGTCCTGATCTGTGCGTCTTAGGCTGATGGTAACAGGAAGCAAGGGACACAATGTTTACCCAGGTTCGGGCCCTCTCGATGGAGGTAAAACTCTACTTCCTGCTTGAGATCGTAGAGGCTAAACCCTAGAAGCTAGCCTATGATGATTATGAATGTAATTGTGATCGGCCTTCTAAGGACCAACCTCTCCGGTTTATATAGACACCAGAGAGGGCTAGGGTTTACATGGAGTCGGTTACAAGGAAGAAAACATAATATCCGGATCGCCAAGCTTGTCTTCCACGCAAAGGAGAGTCCCATCCGGACACGGGACGGAGTCTTGAGTCATGTATCTTCACGCTTCAATAGTCCGGCTGTCCGGATACCCCCTAATCCAGGACTCCCTCAGTAGCCCCTGAACCAGGCTTCAATGACGATGAGTCCGGCGCACAGTCTTGTCTTCGGCATTGCAAGGCGGGTTCCTTCTCCGAATACTCCAAAGTAATTATCGAACACTTCAACCGTGTCCGGACCCGCAAAATGATCTTCACATACCGCCGTAGAGAGAATGATATTTCACAAATGCAATCTGCTGACAACTTTTTAGACAACGTGACATGTCATTACGGTCGGGTCATTATTCAAACAGTTTTCCCACAACCAGCCACAACGCATATTGCGAGGCGATTTCCTTGACACGTCTTGTCAAAGCAGAGATCATGTCCCCTTATCACGGGATTCTCATCAATACGGGTATAGGTAATCCCACCACGCCATCAATCGTGGCGCTTGGGAAGCAAGCGATTATCAACGGGCAAGTGGGGAGGCGCACCGCTTTCGTCGCCTCTATAAAGGGATAGGAGTTCCCCATTTTTCTCACGCCTTCCTCCTCCTTTGCGCACTCTTTCCCCCTCGAGCTCCAGCGCCCAAGCCCAAGTCTTCTCTGCACAACTAAACATGTCCGGAGCAGGAGGCAAGTGGGTGGCTTCCACCGTGAAGGAGAAGCACATCGCAAATCTTCGGGCAGCCGGATACTTGGCCGCAGACATAGCGCACCGGCTACCAGATGACGGGCAGGTCATTCCAACCCCGGGACCCCACGAGAGGGTCGTGTTTCTCGCCCACTTCGTCCGTGGACTGGGGTTTCCACTTCATCCCTTCGTCCGCGGGCTCATGTTCTACTACGGGCTAGATTTCCATGATCTAACCCCGAATTCCGTCCTCAACATCTCGCTGTTTATTGTCATGTGCGAGGCCTTCCTCCGCATCAAGCCTCACTTCGGCCTGTGGCTGCAAATCTTCTACGTGAAGCCGAAGATCGTGAGCGGCCAACAAGCGGAGTGCAAAGGGCCCATGGTGGGCAAGATGCCTAACGTCACCTGGCTTGACGGCTCCTTTGCGGAAACCGTGAGGGGGTGGCAGTCGGGGTGGTTCTACATCACCGAGCCGCGTGGCGCCAACTGGGCGGCGGTGATAATCCCCAAGTGCAGGAATGATTGTAGCAATTCCCAAAGGTGGAAGTGATAAGTATGGAGTGTCGAACCCACAAGGAGCTAAAGGTAAGATCAATATTCTCTCAAGCCCTATCTGCCACTGATACGACTCTACGTGCACCGAACGTTTGCTAGCAACGAGAAATAAAACTATGTTGTGGGTATGAAGAGGATAACTTTGTATGATATCAGAGAGCTAAAATATAAAAGTAGGTGTTGTTATCATAAGGTTAGAATATATTACTAAATAATATAAATAGCGAGTGTGGAATAATGGTGGATCGAGGTGCGGAATTGTCCTGAGCAATTGTTAAAAAGACCGTTAATCACTATTGCAATTTCATATGAGGGAGAGGCAAAAGCTAACATACTTTCTCTACTTGGATCATATGCACTTATGATTGGAACTCTAGCAAGCGTCCGCAAATACTAAAGATCATTAAGGTAAAATCCAACCATAGCATTAAAGCATCAAGTCCTCTTTATTCCCATACGCAACAACCCCTCTTACTCGGGTTTGTGTTTCGGTCACTCACCAACCCACTATAAGCGAATCATGAACGTATGGCAACACCCTACAGCGGGAATCCCTCACGCTTGCGCGACACGGAGGGCACCATAGGACAGCATCAAAGTGAAACATACAACTCATACCAATCTAGATCATCAATCAACCCAAAGACAAAAGATATCTACTCAAAACATCATAGGATGGCAACACATCATTGGATCATAATATGTAGCATAAAGCACCATGTTCAAGTAGGGATTATAGCGGGGTGCGGGAGAGTGGACCGCGTAAAAGAGATGAGGGTGGTGATGATGATGGTGATGTTGATGAAGACGATCACCGCGGCGATGATTCCCCTCCCGATGGCACTCCGGTGCCACCAAGAGAGAGGAGGAGAGGTTCTCCCCCTTGTGCTTCCTTCTCCATGGCTTTCCCCCTCTGGTCCTTGGCCTTCATGGCGATGATGGCCCCTCCGGGATACTCCTCCATGGCCTCCGGTGATGATGGCCCCCTCCGGCAGGGTGCCATAGAGGGCCTAGATTGATTTCTCGTGGCTACAGAGGCTTGCGGCGATGGAACTTCCGATCTAGGTTAATTCCCGAAGGTTTACATATTTATAGGAATTTTTGGCGTTGGTTTCACGTCAAGGGGGCCTCTGGGCTGTCCACGAGATAGGGGGCCGCCCTCCCAGGGGGGGGGGGCGCCCCCCTCTCTCGTGGGCAGCCCGGGACTCCTCTGGCCCAACTCCAATGCTCTGTGGTCTTCTTTTGGTCCAGAAAAAATCCTCAAAAATTGGCACGGCAATTGGACTCCGTTTGGTATCCCTTTTCTGTAAAACACTAAAACAAAGAGAAAACAGAAACTGGCACTGGGCTCTAGGTTAATAAGTTAGTCCCAAAAATCATATAAAATGACATATAAATGCATATAAAACATCCTAGATGGGTAATATAATGGCATGAATACTTCATAAATTATAGATACGTTGGAGACGTATCAGGCGGCCCCCGAGTTCCGATCCGGAACCCCCATGCGGCTCACCTCCTGCGAAAGAAGGGCCTATCCTGGGCCGAACCTACAGAGCTGACCGGACTCTAGACCTGCATCAAGAGCATGAAGGACAAGAACATCAAGCTTGTCAACATGATCCAGGTCATGCTCGTTCGCCGGATTCTCCCGTGCCAAAGGCGGGCATTTAATCTGTGGGGGTTCGTCCCAGCCGAACACCAGACGCTTCGGAGGCTCTATGGCATGACGCACAAAGACGCATGGAAGGCGCTGTTCAAGGCCTCTGAAGTACCTCCTCCCACATCCGAGGATCGTGGGCTTCACGCCGCGCGGCCTCCTAGTCAGGTAAGTTTTCAGGATACCACCGGATTCGGTTCTTCCCAATATATTCATGGGGGAGCCTTAAGTAATTGTGCATATTTGTTCAGGATTATGTGGAGACAATGGAGCAGATTATTATGTCGGCTCCGTTGCGAAAACCTAGTGATGCTCTCTGACGGAGATGCTAGTCCCGGCGCCCTACAAGGTCTTGGAGAAGAAGGCCGAAAAAAGCCCGGGGACCGGAAGGGTCTCGGCGAAGATGTCTGGAAGCCTCGTCCGAAGACGACGAGGCAAACTCCTCCCCCGAAGGGGAGGACGAAGAAGAAGGGGTCACCCCGTCCGGAGAGGATGGGGGGCCTGATAAGGCAGACCAGGGGGCCGAGAAAGGCCCTCGGTGCAAGGCCGTCATACCCACGTCGTCCGACGACGACAAGACAGATTCCTCCCGCGGAGGCGGGGGGAAGAAAGAAGAAACTCTACCTCCCCGCACTGGGGAGGAGAAAAAGAGGAAATCCGCCCCGAAGGGGGAGGCTGGGATGTCCAAGAAGGGAAAGGTGTCCCTTCCGGACTACTCCGCCACGTCCACTCACAGCGAGGAGGGGTGGCTGCCCAGGGGGAAGCCCCTGGCGAGATCGTAAGTCTCCGCACTATATCGTGATTTTACTTCATAGCCTTTTTATAATGCCGAACATATATGCAGTCCGGCCAGGGCTCATCCAGAGGTCTCATCTTCGGATGGGTCCCTGAGCGATTCAGCGATGAACTCGCTCCCGACGGCCACTACTCCTCAACCCGCAGATGACACGGAGGTGTTGTCCCGAAGGCTCCCAGAGCGGAGAGAGGTGACTCTAGAGACGCCCCAAGGCGAAGCTCCAGATGTCGGACACGCGGGGTTAAAGATCCCCGTGGATCGTGTCGATGAGAGCCACGGTAGGCCGGGCTCTCAGCCGAACACTGTTCCGGAACCCCCAACGGTTCCGGACTCAGGCGGGCAGCCCCTTGTTAAGGAGGGCGAGCCGTCCGTGCTGAGGACTGCCGCTACGCCCGAGGCATCGGATTGTCTGCTGGGAGCGCTTCGAGGCGCTTCCATGGATGAAGAGCACCGTACTCTTATGAGTGTGGTGATTCAGAAGGTTTTGTCTGCCAAAAGCGGACTAACCGAAGCTTGCACCAGCCTCCTGACAGGCTTTGAGGTAAGTAAAAAATGTGTGAAATTACCACCCGATAGGTAGTAGCCCCTGATACTCTGTTTGGTGTTCGGAAAGAAAAGCCAGATGGAGGATCAATTATAATCCGCAGGAGTCTAATAATAAATGTGCATGTGAATGAGCAGGCTGTGCTGCTTGCCGCTGCTGCCCGCACAGCCGAGGTCGCCGTACTAAAGCTGGACCTGGAGCAGGCGTAGGGAGAGATCGACCTCACGAAGAGGCAGCTCGAAGAGAACAAAGGTGAGTGATTCCCCGCTCTTATGTATTTAAGGATAGATAAAATCGATTAGTCTAATGACGAAGCATCATGACTGTGTAACAGGGGCCACCACCAAAGTGGCGTCCTTGAAGAAAGTGTTGTCCGAGGCCGAAGATAAGGCGGCCTTGGAATGCAAGGAGCGCAAAAAGCAAAGTGCCAGAGTGGGCGAGGTACAGCAAGAGCTCTGGGACCACGGCAAAAAGTTCGAGTCCGTGGAGCATGATCTGAAGATGAAAGAGGCCGAGCTTGTGAAGGCCCTTGCGAGTATGAAAGCTGCCAAGGCCGAAGCCGACAAGGCACAACAGGAAATCCAGGCGACCAAGAAGATAGCGGCGGGTAAGACATTCTTTATGCAAAGCAAACATGTGGAGGAGGCGTTTCTTTTACTTACCCGAATTCGGAGCTCTCCAGGGGCATTCGCAGATCTGCCATGCAGCGTCTCAGACGCCGCGGAGTTCTACCGTGCCGAGGAGGGGAGCTCCACGGAGAAGTTGTTCTGGTCCCAGTATGTTGGGGCCGAACACCCAATGCCTCTGAGTGATCAACTGAAGCAGTTGGTCGAACTCCACAGGGCGGCCGAAGTGGCTATGAAAGATTTCATAGTTCGGATGTGGCCTGTTGAGCCCCTGCCCACTAGCTACTTCGGCCTGATCAAGCGGATGGTGAATGCCTGTCCGCGGCTTGAAGTGATCAAGCGATCCGTTTGCATTGAGGTGCCGCTGGCCTTTGCCCTGTGAAGGTGCATTGGGGCAAGCTGGACGCGGAGAAGCTGGTGAAGGACGGGCCGCCGAAGGGCAAGGCGCATCGCCATCCCGAGATGTAATATGATGGCGTTATGAAGGGCGCTCGTCTCGTGGCCGATGAATGTACCAAGGACAAGATCTTTGACTAAATGTACCTCTGCCGCTGTTGTAATTTAAAGACGAAGTTACTTGTGCTATGTAGCTAGCTGTCGGTGTCAAAACCGGCGGATCTCGGGTAGGGGGTCCCGAACTGTGCGTCTAGGCGGATGGTAACAAGAGACGAGGGACACGATGTTTTACCAGGTTGGGCCCTCTTGATGGAGGTAAAACCCACGTCTGCTTGATTAATATTGATGATGTGGGTAGTACAAGAGTAGATCTACCACGAGATCAAGGAGGCTAAACCCTAAAAGCTAGCCTATGGTATGAATGTTGTAATGGAGGTTATGTCCTACGGACTAAAGCCCTCCGGTTTATATAGACACCGGAGAAGGCTAGGGTTACACAGAGTCGGTTACAATGGTAGGAGATCTACATATCCGTATCGCCAAGCTTGCCTTCCACACCAAGGAAAGTCCCATCCGGACACGGGACGGAGTCTTCAATCTTGTATCTTCGTAGTCTTGGAGTCTGGCAGACGATGATAGTCCGGCTGTCCGGACACCCCCTAGTCCAGGACTCCCTCAGTAGCCCCTAAACCTGGCTTCAATGATGATGAGTCCGGTGCGCATAATGTTCGGCATTGCAAGGCGGGTTCCTCCCTTGAATAATCTAGAGAAGATTGTGAACACCCGGATAGTGTCCGGCTCTGCAAAATAAATTCCACATTCCACCGTAGAGAGAATAAAATGTACACAAGTTCAATCTGCTGACGTATTTTGCGGCATGACGTCACACCACTACCAAGCCTTTACTTGAATCGTTTTTTACTACACCACCTCAGCGCGTTTAGCGAGGCGGTTTCTTTGGCACGTCTTGTCGAAGCAGAGATCATGTTCCCCTTATTCCGGGATTCTCATCAATACGGACGTGGGTAACCCAACCGCGCCCGTGGCCACGCCTCCTCTATCGAAGGCGAATCCCGAACGATCACGGAGACAGCTCTTGGTATTCCCCCTCTTTATAATAGGACCAAGGCTCGTTTCTTCTCTTCAATCTTCCATCGAATCCTCTCCTTGCTCCAAGTTCCAAACACTCAAAGCCCCAGATTCGAGCGCTTCGGACCTTCAACAATGTCCGGCTCCGACCTCCAGGGCCGGTGGATGCCCTCCTCCGTTACGGAGGAGGACGTGCTAAAGCTGCGAGAGGCCAAGTACCTGTCCTACGAGATTTCGCACAGGCTGCCTGCTGAAGGGCAGGCCATCCCCACCCCCGAGCCCGGCGAGTATGTCGTCTTTGTATCCCACCTCCGTCGGGGTTTAGGCTTCCCGACAGATCCTTTTGTGAGAGGGCTTATGTTCTACTACGGGTTGGAATTCCATGACTTGGCCCCGGAGTCCATCCTCCATATCTCCGCATTCATCGTTGTCTGCGAAGCCTTCCTCCGCATCACCCCCCACTTCGGCCTGTGGCTGAAAACCTTCAATGTGGAGCCGAAGATGGTCGGGGGGCGCCAAGCCGAATGCGGCGGGGCGGCCGTAAGCAGGAGGGTCGATGCACCGTGGCCTGAGGGCTCCTTCCAAGAGGAGCTCAGGTTATGGCAGCAAGAGTGGTTCTATATCACCGCTCCGAGGGGCAGCAGGCAGAAGCCGCCGCCTCCATTCCGCTCGGGACCTCCACGACGGTTGATGTCGTGGGTCAACCAAGGGCTCAACTGGGGGCCGTCGAAAGACGTGCCCCTATTGCAGGGCCGGATTCGAGACCTCCAAACGAGGGAGATCGATCTGGTCGTGGTGCTGCAGGTTATGCTAATTAGGTGTCTCCTGCCCTGCAAACGCCGTCCTCTCCGGCTATGGGAGTTCAATCCGGAGGGACCACGAATTCTCCAACACTTCATGGGTGCGACACCCGTGGAGATGTACAAGTTGTTCTTCGGACCACAAGTGGCATGTCCGGAATTGACCGAGGATGCCGGCCTAAGCTGCAATCACCCGGATACTCAAGTAAGTAGCTTTAGTGTTCGGACGTATCATTTGTTCGCCTTTCTTCAATTCGCCTTTTAACCCGTTATCCTTCAAAGCAGGAGTGGATAAGCAAGCGAAAGCCGACACGGTGTCCGCCCCTCCCGAGAGACCGTGGAGCCGTCTTTGGTCGAGAATGTTGGAGGTTGCGCCTTGAAGAAGGCGAGGGGAGAACAGAGGAGCTACCGCCCCGCCCAAGGGGGCGCTTAAAGAAGGGGGGATCAAGAATCCCTCCCTCCAGGGGGAGAAGAGGACCGCCTCCGAAGACCCGGAGGCGAAAGCCCCTAAGCGGGGTAAGAAATCTTCGCCGGAGGGTCCTGCGTCCGGGGAGGCCCCGGCCGCACAGTCTTCTCTCAAGGATCAGCCCTCTAGCGAGCCGTGAGTAGAAAAGGGGAATTCATTAATGAAAAACATCCCTATTTGTGCTTCTGAGGATAACCAAAATTTTTACCTTGTAGTTCGGATCTGCAACCTTCTCAGATGAGTTCGTCTTCGGGGGATCTCCGTCCGGAGATGATGGAGAGCGAGACGCCTCCGTCTGCTGCGCCGTCGGATAGGGCGGACGAGCCTGAAGTGTCGTCACGGAGGGCATCCCCAAGCCCGGCAGAGCCGAAGAGTTCGGCGCCAACTAGTGTTCGGTCGGGGGAGCTGAAGGATCTGCTTGAGAGGGCATCCGTCTCAGAAGATCACCGTGCATTGATGAGCATGGTGATCGGAAGGATTTCGTCCGCCGAAAGCGGATTGCACAATGCCGTCAGGAGTTTGCTGGCGGGGTTTGAGGTACGTAAAAACGACGAGCCTTTTTGATGAAAGTGCGCCCTGTGTAGATAGTAGCCCCCGAGACTCGGTAGGTTGTCGAAAGCGACAGCGTGCCGAGGATCAAAATCGCAGGTATTGAGAGTCGCCTTTCCTATGCAGGTGGCGGATAGTCCGGGGGCTAGCCGGACTGGTGGAGTTGCCGAATTAATGCGGCAACTCGATGTAGCGGATGCGGACATCGCGCTAGTCAACAAGCGACTTGACGAGTCGCAAGGTAAATTAATTCTCCGCAGTCACCTATTAAGGGAGCTAAAGCTCGCCTCTTATGATATTTATGCATGACGCAGATGGTGCTGCTGCTGTGGAGAGTCTTCGGGCAGAATTCGCTCAAGCCAAGGAGCAGGCCAGAAGAAGCAACGCGGCTGCCTCGAGGGCGGCCAAGGAGTTAGAAGCCGAAAGGGCTGCACATTGCCGAAGCAGGGAAGAGGTGGCCGAATTGGCCGTAAAATTGAAGGATGCTGCCGACCGCAATGAGGCTCTTGAAAAGGAGCGCCTATCGGAGCGAGAAGACCTGGTGAAGGCCACCGCCGAAGCCAAGGATGCCCGATCTGCAATGCGGGCTATGAAGGAGGAGCTGCGCCAGGCCGGAGACATTGTGGCTGGTAAGCCTTTTCTGCTACGCCGCAGGTTTACGGATCCAGAGTATGTCCAGCTTGGCCAGCTGTGGGGTCCGGAGGATCCATATATGGACTTAACGGCGAGTGCGGCAGACGCCGTTGTGCACTTCCGAAGCCAGAAGGATCACAAGACGGAAGAGCTATTTTGGTCTCAATTCCATAGTCCTGATCGTTCACTTCCGCTGACCGATTGGTTGGCCGAATGGGCTGAGCTGAACAGGCTGTCCGGACTTGCCATGACGGATATCGTGGCGCATGTCTGGCCAGAGAGGCCCAAGGCGATGAGCTATTTTGGCTTATTGCAGCAATTTCTTGGGGCGGTGCCACATATCAAGGAAATGAAGCGGTCGGCCTGCATAGAGGGTGCGCGGATGGCCCTCACCCGTGTGAAGACACATTGGACAGAGATGGATGCCTTATTTGTAGCAACCTGTGGTTGGAAGAAAGCGGTTACCCGCCGAGCACTATTTGGGGAAGTTATGCGTGGTGCTCGTGTAATAGAGTCGCAGTGCTCGAAAAATATCACGTTCAAATGAACGTTTGTAAAACAATGGTTATTATGTAATTGTTTTTTATACTTCTGCCTTCCAAGTATTAAAATATCTCCTTTGCGGCCGCTTATGTATACATGTGTATAACCTGAAAGATTGCAGTCTTCGGCTTCAGCCCCCATGCACAAGGTGCGGGGGTGTTCGCAAAAATAGCGCGTTTTCACACTTAATCCGACGTCTCGGTCCTGTTGAGGAGGTGGTAGCGTAGCCAACGAGGCAATCCAGACTATGATGCTTTATCACTTTCACTTAGCCATTGGAGTTCGAGGGTGGGGCTACGATATAGCCCCTGGGGGCACCGCACTTCTCCGAATTCGGGGCGCGTGTGTGCCTAACCGGGAAACGGTCCTTCGTCAAAGCGGGGGAATTCTAAACATTCTGGTTGTCAATCGAGTGGTTGACCAGTCTCTCGCTGTATCATGACAGTCAGTTTTCGGCTTTCTCTACTAAGGTGCTCGCCAAATTAGGCTCGGGCACAATCGCGATAGTTCTCCGGTGCGCGTTAGCCGATGATACGGAACGTAAGGCAGCAAAACACAGGAGCCGGGCAAACCCAACATTTGACCAAAGACATGATTCGGAGCTGATGCATATAAGGCCTAACTCGAGACGCCGAACACTCCCTAAGGTGTTCGGTCTTTATGATAATGGGTAGAATAATGCCCTAAGCCCCTAGTGTCCAGGTACGGGCAGGGTCCTCTGACGCGGCCGATGCCAAAACGTCGGGCTCCACTCTGGTTATAATGAGAAACCAGGGGATTATAGCAACAAGAGACAGTAAAAAAGGTTTACGCAGGGTCTTAATCTGAAAAGAATCCTTGCAACGGGTCCCTACTGCACGTCTGCGCCTGTGTCTCCGTTGTGCCGTTATCCTGGACGGGTGTGCACGTTGTTCATCTTTAAAAAAGAGAGGAACTTAGTTTGAAAGGAAATCGTGTGAAAAAAGGTATAAGAAAAATATTAACAAGTAAAGCGGAGTCTATATTAGCTCGTTGTTGCTTATACGCTCAGCCCCTTGTGAAGGGGCGTGTGGCTAGGGAGCCCCTAGCTTGTTTGTGCCAGACTCGTCTAGCCGTGTCCGGGGTCTTTGCATGACCCTCGCAATGAAATGATGCCACGTGGACCGGGCATTTTAAGTGTAAGAGACGCGTAATGTGGTATGGCGTTGAAGCAGACAAAAGCTTCACGTCCCAATAGTGCTTGATGGCCACTTTTGAATGGGGCGACATGAAAGATTAGTTTTTCGCGTCGGAAGTTGTTCGGTGATCCGAACACAACTTCTAGTAATAAAGAGCCTGTGCACTTGGCGTAAGGGCCTGGCATCACTCCTTTAAAGGAAGTGCGGCTATGTCGAATTTTAGTAAGGTCTATCTCCAACTTGCGGATTGTGTTTGGATATAGCAGGTTTAAGTCGCTGCCTCCGTCCATCAGGACTTGTGTAAATTGTAGTCCGTCGATTACAGGGTCCAATATTAGAGCAGTCCAGCCTGCGTTCCGAATACTCATAGAGTAATCCAGGTGGTCGAAAGTGATTGGTTTTGACATCCAATCTCGAGGTTCCGCTGGGGTGAACCGCGCGGGACCCATCTTAGCGGGTGCCGCATTGTTTTTCCATATCATCACCTGAAGTGAGTTTACTGCTTTGACTTCTTGTGGGAAAGTCTTTTGTTTTCCAGTGCTCCGCCTGTGGGGTTTGTCGTCATCCTCGCTTGATGCGTCGAGCCCCTTGTGTTCGGCATTTAGTTGGTCGGACTGTTTGAAGACCCAACAATCTCGGTGGGTGTGGTTTGCAGGCCTTCCGAGGGTACTGTGGATTGGACATATCCGACCCAAAATTTTGTGTAAGTTGGATAGCTCATCACTGTTATCCTTAAGAGGTAGTGTTTTGTTGTTTGGCCGCGAGCTTTTGAATCCGGCGTTGACCGCCGTATTCTTTGGGCTTTTCTCTTTATTCCGGCGCTGATCCTTTCTGCGCCGTGATTTTCCGTTTCCATCTCTATTTTCGGATGTACTTGGGTCGCTGGTGCTGCATCTTGCTAGCCAGCTATCCTCCCCCGCCCAAAAGCGTGTCATGAGGCTTGTCAGTGCGGACATTGTCCTCGGCTTCTCTTGGACAAGGTGTCTGGCGAGCCATTCATCTCGGACGTTGTGTTTAAAAGCTGCTAAGGCGTCGGCATCCGGACAGTCGACTATTTGGTTCTTTTTAGTAAGGAACCTGTTCCAGAACTTGCGCGCTGACTCTCCGGGCTGTTGCGTTATATGAGTTAGATCATCTGCATCCGGAGGGCGGGCATAAGTCCCTTGAAAATTTGCTCTAAACGCGTCCTCAAGCTCTTCCCAGCTTCCCACAGTGTTTTCTGGGAGGCTTTTGAGCCAGTGCCGAGCTGGCCCTTTGAGCTTGAGGGGTAGATATTTTATGGTGTGGAGATCATCTCCTCTAGCCATATGTATGTGTAGTATGTAATCCTCTATCCAGACTCTAGGGTCTGTTGTTCCGTCGTAAGCCTCTATGTTTATGGGTTTAAACCTGCTGGGAATTCATGATCCAGCACCTCATTAGTGAAACATAGTGGGTGTCTTGGCGCCCAGATTTGGGTGTGCCGTGTTCTTGAACACTTGACGTCTTGTCTTTGCTTCGGGGCCCTCTTTTGGCCCGTAAATGGACTGGCTGGGCCTTCTTTCTTCCGGGGTCATGAGTCGGCTTATGTGCGGCACCGCTTGTAGATTTGGGCCTATCATCTGGTCGTCTATCCGGCCAGGTAGCCTCTTTGTTTTTTGACTGTGGGGGCTCTATGGCTTCCTCGTCAAATTCTGGCAGCAGTTTGCGCTTCGGATAGCTCTTTGATTGATGGTCATTGCCGTATTTGTCCGCGGTTTTGAGCACTTTGCTCCACCTCGCTTTGAGTATGTCTTCCGCTGTTTTGAGCTTCCGTTTTTCCTTCTTCAGGCTTCTTGCGGTGGCGACGAGTCTTCCGTGAAGGTTTTTGTGTTCCGGTGGTATGTCCGGTGTAAGGTCGTCCGGACTGTTGGTTTCGCCGGGATTGGATTGATTATCCGATTTGTCCTGTTCGGACGGTTGCTTAGTTGCATGTTCGTCGTCCACTAGTTTGCCCTGCTCTAACGCTGGGTCATTAGGAATGCTGTTTTTGTCGAGGCGGGTCTTAGGGCGGCGCTTGCGTCGCCGCTTTGGTTGTTTATCGGCGGGATTATCCTTTGCCGCGCCCCGTTGTTCCTCGTCATCGCTTCCTTTTGGGGTATCCACCATATATACGTTATGTGTTGGGGTGATGTTCCAGTACCCTGCAGGCGCTGGTTCTTGATCGTCTCCGGCATCGTCGTCCATACCGTCGATGTCTTCGGAGTCATAGTCTAGCATGTCCGTTAGATCGTCGACAGTGGCTACATAGTGGGTGGTGGGTGGGTTTTGAAAGTGCAACTAATCCCCGGGTGGTTTTGGTAATTAATAACAACATATATATCATTGAACTAATCATTTCTTGAGAATATTTCAGAAAGTTCAGTGATATGGGTATGGCAATGACTGATGATGTGGACCCCTCAAAATGCTAAGGAAAACATTGGCAAAAGCTCAAGACTCCATTTTTGGTTTAGTGATCCAAGATCACATTGAGTCCATAGGAAAGCCAATACTATTAAAAGGGGATGAGGTTATGATGATGATCTGGTTGCTCTAAAGTGCTTAGTGATTTATCTCTCAAACCATCAGCAATCTTTCATTCCAACATAAACCCATAAGTAATCTCGGTCCCACCGATTCTAAACTCACCACACCGAGATGAACCACCTCACCATATAGCCCAAACCCTAAGAATTTCGGATTTTCCGATTCCAAACTCGGTCATACGAAATTGGTGTTGCCAAGCTTCAGAACCTACGTACTCAAATCGGTGTCACCGAGATGAGAAAGTCGGTCCCACCGAGATTGGCAAACCCTAGACTTTGGAAGAATCGGACTAACCGAGATTGTATTTTCGGTCCCACGAAAATCCCAACGTTCACAAGATTTGAACTTTCGGTCTCACCGAGTTGTCAACTTCGGTCCGACCGAGATTGGTCAAATGTGTGTAACAGTTGGATTTTGTGTGGAGGCTATAAATACCCTCCACCTCCTCTTCATTCGTGGAGAGAGCCATCGAAAGAACTACCACTCCTACCTTACATTTCTGAGAAGAAAACTACCTACCCTTGTGTTGAGATCAAGTTGCTTCACTCCCACCATATGAAACTTGATTTCTAGCCTTCCCAAGTTGCTTTCCACTCAATCCTTTCTTCCACCACAGCAAAATCAGTGAGGAGAGTTGAGTGTTGGGGAGATTATCATTTGAAGCACAAGAGCAAGGAGTTCATCATCACCAACCCCATCTATTACCTTTTGGAGGGTGGTGCCTCCTAGATTGGTTAGGTGTCGCTTGGGAGCCTCCGTCATGATGTGGAGTTGAACCAAGGAGTTTGTAAGGGCAAGGAGATCGCCTACTTCGTGAAGATCTACCCGAGTAAGGCTAGTCCTCCGTGGGCGTAAGCCATGATGGCATAGACAAGGTTGCTTCTTCGTGGACCCTTCGTGGGTGGAGCCCTCCGTGGACTCTCGTAGCCGTTACCCTCCGTGGGTTGAAGTCTCCATCAACGTGGATTGACGATAGCACCACCTATCGGAACCACGAGAAAAATCTCCGTGTCTCCAAATTGCGTTTGCTCTTCTCCACCTCTCATTTACTATCGTGCAATTTACTTTCCGCTGCCACAACTCTAGAATTGCATGTGTAGGGTGATACTTGACTTGGTTATCATTGTGAACTTGCTAAAAATCTACTCCAACCAAAAGGCGAAACTTTTAAGTTGTCAAGTAGTCTAATCACCCCCCCTCTAGACATACTTCCGATCCTACAAGTGGTATCAGAGCTTTGGTCTCCATTGGATTGGTTTCCATTGCATTGGACTCCATAAGCTTGGTTTCACAACCTAGGAGAGTATGGCGTCTAGTGAGGTAATTTCCGAGAGGTCCTTACTTTGATGGTTCAAACTTTGCTAGTTGGAAGCATAAAATGAAAATGCATATTCTTGGACATAACCCTGCCGCATGGGGCATTATTTGTGTTGGCTTGCAAGGTGAGTTCTTCGAGGAAGGAAAAGTTCCAGATCGCGAAGCTACTGCAGATGAGTTGCGGATGTTACAGAACAATGCTCAAGCTTGTGATATTCTCTTCAATGCTTTGTGTCCCGAGGAGTTCAACAAGATCAGCCGTCTTGAGAATGCAAAAGAGATTTGGGATACTTTGGTCGAAATGCACGAAGGTACCGAGTCCGTGAAGGAATCAAAGCTAGATGTTCTTCAAGGTCAGCTTGACAAGTTCAAGATGAAGGAAGGTGAAGGAGTCGCTGAAATGTACTCTAGGCTCGCTCTCATCACCAATGAGATGGCAGGCTTAGGAAGTGAAGAAATGACCGACCGATTCATCATCAAGAAGATTCTCAGAGCTTTGGATGGAAAGTATGACACCGTGTGCACTTTGATTCAAATGATGCCAAACTACGAAGATCTCAAGCCCACCGAAGTCATTGGAAGGATTGTTGCTCATGAGATGACACTTAAAGATAAGGAAGAGCTTCACAACAAGTCAAGTGGTGCTTACAAAGCTGCAGTTGAAGCTCCCACAACCTCAAGTGACAAGTTAGTTTCCAATGAAGAGATAAGCCTAATGGTGAAGAACTTCAACAAATTCTACAAGAGTAGAAGCAAGGAAAGAAGCTCAAAGTCTAGATCATATGATGAAAAGAGATCTTCTAGTCGTGATAGAAACTGCTACAATTGTGGAAGACCCGGACACTACTCAAATGAGTGTTCGACTCCCCACAAGAGAAGAGAAGAATCTCCAAGAAGAAGAAGCTCAAGAGAAGAATCGCCTCGAAAAGAGAGAAGGAGTAGAGATGATCGTTATGAACGAAGATCCTCTCGGAGAAGCAAGGATTCGGAAAGGAAAGACAAGTCATCAAGGAGCTACACAAGAAGAAAACATCAAGCTCATGTTGGTGAATGGGTTTCCGGCTCCGACTCGACAATCACTCGAAAGAAGCTATCACTCCAACTCCGAATACTGATCAAGATGAAGGTGTTGCGGTCTTGCTCTCGTGTCCTCCAACTCCAACTCCTATGACATATTTGATTCACCAAATGAGGGAATTGGAAGATGCTTCATGGCAAAAGGCCCCAAGGTATCACACCCTGAGTTTATTGACTTTGATAGTGATGAGGATGACTTGCTTGGTGAAGATGAGCTTTTACATGATAAATCTAGTGAGCTTAGCAATGATGAACATGCTAGTAGTCTTTATAGTCGAGAAGAGTCGAATGACAATGCTATGAAGGAGATTGAGCGACTAACTAAAGAACTAAACACTCTTAAGTTAGCTCATGAAACAACTCAAGAAGATCATAGAGAGCTTCTAAGATCTCATGAGAAGCTACGCTTCGAGAAGCTCAATCTAGAGCAAGAACATGAGTTTCTAAAAGCTATCAATGACGATCTTCGAAAGAAGAGTTCTTCATATCTTGCCAAACGACTTCTCTTGTCTAATTTCTTGCCACCTATCAAAACTAAGCATGACAAGCATAAGAAAAATTCTTCATCTAGTAGTAACAATAATCATGCTAAATCAAATGTTGTTACTTCTAGTAATTCTCTTGATTCCACTAACAATGTTTCAAGCCAAGTTTCACTTGAGCAAGAAAATAGTCTATTGAAAGGGATTATAGAGAAAGGTGTCTACAAGAGTCTTGCTTAGGAAGCAAGAGCTTTGAGGAAATTGTTCGCAAGCAAGGAAGACACGGAAGAATCAAGGAATTGGTTTTGAGCGAAAGTTCAACGCCGAGGGTGTTGAATGGGAAGAAGGTCAATATCCCACTCCAATGTTTGTTTCTCAAAAGGAGAAGTATGATCCTACTTCTTCAAATGAGGAACAAGCTCAAGATGACCTTCCACCACAAGACCACAAGCTAAAAGGCAAGGACAAGCTTCAAGAGGAGATTGATGCATTTATTGAAGCACCCAAGGCCATGGTCAAGTGGGTTCCCAAGGCAACCTCAAGTTCTACTTCGACAAGCTCAACTACTACCCCAAGGATTCCCATCAAGATGATGTGGATCCCGAAGAAGAAGAACTAGAGAGTTCTTGAGGGTGACTCCGCCAATATACTTCACTCATATTCTTTTGGCAAGAACTTGTGCAATCAACTTCCACATCTTGTACTAGTTCATGGAGTCACAAACCCTCATGTTGGTAAGTCAAGGGACAAGGTAATCATTGCTTTCATGGACATCATCTATTGTGTACATCAATCTATGTCCATGGATATTTTTGTTTGTTCCTTGTGGGACTAACCCATGTAGGTATTGAAAGTGCCCGAATCCTAAGGATTGCTCCCAACTCTTGGTGATCTTCATCAACATTGAGCATCCACATCTTCAACATCTACATGAAGTCTTCAACGACAACCCAAGGTTAGTTTGACCCTTTAAAAGGGGTTCTCACATCAAGGGGGAGCTTTGCTCTAAAGAAATGAGTCAAAGCATCTTCTAATGATGTGAACACATCAATGATTTATGGAAAAGTGGTAACCCCACTTGTGCTTAAACGATGAGTATGACCTATGATCAAATGTTCTCATTTGACTCCTAAGTCAATATGCTCATATATAGATGACCTAGTCATCGCCAAATTGTGTGCTAGCTGTTAGTGTTTTGTTTGTGCATGTTTGACACATATTTCATTTGCTATCTTATTGTGTGAGCATGTTGGATGCATGATTTTATCCATTCAAGGACATCCATTTGTTGCTTTGGTCTTATGGATTTTTCTTTCTGACCAAATGGATGGACAAGAATGCCTAAGTTCCTCCTAGCTATCTATGCTTTCTTGTCTCAAACTCTATTCATGCTTATATCACAAACTTTGAACAAGACTTTTTGGACAGACCGAGTGAGGAGCACTCGAGCCACCGATCCGTCAAAAGCCTAACTTCCAAAACCTTCTAAGTACTTTCGGTCAAACCGATATACTCAAATCGGATGATCAAATCACTTGATTGATCTAGGTTTTCACCTCGGTGAAACCGAAGTTGTAAATTTCGGCGTGATCGAAGTGTGTAATCGCACGCAGCGATTAACCATCTCGGTCCCACCGAAGTTTTCCAACTCGGTCCCACCGACACCGAAGGTATATATACCCGAGGGCAGCGCGCTGATTATTCCTTCAAACGCCTCGCCCCAAACCCTTATTTGCCGTCGCCGTGGTCTCCGGATCGTCTCCGCCGTCGCTTGCGCCCGCCATGGTCTCCATCGCCGTCAACGGACTTTCTCATCGCGCCGTTGCGCCGTGAGTGAAGCTCCACCGCATTGGGTGAGTTTCATCCTCTCGTGCTCCAACCATCGATTCTTCGCACGATAGGTTTTGCCTAGTTTCTTGCCAAGATTGAAATCATTCTATCCAAAGCAGATTAGATCATAGAACAAAATTCGAGTGAAAATTTTAGGGTTAGGTTTCCACGAACACATCTCGGTGTGACCGATTCTACATTCTCGGACCGACCGATTTGGCCTCTGGTCATTGCCTTCGCACTTTCGGTTAAACCGAGTTGTGCAAATCGGTAAGACCGAAGTGAGGATTTAGTGAAACCCTAGTGCTCTCGGCTAGACCGAAACCCATTTCGGTCCAACCGAAAAGGGTGTATGTGGTCTGTTTAGACACTTCGGATTCACCGAATTTATAGACTCGGTCAGACCGACATGTATTCTGTGAAAACCTAAGACTAAAGTTTGAACTCATTCTTTTTGCAAAACCCTCTGCAGTTTGTGATAACTCTTCTATTCTGCCTATACCTATTCTATTCACAGGTTGTCAGTCATGTCTGATGGAAGTGACAGTCAGAACAGGTCTGAATTGCCAGTTGAGATTCCTGAGGCAGCAACAAGTCCTGAAGAAAGCAGTTTTTCAGATGAGGGAGAGAGGAGCACTCCAAGTGGATTGCCTCCAGCTGCCACCAGGGCCAGGAAGAAGAGGAATTCTGATGAGGAGGATTCTGACTTTGTTGCAGATGAGGAGATATCTTCTAAGCCAAAAAGGCAAGTGGTTGCCAAGGGATATCAAGGGCAACAGTCAAAGAAAGGCACAAGCAAAGTGAAGAAATCCACTGTTGCAAAGAAGCTCAGCATGGAAGAAGAAACCTCCAGCAAGATCAAGAAAACTTCCAAGAGGAAGAGGCTAGTTCATGAAGAAGCTGATGATGGTGATTCTGATGAGGAAGCACCCCAGCCTCCTCGAAGCGAAGTTGATGGGAGATGCCATCGAGGCAGGAGCACCCACAAAAGCTAAGCCATCAGCTCCAAAGAAAGGCAGCCCAAGCCAAACCTGCTGCCAAGCCAAAGAAGGCTGTGAGGAACATACCGCTTCAGAGAAGAAGAAGGACAATGTGCCACTGCAGAATCGATGATGAGGCTCATGTTTTGTCAAGCTCGCATGTAAACCGCCAGTTCATAATGATGCTCATCCTCGAGCTGAAAATATGAAGGAAAGGAAGGATAAAGGTCTCAGGCTATGGAGACAAGTTGATCCATATGCCACCAGGAGTAGGACAACAGTTGACCCAAGATTCCACACAAGAGAGCAACAAGACTTTTATGAGACAGTGCTTATGGACAAGAAGCCAATTGTTGCTGACACCAGATATGTAGACTGGGAGTACATCGATAGTGAAGAGCACAGAGACTATTTCCCACATGTGCATGAAAGCTTCACTGCTTGTGGGATTGCAGAGTTTGTTGGTCAGAAATTGACTGCTTGGAATGATGAGATGATCATGCGTTCTATGCCACCGCACACTTCTATCCAGATGGCGAATTGTATGGATGATGTATGACGTAGATTCCATTCAACAGTTGAAGAGTGGAGAGCGTTGCTGAATGCACCAGTATCAAGGGATGATGATGTTGATGTCTATGGCATTCCAAAGAAAAATCACGAGTCTATGAAGAACATGTACAATGAGGTACCTGAGAAGGATGTAGAGATATGGAAGCTTGGATCAGTTTATTATCTTGAGCAGGTCTCCCAACCACCAACACTATTCTGAGGCATACTTTGATGCCTAAGTCAGGAGACCACCGCATGATAAGAGGGTATTCTATCAACATGCTGCACATTCTAGATCAGAAGACACCTTTTAAGGTGATGGACCTGATAGTAGAAACTATCAAGAGGACAGCAGCAGACTGTAAGAGGTCGTGTGGGTTTGCTCCGCATATTCAGATGCTCATTAATGCCAAGTTTGGCACGGACACCTACCTGTTGGATAGACCCCACTTGCCACTGCAGCCTGAACACGAGGATAACGAAGTTGTGATGACTGAGGATGCTCCCACATCTGTCGAAGGACATGCTAAGTCTGAAGCTGCCAAACAAGCTAAAGCTGAGAAGGAAGCAGCAGCAAAGCCCAAGAGCGTTGGAGAACAACTTCTTGAAGCCACTCAGAGAATTGAGCTACGCTGGCCAGCATAGTGCAGTCTCAGGAGAGCCTTGAGAGGATAGTTGAAGATAAGTTCCATGCTCTGGATGTCAAGCTGACTGAAGTGCAGGTCACCGTCAACAAGCTTGAGGCAGACATTGAGGAAGCTAAGAGGGAGAAGGCAGAACTCATGAGAGAGATGGAAGGTGATATGGTTCAGGATGACTATGAGCAGCCTGCTGCAGTGCCCACAAAGCCCAGATCAGCTGCTATTCCTGTGACAGACCCCAGGGCTACTACATCAGCACCTCCTACAGCTCCGTCGGTTCAAAGACCAGCCCAATATCCACTCCTCCAGCTCCACAGACTTCAGCAGAAGCTTTTGCAGATGCAGCTATCTCCACTCCATCAACGCAGACAGGAGCCGCCAGCAGAGTCCATAGCGACGATTAGCTCTATACCTTTCAAACTTTTTGGTAACTTGTTGCCAAAGGGGGAGAAATTGTATAGATCATAGGGCTTCGAGAGAGAGAGTGCTCGTTTTTGCTCTTTCGTTTGCGGTTTTCCTTGAGATACTTTTGAGTTCTTTGAGACATGTCGTGTGTTTGATACTACGTTTGCTCGATCTTGATGAGTGCTTGATCATACTATGCTTAATGTGTGCTTATTGCTTACCATATTCCATTCATATCTTGTATGATCACTTACTCATGTCTTGGTGATTGGGTGCATGTTATTCATTCTTATCATTTTGTGCGCTCCACCAAGATGTATGTGACATGGAAGAGTGACCCATGATCCTAATCGATTGTGCATTTGCATTCAAACGCAAATCTTAAATAATGCACAAATTTAGGGGGAGCTCTTGCTTATCACATACTTCTCAAAGCGACGATGTTATTCATTGATTATATCATTTGTCGAAGCTTTGATCTATATGTTGTCATCAATTACCAAAAAGGGGGAGATTGAAAGTGCAACTAATCCCCGGGTGGTTTTGGTAATTAATAACAACATATATATCATTGAACTAATCATTTCTTGAGAATATTTCAGAAAGTTCGGTGATATGGGTATGGCAATGACCGATGATGTGGACCCTCAAAATGCTAAGGAAAACATTGGCAAAAGCTCAAGACTCCATTTTTGGTTTAGTGATCCAAGATCACATTGAGTCCATAGGAAAGCCAATACTATTAAAAGGGATGAGGTTATGATGATGATCTGGTTGCTCTAAAGTGCTTAGTGATTTATCTCTCAAACCATCAGCAATCTTTCATTCCAACATAAACCCATAAGTAATCTCGGTCCCACCGATTCTAAACTCACCACACCAAGATGAACCACCTCACCATATAGCCCAAACCCTAAGAATTTCGGATTTTCCGATTCCAAACTCGGTCATACCGAAATTGGTGTTGCCAAGCTTCAGAACCTTCAGACTCAAATCGGTGTCACCGAGATGAGAAAGTCGGTCCCACCGAGATTGGCAAACCCTAGACTTTGGAAGAATCGGACTAACCGAGATTGTATTTTCGGTCCCACGAAAATCCCAACGTTCACAAGATTTGAACTTTCGGTCTCACCGAGTTGTCAACTTCGGTCCGACCGAGATTGGTCAAATGTGTGTAACAGTTGGATTTTGTGTGGAGGCTATAAATACCCTCCACCTCCTCTTCATTCGTGGAGAGAGCCATCGAAAGAACTACCACTCCTACCTTACATTTCGAGAAGAAAACTACCTACCCTTGTGTTGAGATCAAGTTGCTTCACTCCCACCATATGAAACTTGATTTCTAGCCTTCCCAAGTTGCTTTCCACTCAATCCTTTCTTCCACCACAGCAAAATCAGTGAGGAGAGTTGAGTGTTGGGGAGATTATCATTTGAAGCACAAGAGCAAGGAGTTCATCATCACCAACCCCATCTATTACCTTTTGGAGGTGGTGCCTCCTAGATTGGTTAGGTGTCGCTTGGGAGCCTCCGTCATGATGTGGAGTTGAACCAAGGAGTTTGTAAGGGCAAGGAGATCGCCTACTTGTGAAGATCTACCCCGAGTAAGGCTAGTCCTCCATGGGCGTAAGCCATGATGGCATAGACAAGGTTGCTTCTTCGTGGACCCTTCGTGGGTGGAGCCCTCCGTGGACTCTCGCAGCCGTTACCCTCCGTGGGTTGAAGTCTCCATCAACGTGGATTGACGATAGCACCACCTATCGGAACCACGAGAAAAATCTCCGTGTCTCCAAATTGCGTTTGCTCTTCTCCACCTCTCATTTACTATACGTGCAATTTACTTTCCGCTGCCACAACTCTAGAATTGCATGTGTAGGGTGATACTTGACTTGGTTATCATTGTGAACTTGCTAAAAATCTACTCCAACCAAAAGGCGAAACTTTTAAGTTGTCAAGTAGTCTAATCACCCCCCCTCTAGACATACTTCCGATCCTACAGGTTTCGAATTTATTCGTTGTCCGCATCCCAACCTTCCTGGCCATAATCCGGCAAGGACTCTCCTGATAGCGAGAGATGCTTTAGGAATTTAGGATGTCGCCAAATGGCGAGTGTTGGAAGATGTCCGCGGCCGTGAACTCCATGATCGGCGCCCAATCAGATTCGATTGGCAGGGGCGCAGGAGGTTCGGAGTCCGGCAAGGAGTCCGGCGCCTCGAAGTCATGAGCTTTGCAAGGGACAAGGTTAGTGTTCGGCTCCATCGCCGTGGAGGGTGCAGCCCTCGAGGCGGTGTCCAGTCACCGGTCCTCGATCTAGGTGATTGGCTCCGGACTGAGGGCCGGAGCGGATTCGTGTGCGGCCACCAAGGCACTGTCCGGCGGCAGAGCTAAATCATGCCCATCATGACAGCACGGCACGCTCGGCTAAGGCCCGAGTCCGTCGAGGATCAAGTCCCCGCGGATGTCGACCGTGAAGTTTAGGCTTCCGAACCTGACCTGATGGCCAGGGGCGTAGCTTTCGATCTACTCCAGATGGCCAAGTGAGTTGGCCCGCAGTGCGAAGCCGCCGAATATGAAGATATGCCCGGTGAGAAAAATCTCACCCTGGACGGCGTTGTTGATTGGAGAAGCCATCGAGCCTATCGGTGACGGCACAGGGGAACTCTCAATGAAAGCACCAATGTCGGTGTCAAAACCGGCGGATCTCGGGTAGGGGGTCCCGAACTGTGCGTCTAGGCGGATGGTAACAGGAGACGAGGGACACGATGTTTTACCCAGGTTTGGGCCCTCTTGATGGAGGTAAAACCCTACGTCCTGCTTGATTAATATTGATGATATGGGTAGTACAAGAGTAGATCTACCACGAGATCAAGGAGGCTAAACCCTAAAAGCTAGCCTATGGTATGAATGTTGTAATGGAGGTTATGTCCTACGGACTAAAGCCCTCCGGTTTATATAGACAGCGGAGAAGGCTAGGGTTACACAGAGTCGGTTACAATGGTAGGAGATCTACATATCCGTATCGCCAAGCTTGCCTTCCACGCCAAGGAAAGTCCCATCCGGACACGGGACGGAGTCTTCAATCTTGTATCTTCGTAGTCTTGGAGTCCGGCGGACGATGATAGTCCGGCTGTCCGGACCCCCCCTAGTCCAGGACTCCCTTAGTAGCACTGTTTGATTTAAAATATTACCTTCTGTGCGGCTGTTTATAGAATATTGAAAATAGGCTAGTCGTCGGCTTCCGCCCCCACGCAACTAGTACCGGGGTGTTCCTGGAAAAACCCGGATACTCTTTATCCAAATGTTTGGTCCCTTAAGGAGGTATCCGGCACAGCGAACAAGGCAATCGGACTATGCGGCTTTATAACTTCCACTTAGCCATAGAAGTCTATAATTTTAAATTTCGACGAAGCCCCTAGAATTCGGAAGGCCGAATTGGGGTGCTATATACGCCTAAATCGGACGAAGCTGATTCCTCACCTAAAGCGGAAAAATCTTTGAGGATTTTAATACCTCTTGAACAGCGACCAGCTCTCGCCGCATCATGCTGGTCAGTTTTTGACTTTCTCTACTGAGGTGCTCGTCCGGAAGAACCGAGACACAATCGCAGTAGTTCTCCCTGCGCTACCTTAGCCGATATAACGGAACGTAAGGTACCAAAACAAGGGAGCCGGCTAACCCAACTGTGGACCCAAGACATGATTCGGAGCTGATGCATATAGTGCTATAAGTTCGGGGTGCCGCACTGTTGAAAGTGTTCATACTTTACTTGCCATATTACGGGACGCCATGAGAAGCCCGAGGCAAACTGACCGTACCAAGGTGTACAGATGCAATATCAAATAAACATTTGTAAGAAAAAATGCTCAAATAAGAATAATAAGCTGAGGCTATGTATGATCTCCCATTGATGAATAATATGTTTAAGCGTATGTTTACAATGAATGCATTAAGCGGAGATAAATAGGACTATTTGACATGTCCTATCCAGGGGCAGGCCGCGTACAGATAGATAAAACAGGTATAACGATCGTAAATAGATTCCACCTGGGTATTTCCTTCTGTGCGCGAAGCCTGTCGCCTCCTTGGTTTTTTCCCCTGTATAGGTCCGACAATCTGGCTCTTCTGAAGAGGCTGCCCTAAGGCAGTGTCCTGAAAGAAATAAAAAATGAAGGTTTTTTAATGAAAGTATGCTGCGGTTATACCGCACTGTTGACTGAGTCACTGCTGCGCCTCCGCCTATGCCCATGGTATTTTGAGTGCGTAATTGTGTACGCGTGGCACGAATGCTGCTTTGATGGGGCTTAAGCGGAGGCTGGACTGCTAGTCGCGCTTGATAACCCACAAGTATAGGGGATCACAACAGCTTTCGAGGGTAGAGTATTCAACCCAAATTTATTGATTTGACACAAGGGGAGCCAAATAATATTCGTGAGTATTAGCAGTTGAGTTGTGAATTCAACCACACCTGGATAACTTAGTATCTGCAGCAAAGTATTTAGTAGCAAAAGTGGTATGATAATAATAGTAACAGTAGCAAAAGTAAAGATAAATGTTTTTGGGTTTTTGTAGTAGTTGTAACAGTAGCAACGGAAAAGTAAATAAGCGAAGAACAATATATGAAAAGCTCGTAGGCAATGGATCAGTGATGTATAATTATGTCAGATGCGATTCCTCATGCAATAGTTATAACATAGGGTGATATAGAACTAGCTCCAGTTCATCAATGTAATGTAGGCATGTATTCTGTAAATAGTCATACGTGCTTGTGGAAAAGAACTTGCATGACATCTTTTGTCCTACCTCCGTTGCAGCGGGGTCCTTACGGAAACTAAGGGATATTAAGGCCTCCTTTTAATAGAGAACCGGAACAAAGCATTAGCACATAGTGAATACATGAACTCCTCAAACTACGGTCATCACCGAGAAGTGTCCTGATTATTGTCACTTCGGGGTTGTTGGATCATAACACATAATAGGTGACTATAGACTTGCAAGATAGGATTAAGAACACACATATATTCATGAAAACATAATAGGTTCAGATGTAAAATCATGGCACTCGGGCCCTAGTGACAAGCATTAAGCATAGCAAAGTCATAGCAACATCAATCTCAGAACATAGTGGATACTAGGGATCAAACCCTAACAAAACTAACTTGATTACATGGTAAATCTCATCCAACCCATCACTATCCAGCAAGCCTACAATGGAATTACTCACGCACGGCGGTGAGCATCATGAAATTGGTGATGGAGGATGGTTGGTGATGACGACGGCGACGAATCCCCCTCTCCGGAGCCCCGAACGGACTCCAGGTCAGCCCTCCCGAGAGAGATTAGGGCTTGGCGGCGGCTCCGTGTCGTGAAACACGATGAAACTTTCTCTTTGATTTTTTTCTCCCCGAGACGGTATATATGGAGTTGGAGTTGAGGTCGGGAGGTGTCCAGGGGCCCATGAGATAGGGGGCCGCGCCCTAGGGCGGTGGGGTGCCCCCCTGTCTCGTGGACAGGTCGTGGGCCCCCTGGCACTAATTCTTTCGCCAAAACTTCTTATTAAATCTGAAAAGTGCCTTCGTGGATTTCCAGGACATTCCGAGAACTTTTCTTTTCTACACATAAAACAACATCATGGCAGTTCTGCTGAAAACAGCGTCAGTCCGGGTTAGTTTCATTCAAATCATGCAGGTTAGAGTCCAAAACAAGGGCAAACGTGTTTGGAAAAGTAGATACGTTGGAGACGTATCAACTCCCCCAAGCTTAAACCTTTGCTTGTCCTCAAGCAATTCGGTTGATAAACTGAAAGTGATAAAGAAAAACTTTTACAAACTCTATTTGTTCTTGTTGTTGTAAACATGAAAAGCCAGCATTCAAGTTTCAGCAAATATTATGAACTAACCATACTCACAATAACACATAGGTCTCACAATTACTCATATCAATAACATAATCAGCTAGCGAGCCATAATAATAAAACTCAGATGACAACACTTTCTCAAAATAATCATAACATGATATAACAAAATGGTATCTCGCTAGCCCTTTCTGAGACCGCAAAACATAAATGCAGAGCACCTTTAAAGATCAAGGACTGACTAAACATTGTAATTCATGGTAAAAGAGATCCAGTCAAGTCATACCCAATATAAACCAATAATAATGAATGCAAATGACAGTGTGCTATCCAGCGGGTGCTTTTAATAAGAAGGATGATGACTCAACATAAAAGTAAATAGATAGGCCCTTCGCAGAGGGAAGCAGGGATTTGTAGAGGTGCCAGAGCTCGATTTTAAAATAGAGATTGAATAACATTTTGAGCAGTATACTTTCGCTGTCAACGCAACAACTATGAGATGGCTGTATCTTCCATACTACATGGATTATAGGCAGTTCCCAAACAGAATGGTAAAGCTTTATACTCCCCCAACCACCAACAAGCATCAATCCATGGCTTGCTCGAAACAATGAGTGCCTCCAACATACAACAACCCTGGGGGAGTTTGTTTAATTATTTTGATTTGCTTTGATCTTTTTGGATCATGGGACTGGTGATACGTCCATTTTGCATCATGCTTTTATATCGATATTTATCGCATTTTGGGCTGTTATTTCACGATATGTCACAATACTTATGGCTATTCTCTCTTATTTTACAAGGTTTACCATGAAGAGGGGGAATGCCGGCATTTGGAATTCGGCCGAAAAGGAGCAAATATTGAGACCTATTCACAAGAACTCCAAAAGTCCTGAAACTCCACGGAATATCTTAAAATAAATAAAGAAAAATCGTCGCCAAAGATGAAGGCCAGGGGGCCCACACCCTGCTCACGAGGGTGGGGGGCGCCCCCCCGGGCGCGCCCCTACCTCGTGGGCCCCCTGGTGGCTCTCCGACGCCCATCTTCTCCTATATGAAGTCTTTCGATGAGAAAAAATAGAAGGCAACCTTTCGGGACGAGACTCCGCCGCCACGAGGCGGAACCTTGGCGGAACCAATCTAGGGCTCCGGCAGAGCTGTTCTGCCGGGACACTTCCCTCCGGGAGGGGGAAATCATCACCATCGTCATCACCAACGCTCCTCTCATCGGGAGAGGGCAATCTCCATCAACATCTTCACCAGCACCATCTCATCTCCAAACCCTAGTTCATCTCTTGTATCCAATTCTTGTCTCCAAGTCCGGGATTGGTGCTAGTAGGTTGCTAGTAGTGTTGATTACTCCTTGTAGTTGATGCTAGTTGGTTTATTTGGTGGAAGATCATATGTTCAGATCCTTTATGCACATTATTACCCCTCTGATTATGAACATGAATATGCTTTGTGAGTAGTTACGTTTGTTCCTGAGGACAAGGGAGAAGTCTTGCTAGTAGTAGTCATGTGAATTTGGTATTCGATCGATATTTTGATAAGATGTATGTTGTCTAACCTCTAGTGGTGTTATGTGAATGTCGACTACATAACACTTCAACATTATTTGGGCCTAGAGGAAGGCATTGGGAAGTAATAAGTAGATGATGGGTTGCTAGAGTGACAGAAGCTTAAACCCTAGTTTATGCGTTGCTTCGTAAGGGGCTGATTTGGATCCATATGTTTCATGCTATGGTTAGGTTTACCTTAATACTTTTGTTGTAGTTGCGGATGCTTGCAATAGAGGTTAATCATAAGTGGGATGTTTGTTCAAGTAAGAACAACACCCAAGCACTGGTCCACCCACATATCAAATTATCAAAGTACCAAACGCGAATCATATGAGTGTGATGAAAACTAGCTTGACGATATTCCCATGTGTCCTTGGGAGCATTTTTCCTATTACAAGAGTTTGTCCAGGCTTGTCCTTTGCTACAAAAAGGATTGGGCCACCTTGCTGCACTTTATTTACTTTTGTTATTTGTTGCTCGTTACCATTTATCTTATCACAAAACTATTTGTTACCACTTATTTCAGTACTTGCAGAGAATACCTTGCTGAAAACCGCTTATCATTTCCTTCTGCTCCTCGTTGGGTTCGACACTCTTACTTATCGAAAGGACTACGATAGATCCCCTATACTTGCGGGTCATCAAGACTCTTTTCTGGCACCGTTGCCGGGGAATGTAGCGCCTTTGGTAAGTGGAATTTGGTAAGGAAAATTTTATATAGTGTGCTGAAATTTTCTGTCACTTGTTACTATGGGAAGTGAATCTCTGAGGGGCTTGTTCGGGGTATCTTCACCCCGTCCAGTAAAGCAAAGAGTTGCTCCTCAACCTACTGAACCTATTGAAAATGAAATTCCTTTTGAATTTCCTTCGGGTATTATGGAAAAACTGCTGGCTAATACTTTTACACGAGATGGGACAAAGCATCCCGACGAGCATCTACACTATTTGGATGATATTTGTGGATTATTTAAGCTTGCAGGTATACCCGATGATGTTGTTGAGAAGAAGGCTTTCCCTTTATCTTTGAAGGGAGACGCATCGACATGGTATAGGCTATGTGATGATACGAGATCATGGAACTATAAAAGAGTGAAATTGGAATTTCATCAAAAGTATTACCCTATGCATCTTGTTCATCGTGATCGCAATTATATATATAATTTTTGGCCTCGCAAAGGAGAAAGCATCGCTCAAGCTTGGGGGAGGCTTAAATCCATGTTATATTCATGCCCCAATCATGAGCTCTCAAAATTGACAATTCTTCAGAATTTTTATGCTCGGCTCTCTGATAATAACAAAACCATGCTCGATACTTCTTGTGCTGGCTCTTTTATGATGAAGCCTATTGAATTCAGATGGAATTTATTGGATAGAATTAAACGAAACTCTGAAGATTGGGACCTCGACGAAGGTAAGGAGTCAGGTATGACACCTAAGTTTGATTGTGTTAAATCTTTTATGGATACCGATATTTTCCGTAAGTTTAGCACTAAATATGGACTTGACTCTGAGATAGTAGCTTCTTTTTGTGAATCCTTTGCTACTTATGTTGATCTCCCCAAGGAGAAGTGGTTTAAATATCATCCTCCCATAGAAGTAAAAGTAGCTGCACCTATTAAAGTTGAAGAAGAAACCATCACTTATAATGATTCTATTGTTCCTACCTCTTATGTTGAGAAACCACCTTTCCCTGCTAGAGTAAAGGATCATGCTAAAGCTTCGACTGTTGTTCGTAAAAGAAATACTAGAACTTATACACCTCCTGAGCAAGTCAAAGTAGAACCTAATATTGCTATTGTTAAAGATCTCTTGTCCGATAATATTGATGGGCATGTCATTGAATTCTCTGGTGAAACTGCTAGAATTGCTAAACCCTGTGATAGAGATAAACATAGACCCGTGGTAGGCGTGCCTATTATTTCTGTTAAAATAGGAGATCATCGTTATCATGGCTTATGTGATATGGGTTCTAGTGCTAGTGTTATACCCATTGACTTATATAAAGAAATTATGCATGATATCGCTGTTGGGGAACGTAGTAATTTCAAAAAATTTCCTACGCACACGCAAGATCATGGTGATGCATAGCAACGAGAGGGGAGAGTGTTGTCTACGCACCCTCGAGACCCAAGCGAAGCGATCACAACGTAGAGGAAGTAGTCGACGTTCTCCTCGCGATCCGACCGATCCGGCGCCGTTACTCGGCGCCCGAGTTCTTGACACACGACAGCTCGATGACGCCCTCGACTCGATCCAGCCGAGTGTCGAGGGAGAGTTTCACAAGACGACGGCGTGGGACGATCTTGATGTTTCACCGCGCAGGGCTTTGCCTAAGCAGCGACGGTATGACCGAGGTGGAATATGGTGGAGGGGGCACCAGACACGGCTAAGGAACGATCCGTAGATCAAACTTGTGTGTCTAGGGTGCCCCCTGCCCCGTATATAAAGGAGGAGGGGAGGCCGGCCGCCCTATAGGCGCGCTTAAGGAGGGGGAGTCCACCTCCTAGTTGGAGTAGGACTCCCTTTCCTAGTCCAACTAGGAAGGAGAAGGGGAAGGAAAGAGAGGGAGGGAGGGAAAGGGGGCGCGCCCCCTCCTTGTCCTATTCGGACTGGGGGCGCCACCTCTGGTGCGGCCCTCTCTCTCCCTCTTGGCCCACTAAGGCCCATACTTCCCGGGGGTTCGGTAACCCCTCCCACTCCGGTTTTCTCCGAAACTTCCGGAACCTTTCCGTGTCCGAATATAGCCGTCCAATATATCAATCTTTATGTCTCGACCATTCGAGACTCCTCGTCATGTCCGTGATCACATCCGGACTCGAACTTCTTCGGTACATCAAAATACATAAACTCATAATAACATCGCCGAAACCTTAAGCGTGCGGACCCTACGGTTCGAGAATAATGTAGACATGACCTAGAACTATTCTCGGTCAATAACCAATAGCGGACCTGGATGCCCATATTGGTTCCTACATATTCTACGAAGATCTTTGTCGGTCAGACCGCATAACAACATCGTTGTTCCTTTGTCATCGGTATGTTACTTGCCCGAGATTCGATCGTCGGTATCCAATACCTAGTTCAATCTCGTTACCGGCAAGTCTCTTTACTCGTTCCGTAATACATCATCTCATGACTAACTCATTAGTTGTAGTGCTTGCAAGGCTTTAGTGATGTGCATTACCGAGAGGGCCCAGAGATACCTCTCCGACAATCGGAGTGACAAAACCTAATCTCGAAATACGCCAACCCAACATTTGCCTTTGGAGACACCTGTAGTACTCCTTTATAATCACCCAGTTACGTTGTGACGTTTGGTAGCACCCAAAGTGTTCCTCTGGTAAACGGGAGTTGCATAATCTCATAGTTACAGGAACATGTATAAGTCATGGATAAAAGCAGTAGCAACATACTAAACGATCGTGTGCTAAGCTAATGGGATGGGTCATGTCAATCAGATCATTCTACTAATGATGTGACCTTGTTAATCAAATAACAACTCTTTGTTCATGGTCAGGAAACATAACCATCTTTGATTAACAAGCTAGTCTAGTAGAGGCATACTAGTGACATAATGTTTTGTCTATGCATTCACACATGTATCATGTTTCCGGTTAATACAATTCTAGCATGAATGATAAATATTTATCATGAAATAAGGAAATAAATAATAACTTTATTATTGCCTCTAGGGCATATTTCCTTCAGTCTCCCACTTGCACTAGAGTCAATAATCTAGATTACATAGTAATGATCCTAACACCCATGGAGTCTTGGTGCTGATCATGTTTTGCTCGTGGAAGAGGCTTAGTCAACGGGTTTGCAACATTCAGATCCGTATGTATCTTGCAAATCTCTATGTCTCCCACCTGGACTAAGTCCCGGATGGAATTGAAGCGTCTCTAGATGTGCTTGGTCCTCTTGTGAAATCTGGATTCCTTCGCTAAGGCAATTGCTCCAAGATTGTCACGAAGATTTTCATTGGACCCGATGCACTAGGTATGACACCTAGATCGGATATGAACTCCTTCATCCGCACTCCTTCATTAGCTGCTTCGAAGCTGCTATGTACTCCGCTTCACATGTAGATCCCGCCACGACGCTTTGTTTTGAACTGCACCAACCGACAGCTCCTCCGTTTAGTGTAAATACGATCCGGTCTGCGATTTAGAATCGTCCGGATCGGTGTCAAAGCTTGCATCAACGTAACCGTTTACGATGAGCTCTTTGTCACCTCCATATCGAGAAACATATCCTTAGTCCTTTTCGTATTTCGGGATGTTCTTGACCGCTGTCCAAATGATCCACTCTGGATTATTTTGGTACCTCCTGCTAGGCTTATAGCAAGGCACACATCAGGTCTGGTACACAACATTGCATACATGATAGAGCCTATGGCTGAAGCATAGGAACATCTTTCATTTCTCTCTATCTTCTGCAGTGGTCGGGCATTGAGTCTTACTCAACTTCACACCTTGTAACACGTGCAAGAACCCTTTCTTTGCTTGATCCATTTTGAACTTCTTCAAAATTTCGTCAAGGTATGTGCTTTGTGAAAGTCCAATTAAGCATCTTGATCTATCTCTATAGATCTTAATGCCCAATATGTAAGCAGCTTCACCGAGGTCTTTCATTGAAAAACTCTTATTCAAGTATCCCTTTATGCTATCCAGAATTCTATATCATTTCCGATCAGCAATATGTCCTCTACATATAATATCGAAATGCTACTGAGCTCCCACTCACTTTCTTGTAAATACAAAGCTTCTCCAAAAGTCTGTACAAACCCAAATGCTTTGATCACACTATCAAAGCGTTTATTCCAACTCCGAGATGCTTGCACCAGTCCATAGATGGATCGCTGGAGCTTACACACTTTGTTAGCTCCCTTTGGATCGATAAAACCTTCCGGTTGCATCATATACAACTCTTCTTCCAGAAATCCATTCAGGAATGCAGTCTTTACATCCATTTGCCAAATTTCATAGTCATAAAATGCGGCAATTGCTAACATGATTCGGACAGACTTAAGCATCGCTATGGGTGAGAAGGTCTCATCGTAGTCAATCCCTTGAACTTGCCGAAAACCTTTTGCGACAAGTCGAGCTTTGTAGACGATAATATTACCGTCCGTCGGTCTTCTTCTTGAAGATCCACTTGTTTTCTATTGCTTGCCTACCCTCGGGCAAATCAACCAAAGTCCATACTTTGTTTTCATACATGGATCCCATCTCGATTTCATGGCCTCAAGCCATTTTATGGAATCTGGGCTCACCATCGCTTCTTCATAGTTCGTAGGTTCATCATGATCTAGTAGCATGATTTCCGAACAGGATTACCGTACCACTCAGTGCGGATCTTACTCGTTGATCTACGAGGTTCAGAGTAACTTGATCTGAAGTTTCATGATCAACATCATCAACTTCCTCACTACTTGGTGTAGGTGTCTCAGAAACCGGTTTCTGCGACAAACTACTTTCAAGTAAGGGAGAAGGTACTATTACCTCATCAAGTTCTACTTTCCTCCCACTCACTTCTTTCGAGAGAAACTCCTTCTCTAGAAAGGATCCATTCTTAGCAACGAATGTCTTGCCTTCGGATCTGTGATAGAAGGTGTACCCAACTGTCTCCTTTGGGTATCCTATGAAGACACATTTCTCGATTTGGGTTCGAGCTTATCAGGTTGAAGCTTTTTCACATAAGCATCGCATCCCCAAACTTTAAGAAACGACAACTTTGGTTTCTTGCCAAACCACAGTTCATAAGGTGTCGTCTCAACGGATTTCGACGGTGTTCTATTCAGTGTGAATGCGGCCGTCTCTAGAGCATAACCCCAAAAGCGATAGCGGTAAATCTGTAAGAGACATCATAGATCGCACCATATCTAGTAAAGTGCGATTCGACGTTCGGACACACCATTACGCTGTGGTGTTCCGGGTGGCGTGAGTTCTTGAAACTATTCCGCATTGTTTCAAATGTAGACCAAACTCAGAACTCAAATATTCACCTCCACGATCAGATCGTAGAAATTTAATTTTCTTGTTACGATGATTTTCAACTTCACTCTGAAATTCTTTGAACTTTTCAAATGTTTCAGACTTATGTTTCATTAAGTAGATATACCCATATCTGCTTAAGTCATCTGTGAAGGTGAGAAAATAACGATATCCGCCACGAGCCTCAACATTCATCGGACCACATACATCTGTATGTATGATTTCCAACCAATTTGTTGCTCTCTCCATAGTACCGGAGAACGGTGTTCTAGTCATCTTGCCCATGAGGCACGGTTCGCAAGTGCCAAGTGATTCATAATCAAGTGACTCCAAAAGTCCATCAGTATGGAGTTTCTTCATGCGCTTTACACCGATATGACCTAAACGGCAGTGCCACAAATAAGTTGCACTATCATTATCAACTCTGCATCTTTTGGCTTCAACATTATGAATATGTGTATCACTACTATCGAGATTCATCAAAATAGACCACTCCTCAAGGGTGCATGACCATAAAAGATATTACTCATATAAATAGAACAACCATTATTCTCGATTTAAATGAATAACCGTCTCGCATTAAACAAGATCCAGATATAATGTTCATGCTCAACGCAGCACCAAATAACAATTATTTAGGTCTAAAACTAATCCCGAAGGTAGATGTAGAGGTAGCGTGCCGACCGCGATCACATCGACTTTGGAACCATTTCCCACGCGCATCGTCACCTCGTCCTTTGCCGGTGTTCGCAATCCGTAGTCCTCTGCTTTGAGTTGCAAATATTAGCAATGTAACCGATATCAAATACCAGTGCTCTGCGACCTCTAGTAAGGTACACATCAATAACATGTATATCACATATACCTTTGTTCACCTTGCCATCCTTCTTATCCGCCAAATACTTGGGGCAGTTCCGCTTCCAGTGACCAGTCTGCTTGCAGTAGAAGCACTCAGTTTCAGGCTTAGGTCCAGACTTGGGTTTCTTCTCCTGAGCAGCAACTTGCTTGCTGTTCTTCTTGAAGTTCCCCTTCTTCTTCCCTTTGCCTTTCTTCTTGAAACTAGTGGTCTTATTGACCATCAACACTTGATGCTCCGGGCATTCTGTTGGAATATTAACTTCAACTCCTGGAACATCTCATATGCTCCATGACGTTCAAAACGTCGTTGAAGTCCCGGTTCTAAGCCGTAAAGCATGGCACACTGAACTATAGAGTAGTCATCAGCTTTGCTCTGCCAGACGTTCACAACATCTGGTGTTGCTCCAGCAGGTTCGGCACCTAGCGGTGCATCTAGGACGTAACTCTTACGTGCAGCAATGAGGATGATCCTCGTTACGGACCCGATCCGTGTAATTGCTACCATCATCTTTCAACTTTGCTTTCTCAAGGAACGCATTAAAATTCAACGGAACAACAAGACGAGCCATCTATCTACAATCAAACATAAACAAGCAAGATACTATCAGTACTAAGTTCATGATAAATTTAAGTTCAATTAATCATATTACTTAAGAACTCCCACTTAGAAAGACATCTCTAGTCATCTAAGTGATCACGTGATCCAAATCAACTAAACCATAACCGATCATCACGTGAAATGGAGTAGTTTTCAATGGTGAACATCTTATGTTAATCATATCTACTATATGATTCATGCTCGACCTTTCGGTCTCCGTGTTCCGAGGCCATATCTGCATATGCTAGGCTCGTCAAGTATAACTCGAGTATTCTGCGTGTGCAAAACTGGCTTGCACCCGTTGTAGATGGACGAGAGCTTATCACACCCGATCATCACGTGGTGTGCAGGCACGACGAACTTTGGCAACGGTGCATACCGGGAGAACACTTCTTGATAATTTAGTGAGAGATCATCTTATAATGCTACCGTCAATCAAAGCAAGATAAGATGCATAAAGGATAAACATCACATGCAAATCAATATAAGTGATATGATATGGTCATCATCATCTTGTGCTTCGTGATCTTCATCTCCGCAGCACCACCATGATCACCATCGTCACCAGCGCGACACCTTGATCTCCATCGTAGCATCGTTGTCGTCTCGCCAATCTTATGCTTCTACGACTATCGCTACCGCTTAGTGATAAAGTAAAGCATTACAGTATGCGTTGCATTGCATACAATAAAGCGACAACCATATGGCTCCAGCCATTGCCGATAACCGGTTACAAAACATGATCATCTCATACAATAAAATATAGCATCACGTCTTGACCATATCACATCACAACATGCCCTGCAAAAACAAGTTAAACGTCCTCTACTTTGTTGTTGCAAATTTTACGTGGCTGCTACGGGCTTAAGCAAGAACTAGTCTCACCACGCATCAAAACCACAACGATACTTCGTCAAATAGACTCGTTTAACCTTCTCAAGGACCGGCGTAGCCACACTCAGTTCAACTAAAGTGAGAGAGACAGCACCCACCGGTCACCTTTAAGCAACGAGTGCTCATAGCGGTGAAACCAGTCTCGCGTAAGCGTACGCGTAATGTCGGTCCGGGCCGCTTCATCTCACAATACCGCTGAACCAAAGTATGACATGCTGGTAGGTAGTATGACTTGTATCGCCCACAACTCACTTGTGTTCTACTCGTGCAAAACATCAAACCATAAAAACCTAGGCTCGGATGCCACTGTTGGGGAACGTAGTAATTTCAAAAATTTTCCTACGCACACGCAAGATCATGGTGATGCATAGCAACGAGAGGGAGAGTGTTGTCTTACGTACCCTCATAGACCGAAGCGGAAGCGATCACAACGTAGAGGAAGTAGTCAGACGTTCTCCTCGCGATCCGACCGATCCCGGCGCCGTTACTCCGGCGCCCCCGAGTTCTTGACACACGTACATCTCGATGACGTCCCTCGTACTCCGATCCAGCCGAGTGTCGAGGGAGAGTTTCGTCAGCACGACGGTGTGGTGACGATCTTGATGTTTCACCGGCGCAGGGCTTCGCCTAAGCTTCGCGACGGTATGACCGAGGTGGAATATGGTGGAGGGGGGCACCGCACATGGCTAAGGAACGATCCGTAGATCAAACTTGTGTGTCCTAGGGTGCCCCCTGCCCCCGTATATAAAGGAGGGAGGGGGGAGGCCGGCCGGCCCTATAGGCGCGCCAAGGAGGGGGGAGTCCACCTCCTAGTTGGAGTAGGACTCCCCTTTCCTAGTCCAACTAGGAAGGGAGAAGGGGGAAGGAAAGAGAGGAGAGGAGAGGAAGGGGGGCGCCCCCTCCTTGTCCTATTCGGACTCCCACGGGGCGCCACCTCTGGTGCGGCCCTCTCTCTCCCTCTTGGCCCACTAAGGCCCATACTTCCCGGGGGTTCGGTAACCCTCCGGCACTCCGTTTTCTCCGAAACTTCCGGAACCTTTCCGGTGTCCGAATATAGCCGTCCAATATATCAATCTTTATGTCTCGACCATTCCGAGACTCCTCGTCATGTCCGTGATCACATCCGGGACTCCGAACTTCTTCGGTACATCAAAATACATAAACTCATAATAACTGTCATCGAAACCTTAAGCGTGCGGACCCTACGGTTCGAGAATAATGTAGACATGACCTAGAACTATTCTCGGTCAATAACCAATAGCGGACCTGGATGCCCATATTGGTTCCTACATATTCTACGAAGATCTTTGTCGGTCGAGACCGCATAACAACATACGTTGTTCCTTTGTCATCGGTATGTTACTTGCCCGAGATTCGATCGTCGGTATCCAATACCTAGTTCAATCTCGTTACCGGCAAGTCTCTTTACTCGTTCCGTAATACATCATCTCACGACTAACTCATTAGTTGTAGTGCTTGCAAGGCTTTAGTGATGTGCATTACCGAGAGGGCCCAGAGATACCTCTCCGACAATCGGAGTGACAAAACCTAATCTCGAAATACGCCAACCCAACATTTGCCTTTGGAGACACCTGTAGTACTCCTTTATAATCACCCAGTTACGTTGTGACGTTTGGTAGCACCCAAAGTGTTCCTCTGGTAAATGGGAGTTGCATAATCTCATAGTTACAGGAACATGTATAAGTCATGGATAAAAGCAGTAGCAACATACTAAACGATCGTGTGCTAAGCTAATGGGATGGGTCATGTCAATCAGATCATTCTACTAATGATGTGACCTTGTTAATCAAATAACAACTCTTTGTTCATGGTCAGGAAACATAACCATCTTTGATTAACAAGCTAGTCTAGTAGAGGCATACTAGTGACATAATGTTTTGTCTATGCATTCACACATGTATCATGTTTCCGGTTAATACAATTCTAGCATGAATGATAAATATTTATCATGAAATAAGGAAATAAATAATAACTTTATTATTGCCTCTAGGGCATATTTCCTTCAATCGCACCTGCTGAGTTAGAAGATATTGATGTTACAATTAAACTTGCCAATAGAGATACTATATCTGCAATGGGAATTGTTAGAGATGTTGAAGTCTTGTGTGGGAAAACCAAATATCCCGCTGATTTTCTTGTTCTTGGTTCTCCACAAGATAGCTTTTGTCCCATTATATTTGGTAGACCCTTCTTGAATACTGTTAATGCTAAGATAGACTGCGAAAAGTATGTTGTTACTATTGGCTTGGATGATATGGTTCATGAGTTTAATTTCTCTAAATTTAGTAAACAACATCGTGAGGAAGAATTGCCTAGTAAGGATGAAATTATTGGTCTTGCTTCTATTGCTGTACCTCCTAGTGATCCTTTAGAACACTATTTGCTAGACCATGAAAATGAGATGTACATGAATGAAAGAAGGGAAATAGATGAAGTATTCTTTAAACAGAAACCTATTCTGAAACACAATTTGCCTGTTAAAATTTTAGGGGATCCTCCTCCACCCAAGGGTGATCCCGTGTTTGAGCTTAAACCATTGCATGATAATCTTAAGTATGCTTATCTTGATGAAAAGAAAATTTATCCTGTTATTATTAGTGCTAACCTTTCAGAGCATGAAGAGGAAAGATTATTGAAAACTCTAAAAAAGCACCGTGCTGCTATTGGATATACTCTGGATGATCTTAAGGGCATCAATCCCACTCTATGTCAACATAAAATAAATTTGGAAGCTGATGCCAAACCAGTTTGTGATCCTCAACGACGTTTGAATCCTAAAATGAAAGAAGTGGTAAGAAAGGAAATACTCAAGCTTCTGGAGGCAGGTATAATTTACCCCGTTGCTGATAGTCAGTGGGTAAGTCCTGTCCATTGTGTCCCTAAGAAGGGAGGTATTACTGTTGTCCCTAATGATAAAGATGAATTGATCCCGCAAAGAATTATCACAGGTTATAGGATGGTAATTGATTTCCGCAAATTAAATAAAGCTACTAAGAAAGATCATTACCCCTTACCTTTTATTGATCAAATGCTAGAAAGATTATGCAAACATACACATTATTGCTTTCTAGATGGTTATTCTGGTTTCTCTCAAATACCTGTGATGGCTAAAGATCAATCAAAGACTACTTTTACATGCCCTTTTGGTACTTTTGCTTATAGACGTATGCCTTTTGGTTTATGTAATGCACCTGCTACCTTTCAAAGATGCATGATGGCTATATTCTCTGATTTTTGTGAAAAGATTTGTGAGGTTTTCATGGACGACTTTTCCGTCTATGGTTCCTCTTGTGATGATTGCTTGAGCAATCTTGATCGAGTTTTGCAGAGATGTGAAGAAACTAATCTTGTCTTGAATTGGGAAAAGTGCCACTTTATGGTTAATGAAGGTATTGTCTTGGGGCACAAAGTTTCTGAAAGAGGTATTGAAGTTGATAAAGCCAAGGTTGACGCTATTGAAAAGATGCCATGTCCCAAGGACATCAAAGGTATAAGAAGTTTCCTTGGTCACGCCGGATTTTATATGAGGTTCATTAAGGACTTCTCGAAAATTTCGCGGCCTCAGACTAATTTATTACAAAGAGATGTACCATTTGTCTTTGATGATGATTGTGTAGAAGCATTTGAAATACTTAAGAAAGCATTAGTCTCTGCACCTATTGTTCAGCCACCTGATTGGAATTTACCCATTGAAATTATGTGTGATGCTAGTGATTATGCTGTAGGTGCTGTTCTAGGGCAAAGAGTTGATAAGAAATTAAATGTTATCCATTTTGCTAGTAAGACTCTAGACAATTCTCAAAGAATTTATGCTACTACCGAAAAGGAACTTTTAGCGGTTGTATTTGCTTGTGATAAATTCAGACCCTATATTGTTGATTCTAGAGTAACTATTCATACAGATCATGCTGCTATTAAATATCTTATGGAAAAGAAAGATGCTAAACCTAGACTCATTAGATGGGTTCTCTTGCTCCAAAAATTTGATTTACATATTGTTGATAGAAAAGGAGCTGAGAACCCCATTGCAGACAACTTGTCTAGGCTAGAGAATGTTCTTGATGACCCACTACCTATTGATGACAGCTGTCCTGATGAACAATTAAATGTCATAAGTACTTCTCGTAGCACTCCGTGGTATGCTGATTATGCTAATTATATTGTTGCTAAATTTATACCGCCTAGCTTCACATACCAACAAAAGAAAAAGTTTTTCTATGACTTGCGACATTACTTTTGGGATGACCCACATCTTTATAAAGAAGGAGTAGATGGTGTTATTAGACGTTGTGTACCTGAGCATGAACAGGAACAGATCCTACGCAAGTGTCACTCCGAAGCCTATGGAGGACACCACGCTGGAGATAGAAATGCACATAAGGTATTGCAATCCGGTTTTTATTGGCCTACTCTCTTCAAGGATGCCCGTAAGTTTGTTTTATCTTGCGATGAATGTCAAAGAATTGGTAATATCAGTGAGCGCCAAGAAATGCGTATGAATTATTCACTTGTTATTGAGCCATTTGATGTTTGGGGCTTTGATTATATGGGACCTTTTCCTGCCTCTAATGGTTACACTCATATTCTAGTTGCTCTTGATTACGTTACTAAGTGGGTAGAAGCTATTCCAACTAGTAGTGCTGATCATAACACTTCTATTAAAATGCTTAAGGAAGTTATTTTTCCGAGGTTTGGAGTCCCTAGATACTTGACGGTGATGGTGGTTCACACTTTATTCATGGTGCTTTCGTAAGATGCTTGCTAAATACGATGTTAATCATAGAATTGCATCTCCTTATCACCCGATCTAGTGGTCGTAGAGTTGAGCAATAGAGAGCTCAAATTAATTTTGCAAAAGACTGTCAATAGGTCTAGAAAGAATTGGTCCAAAAAACTGAATGATGCATTATGGGCCTATAGAACTGCGTACAAAAATCCTATGGGTATGTCTCCGTATAAAATGGTTTATGGAAAAGCATGTCATTTACCTCTTGAATTAGAACATAAGGCATATTGGGCTATCAAAGAGCTCAATTATGACTTCAAACTTGCCGGTGAGAAGAGGTTGTTTGATATTAGCTCACTTGATGAATGGAGAACCCAAGCTTATGAAAATGCCAAGCTGTTTAAAGAAAAAGTTAAAAGGTGGCATGATAAAAGGATACAAAAGCGTGAGTTTAATGTAGGTGATTATGTATTACTATACAACTCTCATTTAAGATTTTTTGCAGGGAAACTTCTCTCCAAATGGGAAGGTCCTTACGTTATCGAGGAGGTCTATCGTTCCGGTGCCATAAAAATCAACAACTTCGCAGGCACAAATCCAAAGGTGGTAAACGATCAAAGAATCAAACATTATATCTCAGGTAATCCCATAAATGTTGAAACCAATATTATTGAAACCGTAACCCCGGAGGAATACATAAGGGACACTTTGCAGAACGTTCCAGACTCCAAAAAGGAATAGGTATGTGGTACGGTAAGTAAACCGACCCCAAAACAATTTTTAAAGCAATATTTCTCCGTTTTGGAATATTTAGAAAAATAGAAAAACAAATAGCAGTCCGGGGAGGACACGAGGCCTCCACGAGGGTGGAGGGCGCGCCCTACCCCCTGGGCGCGCCCCCTACCTCGTGAGCACCTCGTGTGCCCTCCGGACTCCGTTTTATTGCACGATACGTATTTTGGTCGATAACAATTCATTATATATTCTCCCGAAGGTTTTGACGACCGTATCACGCAAATATCCTCTATTTTCGTTTCGATCTGTTTTCGTTGCAGATTTGAGGATTCCGGAGACTCGATCATCCTTTTATGAGGGTGAGCCTGTGCCATGGAGGGTGGACGACAAGCTTCCATCATCAACAACACCTCCACCACCAACAACAAAGAAGGAGATATAATCACATGGGTATGGGCACTCCCCTTGGTAACTGCCAAGCTTGGGGGAGGTGCCCCGGTATCGTATCACCATCACAACTCCTATCTTTACCGTTTTTCTTAGTTCGATCCTATTAGTAGTATATTGATTTAGTAGAATAAAGTCATGGCACGATCTAGTTTTGAGTTTTGCTTTATGATCCCTCTATGCAATCGAGTCCGTGAGCTATATATAATAAAGATTAGTGTTGAGTCAAGGGCTTGATTACTTTGCCATGATCTTGGGTGAATAAAGAAAAGAATAAAAAGAATCAAGAGTTCATATTGATCTTATTAAAAAGTAATGACTTCACATAGAAAGAGTATGATGATTTAAAGTTGTTGGGAGTTGGCAAATATAGCTTTGGTCATCGTTGCAATTAATAGGAAGTAATAAGGAAAGAGAGGTTTCACATATAGATATATTATCATTGACATCTTTTATGATTGGGAGCACTCATTAAAATATGACATGCTAAAGAGTTGATGTTGGACAAGGAAGAAAGCATAATGAGTTATGTTTTCTTACATCTGAGATAAAGTATGTTGTCATGGTTCCTCTAACGTGTTGATTTTGCCTTTCCCCCTCATGCAACCAATCTTCAGCACTAAGTAGAAATACTACTTGTGCTTCCAAATACCCTTAAACCAGTTTTGCCATGAGAGTCCACCATATCTACCTATGGATTGAGTAAGATCCTTCAAGTAAGTTGTCATCGGTGCAAGCAATAAAAATTGCACTTTAAATATGCATGATTTATTAGTGCGGAGAAAATAAACTTTGCACGAACTTGTTGTGGACGCAATAAAAGCGAAGGACTGTATAATAAAGGTTCACATACAAGGGGCAATGTAAAGTGACGTTCTTTTGCATTAAGATTTTGTGCATCAACCCTAAACGCGCATGACAACCTCTGCTTCCATCTGCGAAGGGCCTATCTTTTATTATCATCCTCTACTTTATGCAAGAGTCACGGTGATCTTCACCTTTCCTTTTTCATTTTATCCTTTGGCAAGCTCAGCATGTTGGAAAGAACATGATATATATATCTAATTGGATGTGGGGGAGCGTGAATTATTATTGTTGACATTACCCTTGAGGTAAAAGGTTGTGGGGCAAAAAACTATAAGCCCCTATCTTTCTCTGTGTCCGATTAAAACTCCGTAACCACAAGTATCGCGTGAGTGTTAGCAATTATGAAGGACTAAGTGATAGTTGAGTATGTGGGCTTGCTTTTAAGCTCTGACATAGACTCTTTCCGATGTTATGATAAATTGCAATTGCTTCAATGACTGAGATTGTAATTGTTGGTGCCCAATAAGGTTTCTGATTCATACTTTGGCTTTGTGAAAAGATCATCACTTGAACATAAGTAATCTTATGACAAATCTATATATGTTGCTGTTATGAAAATAATCATGATGCCTTCATGTCCGTATTTTATTTTTATCGACGCCTCTACTTCTAAACATGACGACATATTTATTGTTATCGGCTTTTTGCTTAAGGACAAGCGAGGTTTAAGCTTGGGGGAGTTGATACGTACATTTTGCATCATGCTTTTATATCGATATTTATTGCATTATGGGCTGTTATTTCACGATATGTCACAATACTTATGGCTATTCTCTCTTATTTTACAAGGTTTACCATGAAGAGGGGAATGCCTTGGCAATGGAATTCAGGGCCGAAAAGGAGCAAATATTGGAGACCTATTCGCGCAACTCCAAAAGTCCTGAAACTCCACGAAATATCTTAAAATAAATAAAGAAAAATCGTCGCCAAAGATGAAGGCCAGGGGGCCCACACCCTGCTCACGAGGGTGGGGGCGCCCCTCCGGGGGCGCCCCCCTACCTCGTGGGCCCCCTGGTGGCTCTCCGACGCCCATCTTCTCCTATATGAAGTCTTTCGATGAGAAAAAAAATAGAAGGCAACCTTTTGGGACGAGACTCCGCCGCCACGAGGCGGAACCTTGGAATCTAGGGCTCCGGCAGAGCTGTTCTGCCGGGGACACTTCCCTCCGGGAGGGGGAAATCATCACCATCGTCATCACCAACGCTCCTCTCATCGGGAGAGGGCAACTCCATCAACGTCTTCACCAGCACCATCTCATCTCCAAACCCTAGTTCATCTCTTGTATCCAATTCTTGTCTCCAAGTCCGGGATTGGTGCTAGTAGGTTGCTAGTAGTGTTGATTACTCCCTGTAGTTGATGCTAGTTGGTTTATTTGGTGGAAGATCATATGTTCAGATCCTTTATGCACATTATTACCCCTCTGATTATGAACATGGATATGCTTTGTGAGTAGTTACGTTTGTTCCTGAGGACAAGGGAGAAGTCTTGCTAGTAGTAGTCATGTGAATTTGGTATTCGTTCAATATTTTGATAAGATGTATGTTGTCTAACCTCTAGTGGTGTTATGTGAATGTCGACTACATAACACTTCACCATTATTTGGGCCTAGAGGAAGGCATTGGGAAGTAATAAGTAGATGATGGGTTGCTAGAGTGACAGAAGCTTAAACCCTAGTTTATGCGTTGCTTCGTAAGGGGCTGATTTGGATCCATATGTTTCATGCTATGGTTAGGTTTACCTTAATACTTTTGTTGTAGTTGCGGATGCTTGCAATAGAGGTTAATCATAAGTGGGATGTTTGTTCAAGTAAGAACAACACCCAAGCACCAGTCCACCCACATATCAAATTATCAAAGTACCGAACGTGAATCATATGAGCGTGATGAAAACTAGCTTGACGATATTCCCATGTGTCCTCGGGAGCGCTTTTCCTATTATAAGAGTTTGTCCAGGCTTGTCCTTTGCTACAAAAAGGATTGGGCCACCTTGCTGCACTTTATTTACTTTTGTTATTTGTTGCTTGTTACCATTTATCTTATCACAAAACTATCTGTTACCACTTATTTCAGTACTTGCAGAGAATACCTTGCTGAAAACCGCTTATCATTTCCTTCTGCTCCTCGTTGGGTTCGACACTCTTACTTATCGAAAGGACTATGATAGATCCCCTATACTTGTGGGTCATCAACTGGGCATCCCGGTTACCGGCCCTTTCTCGTAAATGAGGAGCGAAGTCCACTCCTCTTGAGAATAACACACCTAGCATGGAAGATATAGGCAACCCTAGTTGAAACATGAGCTGCTCGAGCATACAAAACAGAATTTCATTTGAAGGTTTGGAGTTTGGCACATACAAATTTACTTGGAACGGCAGGTAAATACCGCATATAGGTAGGTATAGTGGACTCATATGGAACAACTTTGGGGTTTAAGGAGTTTGGATGCACAAGCAGTATTCCCGCTTAGTGCGGTGAAGGCTAGCAAAAGGCGGGAAGCGACCAAGCGAGAGAGCGACAACGATCGTAAACATGCATTAAAATTAATTTACACCAGTACAAGCATGAGTAGGATATAATCTACCATGAACATAAATATCATGAAGGCTATGTTGATTTGCTTCAACTACATGCGTGAACATGTGCCAAGTCGAGTCACTTAATACATTCAAAGGAGGATACCATCCCATCATAACACATCATAATCATTCTAATAGCATGTTGGCTCGCAAGGTAAACCATTATAACTCATAGCTAATCAAGCATGGCACAAGCAACTATAATCTCTAAATGTCATTGCAAATATGTTTACTTCATAATAGCTGACTCAGGAACGATGAATCATCATATTTACAAAAACAAAAGAGGCCGAGTTCATACCATCTTTTCTCATCCCAATAAGTCCATCATATATCATCATTATTACCTTTCACTTGCACGACCGAACGATGTGTATAATAATAAGAGTGCACGTGCATTGGACTAAGCTGGAATCTGCAAGCATTCAACTCAAGAGAGAAGACAAGTAATATGGGCTCTAAATTAAATAAACAATCATGCATATAAGAGCCACTAAGCATTTTCAATATGGTCTTCTCGACCCCCAAAAGAAAGAAAATAAAATAAAACTATTTACACGGGAAAGCTCCAACAAGTAAAAGAAGAACAAGAATTCTTTTTGGGTTTTCATTTTAATTTCTATACAGGCAAGGAAATTAAACTAGCTATTTTTTTTTGGTTTTTCTTAAAGTTTATCAAACACACAAGAAGAAAACTAGAAAAAGAAATTTAAACTAGCATGGATAATACAATGAAAGAGTGTGAGCACCGACGACTAGTGTGTGAACATGAATGTAAAGTCGGCGAGAAATACGTACTCCCCCAAGCTTAGGCTTTTGGCCTAAGTTGGTTTAATACCAATGACCGCCTGGCTGATATCCATAAGAGTAGCTGGGGTAGTACTGAGATGAAGAGGTGACCGCCTCCTGAGCAGCAGTGTGTTGGCGAGCTGCCTCCATTCCCCTCTCATATTCAATTGCTTCTTCCCTGGTGACAACATATCTTCCTTTTGTCTGATAATCAAAAAGGTAGGGAGCAGGAAGAGTAACAGGGACGACGTTGCGTCTGTTATAGGTTAGTCGATGATGGAGGAATTGTTCATTCCTCTCAAGAAAATGATGATCAAACATAGCTTCTTTATCCAAATAAACAGGAGGTACAATCATATCCCCCTCTCGTGGAGCTATATTAAGAAAAATAGCCACACGGGTTGCATAATTCCTCCAAAGAAATCTCCCCTTCTACTATTATTATGCAACCTACGTGCAACTATTGCCCCCAAGTTATAACCTCTATAACCTGACACAACACTCTTGAGGACACAAAGATCAGGGGCACACATGTGACATACTTCGTCCTTACCGTTAATGCATCTACCAATAAAGAGAGCAAAGTAATGTATAGCAGGAAAATGAATGCTCCCTATGGTAGCTTGTGTTACGTCCCTAGATTCTCCCACAATAATACTAGCAAGAAAATCTCTAACTTCAGATTTGGGAGGATCATTAATATTACCCCACTGCGGGAGTTTGCAAGCAGTTGTGAAATCCTCTAAATCCATGGTATAAGATGTATCATAAATATCAAACATAACACTAGGAGAATTACGCGAAGAAATATATTCGAACCTCCGCACAAAGGAATCAGTCAATTGATAATATTGAGGACACTTATCTTGTAAGAAGTCCTCCAGCTCGGCATTACGCACATACGCGTCAAATTCCCCCTTGAAGCCTGCTTCGACCATAAAATCATCGGATGGCCACTCGCAAGCCCGTACATTTGCGTCCCTTGGCAAATTAACATCTTGTTCACGTATAGCAATCCTTGGCCCTTTCTTTGCCGAGGAACCACCTTGGTACATTCTTCTAAGCATATTTCTTTTTCTGAAAATTTCTGAAATTTTAGTGACTTCAAAATAAAAGTGAATAAAACTAAACAAGATTGATAGCAACTGCTCCTACAAGTGCCTAGAGCCTATATCATGCATTGGAATTGCTTGGGACCTCAAAATTTTAACATGCAAGCTCAAGAACATGGTCACCTATGCAGCACAAATTTGCAATGAATAAAGCACTAGAACAAAAACTAATTGGACCAATGGAGGAGTCACATACCAAGCAACAATCTCCCAAAGCAGTTTTATGAATGGAGCTTTGAGCTAAGAGATCGAAAATCGCAGCAAAACGAGCTAGAACTCGGGCTTGAGCTGGATGGGGATTTTTTTGGGTAGAAGATGAAGTGTGTGGGTGCTGGCATAAGTGGAGGGGAGCCACCAGGGGGCCACGAGACAGGGGGCGCGCCCTACAAGGGGGGCACCGTCCTCTCTTGTGGCCTATGTGCTTGCCCCTCCTGCAGTGTTTCAGTGCCTAAAATCCTCAAATATTCCAGAAAAAATCATACTAAATTTGCAGGGCGTTTGGAGCACTTTTATTTTCGGGCTATTTTTTAATGCACGGATAATTCAGAAAACAGACGGATAATGCTATTTTTGCTTTATTTATTCTAAATAACAAAAAGTAAAAAGAGGGTACAGAAGGTTGTGCCTTCTAGTTTCATCCATCTCGTGATCATCAAAATGAACCCACTAACAAGGTTGATCAAGTCTTGTTAACAAACTCATTCGAATAACACGAACCGGAGAAATTTGAATAACACTAAGTTACCTCAACGGGATATGAAAATCCCCAACAATAAGAATATCATACTTTTTCTTGACAGTAGGGAGAGGAAATTCAAAACCTCCAAAAATGATAGTTGGAACTTTTTCAATAGAATTGATGCTATGAACTTGAGATTGTTTCCTCGGAAAATGTATCGTATGCTCAGTACCATTAACATGAAAAGTGACATTGCCTTTGTTGCAATCAATAACAGCCTCTGCAGTATTAAGAAAAGGTCTACCAAGGATAATAGACATACTATCGTCCTCAGGAATATCAAGAATAACAAAGTCCGTTAAGATAGTGACATTTGCAACCACAACAGGCACATCCTCACAAATACCGACAGGTATAGCAGTGGATTTATCAACCATTTGCAAAGATATTTCAGTAGGTTCCAACTTATTCAATTCAAGTCTACGATATAAAGAGAAAGACGTAACACTAACACCAGCTCCAAGATCACATAAAGCAGTTCTAACATAATTTCTTTTAATAGAGCATGGTATAGTTGGTACACCCAGATCTCCAAGTTTCTTTGGTATTCCACCCTGAGGGTCCTGGACTAGGGGGTGTCCGGACAGCCGGACTATCATCGTCCGCCGGACTCCAAGACTACGAAGATACAAGATTGAAGACTCCGTCCCGTGTCCGGATGGGACTTTCCTTGGCGTGGAAGGCAAGCTTGGCGATACGGATATGTAGATCTCCTACCATTGTAACCGACTCTGTGTAACCCTAGCCTTCTTCGGTGTCTATATAAACCGGAGGACTTTAGTCCGTAGGACATAACCTCCATTACAACATTCATACCATAGGCTAGCTTTTAGGGTTTAGCCTCCTTGATCTCGTGGTAGATCTACTCTTGTACTACCCATATCATCAATATTAATCAAGCAGGACGTAGGGTTTTACCTCCATCAAGAGGGCCCAAACCTGGGTAAAACATCGTGTCCCTCGTCTCCTGTTACCATCTGCCTAGACGCACAGTTCGGGACCCGCTACCCGAGATCCGCCGGTTTTGACACCGACATTGGTGCTTTCATTGAGAGTTCCTCTGTGCCGTCACCAATAGGCTCGATGACTTCTCCAATCAACAACGCCGTCCAGGGTGAGACTTTTCTCCCCGGACAGATCTTCGTATTCGGCGGCTTCGCACTGCGGGCCAACTCACTTGGCCATCTGGAGCAGATCGAAAGCTACGCCCCTGGCCATCAGGTCAGATTCGGAAGCCTAAACTTCACGGCCGACATCCGCGGGGACTTGATCCTCGAGGGACTCGAGCCTCAGCCGAGCGTGCCGCGTTGTCACGATGGGCATGATTTAGCTCTGCCGCCGGATAGTGCCTTGGTGGCCGCACACGAATCCGCTCCGGCCCTCAGTCTGGAGCCGATCGCCCAGATCGAGGACCGGTGGCTGGACACTGCCTCGAGGGCTGCACCCTCCACGGCGATGGAGCCGCACACTAACCTTGTCCCTTACAAAGCTCGTGACTCCGAGGCGTCGGGCTCCTTGCCGGACTCCGAACCTCCTGCGCCCCTGCCAATCGAATCTGATTGGGCGCCGATCATGGAGTTCACGGCCGCGGACATCTTCCAACACTCGCCCTTTGGTGACATCCTAAATTCACTAAAGCATCTCTCGCTATCCGGAGAGTCCTGGCCGGATTATGGCCAGGATGGTTGGGATCTGACGACGCAGCGAAATTGAGCCCACCCACCACCCACTTTGTAGCCACCGATTCGGCGATCTAACTGACATGCTAGACTACGACTCTGAAGACATCGACGGTATGGACGACGATGCCGGAGTCGAATAGGAACCAGCGCCTACAGGGCACTGGAAGACCACCTCGTCATATGACATATACATGGTGGACACCCCAAAAGATGGGGACGACGAAGAAGCAGCGGAGGCAGATTCCTTAAAGAAACAGCCCAAGCGCCGGCGTCAGCGGCGCCGCTCTAAATCCCGCCACAGCAAGAATGGAGATTCCGGCACAGGAGATAATAACACTCCAGATAGTGCCGAAGACAATCCCCTCCAGCAAGATTCGGCGCACTAGGACGCAGAACCAAGCCCTCGCGTGAGAGCGGCAGACGAAGAGGTCGAGGATGATAATTACATGCCTCCCTCCGAAGACGAAGCAAGCCTCGGCGAGTTATTGAATTTGTCGTGCCTAAGGATCCCGTCGAACAAGAGCGTTTTAAACGCAGGCTTATTGCCACGGCAAATAGCCTAAAGAAAAAGCAGCAGCAGCTTCAGGCTGATCAGGACCTGCTGGCCGACAGATGGACTGAGGTCCTCGCGGCCGAAGAGTATGAACTCGAATGTCCCTCGAAAAGTTACCCAAAACGCAAGTTGCTCCCCCGATTAGAGGAAGAAGCATACATACCTTCATCACCAGCGCACGATACGGCCGACCGACCACCCTGTGGTCGCGACAGAGAGGCATCTAGGCCCTCCACCAAGACCGTACCCCGGCATCGCTCCAAAAGTACGAAGCCAAGAGGGAACGCGCCGGACTTGCGAGACATGTTGGAGGACAAAGCAAGGCAATCTAGATCCATCTACGGATCACGGGGGCGCCCCACGACCCACGACGAATACCGTCGCACCGGATACAACAACTCCGGCCAGGCCGAATACAGCAGACAATGCTCACTCGACCTACGTCGTGACATTGCTCAATATAGAGGCGCCGCACACCCGCTATGCTTCACTGACGAAGTAATGGATCATCAAATCCCTGAAGGGTTTAAACCCGTAAACATTGAATCCTACGATGGCACAACAGACCCCGCGGTTTGGATTGAAGATTATCTCCTTCACATCCATATGGCCCGCGGTGATGATCTCCACGCCATCAAATACCTCCCACTCAAGCTTAAAGGACCAGCTCGGCATTGGCTCAATAGCTTGCCCGCAGAGTCAATTGGGTGTTGGGAAGACCTGGAAGCCGCATTCCTTGACAACTTCCAGGGCACATATGTGCGGCCACCAGACGCCGATGACCTAAGCCACATAATTCAGCAGCCAGACGAATCGGCCAGACAGTTCTGGACACGGTTCTTGACAAAGAAAAACCAAATCGTCGACTGTCCGGATGCAGAGGCCCTCGCAGCCTTCAAACATAACATCCGCGACGAGTGGCTAGCCCGGCACCTGGGACAGGAAAAGCCAAAATCCATGGCAGCCCTCACATCATTAATGACCCGCTTTTGCGTGGGAGAGGATAGCTGGCTAGCCCGCAGCAACAACCTCAGTAAAAATTCTGGCAGTCCGGATACTAAGGACCACAATGGCAGGTCGCGTCGAAGCAAAACTAAACGCCGCATTAACGGCGACGACAAGGAGGATATGGCACTCAATGCCGGATTCCGAGGCTCTAAACCCGGCCAGCGGAAGAAGTCATTCAAAAGAACAACTTCGGGTCCGTCCAATTTGGACAGGATACTCGACCGCTTATGCCAGATACATGGCACCCCCGAAAAGCTAGCTAATCACACCAACAGAGACTGTTGGGTATTCAAGCAGGCAGGCAAGTTAATTGCCGAAAACAATGACAAGGGGCTGCATAGCGACGACGAGGAAGAGACCCGGCCGCCGAACAGTAGAGGACAGAAGGGTTTCCCCCCACAAGTGCGGACGAACCGCGTTTGCAAAGTTCAACGCGGTGCCGCATTATGCATACCTCAAGCTCAAGATGCCAGGCCCCCGCGGAGTCATCACGATCAACGGAAACACGGAACGCTCCCTCCGAACGGAGGAACATACAACGGCTCTCGCGGCAGAAGTACAGAGCAGCCTTTTAAGGCAATTTTCGAGTCCGGCCATTAAACGGCCGGATACAGCCAAACGCGCCCGAAGTAACACCAACCAAGACCACCTGGCATGATCAGAGCACGCGTAGCAATGCGGCCCTGACCCAGCCCTTGCATGATCGCAAGAACAACCCTCCGCGTACATCATTATGCTCTAGAGATACCATGGGCGTAGGGGAAGGGGCACGACCACAATAGACCCAGAGTGCGGCTCGACCACACCAGGGGCTCGCAAGTGTATCACTCTTTATTATATTATTTTCCTTCTTTGTATACACAGGACTCCGTTAACCAGAGGCCCTGTCTGGCGGTGAACCTGCCGAACTCACGATGCAAAGGCCAGGGAAGAAAGAAGGCTGCGACGAACACTCAGGTGGTCTCCATTATGAGCATTAAATTTGATTATATACACCAAGTCCGCAGCTCACCCCTAGAGGGGGACATGTTTAATTAGTCCAAACCCTTGCTTACCGCACTATTTTGTATCAGTCCGCACTCATAGCAGACTCCCTTGGATAAATAATGCAGTACTTTTCGCCTGCAATTACATTAATTTATATATATATATATGTTCATTAAATGACATCTTGCACCCGTATATCTTGATACGGCCCAATACACCAGGGGCTTACGTTCCCCGCATTATGGTGTGATAAGTCCGAATACTTTCACAAGTGCGGCACCCCGAACTTATAGCATTATATGAATCGGCTCCGAATCATGTCTTGGGTCAATAGTTGGGTTTGCCCGGCTCCCATGTTTTGGTGCCTTACGCCCGCTCGTCGGCTAAGGTGGCCTTTGGGAGAACCACTGCGATTGCGCCCCGGTTGAGCTGGGCGAGCGCCTCAGTGGAGAAAGCTAAAACTGACTGGCATGATAAGGCGAGAGACCGGTCGCTGTTCGAGAGGTCTTTTCAGGTCCCTAAAGACTTATGCTGCTTCGAGCGAAGTACCGGATAATGTCCGACGAAGGCGTGGATAGCGCCCCGAATTCGGTCCTCCGAATACTAGGGGCTTCGCCGAAATTTAAAATTATAGAATTCTATGGCTAAGTGAGAGTGTTCAAGCATTATAAGTCCGGTTGCCTTGTTCGTTGTGTTGAGTGCCTCCCTCGATGGACCCAACAATGGGAACAAGAGTGCTCAAGTTTATCCCAAACACCCCAGCACTTGCGGCTCGGGGGCTGAAGCCAACGACTTGCCATCTCTCAGATTTTATAAACGGCCGCACAGAAGGTAATATTTTAAATTAAACAAGTGTTTCTCAGCGCATACGAACAAAGTTTTCAGCGTAAAGGATAATACATAGCGAGTTTACTCAAAAATTACATCTCTGGGGCATTCATCCGCAATATCGCGGGCTCCCTTCAGGACAGTCTTATAGTACATTTCGGGCGTACAATACTCCTTGCCCGGTGGCGGCGGGGCAGTAAGAAGCTTCTCCGCATCCAGCCTGCCCCAGTGCACCTTTGTGCGGGCAAGGGCCCAACGGGCACCTTCAATACAGGCGGAGCGCTTGATGACCTCCACCCAGGGGCGTGCATCCAGCAGCCGCCGCACAAGGCCGAAGTAGCTCCCAGGCAAGGCCTGCCCAGGCCACAGCCGGACTATAAGACCCTTCATGGCCTCCTTAGCCGCCTTGTGGAGCTCGACCAGCTGCTTCAGCTGGTCGCTAGGGGGCACCAGATGGCCGGCTTCACGTACTGAGACCAGAAGACCTTCTCCGTTGAGCTCCCCTCCTGGCCACGGTAAAATGCGGCGGCATCGGATACACTGCGCGGCAGATCTGCAAACGCCCCTGGAGAGCTCTGAATTCGGGTAAGTATCAGGTAGTTCACATTAACATGCTTGCTTTGCATGAAAAATGCCTTACCCGCTGCTATCTTCTTCACATCTTCAACCTCCTGAAGGGCCTTACGGGCCTCGGCCTTGGCGGACTTGGCACTTTCTAGAGCCGAGGCGAGCTCGGACTCTCGAGTCTTGGAGTCGCGCTCCAAACTCTCATGCTTTTCCATGAGAGCCTGGAGCTCTTGCCGCACTTCCGCCACCCGCGCCTCTTGTTTCTCTCGCTCGGCCCGTTCCGCAGCCGCATTGCGTTCGGCCGCGGACACAGCCTCCTTCAGGGCTGCCACCTCGTCAGTGGCCCCTGCAGTACCAACGTTATTCTTGTCATTTTTATTGCAACCTAAATCCTTTTCTGTAAGGTAAATATTCAAAGTGGTGTTACTCACCTTCTTTGTCCTCGAGCTGCTTCTTGGCATGGCCGAGCTCTTGCTCGGACCGCTCGAGATCCTGTTTCAATGCACCGACCTCCGCAGTCAGTGCGGCAGAGGTCAGCAGCGCAGCCTGCAAACCCATATTGACATATTTTAAGCAACCCTGCGTATATCTTTTAAGATCCTCAGTCCGACTTTTCTTTCTGAACGCCGAACTGAGCATCAGGGGCTACTGTCTATGCGGTATTATATTACATAATTTTAACTTCTTACCTCAAAGCCTGTTAGAAGGCTGCTGCGGGCTTCAGTCAGCCTGCTCTTGGTGAGCTGAACCTTCTGAATCACCGCACTCATGATAGTGCGGTGTTCGTCCTCGATGGAAGTGCCTTTGAGCGCCTCCAACAAGTTGTCCGGCGCCTCCGGTTGGACGGGGGCCGCCGGTGTCACGGTCTTGCCCTTCTTACGAAGGGGCCGTCTACCGGACTCTGGAACCACTGCAGGTTCCGGCGTAGAGTCCGACGCAAAGTCCAGGAGGCTGCCTTGCGGCGCCTCCGGAGCCTCCTCCTGATGGGTCCCTTTCCGGGATCCCACCTCGGCGTCCTCATCGGCGCGAGGGGTGGAGGCAGTCGGGATGGATTCCACATCCGACGCCGCCAACGACCCGCTCGATGAAGCGGGGAGATCATCATCGGCCGGACTGCGAGCAGTATGCGGCATTAGAAAGACACCATGTGATACGAAAGAAATTGCAGATTCGGGGATCCGGATACTTACGATCTCGCCGGAGGCCTGGCCCTTTAAGGCCACTCTTCTTCGCCAACATTGGTGTTGGCGGAGCTGTCCGGGGGAATAGTTCTTCCCCTCTTGGACCCTTTGGCCTCCCCTGTTGGGGAGGCCTTCCTCTTTCTCTCTCCCTCCTCTGGGAGAGAGTCTTCTTCCTCCTCCTCATCTTCGTGGGAGGAATCCGCCTCGGAGTCATCGGACACCTGAAAACGGGAACTCTTTCGAGTACCCGTGGCCACCTTCTTGGCCTTCTTCTCCGGCACCACGTGCGGTGCCGGGACTAGCAGCCCCGCTAGGCGGGCGTCCACTGGGTCTTCTGGCATGGGAGCCGGGGCAGATGAGCTGCTCGGCCTTCTTCATCCATTCCTGTCAAAGGAAAAGGGAGATGAAAACCCGCTTAGGGTCGAACTATTAATAAGTGTCCCGTAAAGGGGTAGAATCACTTACCTCGTCAGTTGGATGCTGCGAGTGAAATCCGCGATCTTCCATCGCTGATGCGGGGGCTTCAGCGCCCTTGAACAACACCCTCCAGGCGCCTTCGTACATTGTGTCGAAGAGCCCGCTCAGCGCCTGGTGCTGTTCCGGATTGAACTCCCACAGATTGAATGCCCGTTCTTGGCATGGGAGAATCCGACGGACGAGCATGACTTGGACCACGTTAACCAGCCTGAGCTTCTTGTTCACCAGCTTCTGGATACAGGCTTGGAGTCCCGTCAGCTCCCTCGAATTGCCCCACCGCAAGCCCTTCTCTTTCCAGGAGGTGAGCTGTGTGGGGATGCCAGATCTAAACTCGGGGGCCGCCGCCCATGTGGGTTCGCGTGGCTCGGTGATATAGAACCACCCCGACTGCCACCCCTTGACGGAGTCCATGAAGGCCCCTTCGAACCAAAGGACGTTGGGCATCTTGCCCAACATGGCGCCTCCGCACTCCGCTTGCGTGCCCTTCACAACCTTTGGCTTGACGTTGAAGGTCTTGAGCCACAGGCCGAAGTGGGGTTGGACGCAGAGGAAGGCCTCACACACGACGATAAACGCCGAGATGTTGAGGATGAAGTTCGGCGCCAGATCGTGCAAATCTAGGCCGTAGTAGAAGATGAGCCCCCGGACAAAGGGGTGAAGTGGAAAGCCCAGTCCGCGGAGGAAGTGGGGGAGAAAAATGACCCTCTCATGGGGCCCGGGGGTGGGGATGAGCTGCCCCTCGTCAGGCAGCCGATGCACGACGTCGCCGGAAAGGTATCCGCGCTACGCAGCTTGGTGATGTGCTCCTCCTTAACGGTGGAGGCCAACCATTTGCCTCCCGCTCCGGACATGGTCGGAGAAGGTCGAGGCGAGATGCGCGAACTTGGGCGCTGGAGCTCGAGTGCGCGGGGACGGATAAGCAAAGGAGGAAGAAGGCGTAGGTGAGAAGGTAAATCCTTATCCCTTATATATAGGCAGACGAAGACTATGCGTCCCCACTAGCCCGGTAAAACTCGCTTATCTCCCAAGCGCCACCATCAATGGCGCGGTTGGGTTACCCACGTCCGTATTGATGAGAATCCTGAATAAGGGAACACAATCCGCTCGACAAGACGTGCTAAGGAAACCGCCTCGCTAAACGCTACCGAGGTGGTGTAGTAAAAACGATTCAAGTAAAGGCTTGGTAGTGGTGTGACGTCACGCCACAAAATACGCCGGCAGATTGAACTTGTGTACATTTTATTCTCTCTACGGTGGAATGTGGAATTTATTTTGCGAGCGGACACTATCCGGTGTTCAAAATCTTCTCTGGATTATTCAAGGAGGAACCCGCCTTGCAATGCCGAACATTATGCGCTACGGACTCATCGTCATTGAAGCCAGGTTCAGGGGCTCCGAGGAGTCTGGACTAGGGGTGTCCGGACAGCGGGCTATCATCGTCCACGGACACCAAGACTACGAAGATACAAGATTGAAGACTCCGTCCCGTGTCCGGATGGGACTTTCCTTGGCGTGGAAGGCAAGCTTGGCGATACGGATATGTAGATCTCCTACCATTGTAACCGACTCTGTGTAACCCTAGCCTTCTCCGGTGTCTATATAAACCGGAGGGCTTTAGTCCGTAGGACATAACCTCCATTACAACATTCATACCATAGGCTAGCTTTTAGGGTTTAGCCTCCTTGATCTCGTGGTAGATCTACTCCTGTACTACCCACATCATCAATATTAATCAAGCAGGACGTAGGGTTTTACCTCCATCAAGAGGGCCCGAACCTTGGTAAAACATCGTGTCCCTCGTCTCCTGTTACCATCCGCCTAGACGCACAGTTCGGGACCCCTACCCGAGATCCGCCGGTTTTGACACCGACACACCCTTAAAAGTGTAATTAGCAAGAATGGTGGAAATTTCAGCTTCCGGTATCTTTCTTTTATTTGTGATGATATCCTTCATATACTTAGCATAAGGATTTACTTTAAGCATATTAGTTAAGCACATACGTAAGAAAATAGGTCTAATCATTTCATCAAAGCGCTCAATATCCTCATCATCCTTTGACTTGGATGGTTTAGGAGGAAAGGGCATGGGTTTCTGAACCCATGGTTCTCTTTATTTACCGTGCTTCCTAGCAACAAAATCTCTCTTATCATAATGATGATTCTTTGATTGTGGGTTATCAAGATCAACAACAGGTTCAATCTCTACATCATTATCTTTGCTAGGTTGAGCATCAACATGAACATTATCATTAACATTATCACTAGGTTCGTGTTCATCACCTGATTGAGTTTCAGCATCAGAAATAGAAATATCATTGGGATTCTCAGGTGTGTCTACAGTAGGTTCACTAGAAGCATGCAAAGTCCTATCATTTTTCTTCTTCTTCTTTTTAGAAGAACTAGGTGCCTCTAAACTATTTCTCTGAGAATCTTGCTCGATTCTCTTAGGGTGGCCTTCAGGATACAAAGGTTCCTGAGTCATTCTACCAGTTCTCGTAGCCACTCTAACAGCAAAGTCATTTTTCTTATTCAATTCATCAAGCAAATCATTTTGAGCTTTGAGTACTTGCTCAGCTTGAGTAGCAAACATAGAAGCATATTTGCTAACGCGGTGAAGTTCATCTTTAACTCTAGCTAGATTATCACCTACACGTCCTATCACGAAAGCATTATTCTTTAACTCTCTACCAACATAAGCATTAAAACTTTCTTGTCTAGCCATAAAGTCATCAAATTCATCTAAGCATGGGGTATGAAATTTAGTAGAGGGTACTTCAACTTTATCATATCTATAGAGAGAATTTACCTTTACTACCTGTGACGGGTTATCAAGACAATGTGGTTCTTCAGGCGGTAAATTAAGACCACGTATTTCTTTAATAGGAGGTAAATTCTTAACATCTTCAGCTTTAATACCTTTTTCTTTCATTGATTTCTTTGCCTCTTGCATATCTTCAGATCGAGAAATAAAACACTCTCTTCTTGAGTGGGTTTAGGAATAGGCTCGGGAGTTGGCTCAATTGGTTCAGGAATTACTTGAGAACGGCTCAGGAAGACTCCAATTATTTCCATTAGTCAACATATTATTCAATAGTATTTCAGCTTCGTCGACTGTTCTTTCCCTGAAAAGACAACCAGCACAACTATCCAAGTAGTCCTTGGAAGAATTGGTTAGTCCATTATAAAAGATATCAAGTATTTCATTTTTCTTTAGAGGATGATCAGGCAAAGCATTAAGTAACCGGAGAAGCCTCCCCCAAGCTTGTGGGAGACTCTCTTCTTTGATTTGCACAAAATTATATATTTCCCGCAAGACTACTTGTTTCTTATGAGCGGGGAAATATTTAGTAGAGAAGTAATAAATCATATCCTGGGGACTACGCACACAACCAGGAGCAAGAGAGTTATACCAAGTCTTAGCATCACCCTTTAATGAGAACGGAAATATCTTAAGGATATATAAATAGTGAGACTTCTCATCATTAGTAAACAGGGTAGCTATATCGTTCAGCTTGGTAAGATGTGCCACAACAGTTTCAGATTCAAGGCCATAAAAAGGATCAGATTCAACTAAAGTAATAATATCAGGATCAACAGAGAATTCATAATGCTTATCAGTAACACAAATAGGTGAAGAAGAAAAAGCAGGATCGGGTTTCATTCTAGCATTAAGAGACTGCTGCTTCCATTTAGCTAATAATTTCTTAAGATCATTTCTATCATTGCAAGCAAGAATTTTCCATAGCAGCTGTTTCATGCATAACATAACCCTTAGGAACAATAGGTAATACATAATCATTGGGGGGGCCTTCATCATCACTATCATCAGTAATAGGATCTTCAGTAATTTCATTCCCCCTAAATCTAGCAAGTTGTTCATCAAGAAATTCACCTAATGGCAAAGTAGTATCACGCACAGAAGTAGTTTCATCATGCATAGCAGAAGTGGCATCATCAATAACATATGACATATCAGAATTCATAGCAGTAGTAGGTTTAGGTGTAGCAAGCCTACTGATAACAGAAGGAGAATCTAGTGCAAGGCTAGATGGCACTTCCTTACCTCCCCTCGTAGTTGAGGGCAAAATAGTAGTTCGATCGTCTTTCAAGTTCTTCATAGTGATCAACAGATATAAATCCCAAGTGACTCAGAGAATAGAGCTATGCTCCCCGGCAACGGTGCCAGAAATTAGTCTTGATAACCCACAAGTATAGGGGATCGCAACAGCTTTCGAGGGTAGAGTATTCAACCCAAATTTATTGATTCGACACAAGGGGAGCCAAAGAATATTCTTGAGTATTAGCAGTTGAGTTGTCAATTCAACCACACTTGGATAACTTAGTATCTGCAACAAAGTATTTAGTAGCAAAAGTGGTATGATAATAATAGTAACAGTAGCAAAAGTAAAGATAAATGTTTTTGGGTTTTTGTAGTAGTTGTAACAGTAGCAATGGAAAAGTAAATAAGCGAAGAACAATATATGAAAAGCTCGTAGGCAATGGATCAGTGATGTATAATTATGCCAGATGCGATTCCTCATGCAATAGTTATAACATAGGGTGATATAGAACTAGCTCCAGTTCATCAATGTAATGTAGGCATGTATTTCGTAAATAGTCATACATGCTTATGGAAAAGAACTTGCATGACATCTTTTGTCCTACCCTCCCGTTGCAGCGGGGTCCTTACGGAAACTAAGGGATATTAAGGCCTCCTTTTAATAGAGAACAGGAACAAAGCATTAGCACATAGTGAATACATGAACTCCTCAAACTACGGTCATCACCGAGAAGTGTCCTGATTATTGTCACTTCGGGGTTGTCGGATCATAACACATAATAGGTGACTATAGACTTGCAAGATAGGATCAAGAACACACATATATTCATGAAAACATAATAGGTTCAGATAAGAAATCATGGCACTCGGGCCCTAGTGACAAGCATTAAGCATAGAAAAGTCATAGCAACATCAATCTCAGAACATAGTGGATACTAGGGATCAAACCCTAACAAAACTAACTTGATTACATGGTAAATCTCATCCAACCCATCACCGTCCAGCAAGCCTACGATGGAATTACTCATGCACGGCGGTGAGCATCATGAAATTGGTGATGGAGGATGGTTGGTGATGACGACGGCGACGAATCCGCCTCTCCGGAGCCCCGAACGGACTCCAGATCAGCCCTCCCAAGAGAGATTAGGGCTTGGCGGCGGCTCCGTGTCGTGAAACGCGATGAAACTTTCTCTCTGATTTTTTTCTCCCCGAGACGGTATATATGGAGTTGGAGTTGAGGTCGGGAGGTGTCCAGGGGGCCCACGAGATAGGGGGTCGCGCCCTAGGGGGGCTGTCTCGTGGACAGGCCATGGGCCCCCTGGCACTAATTCTTTCGCCAAAAATTCTTATTAAATCTGAAAAGTGCCTCCATGGATTTTCAGGACATTCCGAGAACTTTTCTTTTCTACACATAAAACAACATCATGACAGTTCTGCTGAAAACAACGTCAGTCCGGGTTAGTTTCATTCAAATCATGCAAGTTAGAGTCCAGAACAAGGGCAAAAGTGTTTTGAAAAGCAGATACGTTGGAGACGTATCAGCGCTCTTGGCGTGCCTGGTGATCCTGTTGCATGGTGCTCCGGACTCGTTTGACGGTGCTTGAGGTTGTAGTCGCCGGATTGGTGGTTTGCCGGAGGAGGCCGCATTGCGCTTCTGCCGCCAGGGCTGCCGTATGCTCTTATGTACGGAGAGAGCGGTCCGTGTTTCCGTTGACTGTTATGACCCCGCGCGGGCCTGGCATCTTGAGCTTGAGGTATGCATAGTGTGGTACTGCATTGAATCTAGCGAACGTGGTTCGTCCGAGCAGTGCATGGTAACCACTACGGAAAGGGACAATATCGAAGATTAACTCTTTGCTTCGGAAGTTGTCCGGAGATCCGAAGACCACTTCCAATGTTATAGAGCCCGTACAGCGGGCCTCTATTCCAGGAATTACACCTTTGAAGGTGGTTTTGGTGGGCTTGATCCTTGAAGGGTCGATGACCATTTTGCGCACTGTGTGCTGATAAAGCAGGTTCAAGCTGCTACCGCCATCCATAAGGACTCGCGTGAGGTGGAATCCGTCGATGATTGGGTCTAAGACCAATGCGGCTGAGCCGCCCTGACGGATGCTAGTAGGATGATCCCTACGATCAAAGGTGATCGGACAAGCTGACCATGGGTTGAATTTGGGGGCGACTGGCTCCATCACATAGACGTCCCGTAGTGCTCGCTTCTGTTCCCGATTGGGGATGTGAGTGGCGTAGACCATGTTGACCGTTTTCACCTAGGGGGGGGGGATTTCTTCTGTACCCCCGTGTTCGGACGCCAGGGCTCCTCGTCATTGTCGCTGTGCAGCCCCTTGTCCTTGTTTTCGGCGTTTATTTTGCCGGCCTGTTTGAACACCCAGCAGTTTCTGTTGGTGTGGTTGGCTGGCTTGTCCGGGGTGCCATGAATTTGGCACGAAGCGCCCAAAGATATCTGGTCCAGATCGGACGGTCCTCGATTGTTTTTTTAAACGGCTTCTTCCGCTGACCAGACTTGGATCCGCTGAATCCGGCGTTTACTGCCGTGTCTTCAGTGTTGTCACCATTGTTCCGTCGCTTATGTCTGTTGCATCGTGGCTTGCCGTTATTGTCCCGGACATCCGAAGTGCCGGAATGTGGCGTGGTGCTGCTGCGAGCCAACCAGCTGTCCTCGCCAGCGCAAAAGCGGGTCATTAGTGTTGTGAGAGCTGCCATGGACTTGGGTTTTTCCTGGCCGAGGTGTCGGGCGAGCCACTCGTCACAGATATTATGCTTAAAAGTCGCCAGGGCTTCGGCGTCCGGACAGTCGACTATTTGGTTCTTTTTAGTTAGGAACCGAGTCCAGAATTTCCTGGCAGACTCTCCGGGCTATTGAGTAATGTGGCTCAAGTCATCGGCGTCCGGTGGTCGCACATATGTGCCCTGGAAGTTGTCGAGGAATGCGTCTTCGTGTTTTCCCAATCGCCAATGGAATTTCTTTGGCAGGCTGTTTAGCCAGTGCCGGGCAGGTCCTTTGAGCTTAAGGGGAAGATACTTGATGGCGTGTAGATCGTCTCCGCGGGCCATGTGAATGTGGAGAAGGAAATCTTCGATCCATACTGCGGGGTCTGTTGTGCCATCGCATGATTCGATGTTTACGGGTTTGAACCCTTCTGGGAATTCATGATCCATCACTTCGTTAGTGAAGCAGAGGGGGTGCACGGCGCCTCTGTGTCGGGCTATGTGGCTACGCAGTTCAAATTGGTCTGGGTGATTGTGTTCGGCCCAGCCGGACTTGTTTATGGTGTATCCGTCGTGACGGTCATCATCGCGTGCTGGGGCGCGCCCCCGCAATCCGTAGATCGATCTTGGCTGTCCTGCTTGGTTTTTCTAGTATATCTTGCAGGTCTTGCCTGTTGCCCCGGGCCGTAGTGTATTGGCATGGGGGTGCAGGCTGGTATTCGGGCTGATATCCCGTTTTATCCCCGCCACGGGGTGGCCGGTCAGCCGTTTGGCACTCGAGTCCGTATTCCTCGGCTGCCAGGACTTCAGTTCATCTATCTGTGAGCAGGTCTTGATCAGCATGGAGTTGCTGCTGCTTCTTTTCCAGGATCCTTGCAGTGGCCATAAGCCGACGCTTGAAGCGCTCCTGCTCCACGGGATCCTTAGGTACGCCGAACTCGTCGTTGCCGAGGCTAATCTCGTCTTCGGAGGGGGCATGTAGTTGTCCTCTTCCGGATATCCGTCGGTCGCCTATTCGCCCGGGCTGACCTGCTCATCATCCTGCTCATCCTGCTCGAAGGCGGGCTGATCAGGGTTGTATTCCTCTTCGGCACCGTCTGGATTGTTTTCATCTCCTGGGCCGTTATTGCTGTGTCAGGGCTTGGAGCGGCGTCGACGATGCCCATGCTTTGTTTTTCTCCCTGAAGGGTTATCCTCCGTTGCCTCATCGCCATTGGTTTCTTTCGGAGTGTCCACCATATATATATCGTATGAGGAGGTGTCTGTCCACCGCCCTGTGAGCGGCGGTTCTTGTACTTCTCCTGTATTGGCGTCCATACCGTCGATGTCTTCAGAGTCGAAGTCAAGCACGTCGGTTAAGTCATCGACCGTGGCAATGAAGTGGGTGGTGGATGGGCAACGAATTCCTTCGTCGCCTGCTTCCACTCAAGCCGGACATAGTTTGGCCAAGAGCCTCCTAACAAAGAGAGAGACTTTAATGAGTTCAGCATGTCGTCAAAGGGCGAGTGCTGGAAGATGTCAGCAGCAGTAAACTCCATTACCGGATCCCAACCTGGCTCAGCTGGCTTGAGAGTACGCGGACTGGAACCAACAACCGGATATGAGTCCGGGGGTCCGGAGTTACAGGCTTCCTCAGAAGTGAGGCCTGTGTTCGGCTCTACCGCCGATGAGTGTGCAACCTGCGGGGTGGGGCCCATCCCTCCGTCCTTAGGCGATGCAGCCTGCTCCGGATTTAGGTCCGGGGCTACTGCAAGGGTGATATCCCGAACATTGTCCGACAGCAGGTCCAGGCCGTGCTCATCGCGACTGTCCGGTGCTCCTGGCACAGGCCCGAATCCGTCAAAGATCAAGTCTCCGCGAATATCCGCCGTGTAGTTCAAGTTTCCGAACTTGACCTGGTGGCCAGGGGCGTAGCTGTCGATCTGCTCCAGATAGCCAGGTGAATTGGCCTGCAGTGCGAAGCCGCTGAATACGAAGATCTGTCTAGGGAGAAAGGTCTCGCCCTGGACCATGTTGTTGACAATTGAGGGCGCCATCAAGCCTTGCAGCGACGACACATAGGAACTCTCAATGAAAGCACCAATGTCGGTGTCAAAACCGGCGGATCTCGGGTAGGGGGTCCCGATCTGTGCGTCTTAGGCTGATGGTAACAGGAAGCAAGGGACACAATGTTTACCCAAGTTCGGGCCCTCTCGATGGAGGTAAAACCCTACTTCCTGCTTGACTAATATTGCCGATATGAGTAGTACAAGAGTAGATCTACCACGAGATTGTAGAGGCTAAACCCTAGAAGCTAGCCTATGATGATTAAGAATGTAATTGTGATCGGCCTTCCAAGGACCAACCTCTCCGGTTTATATAGACACCGGAGAGGGCTAGGGTTTACATGGAGTTGGTTACAAGGAAGGAAACATAATATCCGGATCGCCAAGCTTGTCTTCGACGCAAAGGAGAGTCCCATCCGGACACAGGACGGAGTCTTGAGTCTTGTATCTTCACGCTTCAATAATCCGGACGATGTATATAGTCCGGCTGTCCGGATACCCCCTAATACAGGAATCCCTCACCGGTTGCGTTACGAACCGGGACTAATGTGAGCATTAGTCCCGGTTCGAGCGGCGAGGGCACCGTACATGCATTACTCCCGGTTCAAATGGGACTTATAGTCCCGGTTGGTGCCACGAACTGGTACTAAAGGGTGCGATGCCCATTAGTACTAGTTCGTGGCACGAACCGGTACTAATGGGGTTGAGACCTTTAGTACCGGTTCGTGCCACGAACCGGTACTAATGGTGCAATTTTCAAATCCTACCCCCGTGTATCGCCTTTTCAGTTTTGTAAAAAGCAAAAGAAAATGATAAAAAATTCAAAAGTTAAAATCCTTCGAGATGTAGTTATGTTACCACATCTACTAGTTATGAAAATTAAAAACTTAAATTTGGACATGTTTTGCAAAAAGTGCAGGGAAAATGTAAAACGACTATAACTTTTCCATACAATATCAGAAAAAAAACGTATAATATATCAAAATGTTTAGCATGAAAATCCTCATCCAATTTTGATCGCCTACGGCCTGTTTGCGAATTTTTAGAATCCTCAAATTCTATAAGGAAAAAAAGTTATGCTCAAATTTCAGTTTTTTTTAATTTTTGTTAAATCTGGTCAAACTATGGTCAAACTACTTATTCAAGAAGTATTATTGTTACTAAATAATTATTCAAGAATATTAGTGTTACTAAATAATTATTTTAGTTTTTTTGAATTTTGGTCAAATCTGGTCAAACTGTGGTCAAACTATGGTCAAACTATGGTCAAACTGCTTATTCAAGAAATATTAGTGTTACTAAATAATTATTGTTTTTTAGAACAATAGTTTCAAACTCAAACAGTGAAATGTGTGACTTCATGCTTAAGATAAATTCCTGAGCGTTAATAGGATTGACATCTTACTATTGTCAGGAAAACAACAAGTGCAGACTTGGAAACGAGGGAGAATAGAACCCGGAAATTAAGCGTGCTCAGGCTGGAGTAGTGAGAGGATGGGTGACCGTCTGGGAAGTTAGATGATTTAGAATGATGAGAGGTGATTAGAGATTAGAGGTTAAATTGAGCAGTGATGAGGGGTGATTAGAGATTAGAGGTTAAAATAATTCAAAAATTTGAAAATAAAAAAATAAAAGAAATTTCAAAAAAAAACCATAAAAATTTTCTTTAGTACCGGTTGGTGTTACCAACCAGGACTAAAGGTGGACCTCCAGGTAGCGGCCACGTGGAGGACCTTTAGTCCCGGTTCGTATAAGAACCGGGACTAAAGGGGGAGGCTTTAATAACGACCCTTTAGTCCCGGTTCCAGAACCGGGACTAAAGGCCCTTATCAACCGGGACTAAAGGCCCCTTTTCTACTAGTGATGGCTATTCGAATAGCTTGACACTCTGCAGATGTTGTACACTAGACTCACAAGATTCAGGAAGTTTTTGTGCCAACCATATCAATTATAACTCTACACGAGACTAGGAATCTTATTTTACCGCACAACTACTGGGAAGTTGATATGGGGTGCAATTTGGACAAAAGAGGGTCATGCCGTATTAGTTGCTTGTCAATAGTGAACTTACAACTTACTCCATCCATTTCAAAATATTTGTCTTTCTAGGCATTTCAAATGGACACAACATACGGATGTATATAGACATATTTCAGAGTATAGATTAACTCATTTTGCTCCGTATATAGTCACTTGTTGAAATCTCTAGAAAGACAAATATTTAGGAACGGAGGGAGTAGATAAAAATAGGTCCGACGTGTGCATATTGAAGGATGAATTTACAATGAGCAAAAAGAAAAACCAACCACGTATTCAGAAATAAGCTGCAAAAAGGAATGACAAATAGAAGACAAAGTGTTAAATGGAGTGAAGAAAAAAGGACACACGTACATTTAAAAATTACAAAACGCAGCTCGCATACGAAAAACAGAAGCCGATTGATAAGAAAAGGCCCTAGGCCTCGACATGGGCAGATAGATCGACCCAAAAAGAGAAATTGTTCAAAACCACCATATTTGTGGCTACGATGATGGGTTGCCATTGTTGTTGTCAAAAATCACAAAAATCACCACTTCTGTGACAAGTGAGTATTCCGTTACCCTAGCCACAAATATGGTGATTTTGAACAATTTACTCACCCAAAAAGGGCACACCGAAGCATGCGCAGTATGGACAAAGTTATTCTGTTAATTGCACAATTCATACAACAAAGTTGATCCAATGACTATGGACTTAGATTTGACACGGCTAATCCGATTCGGTAGAACTATGTGTCAAAAAAAATCAGTTTTTATTTTTATTTTTTTAGTTTACTGTTAATGTGTGGGAGCAGGTGCCGAAAAGTTGTCCTCGCGATAGAGCCATCTATATGGTCTACCATTAGATGTGCTACAACTATACCCTCACTAGTAGAAAACGGGCCAATGGTCCAGGCCGGCCCAGCCCATTAGTCCCGATTCAATCCAGAACCGGGACCAATGGGGGCATCGGACCCGGTTCGTGAGCCCCAGGGGCCGGCCGGGCCACGTGGGCCATTGGTCCCGGTTCGTCTGGACCTATTGGTCCCGGTTGATGGGACAAACCGGGACCAATGGTCCTCGCTCCTGGCCCAAAACCATTGGTCCCGGTTGGCGACTTGAACCGGGACCAATGGGCTTCCATTAGTCCCGATTCGAGCCATCAACCGGGACTAAATGGTTGGTACCCGTTGGGACCGGAGTTTAGTCCCACCTCGCCAACCGAATGGGAACGGGACCGATTTATAAGCCCCTCCCTCTCTACCCTATTGAGCTCCTCCGAAAATGAAAATAGATGCGCTTATATAGGTAATTTAGCATAAATTCATACGGATTTCTCTTGAAATTCGTTATGAATTTAAGTTGAATTTCCTCTATAAGCGCATCTGCTCTCATTTCGAGTAGTTTTTTTCTTTTTCTGCTATATTTATTTTTTCTTCTTATTTCTAAGTTGTAATAAGCCATTAAAAATAAGCATATATGCTCCTTTTTAGTATAGTTAATCACAACTATTTTTGCTTCTATTCATTTCTGAGTTGTTTTTATATAGTTTTTTCTTTT